>JARDYH010000006.1:47452500-48052500 GCA_029215795.1 Anniella stebbinsi
CTCTATGCATGGAGAAGGGGCTTGTCTGTATGCTGTATGTACCCCATTGTAGCTATGCAATTGTGCCCATTGTTTAAATGATGCAGCTGCCAATTCGCAGCCACATCAGCCTTTTCCCCGCAAACTACAGATGAAAGTACAAGCAGTTAAGATATATAACGTATAAATTCAGTGAACTGTAGCAGCGCAGATGTGCTGCTACAGGCTTTTAAAGTTGTGCAGAGTTGCCATATATATATATATATATATATATATAATTTTTGCAGCTCCCCATTCCCACTGTCTGACAATGGAGCTGTGAGTTTTCCCAGGCTGGATAGCCTGCACTCTCTCCTGACGTGTAACTCTTTTTGATTCTGCTTCGCAGCAGCAATGCTGCAGGATTTTGGGGAAAATTATAAAGCAAAGCAGCTTCATATAGACATGGCCAGGGACTTTCTATAGTGTGACCATATTTGGGGAACCAAAAAAGAGGACAGCCTGGGGGGGGGAGCAGCTTTCTGGGGCCTCTGGAAAGTGTGTCGTTCCCCTCCCCATACCTTAAAGGCCCCAATTGGAGCGGAGGAGGGGAAAGTGTGTCAGTTCCCACCCTCCACTGCTCTAATCAGGGCCTTTTCTATAATGTCCGGGAATGACCCCCTTTAAGGCCCCAATTGGAGCAGTGTGGGGGAAATGATGCCCCTCCAGAAAGCACATCATTCCCCCCACCATGCTAATGGCAGCCTTAAAGGGGAAAGTGTGTCTTTCCAGGACATTATAGAAAATTACAGAAAATCCCCCCTGATACCGAGGATAGAACAAAAACCAGGACAAATCCAGGGAAATCCGGACAGTTGGTTACCCTACATCCTTGGAAGCTCTTTGCACAATTTCAAACCCTGGAAAAATAACCAAACAGATCATCAGTGATGGAGCAAGTTTCCTCAGCCCAACTATGGAGAAAGCATATGCTCCATGAGTTCAGTGCAAAGAAGATTTACATGTAGTTGGGTCCACTATGTGGACAAACTGATTGGCTGGCGGGGGAGGGGATTATGCCATTAGAGGAACCATACGTAAAACTACCATAGTAAAACCCACTTCTGTTTATATCCATCACTGCAGAAACACAAAAGTGATTGATTATGGTTCTCTGTTGGTGAAGTGTAAGTTGTTTAGTTCTACCTTTGAGTGAAAACCCCTTTTAATACTTAGCAAGACAGATAAGTTTATCTTGTATGGGCAGAACATCTCATGTCATGTGGGCTCTTCTCCCCCAGGAGGAGCATCAGCAAGTTGGACATTTTTTCTGTATAGAGCAAGCAATGGTAATAATTTTGTTGCTACAATGTAATTGAGGTTTTTTTGGGGGGGAGGGGGAATCCCCCCAAATAAACAAAGAAATAAAGTACAAGCTGTTCTTTTTTCAACAGCCATTTAACAGAAGTCTCAGTTTATGTGTAGATCTTTTGTTTGTGGTTCTGGGAATGGCATATGGGCAATTCCTCTTACCCTTATAGGTCAGATTCCATTATATGTGATTGTCGCATTACAAATTAACAAACAATGCCACTTGTGAGCATTCACTACTCGTCTTTGTTAGTCATGCAAAGGATTTGCAGTGATGCTATTCAGCTCTCTGGGATGCTTGTTGTTTTAGCAAGAACAATGTAAATGAGAGCACAAAAATGATCAAGAGTATAACTGCTGAACAAAGTAAGAAAATTCACCAAGTTCGTTATGTAGCGAAACAGTTATCTATATTATGCCACCAGTCCTCACTCACCTCTATGCATGTGCCACATTAAAATCCACTGAAAATAAGCTTTGGAATTTTTGCATTGTATGAAAGCTCAAAGATGTATAGAAAATAAACTTTAAAACTACATTAGACAAACAGCTCTGCTCACAGTAGTCTAGCCAATAAGACCACATAGGATGTGGAATAAATTAGTATAATCACAGGAGGCAGGTAAAGTGTGTGTGGCCCCCTCTACAAGGATTTGCTTTTGCGCCCGGTTAGGCGATTATGCGCATAATCGCTGAAGCGCATTTACACCTAATACCTCTGCACGAGAGGCGGCGAAGCGCATTAACGGATGACCAAAATGCGCTTTTCAAGTAGTTAATGCACATAAGCGCTTGTTCACACAGTCAAAATGCGCTTTAACGGCCGGAGCAAAATAAAACTCGCGATTTAACGCGCATTCGATAATGCGCATAATCGGAGAGATAATGCACCTCTACGCCCGATTTGTGCTCCGTTCTTGTAGAGGCAAGTTTTTTAAAGCGCCTTGAAAGAGCTTTCAACCTCTCTTGTAGAGGCAGCCTGTGTGTGTGTGTGAGAGAGAGAGAATCTCTGATGGAGGATTACTTTGGAGTACTCCATGTGTAGCACTCAATTTCTCCATTTCCAAACATGGGACAAATTCTCTGCCAGACCTCTGTTACTCTTGCCCTGGTTACATCCAGACTAAGACTACTGGAATAGTATGCATTCAAAACACTAGTCTTTCTTTTAATTTTTTTTTTTTTTAAATGTGATATTGTTCATTTTACATTGATTTGCTAATCTGATATGCTTTATGCTGCCCCTCCTTTTTAACTTCCAGGGGAAAGCCATGTTAGTCAATGGCAGAAAAAACAACAAAGAAAACTTGTGGCACATTAAAGACTGATGGTTTTATTCTGGCATATACTTTCATGGACTTTCATGAGCTATAGTCCATGAAAGCTTATGCCAGAATAAATTTTGAGTTGAATTAATTTACAAACATTCTTTGGTGTGTGTTTTTAGTTTTAGGGTTTTTTAGGTATTTATATTTTAAAATTGTTTTATATCTATGAGTTGGCTTGGGAAACGATACATGTTGAATGACAGCATAGAAGTGTATCAAATGAATAAATAAATACATACATAAATAAAGATAAAATATTCATATCCTAAGCCTTGAAGGGCTGTCAGAGTCAAGTAAGCATCTTGAATTAGATCTAGATGCTAAATGGTAGCTAGTGCTATTGCCACAGAATTTAGATGATTAAGGCCACAATCCTATTCATGTTTAGACAGAAAAAGCCGTACAACTCCCAGCATGCCCGCCAACATAAATCAAACAACAAAAAGAGAATAGGTACAGGCAGGCTATAGAACTCTGCTTAAATCCCACTGAAGCCAATCCTGTGTCCACAATTGCAGCAAAAGAGTCAAACCGCTTTTAATATGCATTTATTAATAATATTTCTATACCTCCTTTTCACAAATGTCACTAAGGCAGTGAACAACACTTTAAATAAGATTAATACATAAAAGCAGGAAAACTGTATTAAAACAGTAAAGCATCACTTAAACAACATTAAAACCACTACTCACAATTTAAGGGGTCGAATTAAAGGGATGCATCTTTAACTCCTTTCCAAAAAGCTGAGAGAATAGAGACCAATCGTAGCTCTACAGGGAGCGCATTCTACAATTTGGAAGTGATACTTTTTAACTTGTTCATGTCAATTATGTGTTCTACTACAATATTGACCACAAATGTACTATATTACTGTCAGAAAGTTCTGTGTCTTAACATACACTGACTTTTATACATTTAGTGGTCAACCATAACTTGAGGTTATAAAAAAAAAAAACTAGCTAATTAGGGAAAGAAATTTCAAGACTTGTGTTGTTTTATGGCTCCAGCATTCTCTGCTGGATCTGGCTTCTCTTGTCACACGTCTGGCTGAATCACCAACTGACTGGCAGCTGACAAAAAGAGCATTGGTTTAAAGGCATGGCACAGTCAGCACCATGTGACTATAGTGCTCCTAATAAAACATTAATTTTCATTACTGACAAATAGCTACAAAGTTATCTTTTCAAGGGGACTGTAGCATTTTCTGTTGCACCCTCTGGGACAAATGCTTATTGGCAGCTTGGCACAGGAGTTTGGCTGCTACTAGAGGGAAATGACTTATGAAAAAATATTCAGCTGATACAAGTTATAGTTATTCAAGATAACAAGAGCACAATCCTAGGCATGCCTACTCAGAAGTAAGTCTCATTGCATTAGGTTTGCAACCTCGATGTGAGGAGGCACAGCACACATCAAGCTCATCAAAATATAGAAACTGGAGGGAAAGAGATGGAGGGAAAGAGATGGAGGTAAAGCATACCAGTGGAAGGCAAAAAAAAAGAGATGATAGATTAGAATAATACATAATGGCCACGTTTGGTTGACACTTTAGGCAACTGAGGGGGGAATAGGCAACTGACGGTGTTATGCTGCCAGTACTCCCCAGATGACATGTTGCCCCCCCGCCCCTCCGCCCCATTAAGAGTCTGAGGCCCCTTCCACAAGAATGCGCCTTTGCGCCTGGTTCCGCGATTATGCGCATTATCGCGGAGGCGCATTTACTCACAATCCCTCTGCACGGGAGGCGGCGAGAAGCGGCGAAGCGCATTAAAAGATGCCCAAAAAGCGCTTTCCAGGTAGTTAATGCGCATAATCGCTTGTTCACACAGCGAAAATGCGCTTTAACGGCCGGAGCAAAATAAAAGTCGCTATTTAACGCGCGTTCGAAAATGCGCATTATCGGGGAGATAACGCGCCTGTACGCCCGTTTTGCGCTCCGCTCGTGTGTAGGTAAAATTTATAATGAGCCTTCAAGGCTCATTAAACGCCCCGTGTGGAGGAGGCCAGAAACTCCTGTCGTCCTTACGGCCAGCCATTGCTCCACCCTCCCTCCTCCCAGGGATAACCCATCAGCCAGTGCACGTTCTGCTGGCTGCAGAGGAACAGCTGGGGCACTTTCAGCCACTCCTGCCGGAGGACTCTATGGGCTTCTGAAATAGAACTTGCCACACAACACAATAAGCAATGGGTCTCCAGATAAGCAACGGAGCTGCCTTTGTTTTTCTCCATTGCTTAATTTGAGAAAATAGCGCACTGTGAGTTGTGTGTCCCCCACGACAACATGAGAAGCAACGTAACAGATGATTGCCTAATTAATCACCCGTTGCTTATTGTGTCGTCCAAACCCAGCCAATTTGACCAACATTGCAAAACTACCTCATAAGTACTTTTGGCATTATTCTCTGTTGCTTTACTTAATAGTGCTTATTAGTTTAACTAGGCCAATGTCTGTTATACTTTCTCAAAAGAGGAACCTCTAACAGACTGTTTTCACATATAAGGCTTAAAGCTTGTTTCAATAGGATTGGAAGTAATGTGAATGTAAAACCTACAATGCCCAGAATGTTCACTTATATTACAAATGCCTCCCTTCTGTTATCTTAACAGGAAAATATAAGGAGAGGCTGAAAAACTATTTACGCCTCTTGTGTGAAAATGTCCAGTGTTATGTTTAGAAGAAAGCTGCTGTGCCTACATTTTTCCATGAGTCACAGGTCACCAAAAACAATAGGTTTTTGTTTTTAAGAATCCTGGATTACTGCTGTAGTATTGAAACTTCAAAACTGCATGGAACACAGTTAAAGATAATAATGCAGATGAATATTAAAACTGTATTAGCATTTGCTTTGTTAAATCTGATCATGTGCTACCATACCAGATGACAATATTGTTTCAGTTCAGCAACTTTCTTCCTGTGGATCTGTAACAGCTACTTCTAACAAGAATCAGATGATTCGGTCTGCAGTGCCTTCACTCCCATAAGATGAATCCTTAAGGGCCAGCTGAACAATTTTTTCTTGTTGTCTTCTAAATTCTCTGCTGTACAAAAGGGGCAATTAGTGGACATCGAACATTCTTCTAGGGGACAATGGAATCAAACAACCAAATACTAGAAAGACAACTTTCCCAACCCATTAAATAAATTACTATCTGCTGGTCCTTTTGAAAAAAAGAAAAGAAAGTAATTTTTGCCACTCAATATTGAACTGCTTTTTATTTTATGCCTTTTACAGGAAGCATTTTTTCAAACATAATAACCAGGAAGTAGAAACAAAGGGTATAAATGGTATATCACTGCAACTGGCTACTACAACAGATGTTTGTCCAAAGTTCAGCAGAAAAACCTATGTTTGTTTTGTGTCACAGGTTAAATCCCAATCCTCAGAAAACTATTTTTGTAGCTATGTCATCAGTAAGCTGCTGCTGTTGTCATACAGTGCATCAAGATTTTTCCTGAAGTTTGTACTTCTGCAAACAGTACTTTGAAAATTTAAGAATTGAAGCTCACTCTAAATAAACACAATGATTTCTTCATGCCAGCAGTGCATGGATCATCAGAAAATTTGCACACCAAGGTAGGTAAACACTTGCAGGTATAAAGATTTCAGACCCGACTGAATATTAGGTAAAATATTCGGAAAGAGAAAGTCTAGAAGAAACAGAATGTGATTTTACTGCTAGAAAAACAAAGGTTATTGAATATAGGAAAAGAACATAGGAATACAAAGATGCTTGTGTAATGTAATTTTGCCTCAAGTATAGAAGAAAAAGAGACTTAATTATATCAACAGGCAACAATAAAAATAATGTATGATAATGTTGCCCTTGGCTTTTCAATAATAATCAGGTAGGTCTACTATATGTTTAATATGAAAAGAAAATTAAAGACCTTGGGCACAATCATGAAAGTTATAAACTCCAACATGCTTAAACTTGCTTATTGAAAGCACCCAGTGCTTATCTATATCTACACTGTGTCCCATGTGGGTATGATCAAAATATTTTGCCTCAGTCTTAGATGTATTTAACAAGGCTATCCTAATTCCTCTTAAGTGTGATACACTTTATTCATGGAAACATGATAAGTGCTTTGTATACAGTTATAGATATTTTGGAAATAGTGCATAATTTTATTTACAACACTTATGAGATGTTGTTAGCTCAGAAAAAAGTAGCAAGAAGATAAAGACCATGGTAAAAACGATATATGAGAAGAGACCATTATGATTGAATGAATGCATGTAGCTTCTGTGGAGAATAGCGATTAATGACCAAAAGTAAAAGGAATTTGTTGTGAGGGAATGCCTAGAAAATGGAACAGTGTAGACAAATTATCTACCATAAAGAGCAACATGTATAAAGGGTAAGGAGAGACATGACAGAGGTGTAAAAAAATTATGCATGGTGTGGAGAAAGTGGATAAGGACTCATTTTTGTCCATCTCTCATACTACTCGAACCTGGGTCATTCCATGAAGCTGAATGGTGGGAGTTTCAGGACAGATAAAAGGAAGTACTTCTTCACACAGTGCATAGTTAAACTATGGCATTCACATCCACAGGATATAGTGATGACCACCAATTTGGTTGGCTTTAAAAAGGGGATTTAACAAATTATTGAATACTGGAGATTCTGATGGCTATATGCTACCTCAGTGGCAGTATGCCTAGGTACACCAGTTGCTAGGGAACATGGGTGGGAGGGTGCTTTTGCACTCATATCCTGCTTGTAGGTTTCCCCTGGGCAGCTGGTTAGCTGGTTAGCTGCTAACTGAAGAGAATGCTGGACTAAATCCAGCATGGCTCGTCTTAATCATTTGCATGTTTAGATGAAAAAAAAAATCCCACAATTCCAACAAGCTGAAAGCTGTAGGGCTTTTTTCTATCTAAACATACATAGGATTGCACTCTTAATTACTGTAATTAACAGTTTATTAGGAAATAGTTACAATAGTGCACAATATTACCAAAATAACATATTTTAAAAAATACAAACAGGTTTTTGCTTGCAGACAGGTGGGAGCTATCACAGAAATCTCAGAACTTCAAAACAAGTCAACTATTTGGGCTAACGCTTAATATATGTGAGACTTTATTTGCTGTCTGAAAGCTTAGCAGCCATTGATATACAGGGGTGGCTTCCACTCAGCTCTTTTCTAGGTTTACATACCATTATTTTTTTTAAAAGGCAACAATGTTAAGAAACATACTTCAACTAGGGAGATCTATGTGAGGTCCAATAGTACCTCACTACCACAGGTTCTTCCAGGGTTAAAGAGCTATGCCCCTGACTGGAGATTCTGTTCAGACTTACTTCTGCAACCACCTTGAGATATTTCATCTTACGTTGTCTACGTACATTCAAGACTACCATAGCAGCCTCAAAAGCTCCTACTGTGAACGAAGAATGTCACTTGGGGAAAATCTGCTAATGGTAGCCAACAGTTAAAGCTGCAGGACCCCTGCCTCTTGGCCAGATAAAAAATAACCCAAGACTCCTACATCTTTAACAGTTGTGATGAAGAGGGAATTTCACCAGGTGCTGCATGCATACAAATGACACCTGCTGAAATTCCCTTTTCTATACACAGGAGCTCTGCCCTCTTTTTCATATGGTCACTATATCCCTCTTGCACATTTATATCTCCTAGGACACACAATGACTTGTGTTGGGTTAAAAAGCAAAAGCACTTTTCTGAGGTTTTAATCGCTCGTTACAATCCAGTACACACTTTCCGGAGAGCCTGAGTGAACATCTATAAGATTGCACTAAGGGGAGCACTACCGAAAGCTAAGGTTCCCTCCCTTTCTAGAAACACCCTCGTAGCGCGACAGGCCCGTTATAGGAGCCAGGGCGGGAAGAGTGGCGGGACTTCAGCACCACCACCATCGCAGTCCGACACACACGAGAGACGCTACAAGGGCGGCTGGCTGGCTAGTTTCCAAGGCAACCAGAAGCCCCAGCCCAGGACTCGCGAGAGTGGACGCGAAAACACTCCGCTTCCACCACCCATAAAGCCATGCACGTGACCATGTTTAGCAAGGCTTGCTGGGGAATGCTGGGAGTTGTAGGACTTCTTCCCCCCCAGTCTAAACACGCATAAAGGGAGGAAGTGATAAGGGCGTAAGGACTATATTTCCCAGAGGCCTTTTCAGCTCCGCGGCTCTCGCGGGATCGTCACCTGTTCTCTCCTAGCGCGCTCGCGGCGCGGCGGTTGAATCTGGGCCGGTGAGGGAAGGTGGCAGCGATGGCTGGGTGCGTTGCTGCTGCTGCTGCTGCCACTGCACCGTCTCAGATGGAGCTGCCCTTATCACCATTCATCCGGAAGCTTCGTAAGTGCTCGGTTTCCCCCCTTTGCTAGGCAGGCGAGCCCTCTTGGAGTGCGCGCGAAACGTTTTCTTCCCAAATATCTATCTTTTTAAAGGAAGGCGAGGAAGAACGGAGGCAGGGCAACGGGGGATTTGCAGGCGTCTCTGCTCTAGCTGCGTCTAGACAGCTCGATTATCTCTACTCGGAAGTAAGACCCATTGAGTTCCATGGGGCTTACTACTCGGGAGACCCGGGTTCTAGTCCCCAGTCGGCCATGGGAAACTTACTGGGTGACTTTGGGCTCTCATGCCAATCGACCTCACAGGGTTGTTGTTGTGAGGATAAAGTGGAGAGCACGAGGATTATGTATGCCGCCTTGGGTTCCTTGGAGGAAAAAAGGTGGGATATAAATGTAATAAATAAAATCCCACAGGGGGTTGAATACCCAGGTTTCTAAATGACGTTAGGTATAAATTTAAGCAATATAAGATAAAGCAGTGAACGATGAAGGAATTGCAAAGGGTGATGCAGGCATAAGTGAATTCATTTTCCTTTAGTGGCAACTTTGTTAGAAAACAAACAGTCTGGTCCTATGTTAGTCAGATATACTCACTTTTTGAGCAAAGTGCTTGGGAGAGTGGTGGCTGTGCAGCTGCAGCCATTCTGAAGGACAGAGATTATCTCTGCCCATTTCAGTTGATTAAGGCCTGTTTTTGGGACAGTATCGGTTCTGGTGGCCCTGCTGGATGATCTCCTGCAGGAGAAAGACAGAGAGAATGTGACTCTGTTGATCCTGCTTGATCTCTTGGTAGCTTTTGATACCATTAAGCATGGTGTTCTTTTGGATCATTTCTGTGAGTTAGGGGTACTAGTTGTAGGGGTTCTGCTCCTACTTGTGGGGTCATTTAGAGATGTAAAATTTCCAGAAATTTTGAAGCCATGGGGGAAATGGAATGTTTTGGAAAAATTGAGAAAATGCATTATTAGCACTTTTTACAGATTGAAAATCACTTTGTTACTTTAGGAACATAAAGTGTAATTATGTACAACTTGGTTTGGCATAAAATTAACACATTTGGTATATTAAAAGTACAGTGTATTCAAGCAATTATTACAAATTGAATTTACTTTTTAAAATTTTTACTTTTATTTTGGTAACAAATGGAGCTACAAACTCCTGAATTGTAAGGAACACCTGAATGGTAAGGAACCTCTTTGGTTTTGCCAGTTTATGAGGAGCTGGCAAAAAACAATTTCAAAAAACTAAAAAAAAACCAAAGAAACTATCAACATTAGTAACAAAGAAAATTATTTCTCTCTCTGGTAGCCCTCTACAGTGTCAAGCAGACATAATGTGCCCATTCCCATAAAAAGAACTGAGGAAAAAAAGGGGAGGGACCAAGATTCAATGAATATACACTAAATTTAGTCAGACTCATTTTCTGAGCTAGAGCTCTTACTATCAGTTCAGTCTCTGCTTCAATGGCAATGCCCCTAGAGGCGGAACTGCATCTTGCTCTTGCATTTGAGAATTGAAGTCTCAGTTTGCAACCTATACGGAGCACAGAAATTGTAATAATCTGATACTGTACATAGTTTTTAGAAATCATTTGGAGAAGTAAATATATGAACACCCTTAAACATTTTATTCATTATGCTAAAATCATTCAGATATGTGTCTTGTGGTCCTGCCAGGGGAATTAACTTAAATTTTCAATGCAAAACCTCAACCAAATATGTTCACCAACCAAGGTTGATTTGTTCAGACTTAATGACTTTATCTGTGTTAGACTAATTGCATGGAAAGCTTATTTCCATTGTAGATTCTGCCTTTTTTAAAAAGAAAAGAAAAGTGAGGAACATAACAGCAGGCATACATGAAACTAGTTCATCTGGCCTACAGTATAAAATGTAACATTATTTTGAAATGTCTTCCACTTTTGTTTTTGAACAGGTCATCAGCTGACTGAGATTAGAGAACGAGCTCTTAAGAATATTTTGTGCAAATTAGATCACAATTTGATTACATATGCTGATTTGGTTCAAGAAAAGCTGCTATTTCTTAGTCTTTTAGAGTGGTTCAACTTTCCTATAGTACCGATGAAAGAAGACGTTCTAAACTTAGTCAGCAACTTGGTGAAGGTATGGCTTTCTCTGATAGTGGTATTCATTTAAAACAACAACAACCCTTAGTTCACTATTTCTACCTTGACTAACATCCATCCATACATTAAAAATAGTTGTATGTTATACCACTTAATTTAAATCTTACTTTGGTACAGAAACCTTAAAACAACTAGAAGGATAAATTTCTTCTGTGTTGATAGGCACATGTTTAAGATAATAGTTAAGTTGTCGGTGAAAAAATACATTGGGAAGCAATATACCAGGCCACACTATATTTGCAACCAGGGAAAAGCTGAGCATATTGAAAGGTGGTTTGAATTAAATGCTCAGTGCTTTCTTGCCTCCTAAAAGCTCAGAAACATTTCCTGTTCATTTTAAACTCATTATAGTTTTGGTAATTTTAGCACCCATCTGCTGTGGAGCAATTGGTTGGAATTGGAGCAGTGGAGTTCTTCTCTCAACTTCGTCCAAATGTGGATCCAAATCTGCAGACTGTGATTGATGGGATTCTGGATGGACTATTTGTGCTGCCTTCAGAAATATCTTCTGATTATCAGGCAATGCCTTATCAAGCTCAACCTTTGCCAGTAGCAGCTAATTCTGGTGAGTTTCCCTTTCGTGCCCCAAATATTTATTAATAAGTGTGGGCCTTGTACTGAAGACTGCCAGTTTACTCAAGCCAGGCACTGCACTTTCATTAATGGCATTCATATTTGTTATTGATGATCCCTTAAGTAACTTCCAGATAAAGAAAAAGCAATTTGAGAATATAAATCTCCAAAAATGGAAGGGGCAGAAAGAAGCACAGGTACACTTTAAAAAAATTGGTTGGAAACAAATTATGTACACAGTTAAGGAGAGAGAAGCTGTATTTTACAGGGAATACTGTTATTTACTATGTTTTTATATTGTTAAGTATTGCCCCGAGAACCTCATGCTGGATACTTTCAACAAGAGAAAAGTCATTTACAAGAAACAGAAACACCACCCAAACAACTAGCTGGTAGGTAATTATAATACCTCTATGCAAGTTAACATGTGTTTGAAGAATTTTGTCTTACCATGTCAATGTGTTTGAAGAATTTTGTCTTACCATGTCAATGCTATTTGGTTACACTAGAAGCAGTAAAGTTTCTATATTGCCGAAGAATGGTCCTTTTTAGTTCATTTTTTCAATAGCTGAAACGATTTGTATTGTACTATGGTTATGGCAGTGAAATCTCCGACACTGATTGGATGATTTGATGTGATGATATGGAATGTTCATGATCATTCCAAGCTCTCGAGGAATAAAGCTATTGTCTTCTGCAAGGGAAGGGGAAATTGTTTATTATAATTTATTTATATTGTATCCCATTTTTCCTAATACTGGGACTCAAGACAACTTTACAAAATTAAAACATATACAATTCAAATATATAAATAGAAATATACAAAAGTTTAAAAATATAATTAAGCCATCTAAAATATTAAAACATTTAAAGACTGAAAAGCAAATGACAAAATGGATGGTTTGGCTGGGATTGAACCATCACACAGATGGAGGGTCAGGTGTAACTTTGTGATAAAGCAAGGTGAAGATGGTACAGAGTAGGCAACAGATGGAGAACAGGAATGCAAGAAAAAGTAGATGACCTAAAGAAAAAAAGCAGAGAAATAGGAAATTGAACTAAGAAGGGGTTAATGAGAGGAGAGGACTGAATTTCAGATATTGATTTGAAATAACCAGGTACTTAAAAATGCTTCTATTGCAACAATATTTTTTTATTTAATTCCAATCACACTTAACATGTGGAATCTGTAGCCGTAATAATTTGGTTCTTAACTTTGATTCAAAAAGGATTAGTAATTTTTTTCAGTTCATCTTGTCTTGTAGACGACTGTGAAGAATCTGGTACTTTGGAGTAAATAGACATGCCAGAGGTGGGCAATTTATGACCTTCCAGAGGTTTTAGTTTAAAACTCCCATTGGCCCTAACCAGCATAGCCAGTGGTGAGGCATGATGGGAATTGTAGACCAAAACATCTAGAGGGCCACAGTTTGCTCATCCCTGGCTTAAGCCATCTGCTCACAAATTTCTAGCATCACATTTTTAATCTTTCCTCCCTTTTCTTTGCTCAGAGGCAAAGAAAAAAAATAAGAATTCTAGCTTTGTAAACACTGTTTTGAGACATACTTTTTAACATGTTAGTGGTATTAGAAATTGTTTTACACAGTGAAAAAGTAAATGGGTTAAGATTCATTGGTTCACTGAACGAATATGTGTATCTTCTATGTTGAGCACACAACAAACTGCTTTTCTTTCCCCACAGTAAAACATGGAGCGAAGTGCTTGAAGTTTTCTACGTTTCCTTGGTTATCCTTGACCACAACAGATAGGCATGTTCTTTCCTCAAGTGAAAGGTACATGAAATTAACTGTGTCTTTATGTCATCCTGCCGCAGACAGTACATTTTGCCTGTAATTGATTATCCTGTCAAGGATTTATTTGGGGGGGATTGAGGTAAATTGCCACTATGCAGACCAGTAGCTGTTGAGAGTTCTAGGCTCCTAGGACACTTCATTAATTGTGGGAGACAGATAGGATGTGAAAGACTAGCAATTTCTGGGAGCATCTTTAAAGCGCAAATATAGAGCTGGGTTCTATAAGTTGCTGCAAAAGAGTCTGTCTATTCTGGATCTGTATAGGTAATGATTCTCTCCTCCCCACAACTTGTTATTTTTCCTTATCTTTTTTTAAAAAAAGTTTAAGCGACCTTGAGTCTTGATGAAAGGGTGGGCTACAATCAAACCAAATTTAAAACTATGCAATTTCCACCTACCATTATTTAAATGTACTTTTTCAGCTCACTGAGAAGCAAAAATCACAAGTTAATTTGGAATACTTGTGAACTTCTACAAGATGTTATCATGCAAGACTTTGCTGCTGAGATCTTTCTACAGAGACCAAAGATTGTTCAGGTTAGAAATGCTTTTAACTAAAACATTTCATTGTTTGGGGGAAGGGGATAGTGTCAACAAATTTTGACTGGTCTTACTAACTAGCCCCAAATTGGAAGTTGGCAAGAACTCCCTCTCTGAAACGCAGCACAAGGTTAGGGGAAAATTTCCAGTTCCCAGCTGGAATGGTGGCGGGGTGAGTTGGTGGTGGGGAGGAAACAAGACCCCCCCCCCCCATAGTTCAGAGATGTGGGAGCAGAGGCTTGCTTTGCATCTTCACTTGTCAAGAACAATGAACTGGGAACACTGGTGAATCACAGGGGCAAAGCAAGTCCCTGCTACTCTTTTCCAGCTTACTGCTGGAGATGGGAGGTGGAGGCTTGTTATGTCTCTGTGCTGGGGAAGGGGGAAGAATTTGTGTCCTGTTCCTTTTAGCTTCAAGTTTGACAGAAGCCTTTGGCTCATCTCATTAGACATATCCTGGCTCCCCTCTTGCCCTGACAAGGGAGATTTTTTAACTCTTTTCATTGTATATTCAGAGTTTGGGCTTGTTTAATGTTACTGCTTTTGAAGTTCTTTCTATTTTAACATTGTAAAGCAGTGCTTTAGCACTTGCCTTGTGGAAGGTTACCTTGTGTACAAGCTATTGTGATCTGAGAAACATCAAGGAAGCAAATATATGTATGGTATGGTTGTCTGACATCATTCTCGAAATCATCTTAAAATAATAATTTGGCTCAATAAATGGGTATGAAGTCATTTAATACCAAGTCTATAATTTAGTATATATACGTTCCTTCAATGTAAAGCTCTCAGGACAGTGTTGTTGTTTTTTAACCATCTTAGAGAAGGATTTAGGCTGCAGTCCTAAACACATTTACCAGGAGTAAGCTCCACTGAACACAGTGGGATTTCTGAATAAGCTTGTATAGGATTGTACTGTTAGAGACACAAAGCATGAAGAATGAAGCTTTGCAATTTTGGGGGTCAGAACTGTTTTACACCTCAACTCTGAACAGTTATAGGGGGCACTTCTGCATTCAGCACACCATGGTTTCTGGTGTTGCTTTTGCTGCTGCTTGTGCGGTTGTTGCTATGGTAAGTCAATAAAATTGAAAAGGGAAGCCACTCTGCTCCTTGTGAGGAAGGGTGCAATAGGACTGTATCCGAAAGTGTCCTTCTGCCAGCAAAACAGACAATGCAGGTGGATTAATTTTCTCTCCTTGCTGCATCCCTGTTCACTCCTGTGCTCCAGAGGGTGTGCGGAGAGGTACAGAGAAGGGGAAAAGGGACACTCCTGTTGTGCGAGTGGAAATCCTCTCATGTAACTCTGGATTTAAGTCACAGGCTATATTGAACATATGTCTGATATGCATGCACATATCTAAAAAAAACTACCTCTGGTTCCATCTAAGGTGCAGACATAATAATTTTATGGCAATAATGCATACTTTTGTTTACTTTAGAGCCTTCTGTCTCTAACAGCACTGGCTCTTGGGAGAGATGGACAACACCGTTTGGCCTTACAGGCTGTCTTATGCCTCCAGCAGCTATGTGTCTTCTTAAGGAACAGACTTAATTTTCATAGAGATCCAAGTTTTGTCTCGAGTGAAACAGGTTTGTATATAGCTAAATCATGATTCATTCACCATCAACCAAATGCTTTATTTTTCCATTGAAGTGGGATATAGGAATATTTGGCCGACATATCTCTTACCAGATAGAGGGGATGTGAAGGGGCAGACTATATAGATACTCAGAATTCAGTCTGTGCTTAACTCCCGCTGCTAGGTAGCCTATTCCTCCTGAAATTTTAACTTGAAACAAATGTGACAGTGGCTACAATAGACCGTGACTACAATAGGGAAAAAAGGGCATCGTGTATTGCAGGTGGGCAAACTTCAGTCCTGTTGGATCTGCTTGACTTTTACAAGAATACCAAGATCCAAGCAGAGCAAAATACATAATCTAGAATGAATGAGCATTCCACGCCTGGTTATGCCAGGCTTTCCTGATTTCAGGAGCCACATTTAGCTGAAAAAATAATTACTTTGTGCTATGGTTAAACAAATGGAAGAGAAATCCTTGCCAAACTATTGCAAGTTGGCCAGAGATCAAGTTTCTATCCACCCCTAGTGTACAAGATTTTAAGGGTGACCCAGACCCTTGGGGATGTACTCGTTGTAGTGCGCCCTTCCCAGAGTTGGATGGGCTAGGACAAGGACACCCCAAGGGTCAGGTCCACCCTTTACTTCCTGGGGATCCCATTGTGAAGTCGGGAATGTGATGCACTTCACCCCACCTGTCTAGCGTGAAAAGCACTTAAAATTACCGACTTGCCAAGGAGATCCCCAAGGTTTTAAGGGTGAACCAGACGCTTGGGGATGTCCTTGTCCTAGTCCATCCCACCCGGAGTCTCCATCCCTTCTTTCATAGAAAAGTGTGCTCCAGCCTACTTTTTCTACTTTTTCTAGGCTGCCACTGGTGGGGGAGGCTTGAGGTGGCTCAGTTGCAATCGTACCCACAACTGGGAAGAGTGGCAGAGGTTTTTACCACTCTTGTTGAGCGACTCACTTGCCACTTCCTTCAACTCATGGGTTCAAACAACACGTCAACCGATTGTGGTTAAAACAACCCCTAGAACAAAGCATTGTTTTTTGCTGCGGTTTAAGAAAATTAAACCATCCCGTGGGAAGCTATTTGGGTCCGGATGGCACACTAACCCATTGTGGGTGTTCAGCTACGATGGGTTGGTGTATCGTGCAATCCCAATCAAAAGTAATTGGTTGTATTCTACTTGCCTCATGTAGGAAACTGATGCAACCATCATAATGACAGCTTTATTTGCAGTTAAAGCCATTAATATGATAATGTTGCATGTCTGTGCCTTATCAGTTGTAGATTCACCTACACGTGTTTGCATTAATACTTGCCCTAGATACAGAAGGAATACATCTGATCAAATATTTGTCTCCAATCTTCCCCGGAAAATTCAATAAAAAACATTCTTTATATATTTCTGAGCACCTTTTTGCTGCTTTTGCTAGTTCTAGCAGAAGAAAATATAGAAAAGTTTAAATTATTCTAGCTAAATTTCTAGTATCAAAAACAGTGGAGTTTTGCTAGTGTTTGTTGAAGTACAATTTGAGTATTGAGCTAAAAAAACCTTATGCAGCAGAATAAATAGTATTTTTCTTTTGAGCAGTGTCGTGCTTGTGGCTTGAAGGAGATTGATTTATAACTATTGTTGTAAAAGGTACAATTTCCCAGAATTCCTCAGTGTCACATGGCAACGATGCCAGAAGATTCTCACATTCTCAGAATCCATCCCCTGGAAGTAGTAGTCCTAGACCATCTGTGATAGGACGTACAGGTCAACGTCCCAGAGGTGATGGTCAAGATTGGGATGCAGCATCTTCCAGGTAAGAAAGCTGGCAGGTGGCATTTTCTATGAAGTGGGGGAATTAATACAGTTATATGCTGGTTAAGGATGTCTTCCCCTAGTGACTGAAGATGGTACTACAGGCTTCAAACACACAGACACATTTAAATTAATGAGTTTGAAAACCCAAATTACCTGAAAGTGCACACCCCTAGGGTCGCCTTAATATGCATGCCCAGTAAGTTTCACAGTCTTGGTGCTATAGTATTGACAGCCATACATCTTTTATAAATAAAGAAGTTAGATAGAACTTAAATAGTATCCCATAGTGTGGCCTTGAACTAAAGAATTTGCCAATCCATATTTCCCATGCATCTAGATGATTGCTACTTGCAAGTAGTAAGACTATCTTGTATACTTATATCATTGTTTGCTTTTTATAGCGGAACCAGTTCTCATGCTAACACAAATTCCAGAATATCTGTTCCATCACCTTTGAACATGGGTCATATTGACTTGCCAGAACTGGAAAATGAGGACACTTTGGAATTACAATTTCAGCAGCTTAGTCTTCCTCAATTCTGTGTAGCTGTTTTGGATTATGCTGTGCCTCTTCTAAGAACAGGTATATACATGTTTTTAAATTACCTTTTGCTTGTAATAGTCCAGGAATTCTGTATTTCAAACTTCTGTTAGGGTGCAATCCTTTTGTGTTTCCTGTCAGCTTCCAAACCTGTCAGCTGACAGGAATCCTATGCAGAGTGGAAGCAGCCTGCCCTGTATTTCTGCTAGACGGGCAGTTTTGCTCGTCTTGTAGTGGCACCTCAGAGAAAGAGGTAGGTAGGGTGGAGGCGGCCATGCCGCCTCCACCCTACCTACCTCTTTCTCTGAGGTGCCACTACAAGACGAGCAAAACTGCCCGTCTAGCAGAAATACAGGGCAGGCTGCTTCCACTCTGCATAGGATTCCTGTCAGCTGACAGGTTTGGAAGCTGACAGGAAACACAAAAGGACTGCACCCTAACAGAAGTTTGAAATACAGAATTCCTGGACTATTACAAGCTACCTCTCCAAGCTCAGAAAATGGAGTGCAGAGATAAGGAAAAGTGGGCATTCAGGGGATTGGGAGGGGAGGAGATCTCCTCCCCTCCCAATCCCCTGAATGCCCACTTTTCCTTATCTCTGCACTCCATTTTCTGAGCTTGGAGAGGTAGCCAGTGCAGTTCTCTCTGTGCCAGCTTACGAGAGGTCTGGGGCTGGGAACACTGATTCCTGGCTCTGAGTTCAGAACTAGAAAACCAAACAATCTTATGTCCCCTCAGATGCTGTCTAGGGCACATGGATGGCTATCTTAGAAAGCCTTCCCTTTGGCAAGAAAACACGATTTATATATTTTATGTTTATGTACCATTACATTTTTAGAGCTATTGTTGGGTATTAAGCATTGTAAGATTTCATGTTAAGTAACTTACATTAAAGCCCAACAGAATTTGCAGACTTCACCATTCCAATGGTTCCTCTTTCGTTGCATTATTATTATTATTATTATTATTATTATTATTATTATTAGCAAGCCCCTTCATTGCTCTAATATCCATCTAATATAAATTCTCAGGTGGTAGGAGAGTAACCATGCAAGTTCTGGAGTTGCTTGCTGAAGATCTTCTGCTTATTGTTGATGCCGTGTCTGAAGATGTTTGGGAAGACAGCAGTCTCTTTGGGCTAGAACTTGTGAGAATATCAAATTTCTTGGATTTCAGCTAACAATATTTAACAGTCTGCTTTCGTATAAATGGATCAGAAACGCACTGCATTTATTTGATCAATTTCTAGGCCATGTCAAGAATTTAGAGTGGGCAGCAGTTTTTTTAAAAAAGTGTGTTTAATATCCAGACTTCTGCCTTTATAAATAGATATATTTTTAAAAATCACATTCACTCATTATGCAATCTGAGTGAAATGCCATGAAAGGCCATTGGTAGAGTTGAGGATGGTCCTTCTCTTTATTAATGAATTCTGCCCCTAACTTATCCCGCCTTCCTTGGTTGAATACCTCCCCACTTGCTCCAACTATTCTTTGATTCTCCAGTTTGTTAGAGCTCTTTGCCTTTTCCACATTTCCTGAGTGGGCCAGAGAAAGAGCATACGGGGCTAACAGCTCTGCTGTAGATCTCTATTTCCAACTGTCAGACTTAGATTTTTTCAAAAAATATTTTTTTTGCTAATAATATAATAATTGACAAACTCATAAAATGTAACATAACAAATAGTGACAGAAAACATTCTTAAAGCAGAAATTCATAATACATAAGAATGCCCTGCTTGACTAATTTTTTAACTTGCCTTTGAAAAGCAGATAGCACAGACCTTTGCTGGGCTTCCATAGGGGAAGGATTTTTACAACTGCGGTGCCACCCCTAAGGGAGCCTTGCTATAGCAGATCTCGTTTTTCCTAGCAAAAGGTATAGGAAGCCCAGTTTCTTATAGATTTTTAATGGTTGGGGAGGCTAAAATGGATTTATAGGGCAGTATCTAAAGGTGTCATTCTGCAAACTCAAATGGTGCTAGCGGAGCTCTGAATGATCTTTCTGTTGCACAAACAGTTACGCGCTAAGTATGCGCAAGTAGTATCACAACAGATTGTGCAAGCGAAACTTTTGTTGAATTCTCCTCTAGCACATAATTCAAGCCTACTTTCCGCTTGTGCAACATCATTTGCACCAGCAGAATGACACGCTTGGACTTTCCATAGTCAATTTCTTGTGAACCTATGTATAACCATATTGTGGAATGACGACACAGTTGAAAAAGACTTTTAAAGAAATGTGTGTTAACGATTCTTTCCTCACCCTATTTTAATAGAGTAAGGAAGGATTTTACTGGTGTGTCTTTATCTTCTTCTAAAGGCACTTCTATTAGTAACTGGGTATATTCCTGGCATCTTCTGTTCATGAATATTGACTTGATAACTTCTTTTCAATTTGCAGAAGGAAAAGCTGCTTGAAATCCTAGATTCATTAGGTGAAACCATTTCCTACCATAACAGCAATGCAAGTACACAGCAGCTCGAGCTTTTGATAGCGCACCACAGAATCGCATTTGTTAGTGTTTCACTTTTCACAGTTCGATTACTGCAAGCACTTCTCCCTGTCGAGAAGGTGAGATGCACTCTTGTGTGCATGTAAGAGATTACTTGTGGGGGATGCTTAAAGGTGTTATCTTTGGTTTGGAGATTTTTACTTGCAAGTTTTCAGTTAATTGCAAATAAGGGGAAAGGTGTGGAAAACACCCAATTCAAATACAATACAGGAAAGGGAGGGGAAGATGGTTATGATTTGAAGCACATGGAAGAAAAACAATGTACACCAAACAAACATGGAAAGACCATGTACAATATGATGACTGCTGAACATGACTCTCAAGCAACGTTGACCAAGTATAGCTTTTGTTCTCTTTGTGCTCATATCAATACAAAACTGACTCAAGGATGAAGGATGAGGAGTGCAAATCATTAATCCATTGTAGTTTGGAAGGCACTGTCTCTTCTTTCCAATGTTGGAGTATCATATCATTTGCCATCTCTGTTACATTCATGACCTACTGCACAGGTCAAAGTGTAGGGAAAACAGTTTAATGAAACTTGCCCATGATACGGTGAAGTTTTCCAATACTTACAAAAATATCAACCCCCCCCCCCCAAAAAAAGCTTGTAACTGGGCAGCTTCACATCATATGAATGAGGTACCCAATTTCCACCCTACATTGCCAGCATCTTGAAGAGGGAGATAACAAATTCCTGTCTATTTATTTTATTTGTTACATTTATATACTGTCCAATAGCCACAGCTCTCTGGGTGGTTCACAAAAATTTAAACCATCAACAAAACAATATAAAAACATGATATAAAAATACAGTATAAAAACTATGCTGTCCAATAAGTTTGGAACTCTAACTTTTGTTGGATGAGATTCATCCTCAGGTTAAGGGAGGTCTTTCTCTCATAGACAAGGGTACTCCGAACCAGTGCTTAGCCTGAATGGGGCTCTTCAGTTTCCTATTTCACTCCTCACAAATATAAGATGTCTACCTTAAATCTATGTGAGCACCAACAATCCATATAGACTGCAACCCTGTAAGTGAACTATGTATCCAGGAGATTTGAGAGCGCAGAACAAATTGGTCCAAAAACAAAAGTTGGAGAACAGTAGATGCAGAAGTTGCAAAAACTGCCAATGTGACTTATTTAGCTAGCCAGATCCCTTTTGTAGATTATGAAATTACTTGAATTCACCATCCCTATCCAGAAGTTTGTATTGTCACCTTTTCTCTGGGTTATGCTGCAAAATGTGTTTGGCATGTATGTGTGGGGTGCTGCCAATAGATTGAGGCCCTTGGAAGAGAAGCTCAGTGGTAAAGTATTGTAGGCTGGGAAAACTGCAGCCTGCTTTCTTAATTGGTATTTGTAATTTGCTTAGGGAAAAACTCGCGCACACACACACAAAACACTTAAAATCCCGATCAGTGGTGGTTGCAACATAGTCATACTTCTGAGGAGTACATAGTTTTACTTCTCACAGAAAAAAATATTTTTATTAATAAAAAAAGCAACAAAATAACAAAAATAGCATCCTAGTGGAACTTTCTTTCACAGCATAACAAGTCTCCAGCTTGGGGCAGTGTGTACATGCACGTCTGATAACTGGGTGTGCATGAATTTGAAACTAAGTGGAAAATGTATGGACACAATCTTTCCTTGAAGTGTCACTTCTGGTTAAAATGCATCCCAGGAAGCAGGTGATCTAAGTTAGATCACAGCATTGGGCACAAATTCATGTGCAATAGCTCAATAAATGCACATTGTCCCTAGTTCCCGAACAACACGTAGATCAATATTCTTCATCTGTCATGGGATCACTGGGTTGGTTTCAGTGCTCTAAGTGTTGGGTTTTTAATACAATATTGTTTGCAATTAAGGCTATCAAAGTAAATCCACCAGACTTTTCTTTTTGCTGGGGATTATGACATAGCTGGAGTTAAAGAAATTATGCCATGCTTTGTTTTGAAGCCTGTGATATTACAGCCAAACAAAGGAACAGCAAAAGGAAAGAAATTTTGATTAAGTGTGGTGTCTGCCATCTGGTGGTTAGAGAAGAAATGTACACCTCAATTTACATTCCTTTTAATCTACTGGGTCATACAATATATATTCCACATAGAATAAATTTCCAGCTGTGTTGTAGCCCTGCCCTTATATTTGGATATAGCATGGTAATGGTAAAGAGCAATAGATCCTTAGCTAATGGATGCTGATATAGCTGCAAAAGCACAGTAGAGGCACTGGCTAACAGTTGCACAGATCCAGCTGCTATATATATATATTCAGTCCTAAACAGTTATTTTCTCATGAGGAAGCTTTAGCTGCTATAGTCATCACTTCTTTTCTATTATGTGTAGTTTGTATTTCCATCTTGTTAGCCCAAGATAACTAATAAGAATATAAATTTAAACAAAAAACACCTCAATAAAATAACCTTAACACCCATTCCATATAATACAACATATCATAATATATCATACTTTTCTGGCTTTTCCGTGGATGCCTGGGAAAGCCGGATGCAAGGCTGACCTGGAAGTCCATTGGACTCACCGCTCCCCCACCCCACTCGCCTGCCCATGACCTGTAGGATTTACTTGAGGTCTCCAGGCAGGCTAGTGAGCTGCCTAGCTTCCCCTCTGGGTTCCCCTGGCTTGCCTGCCAGCCAACCCATGGAACTTTCCTAAAGACTCCAAGTGAACCGCTTTGGCAATGATATGTTTCAATGCTGCTGTTCCCTCCCTTCCAGCCACTCCTGTTTGCTCCCAGCTGTGTTTGTATATCCTGCTGCTTAGCAACAGAAAGTTCTTATATCTTGGAACCTCCAGCACACAAAGTTCTTCTCATAGTTAGGAATCTCCAGCGTACAAAGTTCCATACCATGCATTGCCACACATCACCTTAGGATTTTATAACTATAGATACAATATAGCATTACAACGCAAATAAAGTATATGCTAAAAGTTTGTCAAATCTACAGATATTCCTTAAACAAAGGTTCCTTAACCAAAATAGTCTTTGCATTCTGAATACTTCTAAGTTTGGGATATTGTGAGCTCTTTTGATGGGGGTGGATGGAGGGAGGCTTGGTCATTAAGGTACCATTACTGAAAAGGTTCCACTGCTTAAGTACCTCTAGGATGGATAGATAGAACCTGGAATCCTCAGATAATGATTTGGAGAAAAGTAATAAGGCAGGAAAAAACCCACAGTGCATCCTAGGTCCAGGATTTGAAAGGTGGCAACCACTGTGTCTTGAATTCTGCTCAGAAACTTACTAATAGTTGCTCGTTGTGTGTGCTTTTAATGCACTGTTCCCATAACGATGTGGTTGCTGCATTTTGTCCTTCAGTTTCTGAACTGTTTCAGGGTAGTCCCCTGTTGCAATATATTTTGAATTCAAATATCCCGAATTACCTAGCTCAACAATGACAACCATAACCTATTACAGGAGTTTCTCACCCTGTTGGATCGTTTGCGAATTCTAGATCATATATTTTGGCTCAGATTCTACACAGTACGCCCATCAGTTTGAATAAAACTAGTGTAAAACGTCTCCGATTCAATTGTCATGGTTTTCTGAGGAGTTTGTTGACAGACTCGTAACAGCGTGCTTACGCCCTCACTGAGCCCCGTCCGAAAGCTGTGGGTACTGCCAATTCTGTTGCGGAATTTCCGCTCATTTTGGGTTGTCCTGGGAGCACTAAATTGCCATTGTGTAAGCAGCAAGACAGAAGAGAATCAGGAAGGGCAGAATGCCTCATCCACTTCTGCCTGTGTTTATTAAAATTATTGCCAAATAATGAAAAGTTAAACTGAGTATCTAATATTCATACTGATTTTCAAGTAGTCTTTCCTGTAAACCTTTCCGATTTTTCTTTCTCAAGGCCAACAGTGTTTTACCAGAGAGTTTACTGACCGCTTTATTTGTCCTTTCCCTGGACATGCCTTTCTCTTTGGAATACCCAAGTATTCATGAATCTGTCACCGCATATTTGGAACAAATGAATTCGGAAAACTACAGTATTTATAAACAAGCTGCAGATGCTGCCTATTCAATTGAGTGCACCTGTAACTTTATGTTGGATGTCCGCAAGGAGGTAGGCAACTTTGCCTGAGTAAGTGTAATTATCAGAATTTCTAGGTGTAAATTTTGTAGTGTGTGTATATTTTTGTGCACTTTGTTGCAAAGAGTAATAGGAGGATAACATCTGTTAAACGTTCCGTTCATCATTGTCCTGTATAAAGGCTAGGAGGCAAAGGACTGTTCTTTCTTTTCTAACTCCTTCTCATCCCTAGCCATAGTGAGGTTTGTATGCTTTGAACCTGTGGGTGACTTCTTGCAGGATTTGGGGAGGCATCTTAATCTGGCTGTCACATGGGTTTCTTCTACTTGTAAAAATTGTTTAAATTTACGATCTGAGTGACATAATACATGATATGCTTGCTATTTCATGTTCACAGCAGGGCTAATTCGTAAGATATAACAAAGGATATGTCATGTTAATGGGCAATGTCTTAATGGGTTTGTCAGTATATGGTGAGTTTAAAATATGCTGTTTAGCTGCCAGCAACGTTCTCCAAAATACTTTGGGTAATATCCAATGGTGTCATTCAGTAAAGTCAAATAGTGCTAGTAGAGCACATCCAAATCTTTCCATTACACTAATAGCTGTGCTTAAATGGCTGTTCTGGTTTTGTTTTTCATACTTTGGGTATTGTGTTTAGCTATGTGCCTTTTATTTTTAGGGAGAAAAAAATCTTACTGATTTACTGGAGCTTGCAGAACAGGCCCTAAAAAGCCTTCCATATCATCAGTGTTTTATTTTACTTGAGGAATTCATCAACATTTGCTCAGACGTGTAAGTGTATGACATCTCAATTTGCATGATTTAAGAAAACTCCATAGAGAAAGTATGGAACTGTTTAATATACTCAATTAATATTGCTTTATTTTATTGGCTGGGTTGCATAATTGTGGGGGCAAAAGAACCCACCGTTGGTTCTTTCCCTGCCCCTGTGTGTGCTGTTCGCGCGGCCATGTTTTACAAAATTACCTGCGATGCCATGTTGTCCAAACCCGGCATGCGAGGGGTAGCTTCGCACCTACCCCCTAACACCTGCTGCAAGTTGCGGGTTGTAGGGTGAATACAAAGCCACTCCCACTGTGTGGCAGGGTCAGATGACATGGCAGCGCACGCTGCATTGCAGGTAATTATTTAAAATGCAGTCACATGACTAGGATGTGGGGAAAGAACCAACTATGAGTTCTTTCGGCCTCATGCTCGTGTGAACCCAGCCATTGGGTAAATTTAAGAAGTAAATGCTTTGGGATGCTCTTTTTTTATTGGCTGACTTGTTATTTATAAAGTGCAATAGATATGCGTGATGATTTACAGAGCAGTGTCAGCCAAAATCAAAACAAAATAGGTTCCTGCCCTGAGGAACTCACAATTCCAAATCCAAACCCTGTTGAACACTGGGGAAAAAATGGGTGAATGGGACACAGGGAACGGTAGTTTAGTGCCTGTCTACTCCGAAACAGTTTTCTTCAGAAGAAAGGGCCACTGGATTTTTCTTTCTGGTGAATAAGCTCAGAATATCAACTTTATAACTGGCAGTTTAGCAATTAAACAAGTAATGACAACCATGAGCAAATAACTGAATTAGTCAAAAGCTCCTGAGTGCCTTGGCTAAGGAGTATCTGCACCCCAAGGCTTAAGGAATTGGTCGCCCGTGTCTTCAAACAATTACTCTGTCTTCTGTATTGAGTTATTTCTGTTTGTAGCTGGAAGTCTGCCCAAGCCAGCCCATTTCTGCAAGCTGAGAGTCAGAAGGTGCTCCTCCATCTGCTATCCCATCCTCGGTTGAATATAAGAACTGAAGCCTATCGCTGCTGCCTCAAAACTGTTAAGGTTAGCTTTAAAAATGGCTTGTAGTTCCTTCAAAACAACTTTTTAAAATTTCTTTTTAAGCTAAGTTACTTTTTCGTCCATTTAGTAGTCTCATATCAGGCACATCAAATAGTCTGTTTGGAAATCTGCCTTAGTGGTGTTATGCTGAAAACCCAGCATTTTGCTATATGAAGTTAGGTTTGCCTGATATGTATGATGCCTGAGCACTTTTAGATTTAGCTGAGTTTCAGAGAAAAGAGGATGTATTTACGTGATTTCATTGTCTTCTCCACCCATCTCTCTACTAAATCATACTTTATATACTTCTTCTCATTCAGGGTATATAAAAAGCTGCTTGCTTAAAGATAAATAAGGCTGACAGTCCATTACTTAACACTCTATTTTAGTTAATGTTGTCATTACTTTGTTGACAATTATGCATGGTCCAAGAAATATGAGAACATTACTTTGATATTGTCAATACAACATTTAACTATCTTACCTCTTCTTCCTAGGAATGTTTAGGCATTCAAAATATCTCTAAACCGGTTTCTTCAGTCAGCTTTGGAATACATTTCCTGCTTCATCCCAAAGTTCTTTATGAAATCTGTAGTTTTGGCCTTCAAGACTCCCAACATGAGGTACTGCATTTTGTATATTACGTGTGAGTTAATCTGCAGGTTTAAAGGAATTGCATACATTGAAGGCTTCTAACTTTTTTAAATTCCAGATTAAGCCTTGAGGACCTTCATCCTGAACAGTTCTATTTAGATGTAAGCTTCCCTGACTTCAGTAGAATGTATCTCTGTGATGAGCATGCTTAGAATTATTTCAATAGAATCAGAAGAATGATAGAGAATGTGTAGAAAGTTTTAGAAGAAAAAAAATGCAACACATTTTTGTGCATCATTAGGGCCTCAGTAGAAGGAAAGTCCACCTCCCCTCCCTCCATGCCAAAGAAAAACCCTTCTTCTGGGATTTTGAAGAAGGGGACTGATCAGGTGGCCTTCTCTTTTTTTAAACTTTGCTATCTTAAGTACTCCCATTATTGTTGGGTGGGGGTTTTTTTTGTGGAGTGGGTGGAGAGAATCCCAGGGGCTTATAAGTATCTGTTGGCTTTTCAGAGACTCCCCATCTGCAGCTTCTTTTTAAACTTGAAGCCACTTGCATGTCAAAAATAGTAGCATGCTGATACACATAGTTACATGCTGTTTTCTTTCAGGTAGGGCATTTTTGCTATCATAGCAGTTATATGGAAGGTAGCTTCATGGTGGTAAAGGAAGGAGAATTGAAAGGTGCTTTTTGAAACTTGAGTAATTGGATTGATGCATTTGCTACTCATCCTAGGCTATTTCTTGACCTTTTTTTAAAATGGATTTCTATACTGTGTTTGTCATAAGGTTCCAGAGTATTTTAGAGGAATAAAATATGATTCTGAAATAACACCAATAAAAATCAGCATAAAAACCAAAATAAATGATTAAAATTGCCTGAGAGAGAAGGTCTTTGCTTAAACATAGTGTAGGCAGCAGGTGAGCCTCCCTGGAGAGAAAAATCCACTAATTTCTGAAACCAAAAATTCTTTTTCCATGTTTGTGTCACCAAAGGCACTGAGAAGAGAATCAGCAGAAGATCTAGGTTCATAGGCAGGTTGGTAGGGAAAATCTGTTATTTCAGGTACCTGAGTCCCAAGCTGTGTAATTATCTCCCTGAGTTATGGTGAGAGACATAGTCTGTGGCCTGGTTTAGACATAATGAACACCAATGGATTTGTTGTTGGTTTAAAACTCTGGGTTGTTTCTCTCATCATGGCGAATAAAACAGAAGTGGTGAGCAGTCACAAGGCAACACACTTGCCCTGTTGGATACTGCCCTATAATTCCAGTACAGAATAAGTAAACTCCATCTTTCTATAAATTTATTACCCTGCTGCATTGTCTCTCTGACTCTTACCAAGTCTGTCAATTTCACCCTCTAAGACATGTCCCATATTCTATTAATCTATTCTCCAACAGCAGATCAACTTTTTCCCAATTATGAGAAATAGCTGTCTGGGCTGCCGTTAATAAATGGGAGGTCATTAATGCATACTAGTTCAATATTTTCTACATGTACTATTTTAAACATAATAGAATGAACATATTGGTGGATATAATGAAAAATAATCACCAGTCCCAGGGGCTACTGGATATGGTGGATTGCTCCAAAAGTGGCAAAATATCAGACTTGGTCCGTGCTTTTAAATGGCATAGCATATCCACTTGATTTTATACACAGGAATGCCAATCAAGTCTTCGATGTATGCTAGAGTATATTTGCTCTAATGATTACGTTCCCCACTCCCCCAACACATAGGAAATCCAAGACAAAGTTTTGCCATCTAGTTATTCTTTCGATCCAGAGGATTCTTAATCAAGTTCAATTTGATAAATCTTTCTTAATTTTCTGATAATTTAGTATGGTTAAATTGATTTATATCCTCTAATTTATGAGTAACTAAATCTCCGAGATATCTTATTAGAGTGTCCCTCCATGGAACGAAGTACTTTTTAGCTATGTCAGCCTTATTCTATTGTCTACCTTAAATCCCACCTATTTATAGTTATGTAAGGTAATTTTATATCCAGGAAACTTACAAAAGTACAATTAAAGCAATACCATCTGAGAACAAATGTATTTTCTGCTGAGTTATCACCACTTTTAAGCCCAATGAATAGCTTCTCTAAGAAATTCTGCTGCCCTCCAGGTGCCCCTTTTCAATTGAGAGGTTCTTGATTTGACACAAATGAAAGCTGTAGGATTCTGATCCAGCCAATAAATTCCTGACCCAATTCAGATTTTGATAATACTTGATAAAGATAACTCCACTCCACCCTATCAAATACTTTTTCTGCATCTAGAAACAAAAGCCCAAAGGGTTTGTCCTGCTTTTTAATTTAAAATATTAAATTCAGAAGTTTACAAATGTTTGTTGATGCGATCTGTCACTTGATAAACACTGTCTGATCTCTTCCTTTATCTCTCCCATAATGTTACTTAACCTGTTCACAAGTATTTTGGTCCAAATCTTAAAATCCTGATTTACCACGGCAATGTGCCTATATCATTCTGGTATCCTGTGATTCCCCCTCCCCCCCCCCCCCCCCCCCGCTTAGGGATAATAATACATTAAAACACTTTCATGTCTTTGGAAACACATTATTCTCCAGGTTGGTGTGAGGAAGGCATCCCACAGTGGGTTATCTCCCCCATCGCCCAGGAAAAAGCAGGGACCATGTGACTAAAACTTTTGAGCATTGTATTGGTCCCAGGCTCCTCCTTGCCAGTTCCGTCCATGGCTATAGCTCAGAAGAAAAGAGTACAGATCGATCTCCTGGTAGGAGTAAAGGTTAAATACAAATGGGAACAAACAGTATGGTCACACTGTCATTGATGTTCCATAAGGAGGTCTGTCCTTTGAATGCAGAGGCAGATATGCATGAGGTGGTAAGCAGCTCAGTACATGTTGTAGGGTGGGGTTGGGATGCCTTCCGCACACCAACCCAGAAGGAACCTTCTCGGTAAGTACCAATGTTCCGTTCTCCAGGTTGGTGTGAGGAAGGCATCCCACAATGGGATATGCTAAAGCTAACTTCAATCTATTATGATGTAAGCACCTGTTGGAAAACTCTCCTTCCAAAGGAAGCATCCACTGAGGCATGTGTTTCAATTTTATAATGTCCGGTGAAATAATTTGGATTTGTCCAGGTCACAGCTTTGCAGATTTCTGCTAAGGATGCACTGGTGCTTAAGGTCACTGAAGTGGCTGCTGACCTGGTTGAGTGTGCTGTCACTTAAAGGTTTGGGGATGTATGAAGCCATATACATGGAGGTAACACGTGCTTTTAACCACCCTACTTTCTTACCCATGGCTGTGGAATGGAAGTATATAAAAAGTGAATCTGATTGTCTGAAAGACTGTGTGCGATCTATATAAATTTTGACTGCTCTTCGTACATGCAGCTTGTGCCAATCCTTCTCCCAGGGCTGAGAAGGATTAGGACAGAAAAAGGTAGAACCATCTCCTGTGGTCTGTGAAACAGGTAGCTGACGTTAGGTACAAATGTTGGGTCGGTCCTGAGAATGACTGCATCCCTCTGAAAAATTATGAGCCATTTTCTAATTGAGAGGGCTGAGAGTTCAGATATTCTTCATGCAGATGTGATGGCGACCAAAAAGAGGACCTTTTGTGACAGGTTCCTTAGTGGTACTGCTTTAAGCAGCTCAAATGAGGGGTTGAGTAGTGCTGAGAGGACAACCTGTATGTTCCATGAGGGAAATCTATGGACTGAACGAGGTCTTATAAGTCATGCTCCATGGAGAAATCTTTTTTGAAATGAGCATGCAAGCTTAGTGGTGGTTGTCCTGCTTTAGAGAGGACCGATCATATGGCTGAAATTTGTCTGTGTAATGTGCCTAGCTTAAGATCCATGTGAGTCCTTCCTGTAGAAATCTGTTTTTCAGTTCTTAAATATAATTTGTTTAAAAAAGAAAGGAGAAAAATAATAATATATTTAAAACTTTAATAAAGTAATCACTTAAAGATCAATTGGAAACCATGGGGTGGGAAGCAAACCATAGGATGTAAACATATCCGGTATTTTAAGGTGAGGAAGTTATTTTTGCCATTCATTGTTCCTTTACTCCAAGCAATTTTTGCAGCTGATTCTTACATTCTGCTTGAAGATTGATGCTAACAGGCAGTAGACTCATGAAAGTATTTCGCCACAGTCAGGGTGTTTTTGGGAGGTTTTTTTGCAAAGCACAAAAACTATTTGGCATGAAGTGCCAAAGCACAACCTAATTTCCTTTTCTGACACCAACAAATTGATTTGACCAGTCTTTATGGCACTATCTTACCTTCTCTCTTTAAAACAGGTATGCTCAGCTGCCACGTTTATACTGATGTATCTTCTTCAGAGCCGATTGATGATGGCAGCAGTGACCTGGAACAAGTTTATTGAGGCCCTTTATCCTGTTGTTCCAATTCTTCAGGTAATCTCAGCTTCTTGAAGCACAGTTTATCTTGAGCTACGCTTAATTGCTTTGCCGATAGGAGCAGCACTGACATTAGATAAAAAGGGGAAATATATAAGCATGGCAACCAGGCATACAGGAAATAGAGGATTAATCAATATACTTGTTTGAATGTTCTGTGTGAGTGCTGTAGAACTATGTGACATTAGACTTCTTAAAATAGAAAACATTAATTTCAAATGGGTTACCTGGCATTTTTCTGAACAGAATCTTATTTCTCTAATAATCCTAAATCCTTCCTGATTATGGCTCAGGGGGAAAACCATAGATTTCCTTTTATGAACTAGCAAGAAATGTCAGGATAATGAGCCTTAGAATCATTGCCCAAGTCTCTCTTACATGCAATTCCCAGCCATCTTATGACCATGAGAATAGTTGTGTTGAGCTGAAACATAGAGGGACTATTTCACACCAGATATGCTGATGTGACCACACTTGTCCATGAAACATGAATTGGAGTGAAAGTTTTGCTGCACAGTGCTGGTGGGCATTCAAATTTCCAGCACAGCACAACAAGGCAGGATTGATGAGGGAATGACATTGCATCACTTCCCACACACCCCACTGAAACAACAGTCAGGCAACAATGGCTGTGAACTGGCATAATAAATGTGCAGAAGTGGTAGGTTTTTTGAAATAACAATTTCCTGAAAGACTAGCTTCTGCAGTGAATGTTCAATGCAGCACTAGTTCATAGCGATGAGTGTGAATGTATGTGTGCATTTTGGCAGTCACCCATCAATTGGATTTGGCCTACAAAATTCCAGTTGCCAATTACTGAGGCAGTCTTTAATTTAACATTCCCACCAAGACTATGTCCGTTCATGACATCTCCATTAAATAGTTTGTGTACTCTAAATATATACTTAGGGTTATGCGGATACTGAAGAACCTCTGGGTAACTGCATCCTCACACTGAGTGAAACAACTGCTGGAAAAGAAGGGATTCTCCCAAGAACTACTAGATTTAGGGCTGCCCTGCGTCTTCTATTTTCAAAAAAACCATTGTGAGTAAACCTACAATCATTTCTTTGTATGCGAAGGGTTAATTTTCTCTGTATCATCATGGTCTGCCTGTTGGCCAGAGTTCTGAAGATAAATGTATTTTTCATAGCACTGGGCATTCCTATAGCAATTTTTCCATGGCCTTTCATATGGCTTATTTTCATAAAAATTGAGTAGGACATAAAGTACAAGTGACAACCCTCCTCCTAGGTAAAGCTTTTCAGAGTGAAATAGCATCCTCAAGATGGTGAAAGTTTAATTAAATTAGGTGTATCCCTAGAAGGCTGCAGAAGATGTGAAAGAGACTAGTTTGGAAGTGTGTTGGCACATGATTAGCTGTGTATCAGTAGAATTTGGTTGGCAGAGATGAAAGAACAGCAAAGAATAGGTCAAATCTGTGTTTCAGTATGAAAGACTGGGAATAGAAATTAGGAGATTCTGTGGAGACAATAATAAAAACAATGTGTAAAATATTGGGAATAAAACTATATTTAATGTAACTTTTTTTAAAACTTGCATTGATCGATAGCTGTTCTATCACAAGGCTTATAAGGATTATTAATTGGGAGCCAGCTCTGTCAGATGAGATTTATACTTTCAAACTGTCTTTCTTCAGCCAAACACCTTATAGGATTGATGAGTAATTTTGGACAAGCCATCTATCTCTGAACTGTACTCCCAATCTTTAACGAGAATTACTTCTCACATAAGATGTTGGAGAAACTAAAATAGACAAGAACTTGTAGAGCATTCAGACTGAAAACATTCCATCTATTTGCATTTTTGGATTTTATGCATGTGTGTATTTAAAACTGTGTTACAGAGCAGGAAAGGTTTCCCAGGAGAAAATCTAAGTAAGCAATTGCTTTATTTCTTCAGAATTCGTTCCATGGCACTCAAACATTTAATGTTTCATCTTACGGTTGAAGAAGAAGCAAACCTGAAGCGCTCACTACTGCATGGTAGTGCCTTTTCCAGCATTCCCAACTTACTTATTGTGGAAAAGCCTATTGAACTCAGACTGGATGATGCAAGAGAGTCAGTTTTTAAGGTGAACAAAAGAATCACTTAACAGGGTTGATAGCACTGAACTGGAAATAATTCTCTGTGCAAGTAGGTGCAGCACTGATGGCACCATTGAAACTACTGTGTCTCAGTTTTGAATTGGAAACTGCTTTAAAGATTTTTTTCTCAACAATATATGATTCAAGGTATTTGAGAGAAACTTAATTAAGTCAAGGCTTATGTGCAAGGTCTAATGTGATGCAGTGGATTGTCAGTCTTGGCCATGCATACTGCATTCAAATTTTGCCCATTCAGGGACAACATGCATAAATTCCCTCAGACAAGTTCTTTTCTAACACTAAACAACTCAGTCTTTAATGGTGTAACAAATTCAGTTAACCAGTGTGAAAAGATCTCAACACTACTGAAGTCAGAAGATGTTTAAAGTTCAAGACTGGTCTATGTAAAATAAGTACAGTAATGTAAAATAAGCCATAGACACTCCTACACATTCCCCTGTCCCCTCACAGGGAAATCGCCTCTGTCTTTCTCCTACCTTGTTTGCAACAGCCCTGCAAGACATAGGATTTTGAGAAGCCTCCAAAGCTCAGAGGCTTCAGTCTAATAGGCAGTGAACCCATAGGATTGTGCTCCAAAACACTCAAGGTCTTACATGACAAAGTGCTTTTTTCCCTGCCCAGGTTTTTTATACGTACATACAAGGATTTATATCCATTCAGAGGTGGCATCTATAAGCAACCAGTTTAATTCATTGCATTATAGGAGATGAGCATTTCTCCTTCCAATGCTGTAATATCAATCTTTTAGCTGTTAGAAGGACACAGAGAATCCATTTATGCTGACCGTTACTTTCTGTGAAGAGTGTGTACATCAGCAAATATTATGATTCTTCCAGTACAAATTTTATCGGTATAATATCCTCCACCCGAAAGAAGCAACTACTTGCCAAAACATATGTTTAAAAGAAGCATTAGCTGTGTTGCACAGCCAGCAATTAGCTGACTTAGACAAACCCTTATTAAAGAGGTGTTGCAGCATGCAATAGACACAAAACAAACATTTTTGCTGAATAAGGCTCAATCTAAGATTAGACGTGACAGGTAATAGATGCCAAAGCAGCAATCCACTGATTAGGCAATATGGGACTGTCCAACTCCCTATTCCATTCCTGCTTAAAACCCTGTATATCTTATTTATTCACCAATAACATGCATTTACAGACATGGATCGTGATCACTTTGCCTGACCAGCCTCAATAAGTGTTTCCATTAACGATAGAGACTCTGATGCTGTAAAAGCAGACTGGCCAAACCTAGATACTAACAAATGCTGCAGTTGCAAGTATTGAAACTCAGCTAGCAAGTCATATTGGGCTTTTTAAATGTGAGAGAACTCCAAAAGTGGTCCAAACATAATTGGAGGATGGAGCTGGTGTTGAGAAAAGAATGGAAGTTCTTCTGATCATACACAGCCTTCTTGCCTCATTGTGATTGTTTTCCAACTGGCCTAATAAACAAGCTTTATTTCAAGCCATCATGTTCCCCAAAGTAAGTAAATTCATAAGACTCGCTTTATATTGAGCTGTAGTAAGACATTTATAATGGCATTTTTAATGTACCTATTGTATGAGAGTTTGAGGGGCCACTGGGATTTGGCATGACATCTCCCACTGCAGGGCTGACCTCTGGCACCTGAATGCCAGAGGCCAGTGAGCTGACCTGGAAGTTGTCTAGAAAGGCTGGGATGGCCTGTGAGGTCGGAGCCATGACTGTCATGCAAATGGGGAGATGAAAGAGAGGTGGGGAAGAAGGAAATGAGAGAGCGAGTAGAGACTAGGGAAAGCTATCAGAGCCAGAATGGGTGAAGAGGTTGAAGGAAGAATGCAGAGAGGAGGAGCTTTGACGGAATGGCAAGATAGGCAGAATTACTGGCAACGTGGAGTACTGGAGGACAGCAAGAAAGGGAAGAGAAGGTAATCAGAAGTAGACAAAGAAAACAAAAAGCAGTGAGAAAGCTGTTTGTCTGACAGATGTAGGGAAAGATGGAACTTTCATAGAGGAACAAGGATAACTATTGTGAACTGCACTATAGAAATGAAATAAATTAATTAAACAAATAGTGATTCCCAATGGCATTGTAGTGGACGTTGTCTACTGCAAGCATGGATGAGGTTATAGAAGAAAGGAAGTCTTAGGAGCCCCATTAACCTCTGAGAAACAAGAGCAAGAAGCAGCTGCCAATATATACGTTTGTGACTATTCAGGTCCTATATGGGATGTTGGCAGTCTGTACCTTAAGATGCTATAAGTCTGTGACTCTATCTTGTGAATATATTCAAACGAATTCTCTCTAGTGACTTCACTGAGAGATGGAAACAACCTCTCATTGAACAATCCCTGGCTGTATATCACTGAAGACAGTGATTGAGCTGCCCTCACTCTCCCTATGGGGGATGACGAAGGCAAATATTATTCCAGATAAATAACATTACCCATTTGTTTCATTTTTAGGTTGAAACAGTTGAAAAACTGTACAATATATTTATTTCTGATACTATTGATCTAGTTTTGAGGAAGTCTGCAGCTGAGCAATTGGCTATAATTATGCAAGGTAAAGTTCTTTCAAGCATCTGTATACGAATAGGTCACAGAGTTGTTTCCTGCTTATGGGTAATCTTGGTATAATATTTCCAGATGAATGATCCATGTAACTCATTTTTCTTGCTATAAGCCTGTGACCAGGATAATTTTTGAAATATTTTCATGAATGATTTATTCTGACAAAGTCTTTGTAAGTATTCACCTATGGGGATCATTAGAAAACTATCCCACTGATTAATACTATTTGAAGATGATATTATTATTATTATTATTATTATTATTATTATTATTTGATTATTTAATTAACCACTGTCCTGCAAGCTTACAATTTAATAGACACAATATAAAAAGGAAAGAATGGGGGGAAACAGGAAAAGAATCAAATTAAGGCTCTGTCTCTTCATAAAATGTCATACTTACTTATTAAACAGGTGGAATGGCATCTGAGGGGTAGTTTTGTGGGAGAGGAGGCAAATGGCCATTGGTCCTAGTTGACCTGAAACATATAACGTCACTTTGCTGCACTTGATGTTTCCCCACCCCTGTGAGTTAGCAGCCAATGAAATGGGGAACCTCTGAGCATGGTGATGTCATGTCATACATTTTGGGTGACAAGTGTTACGAGGTGTTGGGAAGAAGGAAGACGAAAAGTGGGGCTGCTGCTTTTAGTGGCAATCATATTGTATATGGAATAGTGAACTCAGCTGATGAGCGCTGATAGGATTATATCCAAAATGGTGCCACAAAGAAACAAGAGAGAGGTATTGACATGGTTGTGGAAACACCAAAATAGGCAGAACTAACCCCCCCCCCCAAAGAAACTTGAAGAAAAAAACTATGTAAGAGAGGGAAACACTTCCTTCAAAATTGGCCAATGAAGAATGAATGTGCCCAGTGACCACGGAATTCTTACTGTTGGCAGGAGACAATGGAAATCCAAGGGAACATGGAACGTTAGCCTCTAATTCTTTAAATCCAACATCAGTCAGTTATATTTTTAAAAAATGGTTAGAAAACAATTCCTAAAGGGATACCCCCCCTCCCCCCAAAAAGCCCAGCTCAATGAGGTTTGGCTATGCTGAGTTGTCACAGAATGCTGACTGACTGGGGTGGGATGACAAAAAACGAAGCAGGGTGGGAATGGAACAGAGTAACTTCAATTCTGACCAGGAAAACTCCACACTGCAACATTTTACTGGAGGTTCCACTAGTGATTCTTAGGACATCTAATTCTTGCTAACTGACTGCAGGGAAGAAAGACACTTATGAGAGTTGTACCATAACTACCATAGGCAATATAGTGTTATGTTGTTGCCAAATGTGTATATACATGCACAGAGCTTCTTTCTTCTCTTTTAGATTCTAAAATGCATGACATCATCAAAAATATGGGTGTGATAGACCAAATACTTGCTTATTTTACTGAATGTGTTGACCAGGATGGCAAGGTAATCCGTATAAACAGTATAATATGATGCTTTTCCCATCATCCCACCCTCCCCAGATCAAATTATTGTATGTTCAGTAATATTATATTGGGTAGAAATTAAATACTTGATGCTTCAAATATGCAGCTGTACTCTACCAATATGTAGCTCCACTCTACAATAGGACATTTTCATATCTTTGCGTGATTAACTAAAAGAAGTGAGTTGTTTGGCTCTTATCTCATAGTGTGCTGAAGCACATAATTCAGTGGAAGTCAACTTTAGCCTCGAATTCTTTAAATCCAACATCAGTGAGTTTGTAATAATAAGTAACCATGGATCACTTCAGCTAATTCCTGGCTTGTTGTTACATGTGAATCAGGTTTTAAATGAACTATAGTCAGTTGCTATACAATCCAGGTTTATTTTATAGTTTATTTTAAACCATGATTTACAAATAACGACATGTCAGGAAACAGCTAAAATGGAACTAAATTCTGGTTTATTTCCCCTACCGGCTGTAGAGAAGAAGGAGATGTGAAGGGGGAGTGCAGGAGTCCAAAGCTTCTCTCACGTTCCATTTTGCTTGTGTATGTAGCAGTAAACCAGGGATAGGGAACCTGTGGTCATCAAGATGATGTTGGACTTCAACTTCTATCATCCCTAACCACTGCTTATTCTGGCTGGAACTGATAGGAATTGGAGTCCCACAATGTCTGGATCTCTGGAGGACCACAGAGTCCCCATCCCTATGCTAAATCATGGTATACTCTTCAAGTCTGGGAACATGTGTATTTTGAAGAATGTAATGGGCAATATCCAACGAGTTACAACCACTAACATAAATTACATTGCACTAAAGTAAACTCTAGTGCAGCACTATTGGCATTATGCTACAGTGCTTTACGCTAGTACAGTGTAATTTACATAAGTGGTTGCAACCAGTTGGATACTGACCTTTGAATGTATGTTTTAGTCTTCACGCCATAACACACAAACAGATTAATTACAAACAGCAGAACATAGTTCATTACCATAAAATGCATTTGGGATGAAAGGAACCAAATCAAAGATGACGCGTAGCTTATCAAAGGATTGGCTCAGCCTTTGTAACTTTTTTCTGGTTTGCTTATATGCTCCTCCTTCCCTTCCTTTCCTGCCTCTGCTTTAAAAACATTGAAAGTTTCTTATCACAAATTGTAACAAACCAAAGTTCCCCGTTTCTTCAATGGATGGGAGACCGTGATCTGTAAATATCACAGCTGGTTAACGTAGATATGAGACCAGGATCATGGTTTAGCATTGTGTCTGAAATAGATTAATGATGTGTGTGGTTTTATTCATTTAGACATATAAACGATCACATCAGAGAGAGAATTTAGGGGAATCTTTTTCATTTTAGGTGGCGAGTTGGGTAACACTTGCTTCCTTGTTTCGGACTGAATACATCAGGGAGCGTGAATAATCTTTCTTCTTAGTAGTAGCTCATTTACTCAAGAGGGTACTATCAAACCATGCTATGTCTGCCTTCTGCCCTTGTTGGCTGGGGCATATTCCTGGTGCAGACACTCTTCACTGCAGCAAGAAGGGTTGGTACATTGTATAACCTATGTCTGAGTTTGGACGAATAGTTTAATGTGTTCCAAATTTTCATCTGTTTTAGCTTTGTGAATTGAAGAGGAACAAAAATACCCTAAGGACTAAAAAGAGAGAGAGAGAAAGAGGGATGAAAGATGTGTTGTGTAGTCTTTCCGTTAAATGAATTCCTTAGAAACTTCGTATCCAAATATGAGATTTCTAAATTAGGACTAGTTTCTCCAGACTGGGATCATGGACAGGTGGATCAAAAAGACTTGCATGGTCCTGCTTCTTCTCTTTTCCTTTGAAGTCCCACTACATTCCTGAGGAATATGGACCCCCAGGGAAGCAAAAGGATTAGGGGGTGGAGAAAAGGAAATGCTCCGTTTACAATATTCTGTAAAGGACTTAAGTTAACAAAGCCTTCTTCTCTTTTGACAGATTATGGACTGCATGATGCTGCCATGTCTTATGCTCTTACGGAAACTTGTATATGCAGACCCAGTGAAACGTCTTGCATTGGCCTACCAGCCTTCTGTCTTGCTCATGTTGCTTAGAGGTAAATTCATAAAAGTATTGTAAAAATTGTAGGTAGCCTTACTGGCCCATTAGAAAAAATCCAAAAGCCATAGTAAGGTATAACCTTTTAAAGGTTTTACTATAGTGCACTGCTGTTCCTGAGGTAGAATTAATGCTGGGACAGTCTCTTCATAGGATTTTTGTGGAAGCATTTTCTTTTTTTTAAGATCACAATTTTTTAATGTAAAGGGTTTTCTGCTATACAGAATTAGTCTATAAATATTGATGTACACTAAAATGCAGTGCCTGCATGAATGCATATTTATATTTATAGACCTTGTTGCATACACGCGTGTGCATGCACACACACACACACACACACACACACAGGCACAAAAGAATCTGCCTTCTACTGAATCATACCACTGGTCCATATAGCCTCGTATTATGGCTGCCAGCTTTCCAGTGTGGCAATCAGAGGTGCTTTCCAGTCCTGCTTCCTGAAGTCCTGTTAACTGAAGACGTCATTGCTTGGCCTTGGAACATCCTGCATGCAAAAGCGTGTCCGCTATCTCTATGCTACAGCCCTTTCTTACAATACTAGTCCTTGCAATCATTTCCCATTATCAAGAAGAAAATAAAGGAACGCATTGAATTGGAGATCCAAAAGTTTTAAATATTCTGCATAATAAATATTTAAGAATGCTTGCCCTGGTTTGATAGTTTACAATAGAAGTGACTATTTAAATTTGGCAGCGAAATCCAGTAGCTCTAAAATCCCATTGGCTTATTTCTGGTTAGTTTAGCAATCCACTTAAATAAATAATAATTTTCTGTAAGATCTTGTTTTCTATCCTGAGCAGGCATTCTGTTGAGGTAGCAGGTATACATCCTAGAACTGGTTTATTAAAGGGATTTAAAATAGTGCTTGTTAGTGGTGAGTTCGTCACCTGGTTTGCATGTAACACCCACACCCACTGAGTGAGTGCGCCACTTCTCGTGTGCTCCTTCTGCTTTCAATAAACAACCTGTGAGTGTGTCATTCATAGATTGTGAGCATGATGTCTGAACCCAGACGCTCTGGGTTGCTTAGGGGTTAAACAACTGGCCAAAATTCCAGATGGTCTGCAATTTCTTACCAGACAAATTTTAACAAATGAAAGAATTTACTTACTTAAATGAACCTTAGATTAAAAAATTGAAAATATAACCATCCCTAGGAGAGATAATATGATATATATTTTATTTCCAAAACTTTTAATATCTGTGCATTACCTAGTTTGCAGATAGATATGATGGATTAATATTTCTAGTATATCTTGATGAAGCATCACTTTTTAAAAGCAAATCCAAACTTGGCCATTGTTCTTGTGACATTAGTAGTCTGATAGGTTTTTATTACCCAGTGTTCATACTTGGAAAGACAGTTAAATTCCTCTGTTCTGTTTTTAGTTTCCTTGATATTCCAAGACTATAGTGCTGTCGTGAGTGAAGTAGCTGCATTGTTTTCTCTACTACTGTTCGATGAAACAGCAAGAAAAGAGATGTGGTAGGCTAATCTATAGTGATTTGTTTTATGCATCTTTTTCCCCTACCAAGCAAAATGTTTGTTGTTCCTGGTGCCAGCTAAGATAAATGTAAATTTTAAATAAAGTTTTGATTTAGATTTATAAGTGTGTATGTATGTGCCCACTCACTTTTCTCTTAAATTTATTAGCTAATGTAATCTGGAGAATAAGCAATGATCTTATTCTTAATCTTTACCCCAGCACTATTTAGAGAGCAGTATAATGTGTGTGTGTGTGGGGGGGGAGGGGATGCTCTCTAAATAATGCTGGGTTGAAGGTTAAGAATCTATATGTGTGTATATGCGTGTGTGTATGTATGATACAGAGACTAACAACAGAGTATTTAAAAAACAATATACTTTGAGCTAAACATTTTAGCTTCTGATCTCGTCAATAGCAGTGCTATTCTATCTTTCTTAAATATTTTACTTTAAGACTGTTTGCCTCCATAGTGGATCCAGAGCCTCTTTGCTGCTTTGCTGTTTTACCACTTTACATTTTCCTCTAAATTTTATATATAATGTAGAGGTAGGTGTAAAGTGGCACAGCAGCACAGAAACAAGGAGGCTCTGGCTCCAGTATGGATGTATCTATAAATATGTATAAATGGGTATATAATATGTCTATCTATCTATCTATTTTATATCTATAAATATGTATCACATAATGACTTTGTGGTCTGTGAATAAGCTAAAGTCCATTAATGTTAGAAACCTAATATTAAAAGGCTTTAATCCCAGGCTTCCTAAGTGTTTTGCCTGCATTACATGACATATTTTGCATTATCCGAAGGAACTCCTTTGCTACTTAAGAAGGGTCAATGTAATGAATTGCAAAATTGAAAACAGTGCCAGATGTTTCTGATCCTGCATTAACTGTTAGTACATTAAGAGAAATACTTTATAGTAGCTTGGTACATATCCACCTTTGATCACGTAGGTCAAATGTATTGTCACAGATTGCAAAAGCCTTTTCTGATAACATTTTCAATAAAGGAACATATTTAATAGTAAACCTCTTCAAATTCTGTATATCTTTCCATTCTTAGGCGCATTGTTTGAATTTTTCAGTGAAATATATTTGTTTTGCACAGTTATGTTCTTTCTTTCAAGAGAGCTGATATCTCTGCTTTCTTCTCATAGCAGAAGTGATTTAAAAGTGAATTGATTTTTTGATCATTAATGTAGCTAAGCCTTTAATGTTTTCATAAATATTATAAGCCTTGGATCCACACATTAGAGATCCCTTTTCTTTGGCCAACATGTGTGCAGGGAGGGAATGAGGGGTAATAAGAAGTGACCCTTCTTTAGCGCATGGCTGGCAGCTTGGTATTCTGGGTGCCAGCCAGCTGTGCTGTAGCTTAGGCCCTGTTTTTGCTGTTCGGCTCCAGGGCATGAGGCCTTAGAACAGACCTGAGAGGGAGCCTTTTCTGTCTGTTCCACATCTGAGCCATGTATAGGTGGCCTGATCCTCAGCTTCTCTGACAAGTAAATTGTGGTCATTGTAACCTCTCTTCGGCCTACATGTATTTCTTGCTGGCACAAACCTGAGACTTTAAACTTCTTGCAGAAAATCTTGACTGTAATAATGTATAAATATGAGAGTGCATAGGCTTAAATGACAGGATATTTAAGTTACATATTGCTGATTAACCCATAGAATACGTCTTATATATGCATATTTTCTTTTTTATAGGGCCGATACTGTTCTCTGTGATTCTAATAGTGTTCTCCCCTTTAGTTTGCCTATTGCCATTGTGAGACGGTAAGTCTCTCTTTGTATCTGTAACAAAGATGCATGACAGCTGCTTTGGTAGACTGTTAAATTGGGAAGATGTTTCTAATCCTTGTAGTTTATTTGAAATATCACTGTATAATGTTCATATCAAAAGAATATGTGATCCCTGCAAAAATATTGATCACTCCACTGTCAGTCAAACGTCCTTTTTAAAGCGTATTCCTACATAGCGCTTAATGATATTTGGTAGGCCTTTAGGCCTAAGCGTGATAATGTTTAGCCTCTCTTAGTTTTGTAGGTTCACAATCTAGAAACTTCAACTGTTACAGAATATGGCCCATTTCTGCCTTCATTGCATTAGCTCCAGGTTTTCCACTGGCATCCTTCTGTGTTTGGTTCTCTTTTTAAGGCCCTGAATGGCTTAGATTTTAATTCTTTGCTCCATTAGTGGAATTAGCCTTCCATGAATGGAAACTTTTTGCATTCATGGAGTGAAAACATCCAAGCCAACATGTTTTTCATTTGTTCTATCACTAATTCTCAGAGCAAAAGCTCCATCTTCTGCTTGCCATGCAGAGCAGTTTTTAGTGCCTTGCCCATAATTTTGTTTCCCCTGGAAGTCTGTTGAAGCACCTGAAGCTTCTGAAGCTTCCAGAAGTGTTGTCAGATCTTTCAATTTAGGCAAACTTTTGTTGTTGCTCTATAATCTGAATGACAGGAATGTGTGTTAGTTTTCAATGTTCAAGCCCTATCAAGCCATTAGACTGGAATAAATAGCTTGACAAGGGAAAGTAAGCATAGCTTTTTGTACAGGCAAGCCTTCTGATATGCACACAATATAAAATTTGGGTATTCTCATGCTATAAGATTATTCTGTTGATTGAATACTTTGCTGCTGCTATCTCCAGGAATTGCAAAATGTTACCTTGTGTTCTACTTTAAGACGTTTATAAGACAGAGCCTAGTGAATGGTATAGGGTCATCTGATGCTATACCATTTCTGAAGTGAAGCAGTAGCCATGCCACTGTAAATCCCATGTAATAGTGGTATAACTATGACACAAGAAACATTTTGGATGTCTTTTCTAAGTGTTTTGTATTTACTTGTAAGTTAATTGTTACCATTATTCCAAATTTACAGTTTCTTAGAAGACAGACAATTATTTTAACATTTACTGTTTCTCCTTTTCCCCTTAAAGGTATCATCTGCCTGTCAAAGTCTCTGCTTATCATGCTGTGAGCCCTAATTCAGTAGTATTACCATTTTCTAGTGAACTCTGGGCCTCGAAACCTGTGTCAGATATGCTTAAAATGGCTTGGAATTTGTCTTGGTTCCATGGAGTTGAAAACTTACTAAAACTTTCAAATTATGAGGCAGGAGCAAAACAGTAAGCTGTTCACCTTCATAACATCAAAACTCCCCCTGAATCCCTTTATACATGCTAGAATTTGAAATAGGATTTCTATTAGATAGTTAGAAAGATCATGTTCTGACTATAAGGAATGCTTTCGGCACGGTTGGTGCGTCATACTGCAATTCATAATTTAAGGTTTCTTTTTAGCTTGGTCTTCTGAAGAGTAGCAAAATTAGCTTAGTACTGGATGTTAGGTCCAGTTTATTTTAAGACAGTTGGAAACTTTTTAGGTTGTTGGCTTACAACAAGCTGAGCTTCCCAAAGAGCAACAATTGTTAATCAGGGCTTCTGGGTCTGCCAGACAGGTAGGAAAACTCTTGCCTCAACACATACAAGACAGTATCATGACTCTCACTGATGGAAGGAGGCAGCACTTTCCCCTCCGACAGAGAAGAGCAAACACCATTCTGTAGTTACTGGATAGAAATGCTTTGCCTGTTATGAAGGAATTCCCATATTGCAGGTTATACCTTCCCTAGCCACTTACATATTCCCCCCATTTTTTAAAGGTGAGACCAACTTCCTTATTCTAACAATCGCCTCGATAGAAATGTCTATGTAATCTGTTTTTATAGAAGGATTCTGTAGCTTTCCTAGTTGTGCCAAATGTCAGAAGGGGGATGACACTTCAGAAAGGTGTTCTCGGGAGTTCATTTCCCTGCTCTAGCCCTTCTGAATTTGGCATAGATTCCTCAAAAGTTTCTGCGCTGACTTAGAAGTGATTCGTCAGTACTATCAAGCCCAGCAGTGGGGTCCCTTCTACCAACCCCACCTTTCACAAACGTGCTCTGGAGAGGGAGAACTGACAGTGGCAAGACCTGTCTACAGCAGAGTCCCCTATTTAAGGTTGGGATAAACCAATCAGCATTCCCAGGAATGTCCATTAATACTGGGAAGCATGAAAAATATAGTTCCTAATGCTTCCTAGCATCAGTGGCATTCCAGTATATACTCGCAGGACTACCCAGGTTTCACTCATCAAAGTAAGTTTGTGAAAGCTGGGTAGAAATGGTGGGCAGGTGAGTGATTGGCAGGTTCCCCAGCCTGGAATCCAAATCCAACCCAAGTTTAGATTAGTTTGATTTGAGCCTAATTCAAATTCAGCCCATGTTAACTTGTTTGAGTTGGATTCATTTCAGGCCGAGCCTGAGTTACTTTGCCCATAACTTCCTTTTGTTATTGATTAAAAATCCTGGAATCTGCTGTGAAAGATTATTGTATCTGTAGTTGGCAAATGAAAAATCATTTAAAACATTAGGTCTTGTAATAATATTTCATACCTAGGCCTTAAAACAAGATGCATGCTGCCTATATTGAACTTCATTTGATAAAGGAAGAAAGACAAAAACCTTAGTTCCTTCATTAAGTAGTCTCTCTTTAAAAACCATCCTTAGTTAGTTTTATTTCCTTTTTCATTTCAGATTTTTAGACACATTAAAGCTCTCCTCGGAGGATATCATTACACTGAAGATAACGCACGCAACCAGCGGACTACAAGACTGTCTTAATTCCATCATTCAAGCAGTGTCCCATAGGGAAGTTAGGGCTGCTGTCACAAGAATGAATTTTTATATTCTGAATGACAGGCTGGCATTAACGTGCAGCAGTGGCCCTTGTGGGGCCACTTTGAAATGCTTGGCTTGGCAAACAGCATTAAGCAGGTCAGTGTGTAAGTGCAAGGTACATAACTGGCTACAAAGCCATCTGTCACAGTAGATTTGGCTTTGAAACTTTCAAAGCTATCCAGTCTCTTTGGAGTCTTCCGAAGCATTTGCCACTGGAAAATGTCTTCCAAGTGGTAAACCTGTCTGTGTTGAGCCGCGAGGAGGGAGAGAGTTTTCAAATTCACGGGCTGACTTGAGGATGGAATGAGACACTACAAAGCCTGTGTGGCTCAGTCTCTCCTGTTTCTCTGCCCATAATGTCTACTATTACAAAATGATATGAAGAATGAAGTCATCCGTCTGAGCCCCTTTCTGCTACCCTGCTCAACTTCATTCTGTATCAGCCCCATCAAAGTCCCAAGCACATAACTGATGCTCAGCTTGCACTAATGTCTTGGGGTGAGCTGTGGGTGGCTCTCCCTTTTGCTTGCCTCTCTTCTGGTTGTGCATTCTTTTTCCAGCCTGTTTGGCCCACGTGGCTCCTAGGCCAGTGGGACAATTGGGAGTGGTGATTTCTGTTCTGTGTAGTGCACAGAAGTCATGGCAGAAGGATGCATAGAATGGGAAGAAAGAGGGACAAAGGGTTGAACAGCCTCCTTTTCTTCTGTGCACTGTGAGGTTTCACTTGTCTGCTAAAATGTTGCGCTGATTTCATGACTGTAAGTCAGTATTCCTTTTCCTCCCTTTATCTGTTGCATTCAGCCACTTCACCTTTCTAGCATTTTCTCTTGTCCATATGTTACGGCTAGTTTTCTTTATAGCTGTACATTTATCTTGCTCTTTCAGGCCTGTAGAGTAGAAGTAGGAATATCAAACGAGTTATAAGCTTAAGTTACACCAGTAAAAAATATTAAATTATTGTTTATGCTGAAGGTTTCTTCAGGTGCTTCCAGCTTCTTCCGAAGATGAGAAACTCCTGGCTGATGTTATATGTTTCCTAAACAAGTTTCTAAAGGAACAGAAGGGTACTTCGGAGGTAGAACACCTAAAATGGATCCTGGACATAGTCCTGAAGAATGTAAGGAACTGATTAGCAACTAATTTTATCAGGAGTCTTATTTTTAAATTCCCACGGGCTAGTAACGTTACCTATGTCTTAGTAAGACACTGGCAAAGGACAATTTAATCCTTCTTTCCCAGTGGAAATAGTAACATGCCTTTGTAGTGCTTTGGGGTACCTCAGCTACTCATTACCATTTCCTTCTTTCTTGGCTTGACTGAGCATATGAAGCTGCTTATTCTGAGTAAGTTTAATTGATCCATCTAAATCAGGGGCGAGCCTCCAGATGTTTTGGCCTACAACTCCCATCATTCCTCATCGTTGGCTATGCTGACTGGGGCTGATGGAAATTGTGGTTTAAAACACCTGGAGGGCCACCAGTTGCCTGCCCCAATCTTAACCCCCTACTATCTGCTGTGGTTGACAGTGGTTTTCACGTCTCAGCTGGACGTGATCAACCTCTAATTGCCCATGCTTGCTGTGGTTTATAGGAGTTGTAGTCCAAAACATCTGGTGAGCACCAGGTTCCTACCCCTGATCCAGTTTGATCTAGTAGTGTTGTTCTTGCGTTCTTAATCTAGTTTCTGCACTGAAATAAAGTGCCATTATGTCAGGTACCCAGCTTACGCAGGTGATCCCTAAATAGGTAGATATTTCTTATAGAGGTTACTGAGAAAGAAGTACTGACGAGCTGGCAATTCTCTCTAGAACGTTCCAGCGAATTGGTTCAGTCCAGAGAAGCATTCCAACCCTTATGGCTGGAGCACAAACAGCTCCTTATTGCAAAGTATGCGCTAATGGCTGGGTTTTGTACATTTCCCCCATTGCAATGTTTTACAGCAGGTGAACTTCTTGCATTCCAGCCAGTTGAACTTGTTTTGCCAAGTTTTAAGGGATTTAAACTATAAACAAATATACATAATCAGAGAGAAGTAGAAATGATCTTGTATAAACTGTTGCACAAGGTCTTGTCCTAACAGAAGAATTTCCCACAAAACGTGGTCACAACAAATATGCAAGATCATGGTTTTCCAGCAACAAAACGTTGCATTTTGTGCTCAGGATAAATCTGATGCTTATGGCACAAGTTTTAGATCTCTTGCAGCGAATGAGTGATAAATGTGTATTTATTTCACAAAAAGAGAATCTCCTTGAAAGGCCCATTGTATTTGAGGAGATGTATCCAGGTACTAAACTATTCATAAATCTTTGTTCTCTCTGCCAGGAGCTTGTCGCCAACTGGTCTTTTGAAATTTACACATGATTGAAAAAGAACTTACTGAATAACTTACTTTCTTTATTACACAGTTTTGCAGTACAGTTCATTCTGGGTAATTTGCCAAGAAAATTTGAACTTAAGTAGCTTCTTGGTTTAGAGTCTGAAATAACATACTATGTATTGTAAGTAGTGAGCTTGATTTCCAAGCTCTTGCGGTGAATAGATAATGGAATATTAGTTCTCTTCTAATGATGTTTCACTGATCTTCTGTTCAGAATCCAAAGTCTCTGCTAGATCTTGTGGTGCAGCCAGAATCCCAGGCACAAGATGAAATAGATGACCTAAAGACTGCTGTCAGACAACAGCTGCAGAAAGAATTGATTGCTTTCTTTAATACACTTCTGCTCAGCTTCATGTCTGTTTCTGACAGGTATAGCTTATTATTATTATTATTATTATTATTATTAATTTCATTTCTATAGCGCCTCATAGCCAAAGCTCTCTGGGTGGTTTACAGAGATTAAAACATTAAAAACAATATACAGAATTTAAAAACACACAACAGACAGTACACACAGAAACAACATACATCTAAAAACAACTTTAAGCAATCAGTCAAACCATAAACGCAAATCCATTATAGATTAAAACTCATCACATGTTGCTAAATGCCTGGGAAAAGAGAAAAATCTTGATATGTCACCAAAAAGATTTATTTATTTATTCAGTTATTTCGTTTCTATATTGCCCAATAGCTGAAGCTCTCTCGACAGTTCACAAAAGATAGCAATGTTGGCGCATAAAAAAGGGTTATACATCTAAATCAGCAATACAGTAATTTGATTCTTAAATTGATCCAGATCCTTGTTTCTCCCTTTTTCTTCTAGTGCATTAGCTTTGATTAACTATTCTAAATTTAATCTTATGAACTATAGATTAAAATAATCACTGTTGCTATTCTGTAAATCAAGCAATATGTAACGCCTGAGTTATCAGTATTCTGTGTTTCCTACAGAAAGTACCTAGAACTTACTGGCTATTTCCGAACAGAACTAGCCCTGAAACTTCTGCAGTATTTACGAGTAACAGATGTCCCTCACTTCTATGGATTACCTTCCTTGGAAAGAACATTAAGAGGAATGGTTCATGTTACTGCACTCCCAGGTTGGAGTTCATACTCTGTTTCAATGGAACCATTCACAATTTGCAAGAAATACTTAGCAGGGCTTCTTGAGGTAAGTGAATTATAAATACTAGTTTAATGTAACTGGGAAGCAAAATATAATGCCTTAGATATTCATGGAAGGAACACTTTGTATCCAAAATGCATCATTTATCTTACATAGCATATATAATTATATCAACATGTAAAAAACAATAGTGTTGGTTGTTTCCCCCACCCACATGCATGCTGGTCATGGGTGAGGGATTGCCCTAATTACCCACGCTGTGTTGCAAGTTGTTGTGTCAAGTGAACCTGGTATGTGGTGCGGGCGTAGTTCATTTTTACGCACCCTACAATCTACACCTTACGGATGAGTTGTAGGGGTGGTGAAAATGAACTACACATGTGCCCCACACTGGGTTCACATGACACAGCAACCTGCGATGTGGCACAGGTAATTGAAGTAACCCTGGTCATGTGACCAGTGTAAGCTGGAAAAACAAATGACGCTGTATTGTTTCCCTGCTGATTGTTGCAACTCAACCAAGGGCAGCAGTTTCAGGGTACTTACATCTAATATCTCAAAACTAGATTAAGGGTCACCAGAAAAAGGCAAAAAGTAATTCCCTCATTCCAAAAGAGAATATTACAGGGGGTTGGGGCGGGGGGAGGTTCAGTGTTCCCCATAATTTCCAATTTTCCATTTGAAAAACTGGAGGAAATTTGAGATTGGAGGAGATGTTTTCCCAAATATTTCCATTTGTTTTCTTTCCTCTGTGTGTGTGTGTGTGTGTGTGTGTTTTCCTGAAAAGCAGCCCTGGAGGTTTCAATTGGACCATTTATGAGCTTCCTAAACTTCCCTTTTTGCCATTTGTGGGCTTCCTGAAATTTTCCTAGCAGGAAGAAAAGCAGTGTAGAGAAGCCAATTCTGAGCTGAAAAATGACTAGAAGGAAGAGTGTAAGGTAGCTTCTCTCTGCCATCATTCTTCCGCTCAAACTGGTGACCTGATGCATCTGCTTGTTAAAAATAACAAAACCAGAGCCATATAGGAAGGTAATACAGAATGTCAAGGTAACATCTAGCTTGGCTTCCTGTCAGCTTTGTATGGATAAAGGTATGGGTGAAAACTTGATCGCTTAAGGAACCTGGAAACAAATTACAAGAGCAGAATCTTTAGACAGCATATCATTCCTGCAAGTGTATTTCTTTCACCTCTTACGATATCTGAAATTTTCATTGAGCAGATTACAGCTATTCCATGTATATATACCGTATTTCCTCAATTCTAAGACACACTTTTTTCCCCATATTTACCTCTGTAAAAATGGAGTGCGTCTTAGAATCAATAGCGTCTTAGATTCACCGGTTTTCTCCAGCGCTGGAATGGGTTTGAAGCTACACCCACCCACCCATAGAGCCTTCACAAAGGGGCTCTGCATGCCCCCCCCCCAGCAACTCGGCCTCCCCACTCACCTCCCTCGCGCCCTGGAAATATTTGGAAAATCCCTCTCCCAATTGCTGGCTTTTGTTTACAACCCTCCCTCCTCCCTCCCCGGGACCGGCAGGGATGAAAGGGCGGGGGCTGCAGCGAAGGCACAAGCAGAGCCTCCGAGGCTTGATAAACACTGGGCAGGGGGCAGCATTCCTAAGCGGCTTGTGGAGCAGGGAGGGCGCGTCAAGGACTACCTGCCCCTGGGAGGCCGCTGCAAGCGGTGCTGGCAGCGAGGACCAGGGCAGCAATGGAGGTCAGTGGGGAGGCCGAGTCGCTGGCGGGAGGGGGCACGTGGGCCCTTGCTGCTGTGGCCGCTGCCTCCGCCCGGCTATGCGCGCCCTTCCCTTCCCGCTTGTCACTTCTTCCTCCTCCCTTGCCTGGGCCCTGCTACCACCTCTGCCTGCCCCCGCTCGACCTGCTCTTTCTCTCTCACCCCTTCCTGGGATTTGGCAGCGGCGGCTGTAGAGAAGGTCTGGAAACGCAGCATTTCTACGAAGTAGGCCGCGATCCCGCGTGCTGGCAGAGAGGACCAGGGCACGAGGGAGGTGAGTAGGGAGGCCGAGTCACTGGGTGGGAATGCGGGTCCTCACTGCCACGACCGCTGCCTCCGCCTGGCTCTCCGAGCCCTTCCCTCGCCTTCCCCCTTGTTCCTCCTCACTGCCGCCGCTGCCACTCCTCACTCGCCTGGGCCCTGCTATCACCTACCGTATTTCTTTGATTCTAAGATGCACTTTTTAAAAATATAAACATGTCTGAAAATGGGGTGCGTCTTAGAATTGACGCAAAGCTTTTTACCTATTGGTGGCCCTGAAATTAAGGCGCGACTTAGATTCGATGGCGACTTAGATTCGATAAAATAGGGTAGTGAAGTCAAGAACTTGTAATTTTTGCCAGGATCAGCAGCTCATGTCCACAGTTCAGTTTACATATATCAAAGTATAGCTTGTGGTAAAACTCTCATGTCATTTTTCTGTGTCTTTACCCATCATTCCAGGTCATCTCATCTTTCTATGTTGAATGGGGAGGAAACGCCATGTCTTTCATGGGGAAAGGTGTCACAAAGAGCACCATCCTTTGTTTGCTTCACTTGTCCCATGAAATGATGGTTCAGGCCCCAGATACGGTAAGAGAATTAAAAGTAGCCCTTGTCTTAGAGGGCATGTGGTTGTGGTCAGTTCTAATTGTCTTATTTGAGAGACCTGTATATCTGTTTGCAATTTTACTATATTATAAAGGGAGAAATGTTAAGAAGAATTGAAAATGAGGGGAAAGTTAGAAACACAGCACATTAGCAGCACATTAGTTGTGTCCCCACCACAACCAGATTTTTTTTCCTGAAAAATAAAACTCCACTGTCCACACTTCAAGGATAATTGATACTTTTCCAGCTAAATGGTGTCATTCCTTGTTTAGGCTTTTTCTGATTTATTTTCTGTACTCCCCTGCAACCTAATCTGATCACAACGACTTTCAACCAAAGCAGAGCCGTGGCATTCTTGTGGCTCAGGAAGATTTAAACTTTGATGAAATAGTTAGATTTCAAATAAAAACTCAATGTTGCATGGGACAAAAGATTACTACCAGTGTTCCTGTCAGCACCCTTATATTAGGGTAGAATCTACTGTCCTTTTGTGCCTTTTTATACTATAACAGCAGCAGTTGCTTAGAAGCTTTATCTCTCTGGTCACAAGAATTGCACAATTTTAAATTCAGGAAGAAAAATAAGCAGTTTGCATTACATGAAGGATGTCTTGTGGTCGAAGATGAAGGTTTCTGTTTGGTTTTTAACAAAAACATTTTCTTTTTAGGACTGGGTATCCCTCTGGTTCTTGCCATACGATAACAGTGAAGAACAAATTCTTTCTCGGCAAGGCTTGGCTTGGCTGATTCCATTATGGGTAGATAGAGACCCAGAGGTCAGTGTAAACCTTCCTTTTAGAATTGTGTCTTCATGCTTTTAATATTGCAAATCTGAAGTGATTGTGGAATTACCTACTCCAAGCGTAAACAATTTCCCATGGCAAGTGTGCCCCTTTCCCCTGGTGGTGTCACAAGCAACCAGCTCCCAACCCGGAAGCTGCAGAGGTGAGCAGTGATTACCCTAGCCTAGCTTCACATCAGAGAGGAAAGCTGTGGGTGGTTTGGTCACTGCACCGCTGATTTGCCCCTGACCCATGAAGCAGCTAAACTAGTAAGCCCTTTGCTGTCCTTTTTAGCTCTGAATTTAGAGCTGGAGGGAAGAACCTGATTTCTCATGGAGGTGGTGCTTACGGCCAGTGACAAGAGAATTATACTCCTACAGTGACCACAATACATATTTGATATTTTCCTTGGGATTGTAATGTTAAATGAATCTTTATTGCTCAAGGGCTTCTGTTTCTTTATATCCATAAGATAAAGCCAGGACAGAGAACCTGGGCAGGCATGAGCTATGTCTTTCTCTATACAAGTTAGATCAGATGGATAATCAGAGGTCCACAAATACTGTTGTCAGTAGTGACCATGAATTGCTCTGGCAACCACCTGTCCCTGTATGCCTAGTGCAAAGCAAGCCGTTGGCCAGGTTTTCTGCAAATCATAGAGTACTTTGGGGAAGGTCTTTTTGCTTTGTGCAGCAAGATCAGCATAGGAGATAGCAAACCATCTGAAAATTAAAGCAATAATTAGGAGGAACTGCCTTGCCTCGTTCTGCCAAACCCAGCTGGAGTACAAGGAGTGTTCCCCTCACTCTGCTTTGCCTCATGTCTAGCACTCTTCCTGAATGTAAAATTATCTTGCCGTTCCAGCACAGAAATCTGGAATAGGAAGGTGACACCAAGAAACTTCAAAACGAGTTGTGCACTCACCTGTACTAGGCCTGGTCTCCAGGTCCAATTTTAAATATGCCAAAGGGAAATGAATGAATAAGTACATTGTTGAATAAGTGCAGCATATCCGCCATCTGTAGCTTGCCATCTGTGGGTATTCATTAAAATGATATGCAAATGTGTTAATTACATGCAGCTAACGATTTAAATTATATAAAATTTGTGATAGCCCTCTGGCTCCTGATGTATTTTTGATGTGGCCCTTGGTGCTGAACAAATTGCTCACCTCTGGAGTATAACAACAATGGGTAACAAAGGCTAAAGGGATTTAGTTCTTGAAAACGTTTGTCCTCTGGGTACATTGCACATGGGAGAAAAGGGGGAGACTGCAGCTGTGGGGGAAATAGCCGTTATAATTTCAGAAGCTTTTTTTTTCTTTCCTCAGGAAGGAGGAAAGGTGGAGGCAATAAGCTCTTCTGTTCCAATAGTACCTTGCTATTTATAATCCAAGATGGCAGTTAGGAGATCAGCTCCTTTAACAGCTTCTTTTCTCTCTCAGCATAAGGATCATCAAGAGAAACATGAACTACAGAACAAAAGCCTCGTTCACCTTTTCAGCTACAACACATTCCCTATTGACGGGAAAGGATTCTTGCGTATTTTGCTGCAGCGCAAGCCAGCCCTCTCAGTAGTAGATGTTCAGTGTCATTGTTCACCTTAATGGCTCCTTGTTCGTTCTTTTTAAGCCAGAGAATATTCCATATATGGGAACGTACAGTTCCTCCTGAAGGGAAGAAAAATAGCTCCTTGCCTTTTCTTGTATAGTTGGTTCTGTGCATACTCAGTGCTTCCCAACTAAAGCATCTGATCATTTGTTTTCAGCTGTTTTGTTCTTAGAATTTATTTGAGGCTGCAGTGGTCCCAACTGACATTATTGTTTAAAACTTTAAACAGTTGGTGCTGTGCCAAAATGAATAACTTCAACCTGGTTGGAAGAAACATAAATCTAGAAAAAAGGTGCTATTTTTCCTTTCGAGGCAAGGAAAAAATTGTAAATTGTTTGGATAAGAAGGTAGTCAGACCAACAAACACATTGTTATACTGTTTTAACAACTAGTTTGAGGCAAAACATTTTAAGACTATGTTATCGGCCTGAAGTTAGTGCCATGTTGGGTTTTTATGTGTACATTGATTTCAATCTTATTATTTCTAGGTGAAGTTCACCTCACTTGCAATAGGATCAGCACTTACATCACTTGATGTAGGTTGCTTTGCTTTAGCTGAAAGCTGCCAGAACATATCAGGAGGTTTATGGGGAACAGTGATAAACATCCTTCTGGACAAATCTGAATGCAGCATGGTCCGAAGAGAGGTAAGCATATCCCACTTTCTCTAAAATGTTGTCTTGTGATAGTATTCTCAAAGGCAAATTTTAATTAGATTTTGCTTTTATTACCCTTGGATTGTAGACTGTAGTTGTGCGAGTAGAAAGCAGCATGCGCAACCTGTCTTTGACTTGCCCTTCTCCCTCATCTCAGTCCCTCCACACATCCCTGAAAAGTCTTTCCAGAGTGTTTGGGGGCCATGTGGGGCTGTAATGAGTGGGGGCTGGATCACTTGAAATTAATATTCAAATGTAAGTCCCACTGTGGTCAATTGGGCTTACTCCCAGATAAGTAAGCATATAATTGCAGTCTTAAAATGCTTGTAAATTACATGGCATCTAATAATAAATGCATATAATCCCTTCTTTCCTAGTTCTCATTTTAACGTTTGCCCCAAAGATTATGGAGAGGAGGAAGTTTGGCATCAATGAAACAAGATACATAGAAAGATATACTCTTTTTGTCAAAGGAAAACCTAAATACAGTTGAGGTGAAACTTAAGTCTGGTTCTAACCCTGTATTTGAATTATTATCCTGTTCCTAAAATACTTGCCAGCCTCCCAATTTGGAATCATCTGCAAATTTCAGAAGTGTTGCATCGACTTAATTTGTTCCATCTGTTCTTGGGTTATAGAGTGCAGATGACAAATAGGTTCCCTATTCTGAATCAGGGTGCATCTTGAAACTTAATGGCGTATGTATAAAATGCTCCTCTAAACCTACAGTGAAATATCTGTCTTTCATTTCCTCCTAGCTATGATAAAGAATTCAACTGCATGGAGCCTTTTCAGCTTTAAATTGACAGGAATGTTCAATCATATTGGTCACGATTTAGTCAAAGTTAAACATTTTGAAGCTTCATCAATTTTAACTGGAGAGAGTTAGGCACATGCTTAATTCTCCATTGAATTCAAAGGATCTTGAAAGTAATTACATTTCTTTGGCTGGAATCACACACACATTTTTAAAAAAAAGTTTGGTTGAAAGAATATAATAGCTATAAATGTTTTCTATTTAAGCTTCATTGTCATGATACTATTATGATTTAGGATGCAATCCTATGGGGATGTCTGTTATCCTCTGAACTCAGACTAATGAGTATGCTATGCAGGGTGGGAGGAGCAGGGAGGCTATTGTCGCTTTCATGCTCCTTTCACCAGGCATTTCCACTAGATGGGTGATTTCACCCGTTTAACTGGGGCTCTGTGGAGAGGGAGGGAAGAAGGCTGGGGTGAATGGAGGATTCTTTGCCCTGGTCTCCTTCCCTTTGCTCCCACAGTACCGACCCCTTTCCCTCCTCTCCGAGCTCACGTTTGCAAATTCCTAGAGGCAGCTGGCATGGTTCTCTCTGTACCATCTGTGAGGGCTGGGGAGCTCCAACTCCTGGGTCCGAGGTCGGAGCGTTGTCTCTGGCTTTGGATCCAGGAGTCCAAAATATCCAGTGCCTCCCCCCCCCCCCCACCCCCGATTCTTCCTAGGGGCTACATTTAATGATTACATTTCTAAACTTTAACACCTCTGTTCCCTCTGGAACAACATTTGTTCAATACAGTGTCTTTCATTAAAATGTCAATAGTAAAATGTATGAGGGAGATTGGTTGTGAAAAGGCATGGCACCAGGCCTCTGTATGATGTTTCGTTCTTGCAAGAAAACTGCATAATGGGATTGCAAAGAACTGCCTGATGGGATTGAAACAATGTATGTGCTGTATATGCTACAGTTGCAATGTCAGCAGGAAATGCTTCTTGGAATAACTAACCATCAAAGTCTCTTGATAAAGTAGAGAAATATTGGTCAGCTGCTGATAGAGGAGCTGACCATCAAGGCCAAATTTGGGCCATCTGTTGATAAGCTTTAATGAAGAAGTCTTTGCTCTATCTTTTGTTAGCTGTAGAGATTTTTTCGCTTTTCTTCTGACCGCTGATTTGTTAGCATACTAGTATATATAAATATGCCTGGTTTTTAGAATGTGATCTGAGAAGTCCTATAGTTTGAGGATTCTCCACAGCTGTATTACGCTCAATAAAACAGAGTTGACTTACAACCAAAGTATGATTTTTATTTCTGGTAGGTATGATATCAAATAATTCTAACACTGTTTGGATTGCATCTGAGTGTGTCAAGGCAAAATAGTAGAAAACTTACAGTCTTGGGTGTGTCTGGAGGCAGTGACTAGAAGAAATGTGTCTTGGTTGACTTGAAACATGTCAGAAATTTCTACATGGAAGAACACTTGAGAATTGGCTGGCCAGACCCCAAAATCATCCCCACTCCATTGTGCTTTTCTCAAGCTTCTTTACTCCTATTTTTATTATGGCATTTCTAGGTATACCCAGTTGGTGATGTGCTGGAGATTCTAGTAGTTTCTTTTTAAAAGTCTTCAAAGTAGAATGTCTTTATCTATTGGTCACTCTTTTTGTGATTCAGAATTAATGTTCTCCAGATACTAAGAAGGAGAGAAATTCAGAATAATCAGCAGGAGTCCCTATAGTTATTATTTTAAACGTAAAGGAAGCCAACTGTTCCCTACTGTGTAAACAAACAAGGTGAGAGTAATGTGCAGAAAGGCAACATTCAACAATTAACGATATTACTACTAAAAATAGGTTTTATGGATGCATCTATTTTCTGTGTAATGAATTTTCAGCTGTTTGCGCTAAAGGTTCTGGGTAAGAATCTGGATAAGAATTTCTTCTAAAAATAAAATGGGAAGGCTTTTTTCCTTGCTTCAACCTTCCAGTACAATCTAACATTTTACTCTTTTTTTAAATTGCCCACTGAAAAAAATCAAAGTGCAAATAGTTTCTGGAAGATGCTATTAAAATAAAAGGATGATAATAGCTTGAACATAGTTGTTGCACTTACAATGATTTAGTATATATTTGAAGCTGACTACTTGGCTTAGGTTATTTAACTGCAGCCAGATGGCACTGTTGATGTTTGATTTCTCTTTGCAGGCTGCATTTATTCTTCAGAATCTATTGGTGATCCCACTGCCCACTGAAGAGGTTAAAGACCCCATTTGGCAGGTGAGTAGTTGACTTGATCTGTTGCCACTGTTCATCAGTATGTGCAATGTTTTATTACCTTGTTAGCAGGAAGAAAGGGTGCAAGATGCTTTAGATATATTTAGATGTGTAAATAAATTCAGTTTCTTATTGTATCTTCAATAAAATCAGGAGGGAGGGGCAAAAAGACACACGCGCACACACACACACACACACACACACAAAATTATATTTATCCTTAAACAAAGGACAAAACCTCATAGATCTTAAGTTATTCTAACCTTACAGATTGGATGTAGAAATGTCTGGTAAATAACCTAACACATCATTTAGCGAAAGAGTATTCCTGATCCCATTCATTTTAATATGAAGCATGTGCCTAATTTTTTTCCCATTGACATGATGGATTTGTGCATAATTTTGGGTAACTGATATAGGTGATATATTGTATGCCATTTATATTACAATATTTGTATACTGCTTTTCAATAATCATGGTTTTCAAAATGGCTCACAAAAGTGAAATCTGAGTTATGGTTGGATATTGTACTCACAAGGATGAATATAAGGAAGTATGTCCAGGCATATTTACAGGAGAAGATGCTGCCTGAATATTATCCTGATGCTCTGAGAGGATTCTTGAGGCAAAGAGAAACAAATGTCCTCTTTAAAGCAGTCGCTCTTCAGAATACCAGGCAGTGTGAGTGGTATCCAATGATAGTATCTTGCAGTTCTTCTTCGTGGTCTCTCTGCATCACACATATGGGCTCGCGCCGACGCCGAGCTCGCTTCGGGAAACTTCTAACTAGCTAGGATTTTAGGCGGGAACCCCTCCCCCCACCGTCCTACCGCGCATGCTCAGGGTCCCGCCTACCTCAGTTCTTCTTCGACCGCTTAGCTGAACGCCTCACGGGAGACTTCTTCCTCTGTCGGAGACCTGTAAGAAGACGAAAAAAACCTTAAAATTTACCTTCTTGTTAGTTAGTTAGCTAGGTTTAGTTTAATTAGTTAATAAAAAAAAAAAACAGTTTGAATTAGGTAGTTTTGTTAGATAGTTTCTCTGCGGCCTATGGCGCAGACTGCGCTCTTCAAGCGCTGCTCTGGCTGCCGCGCCAAACTAGCCCTTACAGACGGGCATTCGCTCTGCCTGGGCTGTTTGGGGGAAGGCCATATCACCGAATCCTGCTCCCACTGCATGAAATTTTCAAGGCAAACCAGGAGAAACAGAGCTGACCGGCTGCGAAGCCTGCTCTGGAGTAAGGCCCTCTCCGCCATTGACCGCCCAACTACTGGCCGCATGGAACCGGGGCCATCATCCTCTGGGGAGCGCGGGCAACCGCCCACCGTACACTCACGCCCAGCAACTCCTGACTTGTCCTCCTTTCGGACCACAGTTCAGGCATCGTTGCCGCCATCTTCCCCTCCTCCTAAGCATAAGATGGGAAAAACGGCAAAGAAATCGAAGCATTCATCGGCTTCGACGAAAACAACGAAAATGGGACCATCGATGTCGACGAGGCCATCGACATCGAAGCCTTCGGTACCGAAGAAACTCTCTTCGGCATCTCTAAGGCCGATGAGCACCGCGCTACCGAAACAGCCTTCATCGGTACCGGCCTCGTTATCGAAAAAATCCTCATCGGTACCGGCCTCGTTACCGTCGGCGGCCATGGCATCCAAGCCACGTAAGCGTCCCTCTTCGCTACCGATGGACCACCCTTCGGAGTCGAAGCGTCGCTCCCCAGCGCACATGCAATCCCTGCCGGGCCATTCGACGCCGATCGCGTCGCCAACCTGACCACCCTCGCTGCCGTCGCCGGTACCGACAGAACCGCCATCGCCGGACATCCTCCCCTTCGCCTCCGACGTCATCGTTGTCGACGAGGAATATTCCGACCCCATCGGTACCGAGGCTTCGGTACCGATGCGCCATCGGCGATCGCGCTCCGCCTCCCAGGACTGGGACCGCGGCTCGGACCTCTCCCACGGCATGCCTCCTCCAGTACCACCTCGCCGCACGGCGTCACTACTCCCGACACCGACGCGTCGACACAATCAATCGCAAGTCTCCTCGGTACCGGAGCAATCCCTCGTCTCTCGGTACCGACACTCGCTACCATCGCCATCTATAGAAGACTATGAGTCTGACCCGTCCTCAATCTTGTCGCCTGCACCATCAATGCCGTCTCCAACTGAAGAAGTCGCTACTGAGGAGGGAGCATCTCCTACAATGGAATTAGGAGGCTTCAATGAACAGATGCTACGGCTCGCTCAATCATTGGGGATTGACGTCCAACAGCCCGAGGAAGAGGAGGGGGATATTTACGACGTCATGAGGACGGATCCAACCCCTCAATTGACGCTTCCATTGGTCCCCACGTTGCTCAAGACGGCCAAACAATCTTGGTCGAACCCAGCGACACTGCTTCCCACTTCGAAGCGGCTCGACGCCCTTTACAAGGTAAAGGAAACGGAAGCACCGTTCCTGGCTACCCACCCAAAGCCAAACTCCATTGTGGTAGAGGCTTCCCAAGGAAAGTCTGGCCGATCTCACGCAGCCCCTGTTGACAAAGAGGGCCGCAAACTCGACTCGTTCGGGAGAAGGATATACTCTTCGGCGGCTCTGGTGATGAAAACATCTAACTACCAGGCCATGATGGCTAGGTATCAGTTGTTTCTCTGGCAGAAAATTTCCAACCTAACCGATTACCTGCCAGACGATCAGCGAGATCTGGCACGTGTTTTTCAGGCGGAGGCCATTCGCCTTTCGAAACAGCAGATGACCACTGCCAGACATCAAGTGGATTCAGGCTCGAAGGCCATGATCGGAGCGGTTGCCCTCAGGCGTCATGCGTGGCTGCGCTCGTCTAATCTCCCCATCGAGACTAAGAACCGCATCGAAGATTTGCCTTTTGACGGGGAAGGTCTGTTCAATACGCAAACCGACTCTACCATGGATACTATCCACAAGGCAAAGATGACCGCTAAAAAGATGGGGTTCAGCCAACCCCCTGCGCAGACCTTCAGGGCCCGTAAGTGGTACCGGCCCCTACCCTATCAGCCCAGACAAGGCCAGGACCGTGGTCAACGCTACCAGCAACCGAGCACGTCGACCTCTTACCAGCAACACAAGCCCGCTCCCCGCTACTCTCAGGCTCGTTCAAAACAACCTCAACAAAAACGTCGCCTTTGACTTACCTCTACGGGACTCCTTTCTGTCACGAAACAGGCTCCAGCCCTTTTTCCATACTTGGGCATCCATCACCACCGACCAGTGGGTCCTCCAAGTAGTTCAACGGGGCTACGCAATAGACTTCGAAGTCCTCCCTCCGCTAGGCACTGTAAAGATCACGCCTCCATCAGAAACCCTGCGCCAGGAAACAAAGGCTCTGTTGGAGAAGGGCGCAATCATACCTGTTCCAGCGAATCAGTCAAACAACGGGTTCTACTCCCGCTATTTTACAGTGCACAAGAAGGACGGGGGACTTCGTCCTGTTATGGATCTCCGAACTCTGAACAAATTCATCAGGCCCCGGAAGTTTCGAATGATCACTCTTTCTACCATCCTGCCACTCCTCAGACGAGGCAGTTGGTTCACGCTGATCGACCTCAAGGATGCATACTTCCACATAGCCATCCTCGAAGAACACCAAAAATACCTCCGTTTCGCCATCGGGCCCCAACTCTACCAATTCGTGGTCCTGCCATTCGGATTAAAGACAGCTCCAAGAGTCTTTACCAAGTGTATGGCAGTGGTTTGTGCACACCTTCGGTCCATCGACATCGAGGTCTATCCTTACCTAGACGACTGGCTAGTCGTCTCTCCAACTCGCCACCAAGCCATCGCAGACGTCGACACGGTGGAGTCCATCCTCTCCTCCTTAGGTCTGCAAATAAATTACGAAAAATCAATCTTTCAACCTACCACAGCACTTCAATTCATAGGTGGTCGTCTCGACTCCACTACCACAAGAGCCTTCCTTCCCCGAGACAGATTGGAGACCCTACAGGGCCTAGCTGGCAGACTGCGTACCCGCACGCGGGCAACAGCCCTCACTATATTACGACTACTAGGCCTTATGGCTGCGGCTATCTTCGTAGTCAGATGGGCACGTCTAAGAATGCGCCCCCTCCAGCAACTCCTATTGAGTCGCTATACACCACTCCAGGATCCACGAAAGTTAGTACTTACCATTCCGCATCATGTAAAACGCTCGCTCCTTTGGTGGGCAAATCCAAGCAATCTCTCACAGGGCCTGCCTTTCGTCGATCCCGGTCCCTCCAGGGTTGTCACGACCGACGCATCGCTCCAAGGCTGGGGGGCACACCTGGAGGACCTGTTCATACAAGGAAGATGGTCACCTTTAGAGAGTTCCCTACATATAAACAAACTAGAACTCCTCGCGGTACAGAAAGCCCTGAAAGCATTCCTCCCCCAACTCAGGGGACACCACGTGCGGGTTCTCTCAGACAACACGTCCGTAGTGTGGTATATCAACAAGGAAGGCGGCACCCGCTCCCCGCGCCTCCTCCACCTTACCATGGACATCTTACACTGGGCAATCACAAGAGACATTCGGCTCTCGGCTCTGCACATAGCAGGGACATCCAACGTCAAAGCGGACGAATTAAGTCGATCTTTCAAAGACACTCACGAATGGGAACTAGCCCCTCGTATTCTACATCGCATCTTCTCCCGTTGGGGCACCCCAGAGATCGACCTCTTTGCAACCCCAGACAACCGAGTCTGTCGGGCGTATTGCTCAAGAGCAGGTTTAGGTCGCGACTCCCTAGGAGACGCCTTCCTATGGGACTGGTCACAGGGTCTTCTTTACATGTTCCCTCCGATTCCCCTGATAACAAAAACAGTCACGCGGCTACGACGCCATCAGGCCAATGCTATCCTGATTGCACCATGGTGGCCACGGCAAGCGTGGTTCACGCCTCTACGCAGACTAGCTGCCCATCGAGTGTGGCGTCTTCCAGTCGCTCCGGATCTCCTGTCCAGGGACAACGGCAGGATATTACACCCGGACATACAAACCCTACGTCTCACAGCGTGGAGACTCCTGCCCTCTGGCGGGGAATAGCTGTACCTCAAGACATACTGACTATTCTGGACGCATCACGAAAGCCTTCGACTAGATCATCCTACTTGGCAAAATGGAGACGTTTTCAAGTTTTCGCAGCAAACAAAGGTTTCGATAGTGGTTCGGCTACTATTACCGACGTCATCGCCTTCCTTCACTCGTTGCATACTGAAGGCTTACGGCTCTCCTCTATTAGGGTCTATCTAGCGGCCATTGCAGTCCACCACCCCCTCATCGACGGGGTCTCGGCATTCACGCACCCTCTTGCCAAGGCTTTCCTTAAGGGTCTACACAATCTTTTTCCACCCGCTCGCCCATTGCTCCCACAGTGGAGTCTATCGCTCGTGTTGGCTGCATTGTCCACTAAACCCTTTGAGCTACAACCAATATTCGTCTATTGACACTGAAGACGGTTTTTCTTGTTGCCATCACGTCCGCAAGACGTGCGTCAGAACTTGCAGCATTGCTTGTCGACCCTCCATACACGCAGTTTTTTCGCGACAAGGTCGTCCTTCGTCCTCCCCCATCCTTTGTCCCCAAGGTTGCCTCCGATTTTCACATAAATCAGGACATTGTGCTACCTACTTTCTTCAAGGCATCTTCTGATCCGCTGTGCTCCACACTGCATGCTCGAGACGTTAGAAGGGCTCTAGCCTTCTACAAATCTCGTTCAGAGGAGTTCCGCAAATCACGCCAACTCTTCGTTTGTTTTGGAGGAAAAAATAAGGGCTTATCTGTATCCTCGCAACGTCTCTCCAAATGGATTGTAGACGTTATCGCACTATCGTATCAACTCCTGGGCAAGGAAATACTCACTGGGCTAATTGCCCACTCCACCAGGGGACAGGCGGCCTCAACGGCACTCCTTCATGGCGCAACGATCCCAGACCTGTGTAAGGCGGCCACGTGGGCGAATGCCTCTACCTTTGTGAAGCACTACCGCTTGGACGTTAGAGCGCGCCAGGACTCCTCCTTTGGCAGAGCGGTCCTATCTTCAATATGCCAATGACCATGCAGCGTGCCTCTCCCACCTCCGGTAAGTTGGCTTATTACTCGCCCATATGTGTGATGCACAGAGACCACGAAGAAGAAATGCAGGTTGCTTACCTGTAACTGTAGTTCTTCGAGTGGTCATCTGTGCAGTCACACAACCCACCCGCCGTCCCCTCTTGGCATCGCTGTTCCGATTGTCAAGCTGACTCCGCCATGCTCGACTAGTTTAACTATTAACATAAATTGCATTGCCTTAGTTGCGAGGCCTAGCGGTCTCAGGGAACTGAGGTAGGCGGGACCCTGAGCATGCGCGGTAGGACGGTGGAGGGAGGGGTTCCCGCCTAAAATCCTAGCTAGTTAGAAGTTTCCCGAAGCGAGCTCGGCGCCGGCGCGAGCCCATATGTGTGACTGCACAGATGACCACTCGAAGAACTACAGTTACAGTTAAGCAACCTGCATATCCTGGCTCTGTTCCCGTCAAAGGCAACAGCAGCAAAAGGGAAGTACTAGGGAAAAGATGTCCTTCATAGAGCTCTTCCCAGATCACCATAGGTTTCTGTATCCACTATTGCTGCTGCTGCTCAGAACAGATAATATCAACTGCTCCCAGCCTTAGAACTCTCTGTGTAGGCACTAGGGTGGTGGGAGACTAGTGACTTTTAAAGTTCCCATCACAGTCATCTTGCTGGTGTAGACTTTTCTAGGTCTGCAGCCATTGCCATGGCAGAAATGGAGCAATTCCATAATATACCAGTCTTATGCTCAATAACAAAACCTGTGGCTGCCGTTATTGGCCCAAGGAGGACAATTCAGTGTTAGAGTAGCCAGGTATTCTCAGTCTTCCTGGTAGCCGGCATTTTCACCTAGGCTGATGTCCAGCTATTCTGTTTCCTGGTTCTGTTCCCCTCAAAGGTAGTGGCAGGAATTTGCAGGTACTCGGTGTTCATAAGAGTTGTTTAATTAATTTTAAAGCACCTTAATATAGCGGCTTCATGGACAAAGAAAGATGATTTAGGGAAATGGAATTCCTGTTGTAGGGAAAAGCAATACCAACACAGATTGGTATAGATAATTTGGTAAGCTGCCTATTTGAGCTTGTCAGTTTTGAAGTTGTACCGTAATAGTTTTTAATACGCTTGTGAATTACTTTAAAATGTTTCATGAACACTTTCAATAGTAAATCTATTCTTTTAAAATATTTTAATAGAATAGATTCAAGCAACAGTGGGGAGAAGGGAAATAGATACTAGTGGAATTCCACAAACGCTTATACAGAAGAGTTCACAATGGACTATAATAAAAAGGTTATAGAGCAGTTCTTATCTTCCACTTATATAGGTCTTGCAAAGAGCAGGAACATCTTTGGATTTTGTTTCATTTTTCTCTCTCAGTGCTCTAGGGCAAGATGTAAAATTATCCTTCTGTGAGCAGAAGATACTTTTAGCATGTGGAGTGGCATTTTTTGGATCAAGCCTAAATGTTAAAATGGCTACTAACAAGTTGAAACACATCTCAGTAGCCTAGATATCATTGTGTGTGTTTAGCCAAGGTATCGGGATGAACTTGACAAGAGTGATTTAGAACAGATTTCCCCAGGAGGTTGGTGCACCAAGCCAGCCATACTCAGTCTAGTTCCTTAGTTCCATAATGATGTGAACTTTATCTTTAGAATCTACTTCTGGCAGAACATCCAGGGTAGCTCTGAAAAAATGGGTATCAAATTCCTTACAGGGACACTGTTGAACAGAGATAGAATTTTCTCAAATGGAGGTCTGATTGCAAGAAAAACTAATGTGGATTCTGGTAAGCTCTCTGCAATAGATGAGTTTTGGGTTGTGGAAGTTGGGTTTGTGCACTTTTTACAATGACCTGGTTCGCACCCACCCAATGTGTTCTCTTTTTCTAATCTATGTTTAATACACCCATTAGAATGTTTTGCACAGAAACATCCAAGTATACAGTGATTTGAGTTCACATGTCACGTGTGCCAGCTGCCATTTTGAAAATGCAAGCCCCAGTTGGTGATTGCTATGGCTTGTTTCATGCAAAACTGTGTGATGGGGGTTGTGTAAGGGTTAAAGAACCCTCGCATAAACCATGGTCTGTTCTAGGGTTATGCAAGGGTTGTCTCTAGGGTAATGTGAACTGGCCCTGTTGTTTGACTCCTAAGTGAATGGAAGTAAGTTCATGCAAGTTGCCTCTACCCGATTTTGGATGAATCCTATGTCCCAGAACAGCTCCCTGGACCGTGTCGTTCAACAGAGGCATCTGAGGCTCTGAAGGGGCTTTTCAGTGAGCACAGGTGGCTTTAGAGAAGAGGGGCATATACCTTTAGTGAGCTTTTATCTATTTCTTACATTTTTAAACTGCACAGTAACCATAGTTCTTTGTGTGGCATACAATAAATTGAAATCATAAATCATAAGATAAAGTAAACAACAAATAGCACTGCATAGGTTAAAACCAGAACAAAACCACCCTGTTGGATCCAAGCCAGTATATTTAAGCTGTTAGGGTGTCAAAACGCAATGCAAAGATCAGAAGCATTACAGAGTCTCTGTTGGACACATTCTGTAATGCTACTGTAATTCTTATAATTTGCGGCAATGCTGCCTGTGACCTGTGTACTGGGGAGCATTGCCCATCATGCAGTGGGAAGGAGTGTGTGTGTGTGTGTGTGTGTGTATCAGAGAGGGAGAGAGAGGAAAGCCACCTCTTCACGCAAAGTTCAGTGCACAGTAGAGTTTCCAGATCAAGACAAATCCTTTTTCTCCTAGTTGTAGTTCTCGCATGTTTCAAAGCATTGTCAAAGACCCTTAAAAGTGTAAAGCAAAACCACTATAATCTTTTAATTTGAATAGCAAAATGCATTCAGGGTTGTTCTCTTATGCTCTTGTAAAGGTTTTAAATTACACTGTGTCTGGTAATTTGACCAGTTTGAAGTAGCCAAAATGAGGTTACACTCGATAGCTTTTAGGACTAAACTGTCAGTAATGATTTTGAGACTGTGTAATTCATTTTTAAGGAAGTGCATAATAAGTACTCTATTGTAAAAAAGAGAAAAATACTGTCATAAGATTACAGGATATTGCTGATAAGTCACTGTTCTATGTTTTATTAATAGATTTTGCTATGTATCTTTCACCCCTGCCTTCCCCTCATCTGCACACATAACACCAACTTTGCTCAAGGTTTCTGTGTGAGATTACATTTTGAAAGCATTAATAGGTATTAGTTTAGATTAGTGATTTAAATCTACTTATTGCGGATATTAGATATTAGGAAAATCTATATTCTCCCATTGTTGACACAACTGACTGGAAGAACAATTGCTGAAAAGTTGTGTTTTTTATTGCGTGATTTTAGTAAATATGTAACTTTTAGAACAGCGAAATTTCTGGTTTTGGCCATGCATGTGAGAGTAAATAGTGTTGACTCTAGGGATGTAATTTCATGTATATGAGAAGTGTATAAATGGCTGGTGGCTATATACAATAAAATTTACTGACTGACTGACTATTGCGGATTGAAAGCATACAAATTTTACTCAGACAATTCATCTGGAAAGGTATAGATGCAATCACCATGGTTGTAAAGAAATGGCATGTAACATTATTTTATAGTGCAAGATGATTTTGCGAGGCAAAGCAAAAGAAGGTGCTCTCTCGGATATCCTGGTCTCAAGCTGCTGAATCCTTAAGACGTCACCAGTGTAGAGAAAATGCAAGATTTCTTTAAATAGGTTGACAAAAGCCTTATTCATGTGTGGGCTACAGGTTTAGCCCTGTACTCAAAGACACACCTAACCTCCTGCTGTTGTTTGGCATAATTTAAGGGGATTATGCCAAACAACAGCAGGAGGGCTCCCAATGCAGTTTAAAATCCTGCAAAATCTAAGTTGCACAAGGAAGCTCCACAATTCAGAAGTGCTGCTGAAGACAAAATGGTGGGAGCAGTAGTGGTACAAAATTGGTGGCGGGGCTAAAAATGCTACCCTTTTCACTATACTTCCCCTGTTCACACCAGTATTATGTAAAATAAGACCAAATTTTGATTGAAAATTTTGCAGTGATTTGCTTAAAAAAGTTTTAAGTTATAGTTCTCATTATCTGTTTAAACCAGTTTGAACAGTGTTTATCTTAATTGAGGGTGTTGCAAAAGGGAAAAAAGAAGAAAAAGTATTTGTACTGTATTCTTTAAGAAGTTAAGCAGTAAATTAATGCTTTACTATTGGAGTGGATACTTTGTTGATATCACTGTTCACTAAATCTTAGCTTCCCTGCTCTTGAAAATGAAATGTTTTTTGCACTCAGTAAATCAGCACATGTAATTCCAAGTCCTCAGATCGCAAGATGTTACGTGGCTTCAAGGTGGTCAAAGTCACTACGCACACAAGACTGTGTGTCACTACGCACATGTGACTGACTCCAGTGGGTTTTAGGACACCCCTGTGGCTGTGAAGTGCCAGGCATAGAAATCGTAAATTGGCATCAACACAGCTGACTATCAAAACTTTGACTCAATGTCATCACGCTTAACATCTGCGAAATTCCCAGAGTAGGCAGTTGTCATGCTTGATTCAATCAATGCATATTGCTGATCTCTTCTGCACGTGGGTTGTCATCCTGTAAGATAGAACTGAAAAATAACTGCACAGAATGATTAGATTAATTATGATGATACTTGTGTTTCATTTCGAACAAAAATACTGGAAATAAATGAAGCTTTTATACTGGCAAAAATTGAAACGAACAAATGGCACTTCAATAAATCTGTGACCGACCTCCCTTTCTCCAAAGTCCCGAAAAATGCCAAAAATCAATACATGCCAACTGAGTTAAACAAACACATTTTACTCAGTTGTTTTCATATATGGCTGGGAGATGATAGTGGGCCGACATGGGCCCAGGCTCTCCCAGCTGGATACTGTGTTAGTGAGCAGGTGAGGGAAAGTGGGCGGGGGGGTGGAGTAGCTGTGGTCTACAAGGACAATCTTAACCTGACCAGACTTCCTGTCCGGCAATTGAAGCACATCGAGTGTGTGTACCTGAGTCTGAAGGCCAGGGATAGACTAGGGATTCTGTTAGTGTACCGGCCACCCCGCTGCCTATCAGACTCCCTGGCCGAGCTCACGGAACTGGTCTCGGAGTTGGTGTTGGATTCGCCCAAGCTTTTGGTCCTGGGCGATTTCAACATCCCATTCAAGGCTGTTTTGTCAGGTGCAGCTCGGGAGTTCATGGTATCCATGACAACCATGGACCTATCCCAATTGGTCTCTGGACCCACACATTCAGCAGGTCACACCCTCGATGCTGTCTTCAGCTCCGAACAGACAGATCTGTGGGCGGAGGTAACAAATACCTCTGCATTGTCATGGACAGACCACTTTCTGGTCAGGGTTAGTATCACAGCTACCACCCCGCCCCTGCAGGGGTGGTGGACCTATTAAGATGGTCCGCCCTCGAAAGCTGATGGATCCTTCTGGATTCCAGAAGGTCTTGGAGGGATCTATGGCTGGTATCGTCGACGATCCTGTAGAAGTTCTGGTCAATAGATGGAATCAAGACCTAACTAGGGCTATTGACACGATCGCCCCCAAACATCCTCTCCGATCCGTTTCTAATCGGGCGCCCTGGTATACAGAAGATCTCAGGGAGTTGAAGCGGAAAGGACAACGACTGGAGCGCCGATGGCGGAAAACTCGACTTATATCCGATAAGACACGACATAGAGAACATCTTCATTCCTATGGGGTGGCAATACGTGCAGCGAAGAAAGCTTTCTTCTCTGCACACATTGCGTCTGCTAATTCGCGTCCAGCAGAACTGTTCAGGGTGGTGAGGGGTCTAACCTGGGCGCCCTCCCCCCTGAACCCGATTTTAGAGCCTTCGGTAGTTCGCTGTGATGCCTTTAACGATCATTTCACAGATAAAATCTCTCGGATAAGAGCCGACTTAGATGCTGTTGTTATAGCAGAGGCTGACAATGGAGTGTCCAGCAACTCTGCGAGTAGGATTACACTGGATCAGTTTCAGTTGGTGAGTACCGAGGACGTGGACAAGCTGCTTGGACAAGTGAGGAGGATGACTTGCCCTCTCGATCCGTGTCCTTCTTGGCTGGTCGCCCAGGGAGGAGATACAGTTAGATCACAATTACAATATATTATTAATGCATCTCTCAGGGAGGGGAGTTTTCCATCATGTTTAAAAGAAGCGGTAGTACGGCCGCTTCTAAAAAAGCCCTCCCTGGATCCCCTGGACTTTGATAACTACAGGCCAGTATCAAATCTTCCATTTTTGGGCAAGGTGATCGAGAGGATGGTTGCCTTCCAACTTCAAGCAGTTTTGGATGATACAGATTTTCTAGACCCATTTCAAATTGGCTTCAGAGCAGGATATGGAGTTGAGGCTGCTATGGTCACCTTAGTGGATGATCTACGCTTATGTATTGACAGGGGGAGTGTGTCCCTGTTGGTACTCCTGGACCTCTCAGTGGCTTTCGATACCATCGACAATGGTATCCTTTTGGAATGCCTGAGGGAATTGGGAATCGGGGGCACTGTGCTTCAGTGGTTCCGATCCTATCTCTCAGGCAGGTTCCAGATGGTGATGCTTGGGGATAGTTGCTCTTCAAAGAAGGAGCTGCTATGTGGTGTACCACAAGGTGCCATCCTATCCCCAATGCTGTTTAACATCTACATGAAACTGCTGGGAGAGATCATCTGGAGGCATGGGGCGGGGTGCTATCAATACGCTGATGACACCCAAATATATTTCTCTATGCCTTTGACAACAGCGTCACCTAAGGATAGTGTGTCTCCTCTAAATGAATGCTTGGAGGCGGTAATGGGCTGGATGAGGAAAAACAAACTGAAGCTGAATCCAGACAAGACGGAGGTGCTTACTGTCAAGGGCCACAACCTGGGGTTGGAGGTGTGTCAACCAGTTCTGGATGGGGTTACACTCCCCCTGAAAGGCTGTGTTTGCAGCTTGGGGGTGCTCCTGGGTCCGTTGCTCCAAATGACAGCTCAGATAGATGCGACTGCCAGGAGTGCCTATTATCAGCTTCGGCTGATACGCCAGCTGCGCCCCTTCCTAGAGTTGGAAGACCTAAAATCAGTAGTGCACGTGCTGGTAACTTCGAGGCTCAACTTCTGCAGTGCGCTGTACATAGGGCTACCTCTGTGCCTAGTCCGGAAACTTCAACTAGTTCAAAATATGGCAGCCAGGTTGGTCACCGGTACATCTAGGGGTGACCACATTACACCAGTTTTAAAATCTCTTCACTGGCTGCCAATCAGTTTCCGGGCAGTACAAAGTGTTGATTATTACCTTTAAAGCCCTACATGGTTTGGTTCCAGGTTACCTACGGGATCGCCTTCTCCCATACAATCCGCCCTGCACGCTCAGGTCCTCTGGGAAGAATTTACTACAGTCAACAAGAACTAGACTGACAGCCGTTACCCAGAGGACCTTCTCTTCTGCCGCTCCCAGATTGTGGAATGACCTGCCGGGAGAGATTCGCGAACTCACCAGTCTTCTAGAATTTAAAAGATCTATAAAGACTGATCTCTTCCGGCAGGCCTACCCAGATGACTTTTAAAGTGTTTTATTGGTGTTTTAATGATGTATGGTTTTATGTGCTTTTAAACAGTTTTGTATTTTATGTTTAGTGCTGTTCCCCGCCTAGATCCGTTGGGAGAGGCGGGTAATAAATAAATTTATTATTATTATTATTATTATTATTATTATTATTATTATTTCAGGCAAGTCCTTCATACCCAGGACTTTGTTTTCCATATACAAAAAAGGGGGGTTCGGGGAAACAACACTGTGCCTTGGATATGAGATTAATTCTGCAAACTGCGTAAATTATTCACATTTGCTTGATTTCTTTTATGCAGTCGAACTTTTCTGTAGAATTTACTATTTTGCTCAAGTCTTCCTACTGTTATTGATTAGCAAAAATGAACTGAAACCTTATTCAGATGAAGCTTAATTCAGCAATTTCATCTGATTTCCGAGTTTCACCTTGACATTGCTCACACATTGTCAAGCATATCTCAGCAACAATAAGGGCTAGAAAGTTGCTTTTTAAAAGTGAAAGCTGATGTTTTTGAGGAGCTGAAGTCTGTGAATAAGCTGAATAATGTAGCATTTTCATGGATTCATGACATACAGATCCTTGATCATACGTACTCTGATGGGAAAGGTGCGTGCCCCATAGATTGACAACCAGTGCTGTAAGGAAACGTTTTGACAAGGTGTTTTCCCCCCCTCTTCCTCCCAGGGGCCTTGTGTACATGATGAAGAATCTGGTCTATCTCTGACTGGGAAACCTGCCCTGCAGGCCCTGTTATATCACTGCCACTTCTATGAACATTTGAATGAGATGGTGAATGAGTGCTACCTAGGTCGGTATACGTTTGATCTGAATTGTTCCTTGGAAGTCAGCCTGGCAGCAGAAAAGAATAGTATAAATGGTAAATGACATTTTAATTTCATTAGTTCTTCTAGGTGTTGTCAATACAGTTTCTACTTTGAACTGATGTTTTAAACTGTGTGACTGTTCTAAATTATTACCTTTTGTGAGTAAAGTTAAAATAGTCTCTCGGGGAAAAATATCACTTGATCCAGTTCAGTATCCAAGAAGCAGTTTTGAGGTTTTGGAGGTGGAATAAAGTTATACTGGATAATTCATTCCCTTTCTTTGTGAAGGGATAATAATAGGGTACAGGAGAAATGTAAAGAATATTAATTAGAACTTCAAAAAGCATGAATCTGTAGTACGATGGGGAAAAGACACTGAAAAATGCAATATGTGGGCTGTTATGAGCATGCGAGCATTTCATGTTTCTCTTCTAAGCGGTTGTCTTAGTAATATGTTGTGAGGAATTCCATATTGGGATTATGAAATATTCTCCTTTCAATTTATGGAAATGGTTGGCAACGCTTCACAGGAAACGCAGGTCACTGAAAACATGTGCATGGTACAGGCATACTTGAAGAATAGCGAAAAAAGGGGAGGAGCTCTCACAGAAGTCAAGCAAACAGGAAAAATGACCTGGGAACGATAACTGATATCACTGCATTCATGAAAAAATTAAATAACAATACAATTGGTGAATAATACCAATAAATAAAATTGGCAAACCATATTTTAATTGCTTGTGTGAGCCTAACAATGAGCAAAAAAGTTCTTGCTGGATGGGCTAATCCATTAAGAAATTGGTAAGTGAGTTATAAATGACTAACAACATTGACATTGTGAATAATTTACTATACAATATAGTGTCTTTTTATTACTGATGAAGCTTGGAAACGGACTACACATTCCGGAGTTACTGCCTTGAATTAACTTGTTTCGCCTATTCTAATTTACCTGTCTTGTCCAGTTGCATCTGCTTGTTAATGATCGTAATTCACTATTGCTGTTATTGAAGCTCTCTTTGAGCAAATACAGGTATACATGTACAGTTTATCATTGCACATTATATACCTTTTATACGTATACCAACATTGTTAAATTGTATAGTAAATTATTCACAATGTCAATGTTGTTGGTAGCTTATAACTCACTTACCAATTTCTTAATGGATTAGCCCATCCAGCAAGGTCTTTTTTGCTCATTGTTAGGCTCACACGAGCAATTTAAAAACCAAAGTGGTTTAATGGGTGCAATGACTCTCTGAAACCCAGTCTGGGAGCTGCAAACCAAAAGGGGAGGAGAAACTGGGGATCCTTTGTGTGAGCAGAACTGCTTTTCACACGCAGTGGAAGCAGGACCTTTGGAATCAAACCAGGCATGTTTAATAGGGAAAAACAGGATGAGCATTTTGTTATTTATGATTGAAATTTGATACCCGTTTCAGAATTTGGGTTAGAGCCTGGAAAAAAAACCGGAAAAATTCGGGGGGAAAAGGTTTTTTTTTCCTGATTTTTTCTGGGTTTTTTTCCGGGCCTTCGCATCTCTAGTCTGGGTATTATCCAACAGGGTCGCGCCACTTATGCTGGCTCTGTTGTGCTTGCAGGACCCACCGCTTGCACAACGGGGCTTTTGTGTTTTTAAAAATGACCCCACAAAGGAGCAGAAACATGTGTTTGCAGATCTAGTTCTGCGAACTTGGCTCACCTGCCCTATTTTGGTTTACTTTGAGAACTGCTAAAGCCCCATAACACAAGATGGTAGTATCCTCTTGTGCCCACAAGCGCATGAGCACAATAGGATACTACCCGCAGTTATCTGATACAAAAGCCTGAAAGTCTAAGTTTCAGTAAAGCAATCCATTTCCATAGTCTCTGTGATTCTGTGCTATGTTTGAGTGGCAGTGTGTTAAATGGCTCATAAGGATCTAGAGTAGTGATCCTGTGCCTTGCATTAACATAGTATCCTTATGTGCTTAATTCTGTTTCATACTATGCTGAATATAATTATATTTATTATCTTTGTATTGGTGTAAGACATCTTAGATTTTTTCCCAAATGTTCCGAAGTTGTGTTTAAATATGGAACAGGGAATAATGAATACTTTATCCATGGTGTGTGCATGTATATATGTATTTGCTTTTGTTCCCCATTTGAAGAAGATGAAAGAAAATTGTGAGTGGATAGGAAAAGGTGACAAATGAGTTGTTTAAAAGCTGGATTTCTCTCTTTTCCCCCCTCAGATTTTGACGATTCTCTCTCTTTTTTGAGAATCCAATCTAGTCAAAGCCAATCTCCGAGTTCCCAGTCAACATCTGACACTGTGGTGAGTTCAAACCTAAAAAAAAATTGCTACTGTAATCAGAACTAAACATTGTTTAATTGGATAGTCCAAGAAACTGGAACTCCATTGAACTGCCTCAGTTTTTCCACATTTCATTTTAGGCTTTAATCTTCTTTTTTTGCTCTTTGTTCCATCGAACGATTTCTTTTCACTAGGTAATGTTAAATATATTGTATGGCATATAATGGTCAAGGAAGGACCATAGGGCAATGGTAAAGCAAACACTTTGTATGCAGAAGGTACCAGGCATGAACCGTGGCATCTCCTGATAGTGCTGGTAAAAAAGTCCTGCCTGACACCTTAAAGAGCCACTGCCAGTCAGTGTTCGTTTGTTTGTTTCTTTGTTTGTTTATCGTATTTTTACCCCACTCCTCACCCATCAAAGGCTCCCAATGCTGAACATTGCTAATACCAGGCAAGACAGACCAATGGGCTGATTCAATATAAGGCAGCTTCCTATGTTCCCAAGCATTGAGCTATTTCTATTGGGTTGAACGACAAGTGTTTTCTTTTTCTAAAAGGTTGTCCAGTCTGAAAATGACTTAATTGTGTTGTTGTTTTCTACAGACAATTTGTACTTATACACACTAACATGTCATTCCATCAGCAGCAGCTGGAAAAAAAACAAAAACTCATTTTCACCCAGTTTAGAAAAGCCTTCCCGCCTGCTACCCTACGGGCAATTCTTTTCCACCAGTACTGAGTAGGATTTACATGCCTATTGTAAGTGTTACAGTTCAGATATCAGAAAATGCCTACATTCAACCTCTAACCCACTGGGAAGCCATTATTGGAAAGGGCTTAGCTGATGTAAGAAGCTAGCAAGTTATATTTCTATAAGTAGTTGAAATTATTATTGATTTTTTACTTATCCAAGAGCTTGTTTTTCTTGAGCCCTAAAATCTGTAGCAATTGGACAGCTCAATTTAGGAATAAAGAATCTGGAAGCATCAAGGATGTTTTCTAGTAGTAGGTCTTTTCTACTAATAATTTCTGGAAATTCTCAATTCTTTTTTTTTAATTGCCTAAATGATCAAAAGCACAAACTGGTGCAGGGCAATGCAAGGATATAATTGTTGAATTTATTAGAAATATATATATATATATATATATAGGCTGTAAACCAAAGATCAGTGGACACAGGTGGGTTTGTTGTTCCCTTCTTCCTACAGTTTGTCAAATCTTCTAAGAATTGGCTGGTCTGTAATGCTGCCTTCATGAAGCATTTTGTTAACCTGAACTTATTTACTTTCTGAGCATTAGCTCCTCCCTCCTCTGTACAAGAGCCTTTGGATCACTGTTGCCTCTAATTTATTTATTTCATTTCTATACCACCCAAGCTCTCTGGGCTATTCACAAAAATTAAAATCGCAAGGTACAACATAAAGTATAAAATATGGAAATTTAAAACCACAATATAAAAGTACAATCAGAATAAAACCAAGCTGTAATGAAGCTAGGTTGGCCACACCTCCCTGCTCATGCAATCGTTTCCTTTGATGCAATGATACTCTTTTTGGGGTGAAGTCCTCTCATCTGGAGAGTACTTTGCTTTGGGTGAGGGCTGTGAGGCTCATCAAACTTGAATGCCAGCAACTTTTTTTGGATTTTCTCGAGCCTGTTGACCCTTTCCTTCCTTCTACAGGTTGAGGGAAGAGGGGGTCACTATCACATGGGGTAACAAAGAAAAAAAAAGAAAGTATATGTTATTAAAGTGATGTAAATCTGAGAAATCCCAAATAAAATGTGCCAATTTGTATGGTCTCTGCACAGTCATAGATATGATTTCTGTACTTACGTAAAGCAGAATCAGGAATGTATTATAGCTAAGGTGTAAGAGATTCTCTTGCATGCCTTGGGTAAGGCAAAGTCGTGCCATCAGCAGCTGGTGGAGGAGTTTTCTCTGAGGTGTGTTTTGCTTATGGCCAGCTTTGGGAAGTCCTCTCACTTGTTTCGAGCTAAATAGAGGCCCTTTTTTCTTTAGTTTCTGCCTACTGTCTTACTGTATAGTTTATTTCAGGCAGGTTGTCTTTCCTCTTCTTGCCCCATTTAAAAATGTCAAGAGTTGTGGCAGTAAGCCCTCCAGTAGTGACCCCCAGTTGCTGCTTTCTCTGCTTGAGAGAGTAATACAGTTGACTTCTGCTCTTGCTGCTAAAAATTGCGTAAGCAGGCACACAGGAATCTTTCCCCCATGAGCGAGCCTTACACACCTCAAAACACTATGGCTTCAGAAGTCCCAGGCATAGAGCTTACTATGTTCAATCTGGCTGCGGAGAGTGCTTTTTGTTTACACATGGTGCACTTTGGATTCTAGCTAATGAGGATTGTCCATAAAGATATCATTTGTTCACAGAGGTCAATTAGTTGGTTTGTCTGCTGCTGCTTCTTTTTCTTCTTAGATCATTTCAGCATCACCATCTGTTGGGTGTGGTGTGGAACTACAAGCACCCACTTCACCACCTATTAGTATTATCCGTGAAATGCCAGTTAATCGACTCACGGCTCAAGGTAAGCCAATTCTGAAATCATTACGAAAGCGATTCATTGGGGAAAAACTGGTTGATCATGGCCATGATACACAATGCCACTTATACAAATGTGAGGGTTTCTGAGATAGGTGGGCCTTCCTTCCCACCCTATTCCTAATAGCCATCCATACATCACATAGTAGCTCACTCTTGAAACTCTCACAGTGTCAAAGCCGGGGGAAGATAAAACAAATCTAGGCGTATTCAAGGGTTTACTTTCAATATTTCTCGATTGCACTCATCAATAGGTTCATTTTTAAGAGCTACAAATTATTTTCTCACACTCTACCCCCTATTTTGTGCATTCCTAGTTGTCAAAAGCTCTGTCCGGACCTGTACTCGCAACTCTTGATGTCTTTTACCTAGATTGGTATATCTTCTCATATTATTTGTCCCAATGGAGAACTCTGTTTTGTCAACAGTGCATCTGTCTATTTGTGAATGTGTGTGGAATCAACAGATGCAACAGGTCTTGTGGAGTTCCATGTAGCTAATAAAACTGACCAGTCCTCTTTTAATCATGTCTAGGTGCAAAATAAGCCCCATTTATTTCTTAAATTTTTGTTCTTTCTCTGAATTTTGTGTTCTAGGTCAGAGTGACACAACCACAACAACATCTTCAAGTCCACATGATTCCCCACAGTCTATCATTAGACCTAAACAGTTTGCAGTGGTCACACCTTCTCTCCTCTCAGCTGTGTGCAGCTTACTGAACAACCTGCTGATTGTCGCTCCAAAAGACACTGGGATTGCTCTTCAGCAAGCACATATACTAACTGCTCTCAGTGGGTAAGAAATCAATAGCTAACTGAGGTTACAAACAGACAAGAGCCTGAATGAGACAAATGTCACCAAAAGCTTTTTTACAGATATTGATCAATTGCTGAGTATTCTGAGAATTCAAAATGAACTTTTAAAATCAAGCAGGAGAACCATCACTTCTCGCAAGACATGGAGAAGATTTGGAATATCTAATAGTTCCGCTACTTTTACTTGGGCATTTAAGTAGTTGTATCTTCAAAATAACACTAACAAAAAGAAATATACTTCTGTTTACTGCTAGTGCAAAATGTGATGGCCAAACTTGTGTTTGGTGTGCATTTTATAGACCATTTATCACCCAATTAGAAACAACTCTCACCTAAGCAAAGCAAAATGACATACTCACAAATCTTGTAGCTGTATACTCACAAATTCTGCACCACACATACTGACTCTGCAAAGGGATCTTTTCTCCACAGAGGAGCTTCCGTCTCTCTCAGGCAAAACCAAGGTGTCACTGAGGCCTACGTGCTAGGCTCCGAGCAACATCCTGGATCTCATGCCCGAGGGAAAGGAAAGTCATCTTCCTCCTCTGTTCACACTTAAAATCCCTTCTCTTAGTCCTCCCTACTAATAAATATTATTTTATTTTTAAATATTTATGTTAATTGTCCACATCATCAGTTTTGACTATCATAGAATAGTAGAGTTGGAAGTGGCCTATAAGTCCATCGACAGCATCCCTGACAGATGGCTGTCCAGCTGCCTCTTGAATGTCTCAAGTGTGAGAGAGCCCGTGATCTCCCTAGGTAATTGGTTCTATTGTCATACTGCTCTAACAGTCAGTAAGTTTTTCCTGACGTCCAGCCAGAATCCGGCTTCCTGTAACTTGAAACCATTATTCCGTGTCTTGCATTCCAGAAATAATCCTGGCCCTCCTCTGTGTGACAACCTTTCAAGTACTTTAAGAGTGCTATCATGTCTCCCCTCAATCTTCGCTTCTCCAGGCTAAGCATGCACAGTTCTTTCAGTCTCTCCTCATAGGGTTTTGTCTCCAGACCCCTGATCATCCTCGTTGCCCTCTTCTGAACCCCCTCCAGCTTGTCTGCATCCTTCTTGAAGTGTGTGGTGCCCAGAACTGGACACAATACCCTAGATGAGGCCTAACCAGTGTCGAATAGAAGGGAGCCAGTACCTTGCGTGATTTGCAAACTATACTTCTATTAATACAGCCCCAAATAGCATTTGCTTTTTTTGCAGCTACATCACACTGTTGGCTCATATTCAGCTTGTTATCTACAACAATTCCAAGATCCTTCTTGCTTGTTGTATTGCTGAGCCAAGTTTCCCCCATCTTGCAACTGTGCATTTGGTTCCTTTTTCCTGGGTGTAGAACTTGGCATTTATCCTTTTAAAATTTCATTCGGTTGATTATCTCTGCATTCAGCCCTGGATGCCTTACTCAGGACCTTCACAGTCATATAAACTGTGGTCTCCAGGTTAAAGTCTGTTTGACTTGTTCTTTTTTTTATTATTATTATTTTTTTTATTTTCAACTTAAAAAACAACATAAACACAACATAAGTACAATACATAAACCTTTCACTACCCCCGTGTTCCCCTCCCCCCAGGAGACCTACATTTATTCAATTATATTATACATCTTTCCAAAATTATAAAGAATCATTCAAAGGTGAGTGCCCTTTCCCCTTTCTTAATACAAATTCCAAAAATGGACTCCATATATTTTCAAAATCATTCTTCCTGGATAATCCCTTCCTTACTTTCAAATTACACGTTAACTTGTCATTAAGCGCAATATCCCATATTTCTTTATACCATTCTTCTATTGTATACTTCCCTTGCACTTTCCAATTCTTAGCTATCATTAATCTAACGGGTGCCAGGAGGTTGTTAATCAATTCCTTCATACTTGTATTCCCTATTCCTTTATCCCATATTGATAGTAAAGCCAACTTAGGACTTATTTCCACATTAATTCCCGTTATTTCACTTATTTCTTTAAACACCCTTTTCCAAAATTTTTGTACATATTCACAACTCCACCACATATGAAAGTAAGTTCCAACCTCCTGACAACCCCTCCAACAGTTCTTAGAATTTTTTTTTATCAATCTGGTGAGATCTCACTGGCGTTAAATACCATCTCCATGCTACTTTATAATAATTCTCCTTTATCCTAACCGACAATAACTTTAACATTCTTGCATCCCAAATCTTCCTCCAGTTAAATTCATTAATTTGTTCCTTTAAATCATCTTCCCAAATCATTTTAAGAGAATCTCGGTGGTCATCGTCCTCTATCATAATTTTATATATTTCACTAATCAAACCTCTTTTATTTTTATTTCCCCCTTTCTTTTCTCTTGATTCAATTAATTCTTCAAATCTTGTATTATCTCTACAATCCTTATTCTTCTTTTTCCAATCCTGTGTCCATTGTTCCAATTGTATACATTTGAACCAAGCTAACTTTTGTCCTCTTAATATCTCTCCTATTTGCTCCTTATTACTCATTCTTTTCAACCAGTCTCTCAATTTAATAATTTTCTGACCCCTCAATCCCCCTTGCAGCTCTCTTTTTAAATTCCCTGGGAAGTTTTCCATTACTACTACTGGAGTAAGAGGAGAATCTCCTGGTATTAACTTTCCTTTAAATTTTTCCCAAATCTCTAAAATATTTTTTAAAAATGGGTTATCCAGTCCCTTTAAATCTTTCTTTTGTATTTTGGTAAAAAAAATATTTTGCAATTTCAATTCTAGTTCTCCTGTTTGCGTCTCTAACCATTCTAAGTCATCTTCCCCTAATATACCATTTACGACATGTCTTAATTGATTAGCTATATAATACATCTTTATATCTGGAAGTCCCAACCCTCCTTTCTTTTGTGTCTTATACCATAACCTTTTATTAATCCTTGCTTTTTTATCTCCATTGAAATAAGCATTTATCATATTTTGCCAACTCTTTAACACTACTTCCGTTATTTTAATTGGTAACATTCTAAACAAAAAATTAACCTTAGGTAATATCTTCATTTTAATAACCGCTATTCTACCAAACCATGAATGCTTTAATTTTCTATAAGCCTCTAATTTTCCCCCTATCTGTTTTTTCAAACTATTAAAATTAATTTCTTCTAACCTATCTAAATCTTTTGCAATATTAACTCCTAAATAACGCACTATATTTTTAATCTTAAAACCTAATTTTATATTACACTCCTCCATCTCCTTATTATAATTTGGGGTGTGCACGGATCCCCCGGATTGGATCGGGACCCGGATCGGGACCTCCAATTTTGTCATGGATCGGTTCGGACAAAATCGGAGGCCCCCCGGACCGGATTGAGTCCGATCCCGATCCAAAAATCGTAAATTTTTGGATCGGCCGCCATTTTTTTCCCCATAGACTTGCATTGCAATGCAAGTCTATGAGGAAAAAATGGCGGCGGGTGGGTGAGGGGGGGCCTAACTCCCTCCCCCCCCGGGGCCGTCCGCTGTGGACGGCCCCGGCAGGTAAGCCCCCTCCCCCGCGCTCCCTACCCCCCCTGGGGCCGTCCGCTTCCATCCGCTGGCGCCCGTGGGTGCCCGCGGATAGAAGGGGACGGCTCCGGGGGGGGGTAAGCCCCCTTCCCTGCCACTGCTTACCTTTTAGGGCCGTTCGCTCCCGTCCGGCGCCGGTGGCTACTGCCAGCCAGCTTTGCAGCTTGCTCTAGAGTAGGGCGCCGGGTGATCACCCGGCGCGCCACCCTGGAGCAGGCCGCGGAGCCCGCTGGTAGTAGCCGCCAGCACCGGACGGGCGTCCCTAAAAGGCAAGCACCCCCCCTCCCCTCCGCGCGCCCCCTCCTCACCTTTCCGGGCCGTTCCCTACCGTCCGACGCCAGCGGCTACTGCCAGCCGGCTTTGCTGCTTGCTCTAGAGTAACGCGCCGGGTGATAACCCGGCGCGCCACCCTGGAGCAGGCCGCGGAGCCATCTGGTAGTAGCCGCCGGCGCCGGACGGGCCGGAAAGGTAAGCGCCCCCCTCCTCCCCCCCCCCGCTGTCCACTTTTATCGGCGGGCGCCCGCTGGCGCCCACCAATGGAAGCGGCGGTGGGCGCCAGTGGGCGCCCGGCGATCCGCCGAACCGGTTCGGAGCCTTTTCGGATCGGTTCAGACTGGATCAGCCGATCCAGCTGTTGGATTGGAAATCGGATAATTTATCCGATTTCCCACTGGACCGGACTCGGATCGTGGATCGGGTCCGATCCAGTGCACATCCCTAATTATAATTGAATAACATCATTTCCGACTTCCCCCAATTAATTTGCAGTCCAGTAATTTCCCCAAATTCTCTCAAATGTCTCTTAATCACCTCCCCACTCTCTAGAGGATCTTCTAAAGTCAGTAATGTATCATCCGCAAACCTATCCCCTTTAATCTTACATCTTCCCTTATAACATTCGCCAAAATTTCTATTACTATTGCAAATAGAATCAGGGAAAGTGGGCACCCTTGCCTAGTACCCCGGGCCAAGATAATCTGTTGCATTAACCCATCATTAACCATTATTTCTGCTTTATTATTTTTATACAGTTGATCAATCACTCCTATAAATTTATCTCCAAACCCAAATGTTTTTATAATTGTTTTTAATGCTGGCCATTCCACGCAATCAAAGGCTTTGAAAATATCTAATGCTAACAACCCTGCTTTTATATTCCTTTTATTAATAACATTAATTATATTCAACACTCCACCAATTAAATTAGGCATTTGCCTTTCTGAAATAAATCCACATTGATCTTTTCTAATATATTTATTTATAAAAGTACTGAATCTTTTTGCCATTATTGCTGTAAATATTTTTGAGTCTTGATTTATTAAAGATATTGGTCTATAAGAAGCAGGGTCCGTCAGGTCTTTATCTGGTTTCGGGATTAATATAATCAAGGAATGATCCCACGATGGTGGGGTCTTCCCTCCTCCTATTATACTATTACACAATATTTTCAATTTTGGTATCAATATATCTCTGAAAATCTTGTAATACTCCGACCCAAACCCATCTATCCCCAGAGATTTCCCTCCTTTTAATTTATCAATAATTCCTTCTATTTCCTTTTCTGTTACCAAACCTTCCATATAATCCCTATCCTCACCCTGTAATCTTATTTTCCAATTTCTCTCTACATATTCCACTACTCTTGCCTGTGGACCCATATCTGATGCATATAATTCCTTATAAAATTCCTGAAAAATATTTAATTTCTCCTTCATTAAATTACAGCTTTTCCCTGTTTTGTCTTTAATTGCCCCTATCGTATTCTTTGCCTTTTTCGACTGAGTGGACCTAGCCAACATCCTAGAATTTTTATTACTATATTCAAAAAAATCCCTTTTCAAATATAACAATTCCTTTTGTACCCGTTCTAAATCCTCTTTCTCTAGTTCCTTCTTTTTAGCTTGACGCTGAGCATATAGGCGTCTATCCTTTATTACTCTTAATTGTTCTTCTAAATTTCTTATCTCCTTTTCTATCTTTTTATTTTGTACTTCCTGATGTCTTCTTAGAGTACACGTTTCCCAGATACACAACCCTCTTACAACCGCCTTCATCGTGTCCCATACTATCTCATGAGAGTTTTGCTCTATTTCATTAATATCCCATATTATCTGAATTTCTTTTTTCATTTTTTCAACTATACTTTTATAATTTAAAATCCTTGTATTCATTCTCCATCTCTTTGCTTCTCTATAATCCTTCTTCATTTTAATATCCATAGTCATTAATGCGTGGTCCGTGACTTTAATAACTCCTATATCACATTCTATAATCTTAGATATCAAATTCTTTGACACAAACATAAAATCTATCCTAGAATAGCTCTTATACTTTGGTGAGTAAAAAGTATATTTCCTTTCATCACCTTTTAATACTCTCCAAACATCCAATAATTCTTTTTCAACCATCAGTTTGCTTAAACCCGTTTTACCACCCCCTTTATAATCTCTCAAGATATTATCTTTATCCTTTCCTTTATCTATCATCATATTAAAATCACCTGCCATCACAATATTCATTTTCCCCATATCTCCCACAGCATTAAAGACTTCGTCAAAGAATTCCAACTGTTTCCCATTTGGTGCATATACATTAATCAATATATATTCCTCCTCCCCCAGTGTACAAAAAATTATCAAAAATCTTCCAGATTCATCCTTTTTCACTTTTAGTATATTAATACCACATTTTTTTGAAATTATTATCGCTACACCTCTTGCTTTAGAAGTACCACATGCCTTTTCATAAATGCCCATATCCCTCATCCTAAGCTCATTTACACCATCCTTCGATTGATGAGTTTCTTGCAAAAATATAACATCTGCTTTACCTTTTTTTAACAATGCTTCTATCCTCTTCCTTTTTATAACAGTTCCCAGCCCTTTAAAATTTAAAGTTGCAACTCTTAATTTATTTTCCATCTTTCCAGACATAATACTCTACATTGGTCTCCTCTTGTGTTACACATTCCCCCCACCCTCTCCCTCCCCCCCCCACACTTACCCCAAACTTCACCCCCCCCTCCTCACCAGACCTTCCAGGGCAATGGCCCCAAATTATTTTAGAACTCTTCAGGGAGGGGGGGAGCGACCCCATGATTCAGAAGTAACGACAGACTCTCCTCTCCCTTAAAATCTCTTCTTTCATCCCTTTTTTTAAAACCAAAATTCATTCATTGACTACTTCCTCCTGCTGCACCTTTCTCCACATCGATTCCTCCATCTGCAGTTTCATCAATCAATCCCAACTTCTCCAACAATTCCATCCCTTGCTCACATGATGTTATTCTGTGTTGTTTCCCCAGCCACATAAATCTCAAAAAAACTGGGTATCCCCAGCTATAAGCAATTGCCTTCTTTCATAGGGTCACCATACACAGTCTCACGCTTTTCCGCCACTGGATGGTTTGAGAACAAAAATCATTGAAAACCTGTATTGGTGTTGATTGAAGCATCGGCTGGCCGATCCGTCTAATTGCTTGCATCAACTTTTCTTTCTTGTAGTAATTCGCAAATTTCACAATTATATCCCTTGGGAGCATTCCTCTTCTTTTATATCCCACCCTATGGATCTTTTCAATGTCCTCCAGTTCCCACTTTTCCTGGGGGTCCATTTCCCTAATCCAAGCCAATATCATATCTCTCAAAACCTTGGGATTTTCCCCCTGTTGCTCCTGAAAGGCTCTAATTCGGATGTTCACTCTCCTGTCTCTGTCCTCCTAGTCTCAGATCAAACTCCTGTAATTTGACTCCTTGCTGCCTGCTAACTTCTCTGTTCACCTCCGTCTGCTTCTCCAACGTTGACAGTTTCTCCACTACAGCTTGAAAGCCAGTTAAGATCTCTTTCTGTGAATCTTCAATGTTGCTCTTAATAACATTTTGTAATTTTTCCTCCTGCTTTGCCATAGCTTCATCCAGCATAAATTTAAAATTAGCCAGTAATTCCCCTGGTGGCATCTGCTGGCTTTCTTTAGCTGCTTTAGGAACAGCTCCTGGCTTACTTCCAGCTTTATGATTCCCACTTCCGACTGGAAGCGGAACTGTTCTCTCCTGTGGTCTGTCTTGCGTCTCCTGTGATTTATCCAACATTATTCTAGTAAGTCGTTCAAGATTCTTATCAGAAGGATGTGTTTTGGGGTTCCTCGTCCACTTAGGTACGGGTGCGATTTTTTCCTGAAGCTTCTTTTTCATCTGGCATTCAGCCAATTGCTCCGTAAATCAGCAACCCTCTCCAATGAACTTTTAACACCCAAACACTCCTAACTCCTTCTTATCTCTTTTAATATGCCTCGCTTACGAGGAGAAAATATGTTTTTCACAAAGTAATGTCTCAATCACCAGTCCCTGGCAGTTGGCCCGGATTTCCGGCCGCTTTAAGCTAATCTTTCGCTCGTCTGGTGCAGCATTAATTCCAATTCATAAATCTGATTTGCAACTTACATTCCATAGTCTCCAAGATAGGGATTTTATTGCTTCTTAAATCGCTTCTTCCGGAGAGAGAAAATGTCCAGCTACTCCATTCCTCCATTCTATCGTCCCCACACTTTTTTTTGAGAGAGGGAATTTGAATCACTGCATTCTTCACAGGATCAGGCTGTCATGTTCACATGGAGTTTTGCTTCTAGCTTGCTTCTAGAATAGCTATAGTTTCCCATATTTTTCAAATATGCAGGCAGCCTATACTATTTTTACATTCAGTGTTGAAGTTCATGTCTGTTCCCCTGACACAGATATCTGTGTTTTATTTTAGTCTGGTAAATTCTGGCTTGATAGAGAGATGTGTCTTGGAAATGAAAGCGCCTCTGCCTCAGCCATCTCATATGGAGTATGCAAAAATCCAGGTTAGTTGTGCACATATTTATTTTAAATTCCATTATATTGAAGTACATCTGTTGCATGTATGACTGTTTAATTGCTGAAAGGTGGGTTCTTGTTTTTCTGTAGATTCAGTGATCTGGGATTTTTCTGGTTCAGTTTCATTATGATGTCTGTTAGCAAAACTGTAGCATAGGTGCTTTTTTTTCTTGAGAACTCTGAAAAATGATGTGGCTCCTCAGGTGAGAAAAATAGATTTTAGTAAAAAAAAAAAAAAAAGGCTACAACTTGGTGTTAGAAAAGAAATATTTTTTTTGTCCAGTTTGAGGAATCTAGATTATAGCATATAAGTATAAAACTACAACAACAGTGTGCGGTTTATAGAGTGGTTGTACCATGTCTATGGCTCAATTCGGACGACACAATAAACAACTGGTGTGGGGGAAACAATCATCAGTTGTTTTGACTATCGTGTTATCCGAATGCTGCCATAGCCAACTCAGTGCTGATCCTAATCCACACCACAGTTGATTATTTATTACCATGTTGTGTGGGGAGTACCCCCTAGATGAACAACTGTAAAGTTGATTATTACCCCACCATTGACTATCGTGTCGTCCGAATTGAGCCTATGTGTGTAGAGGAGAAAGAGGCAGAGCAAAGAAGATAGATATTCCTTACCTTCCCAGCCCACTTCCCTATGTACTACTTCACCTGTAACCAAATAATGAGATACCCATAGGAGAAATGCAAATACCCCTATACCTGAACTGAGTACTTCTGTACTCCAGTAGTTTGTCTCCTGAGATTTTCTATTCTTCCAGTAACTCTGGGACTGCAGAGCTGAAAGGAAGTACACTCTAGGCTTCCTTTTAGTTAGCTAAAAGGAAAGATGCTTTAAAATCTTTACCTGTGATAAGGTTGGGCTGGATGGCTTTCAAGGTCCCTTCCAATGCTATCATTCTTTGTGGATAGTATTGGTTGCCAGTTGGGTACTTGTAACATGGAATTGTAGCTTCAGTTGCATGATCGCTTCAGTTGCATAGACTCCATGGGCCAGTTCGTACAACATGACAGCCCAGTGTGGGTTAATTTACCCGTGACAAGCTTCCATAGCTTGTTGTGTCATCCAAACCATTTAGAAGGGTAACAATTCACATAGATGCACTTTCCATACTTTTATTTTTTAAATTAAACAAATGTTGTGATGTATGTATTTTAATACAAAGTGGCGATTATTCTTTTAGGAAATTTAGCATTACTTTACATTTGGACAGAATTCTGAAAGATTTTTTTATCATACTATTGACTGCTTTGTTGATTTCTAAGTGCAGAGAAAATGCCAGCATGCACTTCCTATCTCTCTCTTTCCAAAAGGTGTCCTAGGCTTAGTTCAGACAATGTGCTTCGACTATGGGGTGGTATATAAGTGTAATAAATAATAATAATAATAATAATAACAACAACAACAACGGTTTTCAAACTCCATGGTGGAATTTTTACACCACCATTGAGAAATGTGTTGTCTGGCGGGGAAACTCCACGCAACGGTGGAGTTTGTTTTGAAAACTCCACGCAGAATATCAATGCTGTGCAGAGGAGAGGCTCTGAGAAGTTTTCTGTTGCATTGAGTTGACTTTTCCCACTGGCTACAGAGTTCCCAGGCAAGACCGGTGAAAGGAGGGAGTGCTACTCTAGGAGAACCGCCGGAATTGTTTTTTCACCGCAGTGGCTGATGGGATATCATCGGGAAGGCCGGGGTAGGCGAAAGAGAGTGGAGGAACTGTCAATCAAATGTTGCGTTGACTTTTACTCAACTCTACTTCAGCCCACAGTAACACAACGGTAGAGTTAGAACATGTTGTGTGGGGAGTACCTCCTAAAAACTCAACCATTGAGTGGAGCTTTCACTCTGCATTGACTAACGTGTTGTCTGAACTGAGCCCTAGAGTTTTGATAAAAAATATCATTTTATATACAATCCTGTAGAGTGGCTGTGTCAGAGAAAACTCTGTAAAAGCCAGGTTTCATAATGTTTACCTTTTAAATTCTACTTTTAAAAAAGGTTTAAGTTTGAGAAATGCTGCTCTATACCAAAAAAAGCTACTAAATAAAGCCAGACCCGTCATCTCTCTCCCAGGGGTGCTGGAGCTGAAATACAGGTTAGAATAGGTGCAGTTTCTATCCTCATTTGCTAGGTAAAGTTGCACCTATTGAATTTCTGCCTGTCATGCACTTGGTAAGAGTACTGGTCCCATTACCCATTACAAAGAATTCATCAGCTACCTCCCTTTATCAGATACAAGGTAAAAGCCAAACAGCAGCACAGATCTCTGCAGTTTTGACGTAAAACTGAAGCCAAATGAAGAAGGAGGCCACTCTTGGATAGAGTCCTATAATGCACATGCACATATGGGTACAGAGGAAAGAAATTGTGATGATGGTCACTAGTTAAGGTGACTATGAAAACCAGAAGCATTATTGGGGGGGGGGGGGGGATCAATCAGCAACTATTAGCTTTGGCAGACTGATAAACTCTCTCTGGAGACCATAAGATTGCCGTTCCATGTTTAAAGTAGAATTAAAATTGCAGCTCCCATTTTTCTTCAAAACCTCTCTTTCCCAAATGCCTAACCTTAACTGACACAGTCCTTCCCCACCCACCCCATTAACACTCTCTCTTTCTCTGTTAACCAGCCACACTCACTCCCATTCTGCTTCTCTCCTGCTAGATCATTCTGAGCATGCCTAGGGACAGACCTTATGAACTGCCAGAGATTAAAGTGGGCGGGAATTATTGTTAGTGTTATTTTGTTATTTTTTGCATTTTTAATAATAAATTTAAAAACTGGTAATGCTAATACTGGAGCACAGCACATGCTAACCTAACAAACTGTTTCCTGAAAGATGCTGTACAAAAGGAGAAATCAGCCAGTAAATTTTAGCCCCAGCAATGTCTATGAAAAAAAGAAGACAATACTTGTCTAACTTCTGAAGGTCACGTATCACATTTAAACTCCTACAAATAAGCTACTTCTTACCCTTTATACCTCAAAATCAGCACAGGCCTTCTTCAAACACCCTATCCTACAATGTCAAGTTTAAGATCAAGCCATTGAGGCATTTTCTGAGTATAAGCCATACAACCTCCTGCCTCCCTGATTTCTGTTGATAATGACAGAATGCGGTTTATTCATTTCAGTCATGTCACCCTATGAATCTGGTTGGGCATTGTGGAGAAGAGGATGCTGGAGTGATCCAGAGCGACACTTCTTGTGTCCTAACCCACTCCAGTTCTCACCCTGAGCCATTCTGGCATCTAGCATGTTCACATGCAGGACAGCCATTTTCCTTATGCGGGTAGTGGTTTCTTATTACCGTAAACACAAAATCAAATTACTTCTTTAAAAAAATGAACAAGTTCAAAACTCAACCAGATTTTGCAAAATTGAGGTTTAAATTATGTATTGATAAGTGTTGGCTTATGTTTCTACTAGCAGGAAAACGATAATGGTTTTGCCCTGGAAAAAAATGCAGATGATTGCTTCCTTACTTGCTCTGTGGTGTGTGTGTGTGTGATCTTTAAGCATTGCCAAATCTGGCAAAGGAAGGAATGGGGCTAGCATGATTGCATGTCTGGATTCCTTCTAATATTAGCTCCATCAATTATTCAGAAACTTTGGAGCCTTAGATAGGTGCTATATAGTTGAAAAACTCCAATAACAGAGTTGTGTGGTGCAACTGAATACAGAGCAGTGGCATCAAAGCTTCTTTGATCTTAGTTCCCTATGTGAACCTTTTTGTGAATGAAAGGAAAGATAAAGTGAGAGCTGGATCAATAATATGCCATATCAACTTCAGTTTTATCAGCTGTTTTAACAGGATAACAACCTTTTTGCTTCTCTGAAATAACATATAAGAAATACCATTTTTATTCTGTTTCTGTTAAAAAAATGTTTTAATATATATCCTTTGGTTACACATACTTACGCATATAAGTGACAGATGCAAAACAAAAATGTGGAAACTAGTGGGGAATTGAGTGGCTCTCTTTCTGTCTCTCCTTTTGTGAAAGGGTGCCAAACTGTTCTCAAGGGGACAGTGTCAGGAAGAAGATGGAATATATCTGTTTTTCCAGTGCAATTGGGCTATTGCTCCCTCTTCCAATTCAGTCATTTCCCAAGTAGCTGGAGCAGAATATGGATATGTGCATTCAAAGACATGTTCCATGAAAATAATGCAATATACGCAAATATTGTCTTAATACATAACCTCATCAATATTTTGCTCCAGCTGGTCATGTGTAAACTATGTGTGATTAGGGGCAAAATGGGCAAACGTCTTGCAGGATTCCCAGGCATAAAACTACCAGAGTGATGCAGCAAAATCAGGAGAGTCATCTTGCATAATGGCCGTGGGGTGTGGGGTGTTGTACACACCTATCCAAAGTGAAGACAATGTTTTGTTTATATTATGCAACCAAATCTGATTGTGGGTATGTGGTGTTGGGAAGTTTGCTATGTGATTCCCGACTGGTTGGGATTATAGTGTAAAGAAGAAAGTGCTCTTCAAAATGGAAGATAAGCAGCAGCATATTAGGGCTGGTAAATGGTCATAAAAAATAAAAAGGAAGATTACTAAATTAAAAGCCTGTTCAGTTCCCATTTTTGTACTGAAAATGTAACATTGTGAAAATTCAGTGCCGCAGTAACTAAAACAACAAGACGTTAACAACTATAAAATTCTAGATCCTGTACACCAAGCAAATAAGATTAAAAATATAACTTTTGTACAATTACAAAAATATATATAATGGTCTTAGCATTATCGGAGAAGCTCTGCTGCTTCCTTTGTGGACTAGAAATTGGCTTTAAGAAAAGAAAATATACATATATTTTAGTTCTCGGTGACTAATGACGGTTATTCATGTTTTATTCATCTTAATATCTTCATTTTGGCCCTTTCTTTATAAACTTGTAAACTCATTGATGAGGTGGTAATGTCTGGTTCCAATAATGCCCTCTGTGTAATAATAGCCTCAAAATATTTCACAAATGTTCTGCAATTATATCTGAACCAAATAATTTTGTGTTTTTTAAACAGATTTTGTTTCTACTGCAGTTTGTTTCAGCGTTGTCCCAACTCCTGCAGACATGCTTGTTGGTAGATACTCGTCTTGTGATGCAAGACGAGTTATTGACACCTCTCTTGGAAAATACTTTTGTGGTTCTTTCCATTAGCTCTAAGGATTACTTAGGTAATGTATGTTATTGAAACATAAAATATGTAAGTTGATTATCTTAAAATTACGGTGATTTTCTTAACTTTCAAAGCATTCAGATCCCTGCAATCTTGTTTGTAAAGTCGCCCAGGACTTAGTGGTGATGACATCATCACCATGTGCATTCTCCTAGTGTCCAGGAAAACAGGTTGTACATGGCTGCTGTCCTGGCCGCCCCTCTTTACTTTGGGTTACTTAACCAGAAATAGGCATAGACGTTGTTATTTACGGCTTAGACGTGGACACAACAGGGTCTTGAACCTCAGATGCTTCTGTGACTTCCAACTTCTTCAAATTAGTACTTTGTATTATGCAGAAGCATCAAGAGCCTAAGACTGCAATCCTAAACCCACTTATCTAGGTGTAAACCCCATTAAACTCAATGGGACTTACTTCTGAGTAGACATGTATAGGATTGTGCTATAAATCTCTTGTGTCCTCCAGATTGCAAATGCAAACTCTTAGGATCCTTTCACTTCTGTGGTGGCCATCTCTTCTTCTAAAACTTGTGAAAGCCCAAAAGCATGAAATTAAACGTTCTCCTAAATATAAACAGGCTATACGTAAAAGTAAACTTATCCAGACAGATATCATCCAGTTTGATGTTTTAATTGTGCCATTCATAACTGAATATAATATATGAGTTATCTGCAGGCGTATAACGTATGACATTAGGAATAGCATCTAGCTTTGCCGTATGGATAATCATTTAACTGTAAGCCTCATAGATACTTAAGTTCACTCTGTATTTTTTTTATTCATATATCTAATTGGCAGGGCCTGAGTTATCAGCTGCAGTTCACCAAGCTTGGGAAGACTTATTTGGTTTTTTGACGACATTGTTAAGAAAATGTGGCCATACCACTCTACCATCTGTGACTGCAGCTCTTGCAAAGCATTGGACAGCAGTAATAGGTAACAACCGTTTTTAACTGCGTTAATATCTGCAAGGTCTACAGAAATGGGGACTGATCATAATATTAAATGTTCCAAGGTGTAAGTGTAGCAGTTAAGACATTGTAGTATTTCATTGTACGTTATACTTTATAATAACTTTTGTCTGTCTCTTCCAGAGTTCCACAAAACTATTTCTTAGCTGTTAAACAAAGCAGGGATGTGTTTGTTTTTTGTTTCCTTGAGTCTCATGAAGAGCATTCCATACCTTAGGATGGTGCAGGGTCCACTTCTAATTCTAGTAGGCAGGGTCCACTTCTAATTCTTGCCTCTCCAGTTGAAAGGGCTGTCCTTTTCTGCAGACTGGCCCTGCCTAGTGAGCAAAGTGGTTTGGTCAGGTTGGAACTCTTCTAGTCTCTCTCTCTCTCTCTCTCTCTCTCTCTCTCTCCTTCCTTTCTTGTCTTTTCCCCATCTCTCAGCTACTTCCCTCCACCAACACCATCAGTCCAGCTTGCAGATGAGACAGGGGTTTCATATAGAGCCCTTGTGTTTCCCACCCTCAACAACCAGAGTATGGACCACCAATCACCACAGCACCAATCACAGTGTGCAGCCTGTTTGGGGCCACAGGAAACACTGATCTGGCTATGTTAGGCCTGAAACAACCTTTTGCAGTACAGCGAGTTCACAGAGGCCAAATCCACATGTAGGCCGATCAGAGCATACGCTGCTAGCACAAACTCTACTGACTCCCTCTTCCATACAGGGCAGGGAGCAAAAACAGACTACATCACAGATGGTGGAAACAATGGAGAGCTCTGACTCCAGCCCTGCTGATGGGCAAGACCAGGGAAGGCTAATCCAACTGATTTATCTTCTGCTCCCCACTCCTCCCATTTTCCTTGTAAAACTCCAGAAATCATAAGTACCTGACAAGAGCAAACCCCAGGGGAAAAAGAGAGGCAAGCAAAGGGATCAGGCCAAAGCCACCCTCATTCCTGAGGCTTCAGACAATTCCCTGGATTCCAAGGGTATGGAGCCTGGGGAGCTTTCTGAGGATGAGGTAGAAACTTTGTCAAAGCAAGTGTACCTTTTTCCTCAGGACATTTTCCCTACTCTGTAGGAAAGGCAAAACCACCCTCATTCCTGAGGCTTCAGACAATTCCCTGGATTCCAAGGGTAGGGAGCCTGGGGAGCTTTCTGAGGAAGAGGTAAAAGCTTTGCCAAAGCAAGTGTACATTTTTCCTCAGGACGTTTTCCCTACTCTGTAGGAAAGGCTCACTGGGTGCTTAAAATAAAGGATGCTCAGACGATGCTAAATGATCAGACACTAACGCATTTCAGACAGTATTTCCCTCAGGAACACCTTTTCCCCTCACCATTCCCTTCTCAGAATTGGACCAGGTCCAGAAAGCAGACTGGGTCAACCTTTACAAGAATCCAGAGATGCTCCAGCCGGCCAGGAAGATGCTCCTGCTCTTCCATGCCAGTCTAGGGAATAGGATAGCTCCTCCTCATAAAGAGGTAATAATCAGATTTGGTCCAGGGGGAGGTGCCAGTCTATTTAGTCCAGAAGAAGACGCCAGCCCAAGGTGTGGAATGTCTGTGATTCTCAGAGAATAGAAATTCACTTCAAGAATTTCCATTTTTACAGTGATATTGTGTGGTCCTAAATGGTAAAGGGATTAAATGGGCATTGCCACCTGCATTTAATCAAATGGAAAGGATTAAAGCATTCCTGTTACTTTTAGAACTTGGGTCACCTTGGTGTAAGGGCAACACTTCATCCCAGGAATAGGCAACCTCGTGCCTTCCAGATGTTCTTGATTACAACTCCCATAAGCCACAACCAGCATGGTCTATGGTCAGGAATTATGGAAACTGTAATCCAAAACATTTGGAGGACACTGGGTTGCCTACCTCTGCTCTGTCCATTGCATTGCATTGCATTGCTGCCTCCCTTCATGATGCTTAACAGTTTTTCTGTTAGATTGAAAAAATACAGAAATATTTTCTCAGCCTGTCCCAGGATAATTGGCTTTCATGTTACCCTGATGGCCTCTCTGGGAATGCAGACTTGGATAAACAGTTCCTTTGGACATGTTGTTCAGGTTGCTAACAGCATGTGTTGGAGTCCAAGAGTTAGTTTACTAATTAAGCTTAATATGCAATATGGATTCTAGTCCATATTTTTACATACAGTCACCATAAGCTATAATATTACCTGGTACATGCTTTTTAAATTAATGTCCGAGTATGTAGTTTGGTATATTTATTTGTCTAAATGTTGCACTATAAAATCCATATCTCTTTGACCTTTTAGATACAGTATGTGAATGTGTGCATCTCTCCGTCAGACAACCTAACTTGTACATGACCTGCTTATACTTCCTTGCCATCCTGTTTTCTGAAGGAGGAAAGAGAGAGCTCAGCAATAAAGACAATGCTTACTACCACCCAACAGTGGGTTTCCTCCTAGATGAAGATGAGGGGAGCCGACCATCTGTAACCAAACTTTGTGAATTATTAATTCAGGTAGAGATTTATAACCTTCTGTTTGTAGTGCACTGCTTCTCAGTCTTAATGGTTACTGTGCAGCGTCTCCCTCAAAGTAAGCAAGATGTATGTAGAACTGTTATACGTAGATGATGATGATTTAATTATTTCCCAAATCTTGGAGGGGAAGGGTGAAAAGTGTGGTCCAACTATGAGCCATATTCAGCACAGCTCCCAGGATAGTTTAAGAAAGTTGCAGCCCAGTCTTATACTGGTTTACTTGGAAGTGGATTTTGCTGTAGGTAAGTGTGCATAGGATTGTTGCCTTAATTAAAAAGACATTGGCAGATATAGTTGGTAATTACTTTTGTTCCATGGTGTCACCAAATAGTGGGAGGTAAAGGAAGTTACAGCTTGACTAGAGTAGTTGAAAAGCTGGAACAAAGGGAAGTTGACAGAGAAAAGCAGCGCAGCCAGAATTATTAGCATTCTTGAGAGGGGGTGGGAGACAAAAGTAGGGACAATAGGGCTATTTATTTATGTATAATATTTATATACTGCTCAATTATCTAATACAGATTCCAGAGCGGTGAACATAAGTATAAACAGTAAAAGAAAGATTAAAAAAGCAAATTAAAATTGTTCAATTTAGAATCAAAGGAACCAGAAAAACAGTGGCTAGTCAGTTGAGGAAAGCTTCTCGAAGCAGAGTTGTTTTCAGGAGCAGCTGGAAGCAGCCGGGGACAGGGAGTTCTACAGAGAAGGAGCCACTACACGAAAGGCTCTTCTCCTGGTGGATTCCAATCAGGCCATTGGTCCATGTGGAACACCAGAAACACGCCCTCTGACGACTTCAGTGATCAGGCAGGTTGGTGTGGGAGAAGGTGCTCTCTCAGGTATCTTGGCCCCAAGTTGTTTAGTTTACTACCAAAACTTTGAACCTGGCCTGGTAGTCAATAGGTAGCCAGTTCAATTCCCTCAGCAAAGGAGTTATATCCTGAAAAGAGGCAGCTTCTGACAACAGCCGAGCTGCTGCGTTTTGCACTAGCTCCAGCTTCCAGAGCAGTCATATAGAGCGCATTGCAGTAATCCAGAGTTGGTTAGGGCTGGCTTCAGATTTGAGGAATCCCTGGGAGAAGTGTCATCTTGGCTTCTCCTCTCTCAGTTGGCCCTGATAGGGTTAGTCATCCTTTTAATTTCCCACAATGCTGACAGCAATGCTAAATCGGGTATTGTGGGAAAATAAAAGGTTGTTTTGATCCAGCTACCTAGCACTGTTCAGCATTCCAAACCATGAAAAAATTAAGACGGGGCTGGTTTCAGCAATGGAGTGCTACTAAAGTGCTGAGACGCTGGCATTGCCCAGCATTGCTGGCTGCAGATGCCTGCCCTGGAGGCAGGGATTGTTGAGGAAGGGAGAAATAAGAATTAGTGGCAGTGGCATCTAGCATGAAAACAATGCTATAAGTTCATTCAAGAGATACATATCAGGCCTTTCTAAAGCTTCTGCCCAGGGACTTCATAAATCATATCTTTTACTGTTGAGTACTATACTAACACTATATTGGGTAGAGAAAAATTGACCCAGAATAGTTGTTTTTTTCTATCATTACTGTGCCCTTCCTTTCTTGTTCTGCTTGTAGCTATTGTACTGAAATATGTGAGTGTTGGATTCTCCATAAATGTAGGGCTGTATCCAACACTGTTGCTCTGCTTCTACACTTGATCTAGCGCTAGCGTCAGCAACCTCTAGTGCTACGTCAATAGCATAAGCTGGGAAATCTGTTGCACCAGCTTATGCTGCTGGTGTAGCAGTAGAGATTGTTTATACTAGCACTACATAAACACATAAGAGGAACGGCAGCATTGGATACATCTCTAAGGTGATCCTCGACCACTTGCTACTGCTTCCCTGTCCCACCTTTACTATTTAGGCCCCACAGCACCACAGCCCAGCAACCTGGCCTCCAGATAACTTCTTTGTTCTGCTGCCACCAGTACCTTCTCAGGTACACCCACAGACCACACCAGGAGATGGAATTAACAAGAATTTATTAATAAGAAATTGTGTGTCAACAAGCTTAATGGTTACTTCAATTGCATATCAGTTACAAGGTTTCAATGCTTAATGGTTTCAGTCTGTACACTTTTAAATGGTTTTAAACTGTTTCTTGTCTAATTATCTGTTCCCTAAAACTCGATCTCACTCTCTCAATATTCAATCAAACACTTCTCTTATCTCATCAAATTCTCTCATCTCATCTACTAATACTACCCCCAATCCCTCTCCTGTCAGCTTCTCTTAGTTCCTTCTAAACCCCCTCAAATCTCCCCCAATCACCCTGTCAGCTATCTCTGTCAGACACATATATACACTCCACTCACTCTCTAGCTCCTCCCACTCTTACACAACCAACCAATCCAGGCACTCTAAACAACTAGCCAATTAGTACTGACTTTCCATTTGGGCACACAGCCAGCCAATCACTCTATACTTACCAAGACCAATAACCACAAACAGTAAGTACATTTCGGCCTAGTTATTTACCTTAATTGTTAGCATTCTTAACCTTTTTAAAGATATATATAAATAAATGCATATCATAAACAACAAACCTTGCAATACCATTATAACAATAAGCAGTAGAACATCACATACATGTTTATTCAAAAGTAAATCCTACTATAATCAGTGAAGGTAAATGAGCATGAGTTTGCAGTCTAAGTTGGGATCAAGCTTTCAGAATAACTTCTATTCTGGGGGCAGCACAGGAAACAGATTTTGGGCCTGTTCTGACAACTTGCTAAGCCATTAGGCTGCTCACCCTTTTGCAGCAAATGGTTTGTGAGCATGTTTAAACTGTGGTTATGTAGCCACCATGGTTAGGAATGGTTCACACGACACACTAAGCCATAATATTTAGCTCAAAATACTGAACCACCATGGTTTAGCGTGTTGTCTGAACAGGGTCATTAAGGGTCAACTACCCTTAAACTATAAGTATATTCTGTAATTCCTGTTTTCTTTCTCTTTTGAGATACAGTTTTGCTGAGACGCATCAAAGTGGTTGGATTATATTTATTTACCTATATCTCAATCTGCAGTGATCCAACAATATTGAAGCTTATCTCTTCTAAATAGTTTTATTTATTTATAACTCTCAAGACTCTTGGCATCAGATATATTATGATCCCATTTTAATCATAGTGTTGTTTAAGGAGTTAATGACATCATAGCTGTTTTGAAGCACTCTTTTTCATGAGATCTTGATAAGGCAATCTTCTCACCCACTGTTGATCAATGTCTTTGCAGAAACTCAATGTCAATTCCTGAAGTATTTTATTTTTCCATTTTCTTGATGTGTGTGTGTGTGTGTATTACATAGCAATAAATACTGAAGCACTTAATGCCTTGGTATTCTCATGTCCTTTTGCTAGGTCAGTTACCCATTGTTCTTTGTGATTCCCCTCTGTGCCCAAATATATTAGGCTTCTAATTTATTTTGAGTCTTTTGTTCTTGCCTTGATTTTTTCTGTAGCTGATGACTCTGGCAAAAGTATTACTTTTGCTGTACAACTACAGGGTTGAAAAATATACCAGACAAGCTGCTGTCTAGGACAAATTGATAAGTGAATCTCATTTAAGATGTTGCATTCATCAACTAGCTATGGCCTCAAGCTTGTTCTTCTTCTGATTTCTTTCTGTTAATATGAACAGCTAACACTCCCTCCATTCAGTTTAAATGATGCTGTAGCCTTCCTATAATAACCCATTCAACATGTGCCAACTTCAGTTTAATGGTGGTCTTCATTATACCGAAGGAGAAGGTGCCTAACAGATTATTTTAATGGAAACTGGTATTCTAGCTGCAAGTCTGGATCACTGCATTCTATTGTGAATGCATCTCTTATCTAGGTATTTGCTTGCTTACTTATTCCCTACTACTTGAAATGTACATATAAAACTATTTCCTTGCTTGCTGACTGTTATTTGTTCTGTTACCACTTGAAAAATGCAAACAGAAGGAGGGCAACATGACACAGCAGAAGAATGAAAATAGGGTGGATAATTGGTGCAAGATGGTTTATTTACAAATTAGTTATTGGATTTCCCAGCACTTTTCAAAATATGTTTTTTCATGGAAAACTGAAAGGAAACAAAGCAGAGCCAAGATTTCAACTCAGGAAGGAAGGGATGGAAGGTGATACCTGGGAGAGGCATCTCAAATAGTGACTCAAATATTAAATTGATAGCATGAAAGGAACCTGGATCTGTCACCATAACTGAAATTGTAAAGGAGAAAAAAATAGATACAATAGCATGGATAAAGGTCTCAGAAGAGAAAATCCAAGTTTCAGTAAAAAGCAAAAGAATGAATGTATCAGAGGAGAAAATCAAGAACAGTAGATTTATCACAAAGGCAATTAAGGAGACGACGGGGAGGAATAGCCTGAATTGAAAAGAACTGGAAGATGAGAGAGAAAGGAGCCCTGAGCAAATGTTTAATCCACTGCCACAGCCGGAATTCTGGCTCATGCTGCTCCACCCACAGGCAAGAATCTGCCAATGTAGAGACTGCATGGATAGAGCCTGCACATGTTGGGCTATTATGAAAACATTAGACCTCACATGTCAGTGTCATATGGGTATCAGTGAAGTATCCCAATCCCTCCCCTGCGTGTATGGGCTGAGTTCGCACAGAGCTGACGTATAGGTTCATGCAAATGCCCTTCCCTCTCAGCAAAGAGAAGAAAATAACGGGTTTGTAGAGGAAACACTGATGGTATTTGGACATAACACTAAACTATGATTTAACAGCATAAACATGAGCCTTGATTTCGTGTTCTCCCCTCATCCCATCTCTCTTTCCATAGCACAGTTACGAAGATATTGGAAGCTTCTGTGGTGGGAATTTGAGCCCTTCTGGGAAGTCTGGTGACTCCCTCTTACGAGAAAGGGGTCACTTAATTGTTAAAGATCCCTTATAAGAAAGATCTTTTCTCTAATTCTCTTCTATGTGTTGATACAATAATTGGCCTATATGTAGTTTAGGGATAACCCTAGGAAGGGGGTTCCCTTCCCTAGATTGGTGCCCACCCACCCACTAACTCAATGGAGTTAGGTTCACGCAAGCAACTCAACTCGGTTTGCAGTGGAGACCAATGAATACTCACATAAGATTCAGTCTACAGAAGAAGCTTTAATAGAAATTCATCGGCCGATGGAGCCAGAAAGGGAAGTTCTGACTGGCATACTGAAACACGGCACATGATTTTATACATGACAAGAATATGCAGACTTCATATTTCTAAGGGGGTGGGCATGAGGGCTGGTCAAATCAAAGGTTACTCTCAGACATGACCAAAAGGCTGACAAGATATATTTTCTGTCGATTACACGATTAAAACTGCTGATTGATGAAATGTACACTAAGCAAGAACAGGTGCTCAAAGACTGGGCCAGAAGCCTGCTACGGTTTTGGCCCAAGACAAATATAACTCTTTAACTTCTCTGATTTAAACATCTGTCAGTTTCTCATCACAGACAGTTCTATCTTTCATAAAATAGAGGAATGAAATCTTGAGCAATAGGGTTACAATCAATCAATCATGAAAAATTCATTTTAGCTATTGGTATGATCACACCTGAAATATTCCCTCCACAGCTTCCACTTCCATTTTAGATTAATGGAAGTTTAGTGTTTTGTCAGAAACTAGACAAACTGGTTTAGTTTAACTGTGGTTCATTAAAACAAGTCAACATCATAAACTGATTTGAAGTTGGCTTGTTTCAACTAAGACTAACAAGAGATTTCCACATTTGGATGACACAGCAAGTTGTATTTAATCTAAAATGGAAGCAAAAGCTTCCAAACTTCTGGAGGAGGAGGGGGGGGGGACATATGAGCCCAAAGCTTGCTGTTATTTGTTGCTGTGGCTTAGAATTACATTTGAACAGTAAAAAGAAAGAGGAGCAAGAAATAACAAGAATACTAGGTGAAATACCAAGTAATGGAGAACAGGCAAAACTGCGCACTGGCAGAAATGTTAAGCATGTTGCGACTGGCCTTTGCCAGTTTAAGGCCTCACCAAAAGCTTGATTGTGGTACCTGTGATGAACATCACCTCTTCTGAGCTTGTGAGTCTTAAAATTCAAATCTGATGCTATAGTTCGCTGTAGCTGCCTAGAAAAGTGTGGCTAGCTTACTCACTGTGGCATCTGAGCAGATCAACGAAAGGCACTGAGTGGCAGAGGTCAAGAAGGTGATTTTGGGGAAGAATGAAAATAAAGCCTGTCATACTGTCAGGTTCTTTGACAATTTGGTAATAACTCTATCTCTCTGTGAAAGAAAAGGGCACATAACACTATTGGAGCAGCTGAATTCACTTGCTACTTTTTTAAAAAGCATATAATTGCAGGGAAAGGAGTTAAGAGCAGCAGAATCAAAGCAGACACAGATTTCAGGTACATAGAACAAAGGAGACAAAAGAGGGCCTGTGGTTTATGTATTGTGAGGAGGAAAAATAGCTTAAAAGCATCTAAGTTGAAGAATTGTTAGTCGTCATGACAAAAAGATAACCAGTCAGTGAAAAGGCGATAATGACTTATCAATGGGAGCAAAAAAGAATGCTACTTTAGAGTGGAAGGAATCTATTCTTCCAGCCTCTTTTGAGGAGGTATTGGGTTAATTTGTAGATATTACTGAGGGGTAAATTAGATATGGCAGTTTGCAGACCCATGTGTTGGAATGGGGTTGTCACTGAATTTAAAGAATCAGTGAGACTCTTCTATAGGGGAAAAGGCAAGGAACACACCACATTTGTTACATACAAAATTGAAAATAACTTGTGTTCTCTCTCTCTCTCTCTCTCTCTCTCTCTCTCTCTCTCTCTCTCTCTCCCTCCCTCTCTCCACAACGGAGGAGGAATATAATTATTGATGACAAGTACTCTGAATCCTACGTGGCCAGTCTTGGAGTACAGAAGGGATGGAGCTGGGCTGGTGGCAAAAATCTCATGCCGTTTCTGGATAGCCAAGGTTTTGCCCAAAGACACTTCTTCTCCTGAACTCTTTTTACACTCGTTGGGAGATGGATTGCCCAAGCACTCGTTGTCTCACACCTTTTGTTACCCTGACCACAAGCTGCCAGAACCTAGTCAGAATGACAGTGATCAGTTCTGTAATGATCAGTGGTTTGTTCTCGGGATGTCTTCAGGAATTGCAAAGGCTGTATCCTGTAGCCATCTGCCAGGGGGCTGTTCCTGGCTTTGTGGAAATCAGGCATCTGCATCTTTGAAATATGCAATTGTCTTCAGCCATTTCTCATCTCTCACAGTTTTCTGCTGACCCCACAACTATGCTCTCTTGTTTTGTAGTGTTTATCTTGATGTAAAAACTTTGAATATTTAAACTATGAAGCTGTGTGATGTCCCAAATGTCTTTACTTATTCATCTATAATAGAATACCCTCTCAAAAAATTCATTCACTTCTCATTCTCAGTTTTATACAAATGATAAAAAGAGGACTATTCCATTAAAAAGAATATATATCAGGTAATGTAACTATAGGCAAGCCACACTAATCCATAAGCAAACGATAGGTCAGCTAGGCTAATACATAAGTTCATCAAGGTATCTTTTTTACAAGGAAAAGATAAAGGCCTTCAGTATCCTAATAGTAGACAAGAGTTTAACCCATGGGCTAGAAGGAGTGTTGACATCACTTCTTCCCCGTAGTTTTTCCCTTGGTGAGGCTCTGATATGTTGGGAACCCCAACAATGAGAAAAAACAGCTATGGAGATGTTTTGAGGAGGAAGGTGTGGAGCAGACGTTTTGAGGAGGAAGGTGTTGAGTGATTCACTCTTTCTCTGCTCATGTTATAGAAATTTAGCACAACTCACATTCTTACACTTGGGTAAGATACTTCTGTGGTGGCTGGTGCCCCCCTAAATGTACCATTTTAACGCAAGGTAAGGACACAATCCTATGTCTGATTTGACAGAAAAAAACCTCCTACAATTCCCGGCATTGTAGGGCATTGTAGACCTTTTTTTCTTTCTAAGCAGGCATAGGGATTACGCCCTAAGAGAGGGATACAAATGCGTAATTGGAATCCAGTCTCTTCACAAGACATGTGTAAGTGGAAATTGTAGTGGAAAATTTTGCAGTATGTGTTCATATTTTTCCATTTGGTGACCAATGCTGCTTTTTTGGTAGAGCTATGAAGGCAAATCCTTCCAAGATGCGCTGAAGCGAGTTGCTGCAAGTGCTTTGCTTCCCCTTTTGGCTGTCAGTAAAAGTGCCCAGAAATGTGCTTTGGAAGGTGAGCTTCTGTCATGTTTCAACAACGTGATTTAAATAAGGTGTAATAAACATGAAAAGTTGGTTTGTCACCACTGCAACAGCCTTACATGTCCTTCAGGTCTACTTCTACCACATGTCAAAGTCCTAAATGCAGAGAGTATGACGATCAGATTATGAGTTACACACTTACACTCACTGCTAGAGAAATCAAATCCAAAATGAAACCGCGGACTACAATTTTGCCTGCTTTTATTCTTCGTACCACTAAACAGGCTCGGCTATCTTCCCAAGGTGGGCCCACTTTGAGCCAGTACTGTACTGTAAAATGCACACATTTTTACAAAACACCTGAAAATTCATATATTTTTGCATTTATAATATTATGTGTCCATTCTCTCTCCCTACCTTTTCCTGCCCCATATAACCTAGGCACACACAGTAAAGACCTAGATGGTGAGAGCAGCAAAGCATTGTCATTAGAATGCCCTTGAATCTATGAGATACTGATAGAGTAAATCACTTTTGGAAAAAGGGATCAAATTACCTCCCATTTAGACGTTAATATATATTAGAGACTTGGAAAAATGTGAAATCAGTACCAGTATGTATTTTAGCTCCTCTTGTGGATCTTGGTATGGCTTGGAACTGGTTCTGATCAAAACTGCCTCTTGCCCTCTTCCCCATACCAAAACCCTAATCAGGCTCTTCCCCCACCTCCTTATCTATTAATATCTTGCACATCAGGGCTAAAAGATATGAATAATATCAAATCTATTTTTGCTTTGAGTTGCATCGAGGTCCCATCCCAGTTCTGTCTCTCCAGTGACTTTCTTGGGTTTACTGTGTATTGGTGGCAGTTGAGTTTTCTAGACATTGAAGACACTGTGTTAAGATACCAAATTATATTAAACAAGTGGGGCATGTAACAAATTCTTTGAAGTGCATCCTCATCCCCTAATAAGATTGCTGTTGTTCAGGGTGTGTAGTTCATCAGACATGCCTTTCTCCCAAATACTATAAGCCAGTTTTCCTGAGCTTGGTATCCTCTAGATGTTTTGAACTACAACTCCCATAATCCCTGGTATTGGCTATGCTGAATGGGGCTGATGAGAGTTGTAGTTCAAAGGCTATTAGAGGCTCTAGGAAGAAAATTTATTCTCCATCCCCATAAATTTCCATTTTCCTTTTCGAGTGCTCAACATTCCATGGCTCCTGGTGGCCACTGAATGCTAAATCCTCAATGGGCTGCTTTTTGGAATAGTTCCCCCTTTTGATTTAATATTTAAAGGGTCCTCTGTATTTGCTAATAGCTCCCTCATGTTTTGGCTCTGCTTTTGTTGGCACACGGGTGCTGAGGTCACTATTCTTAGTTAAATTCTTAGATAAATTGCTTAGTTAAATTGCTTAGTTAAATTCGGACACCGTATCTTTAAATTTAAATTAGGCTTTGGATGCTTAAGCTTGTAATTTGGATTTGGATAATTCAATTTCAGTAATAAAAAACTTAAGGGCACTATCTTATGCATGTTTAGAAAGATAAAAGTCCTACAACTCTCAGCGTCCTACAGCCAGCCATGGCTGGATGCTGGGAGTTGTAGGACTTTTTCTGTCTAAACATGCATAGGATTGTTCCCTTAATACTTTTAAATGCAATGTCTGATGTCTTACTTGCATATTTGGCAGTTATTTTTGAGTGTGGACAAACTGTTTAATAAAGTGCATTTTTCATTATAGCTAATCTCATAGAGACCTGCTTGGAGCAGATGAAACACATTCATGCACAACTGAACCTTGATTCCTTGAGGCCTGGGAGAGCAATCCAAAGGAAAAAGGTAAATAAATTCTACGAACTGGATATTAAAAGTATGGAATCCTCTGATCATTGTTCCTTCTAGTCAGATTGTTCTGCCCAATCCTGTGCATGTTTACCCAGAAATAAGTCCCACTGTGGTTAATAGTGCTTATTCCTTAGTAAGTCTTTTTAAAAATCTAACCATAGGAAAGATAATATGCTTCAAGGTAGGTTCTGGCCAGTTGTTGACTCCTGTGCCTTGAATGTTAAATAATGTTATTGTTAAATAAGCCACAGATGGTTGCAGCATGTGCCAGCCGCTATTGTGAATATTCAAGCCATGGCAGGCGGTCAGGGCTTTGCATAATGTGTGAACCTGGGCAGATTGGCTTGTTGCCATGGGTAACAAGCCACTGCAGAACCCATGGACTGCAGTAGAGTTCTGGGGTGGCTTGTTAACCATGGCAACAAGCTGCTCATGTTACAAAAAGCCATGGAGACTACCCACCGGGGCTTGAATATCACAATGGCGGCTGGCACCCACCATGGCTTCTTTAAGCCATGGTGGATGCTGACAATTATGTGAACTGGGTCACTTTGTGATGAAACCCAGTTGTATAAATGTGCAAATGCTTTCTGCTGAGGAAACTTTATAGATAATATTTAGTATTCAAAAATAAAAGTGCTTTATCACAAAGGACTTTGTACTACCATGTGCTTTCATATGGAAGGGCAGACCTGCTGAGCCTGTTGCAAACAGGATGCTTGTGTTGCCCCCCCTCCCCCACATTTCTTCACCTCACTTCATCTCATCTCATTGCTCTTTTGAGAGCAATACCTTTTATTACCAGCCAATAGATTTGCTGTGATTGAAAACCTAACATTTACTATGGATCATGTATTGTATCTCTGTGTTCCTTTATGTGTGATAGAACTGAAATACGTCTCTAGATAAGATGGACATTGAAATTCAATATTTTTTTTTCACAAAGCAGTTAGAATGTCAGCAGCTTGAAAGGTAAGGTGGTCAGGTGCAATTGGAGTGTGGCAAAATAAGTCCAGGAGCGAGAAGTGTTATATATGTCACTTACAGTAGATTCTGCATGGATATTGAACTAAACCATTTTTTTGTTCCACTAGGATGATAACCTCAGCAAAGAATTAAAGCTTGTCATGCAGCTCCTAAGGAATTGCTTCTTTCGGAATGAATACTGCAAAGTAAGAAACTAAGGAGGCATGCAACATGCACCTACAATGTGGGTGGGGGCCCTCTCTCACTGAGGATCTCGTTGCTGATAGAAGCAGGAGGAACAATCCTGCTCCTGGCTTTATGTCACACTATGGAAAATTCAGTATGCAAATATATGGGGGATGGGGGAGAGGCTGATTATTGATTGCGAGTGGCAATTTGCTTCTGCAAATCTCAATCTATATTTTACGGTCACCTTCTTAAATCTGGGGCAGAATCCAGTGCGGCAGGCTTAAGTCGAGTCTCTTATGCCCCTGCCAATTCCGTTGGGCAAGTGACCCCCACCACTTGTACAACTTAAATTTAGTGCTACCACGACAACCCAAAATGAGGCAGGTCGGCAGACCTTGCATAAGGGAGCTCTGCTTACCTGCCTCCTTCTAGAAACGAGCATTTCCACTTGTTTCAAGGCTTCCTCTAGGAAGCGCTAAAACTCCTTTGTGTAAGTGGGGGGTCCCACTTACACAATTGAATCAGCGGGACCCACAGCTTGCAGAAGGGAATTGGTGAGGTGGAAGGGAATCAGCGGAAGAGGAGATTCTGCCTCTGGAGCCCTCCAGATGTTTTGGACTTCAACTCACATCAATCCTTGCCAACATGGCCAATAGACAGGGATGCTGAAAGTTGTAGTCCAAAGAATCTGGACGGTACCAGAGGCATAATCTAATGGGGTGCTTCCACTCCCACTGATTCTCTTCCACCTTGGGGAAGGCTGACTTACGCTGCTTTTGAAGTTGGTAAATGCCTCAAAATGGCATCTTCACACTGTGCTAAGTTAAAAAATAGTGTCTTCCAAGTTCCTTACTCACAAGATGAGACAATAGTTTCCCCTCTAAGGACCCTGTCATACTGCTGTTGTTTGTGAGCCATCAGACTTAAAGTTTCACTCACAATTTCACTTACAAAAGCAGTTTTCAATATTGTCTTCTTGTCCCTGTCTGGCAGGCAGCAGCTCTTGGAACTCACCTTATCTCTGTTTTCCATTCTCTGTGGCCATGGCTTTTAATGGATGACTCATTGATGCAAACAGCTCTGCATTTGCTTTGTGTCTACACTGCAAACTATCCTTCAGGTGGGAGATGCTTCGGACATTATTTCCTATATTGCAAGTGGCCCTAACGCATTAACTGGACTGAAAGCTATGATGAAAGAAAAAGGACATGAGTACCTTTAGTTAGCATTTGTTTTGTATTCTCTAGCTCTACTCTTTGTGCTATGCAAATGAAAGTTCTCATATCATCTCCCTTTCAGATATGAATGAAAATTGATATACTAGGCATGCCTACCTCCTTAAGCAATGTTTTTGTATAATGTTTTCATTCTTTGAAAGAATACCTTTCAGTTCTCTTTACATATCCACCTTCTTCCCCAAGCAAATGTATTTCCAACATTTTAGATGTAGGCTGAAATAGTAATACCAGCACAGTGTTCTCGACATGGCATTTATAGTTTCATCCTATCAATTATCAAAATGTATGCTTCATCCATAAAACGTCTTTGATATGTACAGTGACTGCACCTGTATGGAATATCAGGCAATTGGTGAAACATATCCACACTATCCGGATTCGGTCTTAAATTACAGGACCCGGTGCCATTAGTACTGTATTGTTCCTCCAAAGAAAAAGAAGTTATAAAAGTATCAGACAATTTTTTTTTTAGACAAAGGCAGTGATCTCTATTGCACCTAGCAATGCTTAGCTTCTACTGTGGGTGGCTAGTTCACTTAACTCTACAGTATGTGAATATATGAGTGACTCTATCTCCAGTGGTGCAGTTCTTTGCGTTAACATATAATTAGTAGTTATGAGGATAATGGTTCTATTTTTTACTTACAACTTCTTCTGTGGGAGTATATCTAAACTTAAAGCATAATAGGGAAAAATGGAAAATTTTATTCTAAACATGACAAGTTGTCATGGAAGGCAAATGAGTTTTTGTATTTAAAAATAGTTTGACGTACGTTCATGAACGCTGTAATTTCTCTTGTGAATAGATTCTGAAGATATGTTACTGTGTGCATCATTACAGATGTAGCTTTAATTTCCTGAATAGTAGAAAACATGGCATCAGTTTAAATTATATATTTTTATGATGATCCAAAGAACTATGCATGCCCAAAATTCTGCCTGCTTGGGACAAGCTTTGGGCTATTATTTTCAAACAACAACCTTATATGTCACATCACAATCTGGTATTTATAAACTAAGGGGACATTGAAAAGCAGCTTGTCATGGCATGTTTAAAGAAAATAATCAGTCAATTAAGCTAGGCATACCCAAGGACTTAGACATGTCTACAATAGCTTTTAGGTTTGTAGCCATAGCTAGGATCCAAAGCCTACAAACCAATTGTATTCATACATTCAATCAAATTTGAATGTCTGGTTCTTCATGGTTCCAGCATATGCATGCACTTTACTGTGGAAAAAATCCATTGATGAGAATTCATTAATACTAGAGATGTTTCCATAATTCTTATCTCAAATATAAGGCAAACATTACAACCCATGGGTTCTTCTCTGGTTTGCATTTTTAATCTAATCTGGAGAAGAACTCAATTCCATTCCTTTCCCACCCATCCATGTGTCTTTTAAATGTCCAATAGTTTACATTGCTACTGCTCTGATGGTGGGAAGGATGTATATGCTGTCTTCCCCCTTCCTAGCAGGCCAGCCAACATCCAGAAAGTGCTTAGGGAATGAGTTGGCATGATAAGAGCAGTGACTCCATGCCAGGTCAGATATACGTAGCTAACAAAGATGATGTGGGTGGATGTCACCCTCAAAATAATATTCAAGGTCATTTCCAAGTCCTCATGAATAGCATTGGTCAGGCTATTTTCAGAACACCTGTCACAGCTCTGTAAATAATGAACCAATTTAGACATACTATACATCAAATTAAAGTTATGGAGCTGTGCTACCAAGCACAATAGCAGTGGAAGTCTATTTTTGATGGGTGCTCAAGCAAAAAGTACTGGAAATTCTGGCAATAACATGGCTATTGAATGGCATACAATTTTAACTGTCCCACACAGCTTTTTAACCCTATCATATATTTATTAGCCAAGTCATTTCTTATAACTGATGTTGTGAATGTTCAGATTGGATTGTTAATTACAAAGTTATGACTATACATAGGAAATATGACATACCCATTAATAGTAGGCCAACCATGATATCATTTCTATATTATTTATATTGGCATCAGTGTTTTAAAGGCTAGCACCCATGTCAGATCAATTGTATATAGGGTGACAAAGAAGATGTGGATAGCTTCCATCCTCAAAAATGTCATTGAAGGTTATTTTCAAGAGCCCAACACTTGTCGTACACTTTAAAGTGCTGCAGTCATTTTAAGAAATCATACCTTAGTGGCTCTGCTTTTAATTAATATACTTTACCTGATTAGATTTCCAACATTTGATGGTAGAAAATTATTAATGCTTGTTATGTCTTATGACAGCCTTTGGTAGATCTATTTTTCTTGAATGTCTGATTCCATCGCTACATCTTGTGGCAGCGGATTCTATAATTATGTGTTGTGTGTGGCAAAGCCCTTCTTGCTATATATCCAACATTTCTAACACCATGAATCACTGCTTCTAATAGCATGCTAAGGTGGTGAGTGCTGGACAGGATTAGAGCCAGAAGAGGGAACAGTTGATAACAGCATGCTCAGGGACCCCCAAAGTTTGCAGGAGTTAAAAAAGGTAATTAAAATACCCTAAGGGAGCAAAACAACTGTTAAGTTCGCTCAGTATCCACAGAATGTTTAGTGTCAGTAGAAAACGAAAACCACGAAAGGGGGTGCGGTAGAGTAGAATGCCGTGTTTGGAGGAACTGGCTGGCTGGAGTCCTAAACAAGGCTACTGCTCTTAGGAGGTGAGGAAATGTAGCAACATTTTTTTGCAGGTCCCATCTGTAATAACTTGATACTAACTGCATGCACTTTGCTCTGTATATGGAAACCATTTCTGTGTAAGTAGCTGTTAAACACACACTATCTCTTTCTATAATCTTGGCTTTTTTCACTACATGGACCATCTGAATTTTTAAATACCTACAGCTTGAGAAAGATATATAAGCAAAAGGTAAATAAGCAAAAGTGTGTGACAGGATTGCTCCATAAGTTCTATTATACACAAACAATTCATCAAATATAATTCTAATCCTCTGTTGTAAAGGAATGTATCTATATATCTTCTCATCTTTAACATTTCTGGTTATTTATACTAACCCAATATTAATATGTTTCATATTTTGAAGAAGCTTGAAACGGTTTTTCTTCTCTAAACAACTTATAATAATATTAAAGCTAATAAAACAAAGCAATTTCCTAGTGTTTTAAATGGTATTTTCAGGGGTTATTTATATGCTTACAACTTTTTTAAAAATACACGAAATTGATAAAATGTTTATTTAAAATGGAAACTATAACGTATGTTTTTCCTAATTCTGATGCTTCAATCGTTAAAGGCTGTGGCTCTCTGTGTGTGTCCAGTGGTGGATTGTCTCCCCTCCAAACAGCCCAAAGAACTGCAGCTGGGAACTCGCTAATGCATAGCATTGTGAAGTTAGCATCTCAAACGCCAGCTGAGAACAGTGTAATTCAGCAGATGACCTTTAATCTACTGGCTAACCTGGTTGTATCACATGACTGTAAAGGGGTTCTTCAGAAGGTAGGCATATACTATCTTGAATTTATTTCTAGAGTTGAGGAAGAGATGTAGGTATTGCACACATCCAAGTAAAGTGAAGACACCCAAGTGGTCTAGATTAAGAAGAAAAATGTGAACAGAAGATTGAGATTTATGATGGTATTGAATTATAGGATCAAAATGCAGGCATATGGAAAAAATGACAACTATATTACTAAGAAAAGCTGTGGTTCAGAGGAAGATAGATATACAGAATCCAATGATATGCAGGATCCAGTAATGTTGTATAGTTTCCCACAGTTGACATCAGATGCATAGAGGTACGGGTGCAAACACTGATGCACCAGACAAGAATGCTCTTATCAGTCAGCCTATTGTTATTCAGTCAAAATGACTAAATGGTGCACTCTGTTCTTCTAGCTGATTTTTCTGTTTCTATGCCACATCACCAGTTCTCAGCATTGCATGTTTTAAAGTAATATTATTAATATAATTTGTGCATACAGCTCCAGTACATTTAGACATTAATTATATACATTGCAAAATATATTTTGTCATGTGACAGCATTGTTCTTTGTGGAAACGTGGGTTCTCAATTCCCTGATGATGATAATAATAATAATATATTTATTTATTTATTTATTACCCGCCTCTCCCTCTGGATCGAGGCTGGGAACAACATTAAAAACAAATGAGATAAAATACATATTTTTATTTATTATCTTTGCTGCATCTTTTTCTCATTTCAGTGCAGTTACTTTGTTAATGAAAAACATGGAATGTGCCTTTCTCCATAAATGATTGGTTTGTTTTGATGCAATAATTCTTATTTGAATAGCGCGGTAATTTCCTGCATATGTCTGATGAACGCTGTCAGAAACTTTCTCAAAGCAGTTCGTCATTAAGACAATTCCCTTCCTCTTTTGGGAGCTTATGACTTTCCCACTTCTCAAAACACGGCAATGGGTGGAACACAGCAGTCTCCCAACCTCTGTTCCTTTTAGTCAGCAAGCAGAGTAGAAATAAGAATTTATGATCTTCTTCTTTGTGTCTTGATAAGTTTGCATTGTCATTTTACAGTTTTCAATGGCTAAAACTACTTTTGACTTAAAGCGAGATAGAACAGTTGCTGAACATTTAAGGCCACTGTGTGTAGATTGATTGGTTTTATTATTAAGTTTATATTCCACAACTTTTGCAAAATTGCATTCAGGGCAGCTAATAAACCACTACAAGTAACGTACTTGGACAATCAATTTGTTTTTTTTTCAAAAAATATTTGAAATAAAATAATATGAAGGAAGACATAGCAGCAATAAAATGATCAGTCAATAAACAGCAAGTAAGAGAGCTAAAATGTGCAGTGACTTAAGGCGCACATACGTGCATGCATGTTTATATGGGGGAAAGTCCTGTAACTCCCAAGACTTGTAGGACTTTTCCCCATCCAAACTTGCATAGGGTTGCACCCTTAAAGTGTAAAAGTTCTAGAGCTGGGAGAATAAAGAGGGCTTTCTTTGCCTGCCAAAAAGAGCTTACTGGCTGTGCTGCAGCTGGTGTGTAAATTAGGGGTGGGGAACCTGTGGTCCTCCAGATGGTGATGCATTACTAGTATCATCCCCAACCATTGGTTATGGTTACTAGGGCTAATGGAAGTCAGAGTCCAACAGCACCTGGAGGGTCACAGGTTTACCACTCATGATGTAAATGCTTGGATCCAAAGGTCCCCTTCCACCTTGCAGGCAGCCTCTTCTCCTTACGGAAGGGCTCCTTCTGATCTTACAGAAAAAGGCTGTATGAGTTATCCTCGCTCTAGATTAGGTCTTCCGTTTGCACAAGATTTTGCACAAGCTCTTAAGAAAAAGCACACTTGAATTTATATGCTGTACCTTTCCTTATTTGACAATGTTTTTCATACTATAATGCAGCCCCCATGTATGTTGTGCTGCACTGTGAGAAGGTCTTCCGCTAGACTGTTCAAGAGTTCATGGAAGACAACTTATGCATTTTTGTTCTCCTTCTATGTACAGCTATATGTTTCAGTCTAGTTATTAATTATCTGTTCATTATGCACATCTACACTGGGCTGCAGCTTGAATATAACTTGGTAATAGCATGTCCAATTGTAATTACTTTTACTGATTACTATTCATAAACTGGTTTGACTAATCAGTGTAGGAAGACGAGGATTTTTTTTTATTTTTTGCTTACTGAATTATTGAAATTACGAAAACAGCATTCTGGTTTCGGAGCAGTGTTGAATTTTTCATAAATACAGGACGTTTTGGCAAATGACATATTTTGTGTAGACCGACATCATCAATTGAGGCTGTGATCAGGCTGAAACAATGTGTCAATGGGAAACAAATGCTCCAATGTGAAGGATTGCTCAGCTAATTTATGAGAACTTTAGAACACAATGTTTTGTTCGGTGTTTCCAGAGAAAAAAAGTGGGATTTTTGTAGGATTTTTTTTCCCATGGAAGAACTGGGGAAGGATGTTACTCAATAATGTATATTTTGCCCCTGTTACGCTCCAGAATAACTTCCTGCAGAACTTCTTGTCACTGTCCTTGCCCAAAGGAGGAAATAAAAGCCTTGGTGTGCTGGCTGTTGCTTGGCTAAAGCTCCTCTTGAATTTATCATTTGGAGAAGATGGACAGCAAATGATTGTGAAGCTGAATGGTAGCTTAGATCAACTTATAGAGATGGCCAAGTTCAAGCACCGAAGTAATCCAAACATAATCCTTCTGATTCTGCACAATACCTGCTTTAGCCCAGCCAACAAACCAAAGATACTAGCTAATGGTAAGTACTGATTGCCTTCTACCAAGATGCAATACGGCTATCTCATGGTAGTGTAGATTGTTGACGAACTCTTGATATGTAAGGTTTTTTATATGAGCAAACTTAATTTATATATTAATTAATGTATGTATTAAAATGAATTTTGAACCATATGGTAATACAATATTTTGGCATTCCCATTCGGGAACATCCTGTAAATTTACTCAGGGAGCTGGTCAAGGTGTTTCCACACTAAAGTTAACAGGTTACATGTTTTAGCACTGCACCCAGTAATTTATTTAATAGATTTATAAATCCCACTTTGGTACAAGACTCTGGTCTGTGCAGAGCTTAAAATAAAACATCTACAATAAAACTCAGTAAAATAAAAATATCATTGTAGAGCAGGGTCTATAAAATCAGTAAAGTCAGTAAAAACCACCAAAAGGTATAAAAACACAATTATGTCCAGCTATAAAACATGCTGGATTACCTGGACAATTTTTAGAAAAAGTATTTGCTTGGCACCAACAAGTTGTTAATGTCGGCAGCAGATGAGCTTCTCTGCAGATAACATTCCATATGTGAGGCTCCACAATTGAGAAAGGCAGGGAGTGACTGGGGAGAGGTCTATATTCATGTGGCAAGGTGACCCAGAGGAAGGGCTCTGGTGAGGGGTTAGATAACTAGGCCATAAGCTGTTTATAGCTTAATAGGTAGCGACCAGCACTTTCAACTGTGCCTAGTGGTATAGCTGTTTTAAGCATGAGTAAAATATGTTAAGAACATAAGGAGAGCCATGCTGGATCAGACCAAGGATCCATCTAGTCCAGCACTCTGTTCACACAGTGGCCAACTAGCTGTCAACCAGGGACCCGCAAGCGGACACCATGCAACAGCACCCTCCCACCCATGTTCCCCAACAACTAGTGTATACAGCTTTACTGCCTCTGATACTGCAGGAAGCACATAGCCATCAGGACTAGTAGCCGTTGATAGCCTTCTCCTCCAGGAATTTGGATTTTAAAACCATCCACATTGGTGGCCATTGCCACATCTTGTGGTAGTGAATTCCATAGTTTAACTATGTGCTGTGTGAAGAAGTACTTCCTTTTATCTGTCCTGATTCTCTCACCAATCAACTTCATGGGATGTCACCGGGTTCTAGTATTATGGGAAAGGGAGGAAAATGGCTCCTTATCCACATTCTCCACACCATGCATAATTTTGTCTCCCCTTAGCTTCCTTTTTCCAAGATGAACAATCCCAGCTGTTGTAACCTTCCCTCATAGGGGAGATGCTCCATAACCATCCCTCATAGGGGAGATGCTCCAGTCCCTTGAACATTTTAGTTGCCTTTTTCTGCACTTTTTCCAGCTCTACAATTTTTTTTAGGTATGATTACCAAAACTGTACACAGAACACTTAGAATACTAAGTGTGGTCACACCATAGATTTGTATAAAGGCAGTATGATACTGGCAGTTTTATTCTCAAAACCTTTTCTAATTATGCCCAACATGGAGTTTGCCTTCTTTATAGCGGCTTCACACTGGGTTAGGGTTCTTTTATAGACAGTCAGTTTGAAGCCTAGCAGCTGTGTTTGTACTACTGAGGTTTCTGGGATGCCTTCAAAGTCAGACTCACATTTGCCTTTTCGGCAGATTACTTGTCCTTTGCCATGCCTCCAATAGCCTCCATTTTGTGGTGGCGCACAGAGCAGTTTTGCCAATTGCCAAATGTGCCCATGGCCCAAAAAGGTTGCCTACCCCTGGAGTAGTCCAATCTAGGGGTTGCCAGAGTATGGATAATGGTGGCCAGGAGGGTTTGGTGCTGACGTATCAGCCTTGGCTAGTAAAAAGGGCTGCATGCCACAGATGCCACTACGTCTTGCAGTGACAATGCTGTATCTCCCCGTACCCCCTGACTGAACCTGGTTCTTTAGAGGGAGTGTCAGCCCAAACAGGTTGAAAACGACCATCCTGTTAGATGAATCATCTACTAATTGAACCACTGTGTGGTTTGACATTGGAATCAATATACAGATATTGGTTCAGGATTTCCACTAGGCACGTTATTTACCTGCAGGGGGGAATCCATACTTTGTAAGTTGTTATCTGAATGGAAAAAGCCTAAGCATGCAGATATCAATGGGAGCTAGAGCAATACATGATTGGAGCTCTGGCTCCTTTGGAAATGTATGCAAGTAGGCTTCCTTAGCTCAGACATCCAGACCTAGTGTGTGGATTCAGGGCTGGGGCTGTTCAATATAAGGATTGGGGCCAGCAGCACAGTTCTGCTATCTGATGAAAAGGAGAAATAAATGTTTGTATCATCAGCATACTGAGCAGTATAATTACCATCTTTTTTCTTGTGTGAGATATCAAAATAGGAGCAGCATTTAGCTAGCTCCTGAAGTGCCATAGTTGATGAGGCAAATGGCGTGGTCTGGTTGAATGAAGAGGGCGCATGTCATGGTTGGTGAAGTGGGTGGGCAGTCTCCCTCTCTGCTTCCTCTCCTCCTCATATCAGTCTTATTTTTATTTTAGTAAAATGAGATTATTTTGAAGCTTTAAAAAGAAGTGACTGTTTTATTGGAGAAATCTCTTTTTCTTCAAGTCCCCTTGCAAATCAGGTCCCAGCTGTTCCACCTCTTCAGATGGATTTATTAGAAACCTGCACACGTTTTGTGAACAAGGAGCAGATACGCTGAATGTAACAAAATAGAACGTTTACTTGTTGCAAGGGTTCCCTCTAAGCCGGCGAATGCAGAAGCTACCTTCCAACAGAATTCTGTTCCATTTCCAGTTTTCTTAGTGCTTGGACCTCTTTCTTAAGCAGTCACTATTCGACTGCATAACCTTCCTTGAATATGATTGAAATGGAGCATAATCTATCTGGTGGTCTTCTGAACAAAATGTTAATGGGAGGCAACGAGCAGTGGCAAGTACATTTTGGAGATGCTTCCAGAAGAGCTAGCGTGCGAAGCCAAGTAATATATTTTTAATTGTGGGGATGGGTAACAATTATCAGTGCCTTCATTCTCACCCCCTTGTTGTCCTTTACTAAAGTATTACTACACTTGTGTTTCTGTGTTAGCACATAGCAGTCAAAAAGGCATACTTTGTCTACAACTTAAGATACCTGAAATGTCTTGGCTTTATTTATTATTCCTAGGTTTGCTTGTTTTTACAAGGAGCTCTTTTTAATGGAACAAGCCATAAGTGTTAGTTGAAATTAAATTATTTTGATTTATATAAACCTCCTGCACTGTTGTAATATTTATCGCAGAAAGAGAAACAAATGACCCTCAGGGATACATTGGAGAAGCTGCAATTGTGATATAATGGCCTATTCTTAGGTACATGTGTGGTCTTTTGTCTTCCTCACAGATAAAGCTATTGCATTGTTATCAGCCTGTCTGGAAAGTGATAGCCCTGTAGCTCAAAGGATAGGAGCATCTGCACTTTGGGCTTTGCTTCACAATTATCAGAAGGTAAGTATTTTCTCTACTGAGTGCTTTTTTTCTGGCATGTTCGCACACAAGCATTGTGGTTTTTATTTATGTATTGCATTATACATCCTGCCTTTCCATTAGCATGGTCAATGTGATTGTCAAACTTAGAACTGCATAAATCAATTAAAAATGGAAGCTTAAAGCAAAATTGGCTGATCTTAGTTCAATCAAATATATGATATTCAGCACCCAAAGCCATTGCCTCACAGTCCCCTTGGGATTACTAGACCACAATGACAATGAAGGTGGAGGCCAGAGATCGAGGCTTTTTTTTTTTTTTTGGTAATGCATAAAGGCACAGGATTCCTCTCTAGATAGAGACCTGGCAATTATAGTTTTCTTTTCTCCCATGAATATTTTCTCGGTCTTCTTTCTTTTCTATCTGCCTTTCTCAGAACTTTCTGTATCACACTGCCTATTCTTCCTCGTTTTTTCAACCACCATACTTACGAACTCTTTCCCTGGAAGTCCCTTTCTTTTAAGATTTCCTCTGCCAGTTTTCCAGCCCTTACTCTTCCCATTTTCTAGAGCAGCCTCTCTGAACCTGGTTCCCTCCAGATGTTTTGGATTGAACTTCCATCAATCCCAGTCAGCATAGCCAATGGCTAGGGCTGATGTGAGTTGTTGTCCAAACATCTGCACCAGGTTGGGAAGGCTGTTCTAGAACCTCTGTGATGTTTTAATCCTAGCCAAAATGAAAGCTCTCTTTTCACAGAAGCTGTTCTAGGAACATTTTGTCACTGTCAACTTTGTTCCCTGAGCAGCTAGAATGTTTGTGGATATTTTGTATCAGCACAAAACTTAAGCAGTTGTTCTCAGAGGCTTCATTACATTAAAAGGCTTCAGCGTAAGCTGGAGGAGGTCCAGGTCAATGAATGGAACAATTGAGAACCAAGATGGTCCCTATTTTCAGAACTCTGATCTGGGTTCTATTTCTTATTTATGCTGGAGTATGACTGAAGTTTTCCCAACTACTTTTTGTATAGATACCTCATGACCGCATGACCGCATTTCTATCCTGACTGCATTTCTGTCCTGAACTTAGTTGGCTAATGAAGCCCTTAGTGTTATTAAGAAGGAAACATGTCATGGTGTGTCAATTTAAAATGTGTATTCTTTCTCTGCTCCTAGCTTCTGCATTGGCGCTATGAGAATGTGAATGCATCAAATTAATATTGGAACATGGCAGCATAATAAATTATTGTGTAGGATTTGTGATGCATGGCTTTAAAATATGCTGTTTATTGCCATGCAACAGGCAGTCTGTGCTTGTTCTACCGCTATTGTATTCTGTAAAAAGTTGGCAAGTGTGTTGCTCAAAAGGAGCTTAATATTCAAGTGAGAGCTTTCTGTTGTGCTGAGCTTTGCAAACAGACACGTTCTGGGAAATTGTGCCTCCTTTTATTGCTATATTGCATTGAACTCCTCTGTCTTCTCCCTCTCCCCTGCCCCCTACCCCACAGCACTATTCACAATGGTATGCTCAAATGTTGCATTCTTAAGTTTCTGAATGTCATAGCCTTGTGGCCTGCTGCCAATAAAGGAGTGCAAGGAGGAGGAATGATCTTGAGCATCACCACGGGGGAATTATTAAAGTCATCGGATTATTCTTTTTTTTTGTGCTACAGGCAAAAGTGACTTTGAAGAATCCATCAATAAAAAGAAGAATAGATGAAGCCTTTATTTCAATAAAGAAAAGTACGTATTCATAGAAAAGGCTTAGTTTCCATCTCAAAGGAAGAGCAGCTGATTCTATAATAGTTTTGTGAAGAGATGAGTGATATTCAACATTGCTCAAGAAAACAAGCAAGTATCCTCTCACAGAGGATAAAGCTATAAATGGCTACTAGTTCCGAAGGCTATATTTACTCCAGTATCAGAGGCAGTACACCTATGTACACCATTGGAGAGGCTGAGAGAGTACTATTTATTTATTCAGTTATTGTATTTCTATACCAAACAATAGCTGAAGCTCTCTGTTGCACTCATGGCTTACTTGTGGGTTTCACACAGGCTGCTGGGTGGCCGTTGTGTGAACAGAATCTTGGACTAGATGAACCTTGGTCTGATCCAGCATAGCTCCTATTCTGTTCTTAAGTATTTTGCAATGCAATCCTAAACATAATTACTCAGAAGTAAATCTCACTGATTTCAGTGGGGTTTACTCCCAAGAACATGTGCATAGGATTTCAACATAAATCAACAGTTTTCCTGAAACATTATAAGCTCTGTATTCTACTTTTGAAATCCATATGCGCTTTCAAAAAAGAACATTTTTAAAGGAAATACCTAGCTTGTAGTCAACATTATCCTTTTTAAAAGTTCTTCCATGCATATCGTGATTGTATTAAGTATTTTATACTGAGAGAAGATCCACCATGTTTCCCATCCATACACTTGTGCATTGTAATTTGGTAGTCGTATGCATTAGAAGTATCCTTTCCCATTGTGTATCAACCGTCTGACCAGAGGTTTCTTCTATAGTTAAGGAAAATCTTTCTACTGATTTTTACATTCCTACCAGTTAGAATAATACAGGCCCACATGCATTCTGTTGAAAAACAAAATGTGAACAAGAGGAGACTACTTCTGAAGTCAGTTTATACAAACTTTTGTACAGGGCCAGGTTGAAATCCATCTTCATTCAAATTAGCTGTGTTAAGAATTAAGATGTACTCAAGTCTGTTTTGTGGAAATAAATAGGACTTAAAAGTTTTTAACTTTGCTGAGGCTGGTCCATTTGTCACTTGTTCAGTGTACTGATCAGCATACAATTATATAATAAATTTGCAATTTTTGTTGTAAGGTGAATAACAAAATGATCAGATGAGCACCTCACCACATGACTAGTTTTAATAAGGATTTCATCCTTTAACTGGGCTTATACTAGGGATGGAGAGAAATTCATTTAGTTTGCATTTTAGTAAGAACAAACTTAATTTGCACTTGCTGAACTAATCTGCAAATTGGATTTCAATTTTCTTTCTGTTTTCAAACTTCTCCAAATTTTGTGATGTAGTTCTCCGATCAAAAATATACATACACAGATTTGTAGATTAGTTCTATTTGCTTGGAGTTTTTATGTTTAGCTGAAGAAAAGGCCTGCAAGGCTTGTGGTAAAGACAGTAATTGCAGCCAGTTTCTGGCAACCTAGAATGTATGTATGTTATAGGATGGATGGAACCAAGCATGTCCAATATAAAGTGCACACCTGGAAGCAGAGCTGAGGAAGAGTCTGAGGAAAGTACCTGACTCTTCCTCACCTACTCAGATACATTTACTAACATTAGGTACATAAATTATATAAGAGTACTGGGCAATTGGGCAAGAGATGTAGCTCAGGGGAGTAGAGTCCCAGTTCAATCTCTGACATCTCCAGGTAGGGTTGGAAATGATAGTGTCTGAAACTTTGGAGAACTGCTGCCAGTCAGTGTAGACAATACTCGCCTAGATGGACCAATTTATGAGGCAGCTTCCTGTGCTACTATTAAAAAAAGTTATCCTAGTATGCTTTTTGAAATCAAATAATAACGAATCATCAATCCTGATGCGACTGACAAAACTATGAAATGGTAGAAGGAACTGTGTTTTTATTACAAAGTTATGACTGTTGCTTTATCTTTAATTATGAGGCAGAGTTTGCAATTTATCACATATTAAGAATTGACGCATTTCATTCCCTTTTTAGCTCTCCGACAGCAACAAGAAAGCCAGCAGGATGCTTATCACTTAAAATGTCTGGAAACCCTCGTGCAACTTCTCAGCACTTAACGAATGCAATGTAGATGCAGTGCATGTCATAGGACCAGTTTCTGTGAGAGGCACTAGTCCCCAAATGAAGTTTTAAATCTATTGTTCTGAGGAAATCCACCACTGAGGACAAATGTTAATTCTTTGGATTAATATTTGAGGATCCTATGTCAAAAATATTACAATAAATGTATTCATTTTTCTGGAAACACAGTTCAAATACTGTGGTGCTACAAACTGCAGACGGAAAAATAGAATGGATTTTTAATTATGTAAATTGTAATTATGTAAATATTATTTTTTCACAATGTTTGAGCTTTTATAAATAAAGGTTGATTGTCTTATTACTTGTATCATGAATGCTACCATAGAGTGACCAATCCAAACATGAAAGTAAAAAGCTATACATATTACTGCAATAGGGTACAATAGTTGACTATTGTACCCTATTGCTCACCAGTCAAATGCTGGGAAGCTCCGTAAGAGATCTGTGCTAGGCAAGTATTTTCAAAGAATTTAATGCAGAAATAGCATGGCATGGAAATGACCAGCATGGCATGGAAGTAACCAAGGAAAGGAGACTTGACAACTCTCGGGTAATAATGCTAGAGTTATGTTCCTTGATTGAAAGGATCTTGTAATAGTTGGTTACCCATCCTTTAATTCTCCAGTAGGGAATCAGGTCTCAGATGTTTACTTTTGTCATAAAACCAAGATGGGAAACATCAACGGAAAATCCATACGTTTTCTTGTCTGTCTTTGTATAACTATCGTATTATTTTGTAATTTACATGCCAAATAGCAGCTATAACCCTTACCCTTCTTCCCTCCTCCCATGTAAAGTTCTTTCACTTGTTTTAGATCACCTTTTTTGCAAAGTGTAGTAAATGGAAACTAATTATTACATTATTTTCATTTCTGTACCACCTAATAGCCAAAGTTCTTTGGGCAGTTCACAAAATTTATAAGTCCCAAATACAAAGTTTTGTAGCTAAATATGATTTGCCAGCTTTAGCTTAATGGCAATACTTGCAATTGCAACATGTTAGTATCTAGATTTGACCCTGCTGTCTTTGCAACTTCAGCATCTTCCTTGCTATTGGAAGCACTTACTGAGAATGATCAGGCTAATTGACCTTCGATCCATGTCTATAAATACCTGCTGTTGCTGAATAAACATAATGTGCAGAGGCCCAATCTACACCAAGCAGGATATTGCACTATGAAAGCAGTATATAAAAGGTAGGAGCCACACTACTGCTTTATAGTGGTATTGACATGCACTGACAACTGTTGGGGGCCATAGATACATACCATATACTGCTTTCATACTGCTTTCATAGTGCTATATCCTGCTTGGTGTGGCTCCTGCCTTTTATATACCACTTTCATAGAGCTATATCCTGTTTGGTGTAGATCTGGGCAGAGTCTTCCAGAAGTGAAAGAAGGAATGCCTGCATTGAGACTAATATATTCAAATCTACGTAGCTATATTTTTTTCTTTTTGTTGAAATTTTGTAATTTTTTAAAAAACCACAAATACAAGATAATAAAGAACATAATATAAACTACTTAACATACAACATTTAAAAACCATTGAAAACAGCTCAAAATGTTTTAGTAAGACACTTCACCTGATGAAATGAACCGATGTAAATGCCTGGGAGAAGAAGACAGTTTTAATCTGGCACTGGAATGATGACAATGTTGGCACTAGATGGTCCTCTGTGGGGAAGGTATTTTATAATTGGAGGCCACCAACAAGAAAGCCCCCTCTGTCTTGTTGCTACCATCTGAGACTCCCTCATAGGAGGCGATGGAAGAAAGGCCTCAGATGTTGATGTCAAGAGAGACACTCCGCCAGGTATCATAGTCCTTTCAGGGTCAACCAGCACCTTGAATCACACTCAAAAACATAGAGGCAGAAAGTGTAAACATCCAGAATCGGTGTTACATATTTGGACCTGTTATCAATCTGACTGACAGATTTTGCATGAGCTGCAGCTTCTGACTTGTCTTCGAAGGCAGCCCCTCGTACAGTGCATTATGGTCATCTAACTTGGAGGTTACCAGAGCATAGACAACTGAAGCTAAGTTGTAGCTCGACCACCAACCGAAGTTGGTAGAAGGTACTCCGTTCTGCTGAGGCCACCTGAGACCCCAGAGATGCCTCAAAAGAAACCCCAAGCTATGAACCCTATTCCTTTAGGGGACTGCAACCCCATCCAGAACAGGATTAACATGTATCAAATCAGAAGAACCACCCACTAACAGCATCTTGATCTTGTTTGGTTTAAATTTCAGTTTATTAATTATACAGTCCATTGTTGCAGCCATGCACCAATCTAGCACATCCACAATTTCACTTGATAAAGATGAAAAGGAGAAATAGAGCTGTGTGTCATCAACATGTTAATAACACTATGCAACTCCAGATGACTGCATTCAATAGTTTCATGTAGATGTTGAATAGCATGATGGAAAAAATTGATCCATGCAGATCCTCATTCTAGGGTATCTTTAGGGCTGAGCAATATTTTCCAAGCACCACCTTTTGGAGTTCGCCATCCAGGTAGCATCCTCTGTGACGAAATGCTATTTTGTTATATTTGTGTGTGTGTGTATGTATGAATGTTGGGTTGCGGGATTGATGTACTTTAACAAATCCTTTCTCTTACAGGTAATGGTAAATTGGGGGGGCAGGGATTGAGGATTAGGGAATCAGGGCTTTAGATTTGATGGTGTGGTTAAATTTCCCTGGGAGGTGGAGGGAGGTATATTTATTTTAAAACCTGATTATTAGGAAATAAATTAATGAAACAGAACATTTATTTTAACACCATGAAGCTTAAGTTGTATTGAAACATTCTTATTCTTGTAAACAAAGTTTTCAATATTGTTTTGTTATGTTAAACCATGCCTTTCTTGGTCTTATTGTTGACAACAAAGGGATAAAAGAAACCACAAAGGAAGTAAGATGATATGCATACCAACACCCTCCCTCTGAAAAGGAAGAGGGTGGTGGCAGTGTAACAGAGGGTAGAGGGAGCATCAAGAGGGTGCTGATGCCTCAGTCTCCCACTCCCAACTCATGACAATCATCGCAAAAAGATACCATGGGTGATAGCATCAAAATCCATTGAGAGATCAAGGAGAATCAACAAGGTCACACTTCCCCCATTTCTCTCCTGACACAGGTCAGTATCCAGGGTGACCAAGGATGTTTCTGTGCCAAAACCTGCCTGAACCCCAACTGAAATGAATCCAGATAATAGGTTCTCTGGTGTCGGTAGCAAGACCTGCTACATTCGGGCCTCTCCGTCTCAACATGAACTAGCTCAAAAACTAGTAGTGCTGTAAAGAAGGAAGTATGTGTAAACTGTTCTATATTAGGTGTCATTTGTGGGGGCATGCTGTGGCTTGGGCAGAAATATATCAGGTACAGATGTACAAGTGATTAGGGAAACTGCTGCACCTGTAGAATTTCTTTCTGGACGTTTATGCTTGTCCCTGAGGTAGGAGAGCAGTCTGCATGTTATAGATGTGTGAAATGCCACTATATGAGCGTGGGGTGGGAGGAGTGTTTTGAGAGCTGCTTCTGCAAGGATGCATAACCCAAGCCAAGGGTAAACTTGAAAAAACCTTCGCAAAGTGTGGTTGCATAAAGCATCATTTGGCAAGAGAGTATGATATTAAAGTCTGTACAAATCCTATACCAGCCTTCCCCAACTTACTGCCCTTCTGATATATTGGACTGAAACTCCCATTTCTAGCCAAAATTATAGGAGTTGCAGTCCAACACATCTGAAGGAAACCAGCTTGGGGAAGACGTGTCTATACTGTTGATATGGTGTGGTAGCAAAAGCCTGAACCTTAACTTTCCAGTTCTGTGGTTTTTGGCCAGAAGTGAAAATTATAAGTGCTATTTTATTTTATTTATTCCGTTTCTATACCGCCCAATGCCCAAAGATCTCTGGGCAGGTCACAACAATTAAAACCACAAAATACAAGATAATAAAATACAACATAAACATTTAAAAGTTTAAAACTACAGTGTAAGAATAAAAATAACCAAATGGAATGTAGCTGCAATGCAAAGAATTAAAATATAATGCCAGATTTAAAATAGAAACCGAAAAACTAAAATGCCTGGGGAAATAAAAAAAGGTATTTGTGAAGGGAGATGGGGGTTCACCCCTCCTCCCTGCAAGGTAGGCATGGGACTCTCAGGTTATCATACAGGCGGTTTTAAGCACACCCGCCACGACTTTGCTCCACTTCTTTAGCGCTGGACTCGCATGACGTCCCCATCTTGCTGCTCTCCCACCCTGAGGTCGCAGTTTTTAGTTTCTGCTTCAATTTATCCCTGAATGGGCAAAGTCCGAAACAGTTCAACAGGCCAAGCTGAGGTATGGCAGCAATACTGACCACGTGTGATTTAAAACACTAGACTCGCATAGGAAACGGAGGGGGAACCCTCATAAGCAACCTGGGGAAAAATAGGTGTGATAAAGCCCAGCGCCCAATATCCCCAGAGCCCACCTCTCAGTCTTGCGCCAACCAGCCCAAGCCAGCCTCTGGAAATAACCACACACACTTAGGGACTGAAGCAGCTTTATTAAAACTCTTTAAACTGATCATATAGAGCTTCAGTCAAACATGCAGCTAAAAGTGCAGACAAAGGTGAAGAGAGAGGATAAAGAGGAATGGGAGGGAAGAGGATGAGGTAGATAGCAGCAGTGCAGTAAACCAATTAACCACTGTAAATCACACCCGGAGGTGACAAGTCTTTCCCTAGAGCGAACTAGGACCACTAACACAATTAAACCTAGCTAACCCCCAAGCTGAAACCTCACTTGGCTGGAATCTTCCACATCCATGTATGCTCAGTCCCAGAGGAAGATACACAAGCCCAGTTGCAATACCATTTATCCCTTTGGTGCCAGCAGGTACCATGACCCACTTGGACCAATCCCCACCCTTCATTCCACCCCACCCCATGCCCTTCTTGCTCTCGGGAGGGGCATTCCCCTCCAAACTGCATTTTCCCACAGCTGGAGGCCCTCAGCGCTAGCTCTACCAATTAATGATGATCTTGGCTTCTAGCTTCCCCTGATAATCCAGGTGCTGTTGCTGGGAAAGCTTGTAGCAACTATTTTCAAAATTTGCTTTTGAGAACTCTCTCAGAAAATAGGCCTCAGTCCGGGTAGCAAGACCTCAGCCATCTTTACTCGTTCTTCACAGTCTTCACCTGGTGGCGAAAAGAGCACAATGTAGGTGGGGGGAGTCGTGTAGCAGAAAAGGTCCTTTTCTTAGTAGCCACTCACCTCACCCCTCTGGTGGGGACTCCCAGAGAAGGATGACTGAAAGATGATCTTAGGGTAAAAGCAGATGTATATGGAAGGAGGCAATCCTTCAAGTGACCTGGCCCCAATCCATTTAGGGCTTTGAATGTTAATACCAGCACTTTGAATCAGGCAGAGGAAACAGACTGACAGCCAGTGCAGATGGAAAAGTACTGGCATAATATGATCATATTGGCCAATCCCCATTAACAATCTGCTGCTCTGTTTTGGATCAGCTGAAGTTTCCAGGCCATTTTCGAAGGCAGCCCCACGTACCTTACCTCCTGTTTTAAATTTTGTTTTAATTATGGAATGCTAAATGATTTTTTTTTAGATGCAATCAAAAGCAGAACAAAACAAAAGAGACAAAAATAGTGTGATATCTTCTGTTATCAGTTTCCTAACTTAGGAAGAACAACAAGTGTTGTCACTATTAGGAGGGGGATGGAGAGCTACATTTTACACGTTGACAAAATTTCCATACACTGTGGAAATAACAAGTCGTGCCTGTGGTTTGCTAGGTGAAAACCACAGATCTGGAGATAATTTATCTGCTACTGCAGTGGAGCAAACTAAATGTTTCCCGCAGAAAGGAAAAACAGTGTTTTAAAGCCAGAAGGCGAGTTCATGAAATTAGATGACACACAATCATCAAACCGCAATTAAATATCACATGTGATTTCCAGCATACAATGCTGCTTCACATACAGAAAGTATCCAACCATCCCATTTGTATGTGTCAGTAATAGCCAATGTTTTATGTGTTCATAATGTCTAGGAGACTGTTTCCCACAACTTGTTCCTCTATGTCAGAAGTGGGCAGAAAGTAGATCTCCAGATGTTTTGGACTTCCAACACCCAGAATTCATGAACAGTGATCATGCTAGCACGAGCTTCCTGGTGTTGAAGTCCAAAACATCTGGAAATCAATCTTCTGCCCACCCCTGCTCTATGTGACTTGGTTCTCATGAGAAAGAACCCATGTATAAATGGTATCACTTCTTTGTGACCCTGGGATCACAGGTATCACTGCCTAGTGAAAACACAGGTGCAAAATGTCGTGTTCTCAGTGCAGCTTTGAGGTAATAGGATTGTGAGAAGAAACTACCTTTTCATTGTGTAAAGTACTATCAGGAAAGTTCCTATTGCTGAAGCAAATAATGCAGCTGCCTTACTGAAGCTAAGCTGGTCAGTGAGTTGGTTCTAACTTTAGTTGTGTTTAGAGCAAGTCTATCGAAATCAGTGGAATGTAAATAAAGACTAACTTAAATCTCATTGATAATAATAGGTCTGTTCAGAAGACACACTAAGCCATGGGTAGGCTGCTAATCCTTTTGCAGCAAATGGTTATTGAACATGTTTAAACTGTGATTATGTAGCCACCATGGGTAGGAATGGTTCACATAACACACTAAGACAGAGGCTGCCTCTACAAGAGGCATTTAAAGCTCTTTCAAGGTGCATTAAAATTTACCTCTACAAGAACGGAGCGCAAATCGGGCGTAGAGGCGCGTTATCTCTCCGATTATGCGCATTATCGAATGCATGTTAAATAGCGAGTTTTATTTTGCTCCGGCCGTTAAAGCGCATTTTGCCTATGTGAACAAGCGATTCTCCGCATTAACTACTTGTAAAGTGCATTTCAAACAACCGGTAAGGTCACCTGTTCAGTGCTCAATTACCTCGTGCATACAAGCATTTCCGATAAAGCGCTTCCGAGAAGATGCACATAATCGGCTAACCAGGCGTAAAGCCGAATACTTGTAGATGAGGCCTTTGTTCACACTACATGCTAAGCCATAATGTTTAGCTCAAAATGCTTAACCACCAAGGCTTAACATATTATTAGTACTAGTATTAGTATTATTCATCTTTATTTATATCCTGCCTTTTGTCCAATGCTGGGCATTACAAAATTAAATGTTGTCTGAACAAGGTCAATGAGTCTACTCTAAGTATGACAAAAATTACAACCAACCCAGTTCCTTTATGGGAGACTACTTGGAAACTCCATGTAATGCTGCTTTAAGTTTCATGATAGAAGAAAGGTGGGCTATAAACATATTAAGTAAATAAAAATAGGTGATTCTCTATACAGTTTTCAGTACAACCACCTGTTCCTATGAATTATTATGTAGCTCTGAATGAACATTTTTTAAGCCATGTGTATTTATTGGAGGCAAGGTTGTGCGCCCAATATATCAGAGTGATCAACAAAATAAGCATTCTGTATGGTTAAATGGAAATTGTATGTGTGTGTCATAACTTTACTAAAATTGAAAGGGTTTCACTAATCTTCCTGAAAATGGCACGTGACATAAATAAATGCCTATTTTACATAACCTGAAAATTTTGGAGAAATTGTGTAAATATTGAGGGAGAAATGGCAGTTAACAGAAAAAATAGATGGGGAAACCTCAGTCACACAAAAGTATTTCAGAAAACATGTTGGCAAGTATTTGTGCCATCTCTAGTGAAGCCAGTATGGCTGCCATGTTTTAACCATTGCTGTTTTCTTATCCCCTTTCTACTGTAGTTGGTGGAATGGAACTTTTTTTTTAATCAATTTACTTATTTTTATTTTTATTTTCTAATAAAAGCCTATTGAAGTTCATAATGTGACACTCAGAATGTTGAGGGTGGGAGGGGAGAAACAGGCATAGTTGCCATCTGGAAGAAAAGCAGAAGCAGCAAGCAGCAGCAGTAATGAATTTCTGGGGCCTCTGTGTGTGTGTGCGTGCATGCAGACAAGCAATCCTCTTAATATGACCAAACCTTACTACAAGGAAGCTATGGAACTGAATGGAAGTGAAACTTAGTTCATAAGCAGGCCAGTCTTTCCTTGAGGGCAGAGAGTTTTGCTGCCCGGAGTCTAAGAAGCAGGTTCAGCCTGGTTGTTGCCTCTCTTTTAGGAAAAGAAGAACCCTCTTTTCTCTTCTGGAACATGTTTTCTCTTGGCTTTGAGACCATCTTGGGCTATCTTTCCCCAAGCCCAGCTTCTCTGAGGTCCCCTCTACAAGAATTTGGTTTGACGCCTGGTTGTCCGATTATGCGCATCTTCTCGCAATCGCTTTTACGCCTAATCCCTAGACACGGGAGGCGGTGAAGCGCATTAATGGTTGTATGAAACACGCTTTAAAGGTGTTTAATGCGGAGAATCGCTTGTTTACATGGCCAAAATGCACTTCAACTCCCGTGGCAAATTAAAACTCGCTATTTAACGCGCATTCAATAATGTGCATAATCAGACAGAAAAAGCACCTTGACCCCTGATTTGTGCTCTGCTCTTGTAGAGGTAAAACAAAATATGCGCCTTGAAAGAGCTTTAAATCACTCTTGTAGAGGCACCCTGAGTCAGGTGCCTTGCTCCTGAGCAGTTTGGTGTAGCTTTCACCCCCATTTGATTTTTCTCACTGGTGAAGGTTGGATTTCACAGCACCTTTCATTTTAAAATATTTGATTCAATTCTGCCTGGATTAATTTTCCCTACCTGGACTTCGTTGAGTTCCACACCCTGAATTCTAGGAGAAATCTCTTTCAACCTTCCTCTGGATCCATGAAAGCCTGGTCTTCAGATCAATCCTTGGGATGTGTAGCTATACATTCCTTTTAACCCACCCCATACTGCTATAAAGTTGAAAGCTTCAAACACTTCTATTAACTAGTTTGGATTGGTGGAAGTTTAAGAACAATTTAGAAACCTTTAAGAGTTAGGGTGACCAGATTTTGGAGCCCCAAATCCCAGTCCAAAATGGTCACCCAAACTGGCCGCCCAAAGTGGGCGTGCCCACCCCCAAAAAAACATAAAATATTTTTTTAAAAGGCCATTCGCCATGTAAGATCTGAACCCCTGCACCACCACCCCACCCAAAACAAACCCCACCACCACCGAGCCACCCCCCCAAAAACACAGCGAGGGGAGAGGGGGCTTACCTGCTGGGGATGTCATCACCTGGCGCGCTACTGAGGGACAGGCCGCGAAGCCTGTTTCTCAGTAGATTCGAGCACCGGAGGAAAGCGGCCGCCCCGGCAGGGAAGTGGGGGGCCCTCCCGCCTCCCGCCTCGCGCTCCTTACCTGCAGGGGCAGCCCTCCACCCAAAACCCCACCCGAAACCCCACCACCAAGCCACCTATCCCCCCCTAAAACCCATCCCGGACCTACCGGGTCTGCCGCCATTCACTGCCACCACCGCGTGACCCCCCGCCGCCCTGGTTTGCCCCCGCCGCCCCCCGGTCGGCCCAGATCGCCCCAGGTTTCCCGGTTAGGACCAGGAAACTTTGGGCGATCTGGTCACCCTATGAGTGTTTCTAAGCCTACTAACATTGTTTTTGGGCCTACTAAAATTGTTTTTGGGCCTACTTATTTTTAATGGGCCTTAGCAATAGTTAAACTGTAGTGTATTTTGCAAAGTGTACTCATGTATTTTCTTTCTTGTCATTGCATGTTTCACATTTCACTTCTGTATCTGATGTTTTTTGCATTTACTTTTCTTTATAAACCATTCATATCATAATATTGCTTGCGTGGCATGTTTTCATCGGTTTAACAAGTTAAAAGGTTATTCATTGTTTTCCTGCTTATGTTTTAAAATATATTTTCAACAAGACTAGTAACTTCAAGCGTTACAGAGTTGGAGAAAATCTTCAAACTCTTTGCAATCAGAGACACTGAGTAAGGGATCTCTGGAGATAATTTAGACTGACCCCAACCACATAACACTATTCCCCCTTCTGAAGAAGCTTGGCCCCCAGCCTGCTAAAGACAAACAAACTGGCAGACCATAACAATGGTTTTCATGTGCCTATTTGCTTTATATGGAAGGTGCTCTAGCAGGCTACCAAACGGAGGGTCACTTAAGACTAACTTTTCATCTTTATCAAAATCTTTATGTTCCCTACCCCCACACTACTAAATTCCTTGGTGCCTCTTAATAATCTTTGAAACAGCGCCCCACCCCCACCTCCCACATGCTTTCACATTTCTCACCATTTCTGGCAGCAGCATCAGTCATAATGTTGATAGGAAATATAGCTTGCATGTACCACACACCGTTATCAGCAGCAGTACCACTCTCAGCCTGGATATATTAAAGGAGACACCCATGTCTCACTATAAACTCACCCAGTAAAGGCATGAGTCAACTCAAAGAATAAAGATGTGAGTCATCTCATAGAAGATTTCTCTAGCAATACAGTAAGGCCCAGGTGCTTCATAAAGCAATACAGGAACAGGTCAACATGGACCATCTTTGCTGGTCCCAGGTACTCCATCCTGTTGAGGAGTGGAAGCAAAAAGGGCAAACGCTGCGAGCGTTTGTATTAGCAATCAGTCTAGTAGCAATTCCAGGAGCTGAAGAAATACTCACACACCAAATCTTGTGTATAATACAGATGTTTACTCGTGATCCAAATATATACAGCAGCACAACAGTTTCCATCCAGATATGTACAGTCCTTTACACAGTTCTCTCCACGTCCAAATACACACACCTGTCACTCACATCTGACACCCAGATGTGACACCCACAGTAGCCATTAAACTAAGGCTCACTTTTATACCTTTAGACATCAGCCCAGCCCTTCTTAATCATCTTATCATATTAGACACTTAGGCAATAATCAGGATGACCTTTCCAGTTCTGTACATAAAAAACTCTCTCTCAACCTTATTGCCTGCAGCTGGCTGATATGTCCTTCAGGCTTCTAAAACTTTCCACCAATCCGCTTAGACTCTGGAATTTTTTCTCAACACATCCTCCCCATCTGGATTTGGGATTCAAAGACCCAGCAAAACTGTGGGTGTGCCAATGAAGAGGTGTCAGAAGTGTATGGAGCAATACTATTGCATCTTAGCCTCCCTTAATGCAACCTACGAAGACTCTTTGAAGACTGGGCATGTTTCTTTAAAGTCAATAGGGAAAATGTATTTTGGGTATAATAATAAATCAGAAAGTATTGTTAAAAAACAAAAACCAGTTATCTGTCTTTGAGAACAAAACTGATCTAAACTAAAATAATTCCCACCCACCCCACATGATTAGCGTTGTCACTGGGAAGGAAAGAGGTCTCTGTCTGAGCAAAATAGCAGCAAGAAGTCTCCTCATTTAACTTTGTAAGAATGTGATGTCCTTTGTTTAACACAATGGTGTATCTTTTATCAAGCTGAAATTCTACTGCAGTCTCTATGGGGCTGCAAATGGAAGGAGTAAATCTCAAACCGCAAATAGGCTTTCTTCCTCTTCAGGTATCTGCAGTCTCCAATCAGGACTCATTGCCAAGTTTAATCAGAACTTTCAGAGAGAAATTAAAAGCAAGGGTAGCCATCTGATTTAAGGACTATAAAAGACAAATGATAGGGTAAGCGGGTGAAATGTTGTGCAGTTTCTAATGCTTTGTAAGTTACAGCCGAGTCCTCATGCTGCTTCTGCCTCTGGCTCATTCTGTACTGAGTTTACTCATCTCTTTAAATCAAAATAACTATGTACCTCTCATTGTGGTATGTTGCAAGGCTTAATTTATGTTGGCAAAATGCTTTGCAACCTTTGGATAATACATCTGATGTAAGAAAGTGCAATTTGCTGCAGTCCCATTTAGTAAGAGGCTGTCACAGGGAGGCAAATGTTACTCGTGACATTTTATATACTGATTTTAAATTAAGATGACAAAGTGGTGCATGTCCTCCTTCAGGTAATATGACTATCATGGTTAAACATGGAAACTGAAATCTTGATCTTGCTGTTCCTTACTAGACCCATTTTATAGATGGGGATGTCCACCAATGATGACTTGTTTGGGTGACTCCTTTCGCTTAATAAGAATTTGAAAATGTTCTCCCCAAACCACAGCCACTATATTTTCTCTCTAATATCATGATAGTTTATAGCTGCATGAATTATACACAGATGTGGACAAATTAATTTCCTATAAGTAGGGTGACCAGATAAAATCCAGGTCAGGGCTCATGTAACTTTAACAGTTGTAGAGAAAAGGGAATTTCAGCCAGTGTCATTTGTATGCAATTAGTTCCTGGTGAAATTCCCTCTTCATCACAACAGTTAAAGTTGCAGAGGCCCTGCCTTCTTTTGTATATGGTCACTCTATGATAGTGCCTGCACCTTTAACTGTTGTGATGAAGAGGGAATTTCACTAGGAACTAATTGCATACAAATGACACTGGCTGAAATTCCCTTTTCTCTATAACTGTTAAAGTTACATGAGCCATGACCTGGATTTTATCTGGTCACCCTACCCATAAGTGTTCCAGGCAGGTTCCTACAACCTCTTCCCCACAGGAATTAGGTTTGTGATTTCCACCTACTTTGTTTGAACAGCACACTCACTTTATATGTGAAAGCCAGCATTTTCAAAGGGCTATTAGCACAGCATCACCAATAGCGCTGAGACTCTTATCATCTGTACAGTCGTTCATATAATCCAGCTGCTAGAACGGCCTGTGGCAGAAGAGTAGCCATAGTATCTTTTTCACTGTGTATCATTTCATAGCACAAGAACATGATATTCAACTGTTCATACCTCCAATTCTAGATAGGGTATCCCTTTCATGGAGAGCAAATGCTGAAAATGCGTCAAATGGTCAGTTAGATGAAATTGGACGTAACATGCCCAAATAAGGGAGACGAAAAATATTCTGCCCCGTGTTTCATGAAATATGGACATCATTTGAAGTATACTGTAATGCAAGGTAGGCTGGGATTGAATAATCTAAGCAAGTGGTGTTTTTAGCCATATTTTGTGTGTGTGTTTGGGAGGAGAGAGTTATCAAGGCAATTTTCAATAGAGCTATGTTTTATTTTTTATTTTTTTAAGAATCAAGTTACATTGCAATATTCAAAGCCCTGAAACAGCCCTCTTTGCTCGTTAGAGTAGTGTTCTATGCAAGACATCCTTTCCTCTTGAAGCTAATGAATACATCGTAAAGGTATTCGTCTCTGGTCCAGTGACAGCCTTTGCTTGCTCACTTGAGACAATATTTTGGAGCTTTATTGGTTCAACTCAATTGATGAGGGCAAATTGAATTAGGGTACCTTTTGCTGTGCTAGAGTGGCAAGCCGTCCTGCTTAGCAAGACATTCTTTTTTTAAAAAAACAGAATGTGTCACTATTTCCTGCTGTGTGCAGGAAAAGCGGCGTGATAAAAACGGCCCCTTAAAGGGCCACGTGGTCATCGCTGCTTCAATTTTCTTTCTCCTGTAAAGATATTGTTGCTATTGTGGGGCAGCAGCAGGAGGCCATAGAGACAATAGGGGAAACACGAAAAATCCACCCGTCTGATGACACTCTTAGACTTAGTTTCGGTGGGGGATGAAGATGAAGGAATTGTGTCAAATCCTATTGTAAATGACCTGAGCAATTGGGATTGGTAGGAAAGTATCCCAGAGGTGCAATATTATACCCACCTACCTGAAAGTAAGACCAGTTGAACTCAGCGGGGCCTATCTCAGAGTAGACATGTCTAGGACTGCACTGTAAATAAATCAAGTGTCTCAGATTGCCACAGAATTATTGCAAGCTATGTAGATGTACAGACACGGTTGCTATATGTAGAAAACTGTGGAAAACTGAGTATAAGTTTAGTCACTTCAGAGATAGAGTCCTGCAGTTCTCAGAAGAGAGGCAATGCATTTTGTTTCACTTATTCATGTCAGGAGGATATAAATACCATCAGTCACATCATGTGGCCAGGAAATAGCAGAAGTTTGCATGAAATTTTATCACACGTCTTTTTAGTATTGTTGGAGATGGATTATTGCTTTGCTGTCTTCATTATTGCTGTACTACAATCATATAAAAGTAAGATAGTATTTCCCCCTGATCTTTTACTTTCTTTAATTTCTTACATGCTGATTCTAAGCAAGAAAGTAGTAAGTTCCACTGAAATTAATTGGATTTATTTCTAAGTAATTTATTCAGGGTAAGGGTACAAGTATAGATTTTGTTTCTATATGTAATACAGCCTATGAAGGCTTACTTGAAAGTAAATCCTACTATGTTCAATGGGGCTTGCTCCTGGGTATGTGTCTATAGGATTGCAACTGAAGTCATGCCAAATAATCCTTTCCTACAAGTAACTGTATCACTGGGCTTGTTTTGCTGGGCTTGTGTAAGGGGTTTTGGTTTGAAGTATTTTGCTCACTCAGTAGATGTGCAGGTGTCACTTGAGTAGTTGTGGTTCAGTGTTTAATGAAGGTAACACTATTTTTTTTTTTTTTTAGGCTGTGTTTCTGTCGCTGTGAAAGGAAAATATGTGGACTCAACTGTGAAACTTGTCGATGCTATGACTCTGGAATGTGTCTACCCAAGGAATGCAACTGTATCCCAGATGTCATGGATTAAAGAAAAGGGCAATGACAAAGAAAACATTGCAGTCTTCAAATTGCCTTATCACTTACATATTCAAGACAGATATAAACCCAGAGTCCGTGTTAGTAATGATACCACAAACAATAAATCTCTGGTTTTCAGCAACGCTATTGAGGAAGATACCGGCTTTTATGTATGTTCTTTTCAGACCTTCCCATATGGAAACTGGGAAAAAAGGATAGCGGTTGTTCAATCAGGTAAGCTAAATGGTGACTAAATGGTTTTTAAATTATTGATGAGCACAAATTTTAAATGTGTCTCAATGGGAGTGATGGACTTTTATGGTTAAAAGTAAAGCAGGATTTATTGGGAATAAACCAACCGTGATATTGGGATGACAGGCAAACCACCCATTACCCAGCAGCCACTGATGGTTCTGAGGCCTTCTTTTCATCAAATGCAGATGAAGCTGTGACTATCTTGAACCAGTGCTTGGACTCAGTAATAAGCTGAGTGAGGGCCAATAAATTGAAACTCAGTCCAAACGGAATGGAGGTTCCAATAGTAGGTGGTTCATCTATCAAGTTAAGTGGCAGTCAACTTTCTTGAAATGGGACTTGCATTCCCCCTAAAGGTAGGGATGACCATATGAAAAGGAGGGCAGGGATCATGTATCCTTAACAGTTGTATTGAAAAGGGAATTTCAGCAGGTGTCATTTGTACGCATGCAGCACCTGGTAGAATTCCCTCTTCATCACAACAGTTAAAGCAGCAGGAGCCCTGCCTTCTTTTGTATATAGTCACCCTTTTTATTTGGTGATTTCCGATCTAGTTTAAAAGCCCCATCACCTCTCATTCTGGACTTTGAAAAGTTGAACTTCTAGACCAGCCTTCCCAAGTCTGGTGTCCTCCAGATGTCTTGTACTATACCTCCCATTGTCAGAATTGTAATTGGCCATGCTGGTTGAGATGAAGGGAATTGCAGTCAAACATATTTGCAGGGCACCAGGTTGGGGAAAGCTGTTTTAGACAATGAGTCCCCAGTTGAACTTGTCAATAAATCTCAATGAAAAGTACATATTGGTAGAAAAATCCCCCATGCCTGCATGAAGGATAAAAAATAATTAGATGCCCAGTTCCAGAAATGCAACAAGGATTAGACTCTTGCCTCCTATTAAGATGTTCCTTAATGTTCTTCTGCTTGACAAATGTAATAATTGTCATGTGTTTAATTCAGTCTCATTTCATTCTTCAATTGTCGTCAGTAACTTGCGTCTGCCAAGTATAAGAAACCCAGAGCAATAGAAGACATAGTATAACCTCATGACAATTTTGTTCTCTGTACAGTACAGCACAGTACAGTACTTACTCTTGTGTAACCAAAAATATTCATGTGGTGTCTGGTGTAGATTTCTTGCTTCTGAAAGTAATTGTGAACCAGTAATAGAAGCTAATAGAAGTTTGACACAATACCATACCTTATACCTATGCTTATGAGATAATTGAAGGGGCTCTTCCATGGTAGCATGAAGGTAACACATTAATGCAGATTTGGAGTGGCACAAAATCAGAAATGTGAGATTTTGTGCATTTTTAAAAGGAAGGTGTGAAATTAAGGATTTCTTAATTTGTGAATTAAGACGTGAAATTGTAGCATCTCTCTCTCTCTCTCTCTCTCTCTCTCTCTCTTTGCTTGTCTGTTTTCAAAAGGAAAGGGGACAGGAGTGTGTTAATGAATTTTTAGGCACGAGATAACCATCTTCAGACAGGAGGCTGAATAGAACATCCATTGGAACCGTTACTTTGACCCAAGTTGGATGTGGCATAGCAGATTCATAATCTGATCTCCCAACTTCTTTATCTTTACTGAAAACACGAAGCTGATTTTGAGCAGACAAAAAGACAAGATATCTTACATAGGTCTCCTATAATACATCTAGCCTGGCCCTGATGCTTTGATTTTCTGAAAAAGGCTGTAGCAGTCCAGTATGCCAAGAAGTTTCCTTATTTTATATCAGACCAATTAAAAGCATTTGCTTAGCACGTGATTTGATCTGCTAAGTAAATAAGTCAAGGACACAGAATGAAGCATTCTGAATGGCTGTGCTGTAGCTACAGAAATCCCTTCCATTGGAGACTTGCTAAAGCTTGAGCCTTCACCATGAGAACACTTCAGACGTATCATAGGACTTTTTAAATTATTATTGCTGAGGGTTAAATCAATAGGGAGAGGTATAGATTTTAACACCATTTTGAGCTTCACATTTTGGATTGTGTTTAATTTTAAGATAATACCTTCTATTTCTGATTATTGAGTCACGGAGTTTGGACTGGAGTAGGCTTGATAATTTGAAGACCAAGATTACCATTGCAAGACTAATCTTCAGATCCCTATGGGGGCTTGACCATCTATTTCTCAGTATACCTTCCTTCTGCCCACTTGTACAATAGTTATTGTGAAGAAATGTCATGGTGTTGTTCTGCAAATACTCTGAGTGGCCTCAGAGAGACTACAATATATCTATGTTGGCCTGAATCCTAATGTTCTTACTACATTGGAGAACTGCTTTAGTAGTAGCTGCTTGGTGTTGTTCTGAATGGTGAAAGGAAAGTGGAAAGTGTATATGGCCCCAACAGTTGTCACTACGGTCATAAACCATTTTAAAGCAGTAGTGTAGATCCTGCCTAGGTGGAAAAGAGCAGCTGGTAAATGACAGTTGACAGTTAAGAAGTTGACAGTTGTGAGGTAGTCTGTCTGTTGAGAGTCAGGAAGAAAGGTCTGCTGGTGTGTGTGTGGTGCTACAGAAGGAATAGAAGAAAGGTGAGGAGAAAATGAATAGCTAAAGCCTTAATATTAAGTTATTCCTTCTCTGTGGGATAACCAGACGTGGCTTATGAAGATCAGGTGTAAGGAGCAGATGATTGTGTTGTGCCAGGAAGCTGCCCCAGAGAAAGATTAAGCAGGCAGTGAAAAACTATCCAAGCAGGCAGTAGCACAACAGGAGGAGCTTTGGAAGCCAAAGGAAGAACTGTATCCCAGAGCTGGATCTGGTTGTGAGTGTATTTGGTTGGGTTTGAGATTTAGGGAATTTGGTCTGAAGTAAAGAAGTAAAAGAAGGGAATAATAATCAGAGTTTGGAAATTGTGTGCAAGTAATGTAATGTAGCTGTTATGCTAGGCTGACCATATGAAAAGGAGGACAGGGCTCATGTAACTTTAACAGTTGTAGAGAACAGGGAATTTCAGCCAGTGTCATTTGTATGCAATTAGTCCCTGGTGAAATTCCCTCTTCATCACAACAGTTAAAGTTGCAGGCAGTATACTAGAGTGACCAGATACAAAAGAAAGCAGGGCCCCTGCAACTTTAACTGTTGCGATGGGGCCCTGCTTTGCATCAGCCTATGTTATGCTTGCATCATGCTATGGAAACACTTATTAATTATTATTAACTAATCATTGTTATTTTTTAGCCTAAAAACCATGTGAAGCGTCCTGGGCTGCTTGCGACTGTGTGCTAGCTGAACAGGGGTTTGAAAGTTGAGCTCGCTCAACTACAATGAACTATTGCATCATGCTGAACACAGTTATGCACCATACTCTATAAGTACTATATACATGAGGGGAGATTTAATACTATTGGATTAATAATAGAATTTGGTGGTATGGAGATGGATCTTAAGTGCTAATGATAGTCAAATCTCTATCACCATGTAGAAAATCAAAGTACCACATGTAGTATGCTCATATAATTTTCTATGTTTTTTTTATAAAAAATTATGAAGCTGTGGTTTATGTGCAATGTATCAGCCTTTCAAGTCACTGTAATTGTTACATTACACTAAAAGGCAGTTTAAAATGATAGAAATATGAGGTAGTTACATGACAGAAGGGAAATTGAAGAGCCAACCTGTAGCTTAAGAAGCCATAAATCTGGCAATAGTGGAACCTGTGAGAGGTAATCATAAAAATGACATGCATACTTTCAAACGAGTGATGAACAAGTTGCAAGAACATTCTTGCTATTGTAGCTATCTGCTGATGAAGAAACAAAACCTGAGCTCTAATAGTCTGATGAATGAAAAACACAGCTTCTTCTATTATTATAGCGCTATCTGTTATGGTGGCCCAGTTCTCATCTTACAACAAGACACTTAAAAAAAAAACTGGATGGTTGTTAATGTGACAGAGTGCTGGCATGTGCTGCCCGCTTGCTCGTACTCGTTGGGTTCCAACTCTGGCTTTTCATGGGAGAGTCAAGTTATAATTCCTGTTCCGCATATCATGGCAAAGAGCCCAGGGACAGAGTATCTCTGGGTTGTTTAGCTGAGCATTTGAGCATGCTGCCATATTCATAAGAACCCAGGATAAAATAAAACCTGACTTGTTGTGATGTGCAAAGTCGGCCTAGACTTAGCCTTAGTGGCTGCAAAAGATGTTCCCAGCAGGGTCTATTTGTGGAGCAGAGCAGGAAAGAAGATACAAGGAGATTCCCCCCCCCCCCCACTTCTTAGGGTATTTCTCTGTTGTCCTTTCTGTTTTGCCAGAGGCACATGAGAACCTAATCTTATTCCTGCAGCCACTCCACAATCCCGCTATCTGCGGGGTAAGAGACCAGTTGCTGTAGAAGACAGATATAGTGCTGGCTGTTGGGATGAGCTATTTATGGATGCACATTCCTGTGAAATGTCTGATCATTCCTTGATCAGGATTCAGGATGAGGACTCATCATTTTTAGTGATCTCAGTTCTGTACGACAGATAATTGAGCTGTTAAATTCTGAACTTCTGACTTTCAGCTTTAAAAAAGAAATGCATGATCTAGCAACGTATTAAAATTATAGTAGGTGGTGTATGCTATTAAGGACTCTATCCATGTTAACATGATTTAAGGATTGCAAACACTATTTTTATGATATTGTCCAGTGATAATCTGCTCTTAACCTCAGAGCTATGAAGTAGTATGCAAGTATCTATATTCTCTTATTCTTTATGTGCATATTATTGAGAAAGTTTTTTTTATTATTTAGATACAGCAAACCATGATAAAAACACCCCTGCGTATGTATAGTACAAGAATGAAAACAGGATTCTAACACTGTTGAATAAAGATGGAGCAAGCAAAACAAATCTAACATTCAGCTTTAAATGTGTATATATCTCGAATGCTTGCACTTTCAACTTGCTTAAGCTAGATGGGTGTGGAAGAATGCAGAATGGTGCATTTCATACCTTCTTTACATGACAGAAAGAAAAGGACTTGATAACTATGGATTTCCAAACAAGAAAAAAAAATGGATATGCCAACATGCCTAATTAACATAATTGAAAGAATCATCCTACATTTAGCTGAAAAGGATGCCAGAAAAAAAAGAGCCAGCTTTCTAATCCGAAATAAAGATCTATAAAATGTGCTGAAAAGCTCATATGGACTGCTATTATGTAATAATAAAGAAGCTCATGCCAAAGCCGATATCTTCAAATTAGAATAATCCCTTTGTTGGACTGACACATATTAACGTTTAAGAGTCTTGGATATTGAAGCTAGTTAAAGTAAAACCAATGGAGTCTGCACTGGGTAGTGGTGCTTTGCTGACACACTGCAATGAGTAGTCTGCTATAGCAGCAAAGACTCTAATAGGTGGAGATGTTGTATATACCAGCACCAGTATAGATAGAGGACACTGCTCCCTGCACCAGATAAATGTATCAATCGGCAGGGGAGATAACATGGATGGGCCAAGGATGATGACAATGCTAATGGTGAAGCTAGGTAATTCAAACCCTGGACATGATGGTCCTATGAGTCCCCTGTTTCAGGGCCGTGCAGAGGGGGGGCAGTGGGGCCAGTTGGCCCGGGGCCCACGATTTTGAGGGGGCACTCCAATGAGGAGGTCCCCACCAGCTTACGCTACTGCTTCTGTAGCATAAGCGGCCCATCAAGAAGTGAGGAGCCTGCCTTGTGGAAACAGCGCAGAAGTCATCCGTCGTGAAATTCTGAATGTGAAGAAGTGATGTCTTACATCTTGAATAAAAGTGCTTCCCATTAACTTTTTTATAAATCGTTCTAGTTCTTACATGTATTTAGCACTGAATCAGTGCCACTGATTAAAAAATACTTAATGAGCAGTTTGAAATGGGGGGAACACGCACTTCCCATCTAGCCTGGGCATATGACCAGCTCTGCACGGCCCTGCCCTATTTAGATTGTCCTATGAATAGATAGATAGATAGATAGATAGATAGATAGATAGATAGATAATTTTATTACAGTCATAGACCAGCAAATATAAATAGTCAAGACATCGTTTGTACATTCAATTTCAGATTTTACAGCATTCATATAATTCCTTACCATATAAGTGTCTCATTTTAACAATTAAAAGTAGGTACATTTATCAAGTCTGTCTGCCTTACTATTATCTACCTACTACTTCTCTACGACACGTGATAGCTGCTGCACAAAATCTGGCTACTTTTGATGTAGTATGAGCATCCTGATCCTTTAGCAGGTAATCTAAGTAAAATATATTCGATCTCCCCAGGAATTTATCTATATCGGTGTGATCCAGGAGCTCCTGAGCTCCTTATAAAACTGGCACTGTAACAACACATGGCTTACTGTCTCTATTTCTCCGGTCCCACATGGGCATACCCGTTCATTATAAGGTATTTTCTGGAATCTTCCCTCCAGCAATGCAGATGGCATAACGTTGAGCTTCACCCATGTATAGGCCTTTCTAAACCTAGGAATAGTTAAGTTTATTAAGTAATTTGCAGTTGTAAATGGGCCTCTATTACCCTTAATACCAGGATATAAAGTTACTTGACTTAAATCATTTTGGAACTCAATGTCTCGTATTCGTTGTACTATATCCACTTTTGCCTTTTCATATCCTACACTTTGGACAGCAGCCATAGAAAAACCCAGAGATTGTAACTTCATATTTAATTATATTTTCCACCTTGAGTGGAAGGTGTCCTTCAAGGTTAATGCGGCCAAACCAACTGGCATATATATCATTTTTAGCCACAGATTTGGCTTACATATCCATATATGCTCCTCCATTGAAATCTAACCGACCTCTAACCTTAAGACTGAGTTCGGTACACAACTTGGGACCCCTAAAATTGCTCTTAAAAATTTAGTGTGAACAGCCTCCCATTGTACAATTTTTTTGTGCATACAAATTTCAGAACCATACAGCATTTGTACAATAACTTTTGCCTCAAAAACCTGCAATACCGATGGGATATGCTGACGTCCTTTATTATAGAAGAAAGGAGTGCCCTAGTGCTTCTTTGAGCAGCTGCAGTGGCCTTATTTTCATGAACTTTCCATGAACCTGTTGAATGGAATATCATTCCTAGATATTTATACATAGGTACCTGCTCTATTGAATGATGATTTATCTGGTAGCTATACTTTAACCCCCTTCTGGAAAGCACTACAACCTTGGTCTTATCATAATTTATCTGCAGTAATTCCTCTTTACAATAATTGTCCAGGGCCCTCAGCAATTTCCTCAGACCCACTTTAGTTAATGTGTCATCACTGCGTCATCAGCATACAGTAGAATCGATATAAGTCCGTTTGTCAAACTAGGGGGTTGTACAACCTGTAGCAACTCTTGTAGAAGGTCAAAGATAATTTTCTATTGAATTAGTTAATACTAATGCATTTCGCAAGTTAAGGCAGCGTCCATTATATAAAAGCTCCCTTAATTCATTTTCGATTCTTAGCACCCATTTAATACGCGAAGATCTCATTTCCATGTTTCCTATAGGAACCAGGTTTTGATCTACATATATCTTTTGTTTACCACAATTCAGGGAAAGCATCAGAGGCAGATGGTCACTGTCAATACATTTCCCCACTACACATCTGGTCACTGACCCAAATATTTCGGGGGAAACAATAAAGTAGTCAATTATTGATGCCCCTAAATTGGAAAGGAACGTGAACTCGCCGTTGCTGTCACCCTCCACTCAACCGTTTACAATAACTAAATTTAGGTTATTTAACATTTGCATCAGACATAAGCCCGCATAATTATGCCCCTTGTCCTTAGATTTCCCAACTGGAATATTCTCAGGGTCTACTGGTATGGGGAAGGGAGTTCGCTAACAAGAGAATAAAACATTCTCATTCCACTCTGTTCTGGCGTTAAAATCACCTGCCATAATAACATAAGCACATGGATATAATTCCGCCAGCCTGATTATATACTTTTGTAACCTACTCCAGTTATCTTTAATCAGTTTCTTTTGATGTTGAGGTGGGGAAGGTACACATTTATAATCAGAAGACAAGTCCACTTAAACTTAACCAAAAGAGCATTTGCAAGGCCCGGAAGATGTTCTGATCTAACAACACTAGCACAAACATTTGTTGAACCCAAGAGTACAACCCCCCCGCATTGGGCGGCCACCCTTTAAACTTGGCCTTGCTTCCAAAGAAAAGGCCGCAAAGCCATTTAAAGTTATTATATCTACTGCCCATGTCTCCTGAAGTAATATTTTATCATTCTTGTTTATAAATTTCAAAAAAGTTGGATCTATCAATTTTTTTCTTCCATCCCACAATGTTCCACGTTAATAGTTTCAGTTGGGTGCTTAGAAGATTAATTCCTTGTCAGGGTAAAGGGTCTGCACATGAATGTTTTAATGTGGATTCTTGGCTGTTAATTGAATACAGTGAATTCTGCCAATTTTCATCCCGATATTCAACTATCTCTTCAGAAAAAAATATCAGGCTGACATTTGATATCACTGGACCTTATATGACAGAGTTAGTATTAGCCGTTGCATTTTATATTTTCCTCTTCTCCGGTGAGTCAAGTTCTTCCTTATCAAGGAATCTCCAGTCTGTCCAAGACTTAGTCTTTTCTATCCCAGATTTTATCCCCTCTGTAACATGTAGTGGATTCTTCTTACAATTGTTCTGTTCACTATTATTTGCTATCTGATGTACTTCTGCGAATATCTGATATTTTACAATTTTTTCCTGCGCATAAGAGAATCCATCCTTTGTTTCCATATTACCTTTATTAGTGTCCAGATGAAGTTCTTGCATTACGTTAAGGCCCTCCAGATCTCTAATGTTTTCTCCAAGTTGAATAGTACCCTTTTTTTCTGCCTGTATTCACTAATTGACATTTAAGAATTTCCAGTCTTTGTATTATATCATTTTGAGCATCTAAGGGAAGTGCACCAAAGGATTCTAGCAAAGCATCCTCTTCCTTAACCAATACAGTCTCATCTGATGGAGTTACTGTTTGAATTGTGGGGCCAGGTTTTATATTTTGATGTGTCGAGATGGACTTGTCAACCGAGTTGAACTCAATTAAATTGTCCCAACAATCATCTGCTCTGTCAATGTTAGCCTCTCTGCAAGACAAGGTAAATTTCCTTAAATCTTGTGGGGGTGCTATTATTTTCAAAATGTCTTGTTATAACAATGCCTCTGGATTTGAATACTTCCCTACATCCCAGTATTAGGGTGGATTTACTCCAATCATTGAAGGTAACCACGGCCCATGCGGAAGCATAATTATAAAACAGATATTCCACGTGTGTTATGTCTTCTATAATAATCAGGACTGGGAAGACTCCATTTAAGGTTTCCAATAGATGTAACTTGCGATCAATTTGTCTAAGTAATCCTGATGGTTTTGGGAAATTTAATAGCACCAGTTTTTGCCGGTTAAGTACTAGGTTCCATTGATTTTCCTTTAATTCCCTCTTTTGCCAAGGTTTTACTTGTAACAATACTTTTTCCCACGGATCCTGTTGTTCGAGGAAGTCGTTATACCTTTGAGGTTGCTCGCAAGGGTCTAGGAAGGGGGTAATAGTCTCTTCCCGACAAACAGATTCATTTTTATTTTCATTTATCTTTGCCATTGACTTCTTCTTATTCTAGGACCTATTCTCTGGTTTTGTTGTCTGTTTCAGGTTAATCTCCAAGATTTTAAATAATTTGCCAAAATCCAATTTATTATATCGTTGAAGCTTTGAATTTGTTATATTTTTTTATATTTTTACTCTTCCTCTCTTGTTTATCCTGTCTTCCTTTTTTCCTCTTTGTTTTTCTTCTGACTTCCTCTCCGGTTATATGTGTCACTTTATCTTTATGAGTAGTAATCTTACCACTTCCTTCTCCCGATCCCCTCTCTGTGTATCTTGAAATCGTTTTTGTATATATCTCCAACCAGTTTCAGTTCTTCCGTATAAAAAAACAAGCATACTCACTGTTATCAACAAGCTTAACTCTTGTCGGTTCTTTGGTAATTTGCCAAATGAGGTTTCTTACAAGGTTTCCCAGCTTTATATGATAATAGAGAGATTTAGCAAACAGGGCTATCTATTGTAGTGACAACTCTAATAAACAAAGATAGCGACACTGTTTTATCTTATTTCAGTCTTGTTCCAGCAGCATTACACAGCCTTGAGTCTTTGAAGATTATATTCCAGAGCAAAACTTAAGTACTTACAACAATTATTTAAAAATAATAATAAAAACTCAGGAATCCTAAGAGCTCGGCGACGCCTTGCCGCCTCCCTCAGAGCGGAATCGGAAATCCTTGTCCTATGAAGCACACAACTAACATTTCTCTCCCCCCCCCCAACACACACACCATGCTTTACAACTGGATCATCAGTCCTGATAAGTTAGAGAAAAAACACTTGCAAGGTCTGATTAAAGGAAGAAATACTCTGAGCATGTGCATTTTCACATTTTAAACTCACTTAAATCATAGCACTGTCATGAGTACAGGAATAAATTGGAGTTTGCTTCAGCTATTTTGCTGCTAAATTCATTTTTCATTTACTTGGGGATAAGCACCTCTGGCAGCGGGGGGATGGGACAGAAAAGTTTTTTTGAAGAATAAAATAAAATAACATGAGCATCTGTAACTATGTAAAGGCAAGCTAGCCCCTGACTATGTTTCTAAAAATAAGGAAGGATGCTGCAGGAGCCAATGTTAGCCCCAGCCTGACCATGCCAGCCAGTCCAGGTGCCGATGCCAGGTCTCTATACCACTGATTCTGTCGCTCCCTGGATGGTCATTTTAGGGGGTCCTGGACCTTGGCCCTGATGTCCAGCTCTAGCTGCACCACTAGCTGTGGGCAGAGGCCTAGTTCTGGTTTATGCGAGTTGGCAAGACAATAAGGAGGCGGTGGGAAGTGGTACGAATTTGCTACAATTCTGAGCTCTAGTGAGCCCCTCCTATTGCTTCCTTCAGTTTTTTTGCACTTGCCCAGGTGCCAGGAGACCCAGCTAAAATGTTTGCTTCCCCCACCTTGCTATAAAGGTGCCGCCATAGGAGGACATTGTGCTGCCAAGCAACTCAGACGATGGATGCAGGCTGTACTACAGCATTTTCACTGGAGGAGCTGAAATTGCTATCCACGTTTCCCAATTTTCTATGACAGCAACACAGATCTGCATGAAGAATGTTAAGAACCATTTTGCGGTCTTCCTGCTACTGCCCCTCCAGCTCTCGTCCTTTATGGCAGGAGAGTCTATGCTCCAGGAGACAAGAGTCCATTCAAAACAGAAACAAGCAAAGAAGCAAGCAACAGTGTAACAACTGCTGGATTCAGCTTGAGCAGGTTGTGCTTTCTAGGAGGAACCAGAAAGTAGTTAAGGGCCACAGCCTGGTTCATTGCCCTTTCTGATTTTTCTTGAACATTTTTTCTTGCCACTGACCTGCTGCAAATTGAAGTGCTGGCTTCCAGCACTATCTTTTATTCCCAAGAATGCCTCTGCACCCCCCCCCCCCGAAAATCAATATGTTGGGTGCCTACAGCCCAGTGCAAAGAAAAGGAAAAGGCAAGCTGGGCAAAATAACATTTTTGGGGGGACTAGAGGAGGGGGAGGGGAGGTGCATGCATATGATATGTTGATAGCTATAATTGTTACACCTGTTATTACAAATGGCATTTTTCATCCCCTCTCTCAATTTTCTTCTTTATACAGAGGATTTTGAAGCTCAAGTCTCATCAGATGGCCAGATCTTTACTGAACCAGGAGAAAATGTCACCTTTACGCATAGCTTTGACCCGGACATAGTAGTGAATCAAGTGATATGGGAAAGGATCCAAGTAAACCGCATAGACTTCATAGTCCAATGCGATCATTTTAATATGCTAATCTATGGTTCAGATTACCAAGATCGCGTAGAGATGGATTGTGCCACCAAAACAAACAGCACAATTGTACTCCATAATATCACAGTTTCTGACTCTGGGATGTACAGCTGTTTTTACGCTGGAGACGATGGGAAAAATGCCACGGGCTGGATAAAACTGACTGTCGGTGGCGGTGGCAGTGGTAAGTTGAGGGAAGGGATATGGTACTAACTCTGAAAAGGGAAAGTTAAGAACTGCCGTTGCTCATTAGCAGATATTCCATTAGTATTCATCATCATCTAAATGTATGCCAAGTTGCCCATTGCATAGCACAAACTATTTGTTTTAAAAAGCGTTGAGGAGTCAAAAGAGGAATCCATGAATCATAGTTGGGCTGGCTAAAAACTAGGCAGGAAAGAAAGAGGGCAGGGTGGAGTTAAAGAGGAACGTTTTTAGAGGCTACTTTTCCTACATAATAGGAAACCGAGAGGAAAGAAAACAGGGTATGTGTCGTTGAAGGATGTTGGTGTATGCAAGTCACGCTGAAATGTAATGTTTGCAGTCCTGTCTTTTGAAATCTAGAAATGAAATCCAGGATGGACTGAAATAGATGTGACCATGTGTTGGTAGGTGTGGCTTTCCCCATCACTTTTTCATGTAGATGCATCTGCTTGGATGCAATGCAAAAGGGTATTTGGACCTATAAACATGCCTTCTACCAGCCTTCCCCAATCTGGTAGCTTCCAGATGTGTTGGACTATTTGTTTATTTGTTGGATTTCTATATTGTGCAACTAGCAAATGTCCTCGGGATGGGTTACAATAGAAAAACCAAGACAACACCAACACCAACAGTAACTATGTAAACCAAAATAATACAACAACAGAAATATCAAAATAATACAGCGTTGAATGTTAAAATATTTTAAACATTGAGGAGCCAGGAACTCTCAGCATCCCTAAGTACTGGGGATTGTACTTCTGCATGCCGGCTTATACCAAGCCAGATCTGTGGCCCATTTAGCCCTGTATTGTCTGCTCTGACTGGCAGCAACTTCCCGAGGTATCAGGCAGTCATCTTTCCCCTGCTACCTGAGTTCCCTTTTGAGTACCTGGAGATGCCACAGATTGAACCTGCGATTTTCTGCCTGCATAGCAACTAACTGTTCCAGCCCAGGTGTGCAAACGGACATCAGAGAAATATCTGTTCTTCCCTCTCTCCCTCCCTCCCTCCCTCCCTCTCTCCCTCCCTCCCTCCTTTCTTTCATGTGGTGTCTCATTGCCTGCGATATCTGGCTCATCTGGCAAACCTTTATGCAGCTTTCTCTTCCTCTTGCTGGTCTTCTGTTGACTGCTGTCTGGAAGAGCTGCAACCACTGCTGAATAGGCCTGACTCAAACCTGCAAGCTTGTCCAGAGAAAAGTTGCTGTTCCTGTCTCCAGTTTTAAAGGGGATGTCCCCATCCCACCCCCACTACTCTCCTCTTCTCCCCCCTTCACGCTCACAGTTTCTATACACCACACCTAGCAGTTCTGATAAAGAGGGAAGGAGTCAGCAGCCCAGCTGAGCAAACTGAAGGTGATAATCCGATCTAGTCCAGCGTTTTGTTCGCACAGAGAACAACCATCTGCCTGTGCTAAGCCCACACGTAAGATGTAAGTGCAATAGCACTCCTGTTCCCCAGCAATGTGTATACAGAGGCCATTGATATCCTTATCCTCCATAGATCTGCCTAATCATTCCTATTTAAAGCTGCCCAAGTTGGTGGCCAACACTACATCTTGCGGCAGCGAATCCCATAATTTAACTATATGCTGTGTGAAGAAGTACTAGAGATAACTATTCCACTGATTCTCTTCATTCTACTAGGTTTCCATTATGACCACTATATCTAAATTCTTCCTTAAAACCAAACTCCCAACCAGAATTCAGATACTCAAAATGTGAAGTTAGTTTTTTCCTCCTAGTATCTTGAATATAGCATCTCATTTATCTTGAATATAATTCGTTGCATTGTTCTGCGTTTGCCAAGCAGAGAAAGAGAGAGAGAAAGGCCCTTTCTACACCACAGGGGTGTAGAGGAAGGAGGTAGGCGATCCCGGAAGTACCTGCTTCCGGGATCGTCACTCTCTATACACATCATGGCTGCAACGTCCTGGGTTCCTCCCGGGCCATTGTAGCTGCCATTCCTCCCACAGACCTCGGGAAGAGCGCTCTTGCACTCCATCGCTGAAGGTGAGGTGGGGGGGGAATCGCATGTGAAATCGGGGAGCCCTCCTCCTGCCATCCAAGGGATGGCAAACTTGCTCCCCACCTCCCCTGATGGGTATGGAGCTGCATGGTGTGGCTCCGTACCCATTTCTGCTGCCACGCTTACTTGTGAGTAAGCACAGCAGCAGCTGGGACAGGTGGCCACATCTCCCATGGTACTGGGAACTTCCCGGGATCACAGTAAAGTCAGGATTTTCCAGGGATCCCTTATTCCTGGCAAATCCTGTGCCCCCCCCCCCCAGGAGTCCCTGTTTGAACACACAGGGGCCACCCAGGGGAAATCCCAGACAAAACACCTGGTGTAGAAATGGCCAGAGATCCTTTTGGAGCTTTTTGCAGTCTGCTTGGCTTTACAGCACTATCTAAAACGGGGCTATCATCCTGACTCCAGCTCAAATATTTCAGAGCCATGTTCATATGCTGCAACCAAATTAATGGAGAGTCTTGTGTTACCATAAAGAAGCTTTTTTCCAGGCTAGGATCCTCAGATTCTAATGGACGATAACACCATAATCTCTGACCGTTAGCTGTGCTGGCTGGGAATAATGGGGATTGTAATCCAACAACACCTTGGGACTCTTATCTTGGAAAAAGTTGCTTTAAAACCCAAGAAATCTATTGTGGGTGATGCTTACAACTCTGTTTTATATGGTCCAGCAGTGCGTGTCCATTCTGAAAATACTACCTTGGAGGCCCTGGATTTCAACATCCTATCTAGCAACTCTAGATTTGGCTTTCCCAGTTTTGCTGGTGTAATGACTGCTGTTCACAGTTTGAATTTGTTAAAAGGATCCCCCCACACAGTGGCTGAATTCGGATGACACAATAAGCAACTGGGGGGTGGGGGGAAACAATCGTCAGTTTTATTGACTATCGTGTCGTCCGAATGCTGCCATAGTCAACTCAGCGCTGATCCTAATCCACACTACAGTTGATTATTTATTACCATGTTGTGTGGGGAGTACCTCCTAGATGAACAACTGTAAAGTTGATTATTACCCCACCATTGACTATAGTGTTGTCCAAATTCAGCCTTAGTCTTCAAAAACATGTGTGATGTAAACTGCGGATGTGTTTCCATCCTCCATCAATTTTGTGCCACATGAAGCTGCATGTTCTCCAGGTCTGCAGAGAACGCTTGGGTTTCTGATGTAACCCTGGATGCTTACGCTTGAGTGATAGGTACAGGAGAGAGAGCAGAACTCCAGGTGAAATGACAGCATGTTTGAAAGCTCATCACATGACATATTTTAATGGAAAAACAAACATGTGGGAGGAAACCACATCAGAGATGTGACGTCTGTTTGGGCACAAAACTTCGTTGCTAGATGTGCCTCTGTGGTTTCTCACTGTCACAGGCCTGTTCCTGCACAGTGTGTTTACTTAGCAAACATTGTAAACCACTTTGTGGCAAAGCACATAACAAGCAGTTCAAACCACTCGTTAGGTTTTACTGCATTGTAATTGTCAAGGCTGTCAATGTTTCTCCCATAGACCTGCAGTCAGGTCAGTGAAGGTTGAAACCAGTCACCCACAAAATTTCTGGAATCCTGTGAAGAGGAAACTTCAAAACAAAACCACTACATTTTCGGCCAAGGCTTTAAAATAAAACAAAGCTTCAAAGCATGTTTAATAGTGTCCTACTGCTTATTCCACCCCCACCCCCATACACACTTGAAGACAGGGCAGATGTAAGAGACAAGTGATGTGCCTCTGATTGTACATCTTGTTTCTTGGAAATCATGGTTGTTACATTACAGTTGGTAATTAAGCTTGACTTGAAATATTGAAGATGTACAAATAACAGGAGGGCATCAGCCACTACAAAGAAGCTGAGAATTTCCAAGAACTGTTATTGCTTGAAGCTAGATCTCTCTCTCTCTCTCTCTCTCTCTCTCTCTCTCTGTGTATGTATATATATTAGTCTCTGAACTAAATAAAAATAAATAAAGGACCATAGGGCCAGGCAATATAATCCCTTGCTCAAAAGCAGGATCATTCACTAACTAGAGCTATTTTGAACCAAAACTCCCATAAGGCCCAGTCAGCATGGCCAATGGTGAGGGATTATTGGAGTTGTCATCCAAAACATCTGGAGGGCGCCAGGTTGTCTACCCTGAACTAGAGCCACCATGATCAGGCATTACTAGCCAGATAACAGTGGCCCACCAGTGAAAATCAGGCGCTCTGTGAAAAAGGTACTGCAAAGGACATGGTATTTTAACTCCCCCCCCCCCCCCGATGCATCTGTATTGGGCTGCAGAGTCCTGTTGCACCCCCAACTCCCCTCATCAGTAGCAATGCTAGGGCTCTGAAGCAAGCACAGTTATTGTGAGGGTTGGGCTAAGACATCTTGCAGCTGCTGCATCATTGGGGATGGGAGGCCAGGAGTGAGCAAAGCTCACAGACAGCATTGTAGAATTGTCATGTGCTGCAAAGGTCCTGAGACAAACAGGGGAAAGCAACAACTAATCACCTCCCCAAATATAACACAACGTACACCCAAAGCTTTTTCCAGATCTAGTTCAAATTCTGCTGAAAAGTGGAGCGTTGTGTGCCCTCTACTGAAAAGCTTTTGTCTTCCGGCTTGGACTACAGTGGTGGCAGATTCATTGACTAGATTCAAACAACACATCAACCCACACTCAAGATTAAGTGTCACTGAACCATGGGTTGTTGTGTTTTGTGAACCCAGCTATGCTAACAAACCATGGTTTGTTAACCATGAACAACCTATAGTTCACAACCCAAGAACCATGGGTTCTCTTTGTGAGTTCTTCATGGCTCACAAACCATGGTTTGTTAGTGTAGTTGGTTTCATACAATGCAACAACCCATGGTTCAACAACAACCCACACATCAGACTTGTCATGTTGTGTGAATCCTGCCACTAGCTCTGTAGCACCAGTTTACAAAGATCACCTGCTCTTTCCTGGTAGCAAATCCATTCTAAAGAATTAATCAGAGATTGATAACCTGTACAAGTGATTTTGTGTATACGATTGAGGAATGCCAATTCTTCATGACCGATTAGCGAAGATTATGAATGCAGCAAGCCCCATCTTTTTAGGTTGAGAATTACTTCAGTGGACATCGTACTTGTTTCAAACTGTATAGGTAACGAAATATTCAAGTTCTACATTCACGAACATGATCTTGAGGAAATCTACATTCACTGCTTCTTGCCTTTACTTCTCAGAAGGCAGTATGGGAATATTATTAATCCGTTTTACCTAGCTTTTTAAGGATGAATGTGATAAGGCCTTTAGAGGGTGCTGTTATCTTCCCTGAACCATTGAGATTTTGATCTTTACATGTAAGCCACCTGTTGGACTATCTCAAATCATGCTTCTTCCTTTTTTATATAAAAAGAAACTAACCTTTATGTAGGTGTTGTAGGTAGCTGTAGAAGTGTATATTCTGAACCAGACTTCAGATACCATCTCTTAATAAATAAAATAAAATAAAATAACTCCAGGCTTTATTATTTGTGTACAGTACAAAGATCCAAGAGGCTTAATATCCTGCTCTCCTCCACAGATGACAGTACGGGGGAGGGGAAAACAGGGCTCCTTTTTGCTTGGAGAAGGTTATTGATACTAAGTGTGTGTGTGGGGGGGTGTTCTTTGTCTAAAACCTCTTAAAATGAGGCTAAGATGGCGAACATATTTTGAATCCTATCTGTGATAGAAAATGGATATTTTGAATGACTTTGTCCTCCTTGCCTTCAGTGCCACTATGTTCTTTTCCAAAGAGCAATCTCTATTGCAGATTACTAAAGTCAACGAGACACATTCCAAAATGAGTATGGTACAATAGGCAGACCACAGAAGGGTGCAGAGCCATATTTACTAATATATCAACATAGTCAATGTATTTTGATTATACAGCTATGCACAGTGTCTCTCAAAATTCTCTACCGTTTTTGTTGGCAGAGCTATTGGAGGGACTACAGTGGCAACAGCATCAATTGTGTGGAAGCCCTGGATGCCATTTTGCATTCTCCTCAGTAGTCCATTAATGGCATCATTCCATAGCATTCGGGGAGAGGACGGCAGCCAACACACGCACACACACACACACACACACACGTAGAAAATTTGGAGAAAATTCTGCAAAATGGCCTTTTCCATGCATGGCATCATTCCAGGGAAATAGGGAATGGCGGGCGGAGAGTAAGGTGGCCAACATTTTAAAAAATGGTGTAGGAAATTTGGAGAAAATCTGCAAAATGGCCTCTTTTTTCTAGGGGATAAGAAAAGGGGACAAGATCTAAGAACTTCTCCGGGGGTGGGGGGGGGTGAGTGTTCTGAGAAGCCAAGCCACTGCAGTCCTATTCCAGTCCCATTCATGTTTGGCACTCCTGAGAGAATGCCAGCTAATGTGAGCTAGCCTTCTTGTCTAGCCTGTTTTTCTAAAGTTGTTAGAATAGGGCATTCTTAAATGAAGTGATTGCTTTGACTTGGGAGGTAACCCAATGAACCAGAATTAAGCTCTTCAAGTTAGACATGGTTTCAGTATACGATTCTGAGTTCTTCACTGCCTAGGATCATTATACTAGCTTGCCATTTTATAATACATCAGAACAGATGAGATAAGTGAATTCCTCATCATCTTTCTGAAATTGTTACAAGATTCCAACATCATATTGATTCCACTCCATGTAAATTTCAGCAGGGCTTCTGAATTTCAGGACATCTGAACAGATTTTGTGCATACAGTCAAAATTGGGTGGGAGAGTACACACACGCATACACACACACACACAAATGAAAAATCTGGTTTTTAAAATGTGTGTGTTTATCAATTTAAATAAAAAACAACTAACACACATTTGAATATTTCTTGTGTTCAGGGCATTTTAACTGGTTGGATCTGTTGTGTCTTCCTTCATTGTTGTTTTTAATGCTATTTTTGGTGGAAAGGCAGGACATAAATTTAATAAACAAATACATTTATCAGAAAATAACCTATTTTCTCTGAGTCATACTGATAATATTTATCCTTCTTTCTTTTTAGTTGCTTTAGTTTTTAAGGATCATCTCTATTACATTGTTGGAGCTGCCACTTTACTTTTAATAGCAATCCTGGTCATTGTTGGGACGATTCTTCATTGCCAAAAGTAAGCAAAGTATTCTGCAGTAGGAGGACAAGAAATATGTGCTTCATATTTGTTCGCTGATGTGATTTCTAAAGCTTCTTCTTCTGTCCATGGCCAGGTTAAATTAGTGCTGATTTTCATATAAGCAGTAATCAGAAAAGTGTGGGTGATTTGTATATTCCCTTTTCACTGCTTGGAAGTTATTGGCCTTAGGCCTTGTCCATAATTGGCAGAGAGAGAGAGAGAGAGCGCTTTCTGATTCTCCCAAGAAAAATGCTTCCCAACTCTTCAATAGGGAGGCAGGTACTGGTTAGCTGAGAGCAGTTGCAAGCAGGCTGGCCCAGCTCAAGATATTTTGTTCCCTGAGGCAAAGGTTTTGTACCCACCGCCCAAATACATATTCTACATACAGAAGCAAACTGGGTTGGCAATTGAATTTTATTTCCACTGTGGTAATGGCCCAGTGTCCCCTACCACACTGTAGGGCAGCAAGCTAGTTCAGAGGGTCCTCCACAGGACATGTGGCACACACAGCATTTCCATTAAGAGAGAGGCATGACAGAGAGGGGACTTAGGAGAAATGACTGGTGAGTGGCTGCTTTTGCCCCCTCCAGCATCTGCTGCCTGAAGCGGTTGCCTCACTCTACCTAATGGTAGGGCTGGACCTGCTGTATATTAAAGGATTGGAAGGTACAGTTTTTTTTTTTACTCCATGATCAAAGGCATTCCATGGTGTAAGTTTTTCTATTTACCAGTGGTCTATTGGATAGTGATCTGGTAATCCTATCTAAGCCACTTTCTTACACACTTACAGGACATGCTTTGTGCCTTTCAGAGGTACGGAATCAAACTGAAAGCTTCCATCTACTTATGGGCAAATGAATGAATAATTAGGAATAAATTTAAAACATGGATTTTGCCCAGAGCTTGCCCCTTCAGACTCCATGTTAATATTTCAAAATCCTCAAAATACCTGGCCTTGGCAGTATAACTAACAACAGCACTCTTCCTGTGTGTCACAGAAAGAAGAGGAAACGAACCACAATGATGAAAACCTTTTATGCTTCTCGAATCCAGGTAAGCATAGCTGGAAACTCTCTTGCCTCTTTAGAGACTTTCCTCTTGCGGAAGGTGCTCCCTATGTGTAGTCCAATCCACATGGAAATTACATTTTCTGCAGCTGTAAGTTCACACACTTGTTAAGATAACATTTGGGAGGAGGGGGCTCTGTGAGTAGCTATCCTGTTTAGAATACCGTTATGTATCGCAAAAACAAAACTCTGTATTTTGGATCAGTTGACCTGTTTCACACTAGGAGAAACACTTTGAAAGGCGGAACAGTTGTTTGAAAAGCACGATAACAAACCTATAATATTCTTTATTGACTTCAAACTGACCAGAGGTAACTTTGTTTTAAGATCTTCACAGACCAGGTATTGATCCTAGAATGGCATCACAATTAACCAGTATTTGTGGGTCACAGAGAGAATGTCATACATTGTTGTTTTTATCCCTCCAGAGCAAGCCTTGGCTGAGCTAATCCTGTTTTATTCACCTTATCATGTGCTTAAACACTCAGCTTTTGATGCTCGGCTGGGGCATATCTGCACGGCTCTATTAGGCTGAGGATTTGGCTTTCTTTGTTCAGCCTTTTCATTTCCAGCACGGGCTGGCGGGGGAGGGGGGATCAGTTAGTTACAATGGACATCTCTTTTTCCATTCTTGAGGCACTGTTAAGCACTGTCAATTTCTGCACAATGACAGATGGAGGACATGCAAAGGATCTTTGGGGTACGGTGATTTGAAGTATCACTAGGAAATGGAGTTCAGTAGCTTGGGTCAGGGGATCTGAGACATGTTTTTTTCTGTTACATTTGAAATGCACAGGATGGTGCAAGCTATTCTTCTATGTTTACAAACATGAAAATAACTTGTATGAATGAATGCAAAGAATGTACCTTAAGCCAGGGGTCAGCAACTTGTGGTTCTCCAGATGTTTTGGCCGACAACTCCCAATATCCCTCACCATTGGCTATGCTGGCTGGGGCAGATGGGAGTTGCTGGCCAAAATGTTTGAAAGGCCATAAGTTGTCCACCCCATCATTTTTGTTTTGTTTTTATAAATTACCACCACCACTACTACTACATTAACAATTAGGACTCATTTTTATGAGTGTCAAAATGTTCCCATTTTCAACAGTTATTTTGACAGAATTGTTCCGAACATATTTATGTTGTTATGATGCTTTTCCAGGACCCTTTTGTTCTCTTACCAGTAAGGCTGAGGGCAGCAAAAGTAAATAGAGAAAAGAGTGCAGAGAAGTAGAAGCCAGGAGAAGAAAAGAGTACCAAACAGTTTCAAAACAACATGAATGTTTGGTGAGATGAGTATTTTTTGGGTTGTTTTGCTATGTCAAGTATGGTCAAGTATGTTAATTCCAGGGCAAGGAACTAAGAATATTTAGTGCAGCCCTAGCAGTAGAAATAAGGTACAGGATTGAATTCTATGGATAGTTTTATGCAGCGGTGCATTTCAGGCATATTTCCAAAAGGCAACTTGATTGTTCCTGTTTTCTAGTTTGGGGACATTGTAAACTTGATGGTGCATGAAGGCTTCTGGCTTGGGTAGGAGGTTGGATGAGTTCCTTGGAGCCTATCCCTCATGCCTCCTTCCCCATCTTTGGATCTGAAAACTGTTTCCAGAATACACAGACGCAAGTGGCATAGACATTGCAACCTGCCATGGAAGTCATTCTGTGCCTTGAAATGCGATTTAAGAAGTAACTTTCAGCTTGGCCAGTTTTGAGAGCAACTCTGTTTGGAGGGTGGCCATCTTTGCTGAATCATTGTTCTTCATAGCTGTTTTCTATCTACTTTTTCTTCTTCCTAGCCCTCGCAGAGGTGTAGAAAAACATGCTGCTGCAGCAAAGAAAATGTAAGCAGAGGTCAAAATATCACAAAATCTGGGACAGCAGAGGGACAAGTCTACGTCAACTGCAGTGGTTTCTCACGCAGATAGAATATGCAAGTGTGAGCTCTTGCCTTCTATGTGAATGAGCAGCTCCAATGGCATGTGTCGGACCTACCTCTGGAATGGCATTCTGATTGTGCTGGTGTGGTTCCCCCCCCCCCCCCCATCTTCATTCAGGGCTGAAGAAATTCCTCACCCACATAATATAAAAATGTGTGAAAATGTTAGTTACATAGGTTGAGAGGTAAAAATAATGGTTGTTCAAGGGAGACAAACTGCCTGTGATGCAACTGTGTATGTCAGCACAGCTGCTTTGTACTTATTCCAAGTTTGAAAATAGGTGCATTGATGAGAGATTGAAAATAGTCCTGAATTTGTACTACAGCTAAGTATTTAGTAGATCAAACAGCATGTCCCCCATCATTACTTTAAAGGCTGACAGTGTCATGAGGCTGCTGCTATCTACTGATGATGCATATCTATATCTATATATCTATATAGATATAATCTGGACATTATTTAGTTCACAAATCAAAAATACCAGCTTTCCTTCTACTTTAGCAGAACGTTCCTGTCCATCCTCAAAGATGCTTGTTCAGGATTTCAGAAGTGGAAAGCAAATTTACAGATGTCAAGTCTTTGCTTTTCTGTGGCACAGGGGAAAACCAAAACACAAGGCCTCTTACTGGCAAATTCTAGATAACAATTAGAATAAATTATTGTAAGGCTTAGTTATGACAAAAATAAATGTTAATAATCATGGTACATGAGTAAATGTGGGAAACCATGAAAACAGAACAATCCATGTCTCTGTGTGTCCACACACACTTCCTTCAGACATCTAAAGCATGGAAGAATAGAACAAATCTGTTAAGAAAAGCAGAGACTTGGGGACTGAGACTTGCATATCCTTTAAGTTCTCCATCTTTTTAAGAGGGGTGAAAGGGAGCATGAATACCAACATTACCCAGTGTTAGGGGATTGCCAATTCTCACATCAAATCTTGTTAATTTTTATTTGTCAGCCAATACCTTCTGAATTCCTGAGGGATAAAAACACAGATTCCAAGACAAACAAAAAGACATAGTTAACACACATAAGTGTTGCTTATGTTTCACAGTAGTACTACACATGAGGAGCATTTCTGATGACAACTATTTGCACAATCCTCTATTGAGGTTTATATATGATGAACATCTGCCACTGAAAGCCTGTCATTCCAGTGGATAGTGGCAAGACCCCCTCGTGTATTTGTGCAATTCTGTTACACTACAACACCACATAGTGGTTGTGTAAGATAACATACAGAATGGCCGAGAAAGGGGGAAAACACATGTAAAAGACCCAACCTTAATCCCACAAAGAATCCAGAAGCAGAAGCCTTGGTAAATGGTGGGTTAAAAGCCTTATGTAGAAAAACCCTATAACAGATGCATTAAAAACCTGCGCCCACATAATCATAATACTGTACTGAGAAAACCTGAATTCTGCAACCTGTATAAATTATGCAAAGTAAGGAAATTTGCAAAATGTATTATAACACTTTGGCTGTTTTTCATAATTGCATTTATTGTGGTTTTGCCAGTCATTGAAATCTTATTTGGTTACTTCTCTGGCTTCTGATATTGCAGCAAAATTGTCCCTGCACTTTCAACCGTAAGAACTAGAAATGTGTTGTTGTTGTTTTAAAAAGAAGAAATCTGAAAGAAGCAGGAAAGTGTTATGCTATTGCCATGTTTTATGCCTTGTGGGCACTTCTGTAGAACTGCAGAATACACACAGCCCCAGATTTAGCCACTCAAAATTAATATGGTCACACAAATGTAGTTTCTACTGTCATGATGGTGCTTGTGCCCACAGGACAGAAGTTAAAGGTGCCAATTTGTTCTAGTTTCATCGCAGTAAGTTAGAAATTTAAGGAACTAGAAAAGAAGATCTAGGGGTCAGAAAAGACAGATATTACCACTGTTAGAATTAGCTCAAACACTGGATTCACATGGGTGCACATCCATAGCTGCTATCTGCTGAAATCAGTGTGTTAGGGTGGAGTAATCTCTTTGCCATGATGGTTTAGATTTCTCATGTTCTCCTTGCAACACAGATGGTAATCTTATATTTAGAACACATAAGAGAGAGCTTATTTAATGTTTTTTTAAGAGTTATTTTCTTCTAGAACATGATGACATGTTACTAAACCCTAGCTCAATTTGTTTGGGTAAAAGAAGACAAGAGATTAACCTCTTGCAACTAAAAATGTATTTTACCTACAGACTCGAAAAGGCAATATTTGTTTGTATTGATCAGGCAGGATCAGAAATGTTCTTCTAGCAGGTTTCGTATGCGGCAGAAACATCCAAAAGAGCCACCAGACTAAAACTTTGCACAAGCAACCCACCCTCCAGCAAACTTATGCACCTCGACTGAAGAGTTTAATTGTTTACATCATCATCATCATGTGATTAAGAATCATTTCTTTTGGCAGTTGTTCCTTAACAAACACCTATAAATCCCCCCCTCCCAGCCAAAGTACTCAAGAAATGTCAATGTTTTGAAACATGAACCACAAAACTGTATTATGTCAGTGAGGATATACAGAACTGTACCTGCCTTATCAAATGCATTATTAGTTAATTCTAAATGATGGACAGTATTACAAGGAGGGAAAACAGCTTACACTATTGACCTACAAGCACACTTCTCATCAATGCTAAATCAACGTTGAAATGCACAATGGGAATGATTCCACTGATAAGCACCACAAGGAGAGTGCAGAATTTAGAGGTCTCCCCATATTTACAAACGTGGACCCCCTCCCTGCCGTTGGCAACGGCATGCTAGACACACTGCTGTGGTCGGGACATTTTTTTCCCCAATGCTTTCTTTTCCAGGGAAAGTTTTCTATTTCATATGTTCATTAGTAATAATGAATGGGTGCCAATTTCAAATACCATGCTAAGCAAGCTTGGCAGTTTCAAAGTTCTAGATGAGTGGTTGTCAGCATATCATGCTCAGTTCCTTGGGTTGTTAACATTTATTAATTGTCAACAGTTTTCAGTACCTTTGTGTGTGTTTTAATAAATGTAAACAATATAAGGGAAATTCATGCTATTGTTTTTGTTCCCACCCAATAAAATTTCTATGTCATATAATATTTAAATCACATTAAGTGTGCTTTAATTTAAAATATTTCCAATTAAATACTTACGGTGTACTGGAGCAAAAAACTATCATTGGGTCCGTTTTATCAACCTTGTTGTTTACTAAACACAAGTAAAATAAACGTGCTAAATTAAATCACTCTCTAGGGCAGGGATGGACTTGTGGTCCTCCTGATGTTTTGGTCTACAACTCCTATTAGCCTAGCCAGCACAGCCAATGGTGAGGGATGATGGGAGTTGTAGGCCAAAACAACATCTGGAGGGCCACAACCTGCCCACCCCTGCTCTAGGGCATCAGAACATTTTCTGAGGTGAACTGGAAAATGTCCTATGCAAATGACGCTAATTGGTATAGGATTTTTTTTCCAGAGATTTGTGTGCTTTGAAATTTTCCAGAAAAAACTCACCCCCAGTTAGACACTGAACTGTGGGCCAGGACATGCCATGGCATGGCACCTGGCCTTCTCACCTTCTTATGGAGGTTGCTCCTGTTGATCAAACTGAAAGTCTGGAAGAGGAAGACTGTGAGATGCAGGTGAAGGGAGGGCATGCACAGATCACAGCAGACCGATTGGCCCACATCTGTGCTGAGGTAACTGGTTCCTTACTGTTTCCTCTAAGCCTGTTTATCTTGATGGCATAGCCCAACAATGTCTTGTCCTGTTTTCAAATGTACTGTGCTGATACAGTGATCAGTACATAGCTGGTGATGTGCACTTCCTGTTCCCCTTCATAAGAAGAGTTATGCAATGATTCTGTTTCGGGGAGTAGAAGAGCTTTCCATTGGAAGAAAATGCACATGTTGTCAAAAAGAGGATGAAATGGATTACTTTGGACTTCTATTGTTATGTACCTAGTAAACATTTCTTTATATTTTTATTCATGTCTCCAATGCTCCAAAGTTTTGTTCTGTCCCAAACATTTCAGGTTCATTGGGGGTGGGGGATGAAAAATTATACAGCACATCTTGGTATTTGTTTAATCTGGTTTAATTCAAATTTCATAAATGCTTTGGTTCACAGGGAAAACTGGATCATCACATCACACAGAGCAGAAGAGCAGTGTATTTAATTCTTTCCATTAATAGAACATGAAACAACAGTAAATGTACCATTCTGTCAAAAGAGAGCATCAGTGAACAACAGCTGAATGCCATTTTTAAACCACTAAAAAACACCTCTGCCCCTACCCACTTTTTAAATTACTTTCTATCCATGATACAAGTGGAGGCTGCTTCTTACAGAAATATATATAGATCACAATTGATCCCCTCCCAAGAAATGGTTGACTATGCTAAAATTGAGAGTTCTTAGAGAATCTGACCCTTCGAAGTTCACTAAGGGGGAAAAAACACCTATAGCCAAGGGAAGTGATAAAGAAGCAAACTGACATGGGAAAGGATAGGGCAGGCATTGGTTGATGGCCACATTGCTTAGAGCTTTCAGAAATTACCATGAAGACAAGATGCCTGGGGGAAAATTAGGGATGCTTGACATTTTAACCATTTGGCCAAATCAAATAAAAGCAAAGATCAGGCAAGGCAAAGAGATAAGCAATTTATTACCCAAAAAGGTCCCATTTGTTTCAATGTGCAGGGTCCCTTGCACTTATTTTTGTATAAATTAAGAAAAAAACATGTCTTTAAAGTAACTTGTAGTTTGATCCTTACTCTCTGTTATAAGCCTTCCATTTAAATCCTGTTGTTGGGATTGGCTTGAGATCACAATAAGGTTAGGACTCTTGAGCTGAAAGATCAATGGAAGATCCCAGCCACCTCTACAAACTGATCCATATACTGACTAGTCATCTCCTGTCGAGCCATTAGCAGTGCAACTATATGCATGTCTACTCAAGAAGTCTTCTTCTGTCCAATGGGGCTTACTCCCAGTTATGTGGGTGTAGGATTGCAGCATAAATCTGGAGTATACTGGTGCATTCTGCACTGGGCACAGAATCTTCTGTATGATTTACAAGAAATGGTGAAATGCTGTCACTGATTGGCCTTGCAGATTTAGGAACCTCTTACGTATACTATAATTGTACTGTTTTTGCCTTTATATACTGCAACACATTGGTTTAATAATTTGGTTTTATTATATCAACAGAACCAATTACAAAATGCTGCCATTATTGGAAAAAACAGTGGCCACCTAAATTATGGGTGCATCCCTTGTTCTGTATATAGAATCAACTTGCAGATAAATCCAAAATATTGTAGCAGTCTGCCAAATGGCAGTTTGCAGTGGAAGAATTGTTATTCACCTTGGGGAAATGGCAAATTGTGAAATTGCATTAGACATGCAGTGCTGTGCATCCTAGAAGACTCACATGAAATGGCAAGATTTATGCTAAAGATAGCTGGGATGTGTGCTGTTGCTTTAACTTACTCATCCTTCACATTTAAATCCTAGTGCATGCATTTTGATTTCTGTTTCAATACATTCATCTCGAAGACTTGAACAAGCTCCTGAAAGGCCTTGTAGTTTTTAGCATGCAGCTCACGTAAGAGAATGAAAAGAATGTTTGTTTTGGGAACCTATAGGACTTGCACACAGCTGCTTTTGTGAAATGTCACTCCTACAGGATATGCTATGAATAAGAGTGAATTAAAGCATTCCCAGAAGGGCTATTAAACACACGCACACGCACACACACACGTAAATAGCCTTGCATTAGTGATATTTACATTTTTATGCTCCTGCTTTATGGTTCTTGTTTTTCTCGCTGGATTGTAGTTGAAATTTAATATTCTCATACTGGAGCTGCTTTAACCTTAAAAGTGTGAGCGGTGGGTAGGCGGAATCAGGCTAAATTGCACAGACTAACAAGATTTATGCAATATAAATTTAGACTGCAATCCTAAACACACTTACAAGGGAGTAAGCCCCACTGAACTCAATGGGACTTGCTTCTGAGTAAACAAGACTAGGATTGCAGAATTATACCCAATATACTGTATGACTAGTAGATTGAATACGCTATAATGGACAGTTTTTCTTTTGTTAACAGATTCTTATTGGCTGCCAGCAATAAAAGAAACACCAACAACATGGAATTTCTTAAAAAACTAGTATAATTTATATGGGCACTCCTATTTACGGAACATAAAACCATTTGTGTGTGTGTAGTGGATTCTTTTTAAAATCCAAGAATGCAAACATGCATAAAATTTAATTAACATACACTGACATATAAACTATTTGTACAGCTTACTCCAAAGCAGCTAAATGAATAGGCAGCGTGTGTAATTTCCCAGTACACGCTAATAATTGCATTTGTGGAAATATGGAGTGTTTTTCACCTAGTGTAAAATCGTGCTTATGATTATGCAAGCTATTGGGCCAGTTGTAGTTCTGTTTCCTTATACAGAATATTTTTTTGAACAGGAGGGAAAGTCTCCACACGTGCCAGGTATGAATGTAATTTCATAATTAAACTGACAAATGCCGGTGGATCACAGCTCCACAAAAAGACTGGCTGCACATTGACAACAACCAGGACTAGTAATTTTCAATTGTGGTGATGGGGAGCTCTTCGGTTCTCTGAAGAGGAAGCTGCATACTCTGGGCAGCGGAAACATGGTGAGTGAGATAAAGGAAAAGTAAGTGGCAGAGGCAGGGGTGGGGTGGGGTGATTAATTCCATCAGATCACACACCGGTTTCATTCAGCAGCTGTTCACTGAGGTGTATAAGCCTGCAATCTATTAGACGACAGGAATGGCTTGGGGGGGGGGGGAAGAAAAGCCTCCCGCTCTAATGTATCGAAAATGTTTAATCAAAGCAGGCATTCCTTTCACACCATTTATAAAAACCTTTCCTTCCATTCTTCAAATTGCAATAGGTAAAACTTGGTCTTACAAGGGTAGTGAGGAGGCGGAAAAGACCCCAGCTCTCTTCCTTTCAACACACCCTATGCTGGCCTGATAAAACAACAAAAGGCAGGAAACGCTCCCACTAAACAGTCGGCTCATCGTGAATTTTCTTTCCTTCAGTTTCTGGCATTTATGAGGATTGCTCACTACACATTCATTACAATGACCGTTGTGGAGATTGAAGGATATAGGGTAGAATAAATCCTTTTTCACAATTGCTCTTCTGTCTTTCATTGTCTCTGCCCTCTTGTCTTTCATTGTGTCTAGAAATTTATTGATTTCTAATATATCGCATTCGTTTGCAGTGGTTTTCATGTAACATCTCTGAAATGGGCAAACACTTACCTGATACCTCTCTATACGATTTACTCATAAGTCATTATGATTAGTAGCTCAGGCTTCCTGAAAGTAACATCCTCTGGCAGGAACATTCTGAAACCTAATTTGACATAGAAGGGATGTGTACTTTGCACATGCTCAGAGGCACTGGGATAGATCCAGGTTTAGTCATGTACAACTAGGGTAGTGGAAGTGGACTTCCCCACCCTCTTCTCCCCCCTGCTCCCCTCAAGCGCTAACACAGAAATGGAAGGGGATTCTATTGAATGGGGTGAACTATGGGGAAGGGTGGAACCTTGAAAATTCGGTGGAGACATCTTCTGTGAGTAGAGCCCTTCCATCAATGGAAGGCAGATCCTGGATGCAAGAGAAGATCTTTACCGTGCCATTTTCAGAGCTGAGTCCTGCTATTCAAACTGTTTCAAATTACACTCCAGTTACTGGGGCACTAACATGTTCATTTCCAAATGTAGTTGAGTACCACGTGTATTTTTTTTATAGATAGCATCTAGCAGTGGAAATTCACATAGAACAGGATGGTGGGAAAGGGTGGAAAAAGGATCTCTTCTAGATTGAGAGCTTGTACTGCAGTTCAGAAACTACAGCTAGTGCAGTCACCGGCAGGTACTTGTTATTTGGAACTTATGCTTCCATTATGTTAAGTAAATCAAAGTGCTGGTCATCACCACTCAAACCTAAACAAATTGGACCCCAAATGATCCCTTCTTACCCTTACAGAAAGCTGGTGGTCCTTATTCTATATCCCTTGTCCTTCTGAAAAATGTTTGGTGGGTACACCAATCCAGGTACACTAGACAGAATTCTAATTTTGGCCATTTAAGCTTTATACATCTTGGGACCAGGTAATCTGAAGGACTGCCTGTCTTCACATCTGTTTGTCTGGCTATTAAAATCCTCGGTGGAGAACCTCCTTAACATTCCTTTGCCACTGAAGGAGAGAGGGCCTTCTCACTGATGGTGCCCTGATTTTGGAATGCTCTTCCCAGAGACACCTGCCCGCACCTATGTGGATACCATTTTGGCACCAGGTGAAGGCCCTTTTATTTTTCCAGGCATTTTAAGTTATTTTAGTTGGTTGGGGGTTTTGTGTGCTGCTTTTCATATGTAGTTGTATCTTGTAACTTTATAAGCTGTTCTGGGAACATGTTTGAAAAGCAGATAAAATATCTATTATTAAATAAATAAAACAGACACACAAAGCCTTCTGAGTCATAGCAAAGTTCAAATCTCTTCTTTGCAGCCTGAATGATGGATTGTGTTGGGCTGTTGTAGATGATGCTTTTATGAAGAATGCATTGACATGGAGGAACACATTGGGCTACAGCTTTTCTTCTGAACATACTATTTCCGAGCACTTGTTGAGGTATTTTCCTCTTGATTTTCTTCTACCTTTTGGTGCTACCATTCATTTTTCTCCTTATTGGTCCATGTTGCTACAACCTTTTGACACGATGGACCAATAAGTGTCCAACAAGACTGAAGCATCAGCTTTCCACAACTCAATTTCGAGTGGTTTCCCATTGTAAATGGAATGTCAAAAGGTCAACATCCCAAGGAGATAAATAGATCTGAAATTTAATTGGGACTGATCTATGGCTGTACACATGATCCAAGGTGAAAAGGAACCTAGAACAAAAAAAATAATACTGACGAGGAGAATAGATCCATATCGTAACTACTGGACTTCAACAATAAGAACTGAATTTGAAATTATACTTATTCTACTGGCCAAGCATCTTGCCCTATAAAACTGTGGACCAGGAGGCTGCCATCCAGCCATGTGGCATCAATTCTCACCTGCACAGTATACAGAGTTAAAAGTATACTGACTATAAGTTCAAACTTCACTATTTAAATATTATCTACAATGGGAAGACTTTGACACTGCTTTATGACACAGTCTTCCCTTGACATCTATGATTACTGCTCCCAATGGGAAGCTGTGGATTAATTATTAGGTTTAGAATGCACACAGATAAGAGCAGAATCTGGGCATAAAAATCCAGTGTGGGGAATATTCTAGGCAAATTACCTCTTAATACACGACACAATCTAATTTCTGAAAGGCTACTAAGCATCACCATGCCAACCCATTGACAGTATCTATCTATGTATCTTGTGTGTTAACTGTAGTTATGAGAATCTGAATAAGGGTCACTGGCTCTTTCTCAGAACTGCAACTTTAGGCTAAAGTCCTAAAGTTACTCATGCATAAATCCCACTGAGGTCAATGGGACTAAACTGTGCATAATTGGTGACAGGATTACATCCTTCCTTCTGAAGTACCTTTTAAAGCTCTTTGCTCATCTGATACATTTCTTTAAGAATGACCCCAACTGGAAGGCTGATGCCTAGGACATACAGGTGGCTACTGTGGTGGATGAGCAAACTCAACTACAGGGTTGATTGATAGGCTGAAGCCTCACACTGAAAATGTAAACATTACTCAACCCCGCCACAGCAGATCTTGGTTGTGGTCATGCAGAAATCTAAACTGCACAGCATCAGAATTTCAAAGGGAATTCTTTTTTCTTCTCCTTTTTTTAAAAAAACCCAACAACATATGGACAAAAACAAATATAAAATTTAAATAAATAAAAGACTTAGATTCTGCCTTGGGGAAGCAGTGATCCAAGCTTTCACCTTCACTGTCACCCAGCCTGGAGACTTAGGTCCTCAGTTTTACGGATTGTCTTCTCTGTACACATAGGAAAGGACAAGTGGCTTCCAGGAGCTGCAGGCAGGTTCCACACTAAACTGTCTCTCTGGTCAGACACAAGGTGTGTGTCATTGGATGAGGCCTGAGCTGTAGCTGAATCCATAGCTGCTAGACAGTGACAGGCGTGGCTCGTGCTCCTCACCCTGCTCTGAGGTGTAGCTGGGAAATGTCTGTGCACGAGCCACCTTCGTTGAGCCGAGATTGCGACCTGGAAGGGAAAGAAGACCAGCCTTTAGGAGTAGTGTTTGTTACATTTTAACAGCTGCAAATCACACAGATTCTGAGTGTTAAGATACACATTGACGTTTCAAAAGTGTCATCCATGATTTACAAGAATACAGTAAGGTAAGATACATTACATGTGAAGGCAAAAATTAAGCACCCGTCCTATATGTGACCTCTTTTCTTAGATCTGTTTCTGTAAGGTTAGAGAGACAGACCGGATGGTCCTGCCCTCTTGTCTCCATACATTTTTTTACAGACAGCACTGCAAACAGTGCAAAGCATAAGGAAAGGAAGAAAAGTCTACCACTTGCACAGATTCTTCCAGACTCTTTGTTACAAGCTCAGCCATAGAAAGTCCCGACCTTCTGCCTTCAAGCCCTTCACACTTTGCTTAGAACAAAATGCAGCCATATAACCTGGCATAATTTCCCCTCCTGCTGATTAAGGTTGGAGCAAAGAGATCTCCAGCAGCAAGCTTGGATGATTTTGGATGGAAATATTAGCACAATGATGAGCCATTCCAATACAATATTAATATTCTGTTTCTCCTGCATTCAGAGCATAAAATTACCAAAGGTTAAATTAGCACTGTTGGATCTGCAAACAACTTGTGACCATCTTGATCCTGCCAAGATAGTAGCAAAATACAGCATGGCTGTATTTTGGGACCTTGGGAAAAGGTCTTCTTGAGTTATTGCTGCTTAAATCCACTGTTTCACAAGCCAAGCAAATCCCACAGAAGGAGACCTATCAAGAAATGTTATGAACAGCAACATCACGAAAGAAAAACAGTAATGGGAGCAAGCAGTGAAGCCACAGACTGCATTTCCAGTGACAATGTAATCATCAGACAATCAACTGCATGCAAAGGGAGAATGCACATATAACTTCACAATTTACTAGCCTGGTTATATTGACACTAGCTTTTGAAACCTTGACTGAAATGTCATGGCTTAGATGCCTTTCAGTTTCAAGACGCCTCTGTATTAAATTGCATTAACTTTAAACTGGCAGGTGAGTAATGAACACGAAGTCATCAATATACACTTTTTTTTTTGAGGGGGGGGGGGATTCCATTGACTGTTGATAAGCTGCTCCTAACAGGCATTATTCACCCATGAGATTACACATGATGTGCTTATAATGAACTGGAGACTGTATCACAATGCCCTATGAACTTAATGTTATCTTCTTTAAGAAGTCACCTGATCTTTACTTTTGTGCTTGTTATTTCAGATACGCCAGCGTCCTTCTGAAGATGCAAACATTGTCCTCATCTTACTCTGTCTCTTTTAAGATTTCCCAGTGGACACTTGATGCTGACATTTTATTTGGACTACACAAGTTCAAGGAAACAAAGCAGCTTTTATTTCTATGCATTCCTGGTCACAAAGACAAACACATATTAAAGAGGCCAACTCAGTTCATCACACAACATTCTTTCGTGCTAAGTCAGAATATCAAGCAGAAAAGGCTTAGATGCTGCTTACAGGAATGCTCTAACCCAGCGTTTCCCAACCAAGAGCCCTCCAGTTATTTTGGACTTCCAACTCCCATCAGCCCCAGCCAGGAGGGCATGACCAATATTCAAGAATGGTGGGAGCTGTGGCCCAAAACATCGGGGGGGGGGGGGGCAGAGCATTTGTCAAGAACAAAATCCGTATTCTATAACATTAGATGGTAATGGAAGAAAAGGAAGGCAGCAGATATGGAATCATCACAAATCACATATTTTTTTTACACGAGATGACCGCCAAGTTTCACACCCTGCCCAATGCTTTCCTCCTGTTTGCTGGATCACAGATGCATGGCTGTCCCTTGATGACTCTGATATCTGCATGTTTCAATGGAGCAATCACAGATATAACACTGACAAACTTTCTTATGATCCCAAACACAACGCTTTCACACATTCAGCCTCCCCGCCCCCCAACTAGAAGTCTAACCAGAGTGAATCCAGCAGTGTAAATGTCCCACCAGTCGTGTTTTGCTGCACCACAGGGGAGATCTGGGCATAAGCAGATGTGTCAGATCCAAAGCTCCAAGACATTCCCAATAATGGCCTAATATTGTGCCAATCTTTGGGCTGGCATAATCATTTCCCTTCCACTGGAATCAATGGGAAGGGAAAAAAAAGATTTACAAGTTTTAGAAGGAAAGGGTAAGAATTTCATCTGGTCTCCTCTTGCCCCTCCCTTTTAATTCTAGGAGTGACTTGTAGATTCCCTCACCCACAGACCCAAACAGTTCCCAATTCATACTGGAGAGAAATACCACAATCTAGCAACAGGCAGTTTACAATGATTTCCAGTAAGACTTAATTCCCAGTGTAGGATTTCCTCTTCTGGCAGTCAAGCCATTTATAAATAATGCATATGACTGTTTTTTCTACAGACAGGGAATAAAATATATTCTTGATTCATGAGCTTCTGTGACAGTCAGGCCTTGTCAAAAATTTAACAGGAGTTGGAAATCGGATTTTAACTCCAACTGAAAACAACAATTTGTTGTCTGAAACTGGGAGGCAAATGTTGTTCTAACTGATCCTATGTTGATGAGAGTTTAAGAAAAGGAATTGTAGATAATACAACAAATAATATCACAACAATGAATGCCTTTGGGTCAAGCATGCCTCTTTTTAACGGAGAACCAGATAGCAAAACATTAATGTTTTGGTTATGTGCATTGTATACAAAACTGTCAATGTGGCATTAGAAAGCCAACATTACTAAGTCAGTTATTTTGAAACCATTGACATAAAATAAATTGAAGAAGTAAAAGTTCACATTTAAAATTAATCAAATCATACATATGCATTGATAAACTGAGAAACAAACAATGGGAGGCAAAAGTATACTATGGCTGAATTCGGACGACACAATAAGCAACTGGGGGTGGGGGTAACAATCGTCAGTTGTATTTATTTATTTATTTATTTATTACATTTGTATACCGCCCCATAGCTGAAGCTCTCTGGGCGGTTTACATAGGATTAAAAACAATTAAAAACAATATACAAAAATTAAAACAGCAAAAACAGACAACATACACACAATCTGTACATTTAAAAACCACTACAACACTTCAAAAAAAGCTACAAAAACAAAACAAAACAAAACAAAATCAGGCTCCTCAGATATTGCCAAATGCCTGAGAGAAGAGGAAAGTCTTGACCTGGTGCCGAAAAGATAACAATGTTGGCGCCAGGCGGGCCTCGTCGGGGAGATCGTTCCACAATTGGGGGGCCACCATAGAGAAGGCCCTCTCTCTTGTTGCCGACCTCTGAGCTTCACTCGGAGGAGGCACTTGGAGGAGGGCCTTAGATGTTGAACGTAGTGTTCGGGTAGGTTCATGTCGGGAAAGGCGTTCCATCAGGTGTTGTGGTCCCAAGCCGTGTAAGGCTTTATAGGTTAAAACCAGCACCTTGAATCAGGCTCGGAAACCTACAGGCAGCCCATGCAAGCGGGCCAGAGTAGGTCTTATATGTTCGAACCTACTGGTTCCGGTTATCAATCTGGCCGCTGCATTTTGCACAAGTTGCAGCTTCTGAACCACCTTCAAAGGCAGCCCCATGTAGAGTGCATTGCAGTAATCTAACTTGGAGGTTACCAGAGCATGGACAACTGAAGCCAGGTTATGCCTGTCCAGATAGGGACGTAGCTGGGCCACCAACCGAAGTTGGTAGAAGGCACTCCGTGCCACAGAGGTTGAATTTGATGGCTAGTTGTTGGTGAATTATTTTTGCAGCTGTATTGTGTCTGTCTGTATAGTCCATTCCCAAAGAAAAAAAAGGAAAAAACACCATACAGCATGGGTGTAAAAGAAATAAACTCTGGTGGTGTATAAATTCTTATAAACTCTGTTTATTGTTGGTAATACTGGAATACCCACAATGCTCGACATTTCGGAAAACAATCCTTCGTCAGGAGCTGAATATATAAATTTAAAATAGAACACATACAACATAATCATTATAAATCTGGCGCCTTAAGAATAAACAAAAATATTATGATTTTTTTTAGACCAAGAATGATATGCATGTAGAAAGTGAGGGGTTTTTTTGAAAAAATGGGGCACAATGTGTTCCTAAATATGTGCTGGTTTTTTAAAGGAGAATTTGTAATGTGGAGGGGACTAAGAATGCTATGTGTAGTAAACAAAATGTAATATAAGGGTTTCATGCCAGATTTATAATGATTATGTTGTATGTGTTTTATTTTAAATTTATATATTCAGCTCCTGATGAAGGATTGTTTTCTGAAACGTCAAGCATTGTGTATATTCTAGTATTAACAACAATAAACAGAGTTTATAAGAATTTATACAACACCAGAGTTTATTTCTTTTACACCCACGCTGTATAGTCCATTCCTGCCAGAATTTTACATCCTCCTGTTACATGATAGATTGTTTCTTGGAATTGATGACATTTTTTACATGTATCTTTTGTTACACTGTTATCTTTTATTATGTATTTTTGGTAGTTCATGGTTGCTATAACTTGATTCTGTATGGCTATTAGCTCAGATGATGATGTTTCTCATTTTAATACTGCCAATAGCTAAAGCTATCTTTGGTATGCTTCACTGCATGGTGAATAGATTAGTTTAACTTAGGTAGCTTACTTCAAGCGCTACGATTTAGCAGTTCAAGTAATTGAGGGGTGGATCCAGATTTGCGCTGATAAATTGTGCTGAGGGAAGTCAACTTCCCCAATTCCTCCTTCCCATGACAGCCCCTCCAGCTCCCTGAAAATACTATACTGAAACTCATGTGACCCTGCTGAATGGGATGTTCTGTCATATGTGGGGAGGCAATCCCCCCAAAAGAGGGAATTTCCACAAGCAGAGCTGTTCTTCTTGCAAAAGGCAGATCCAATCCACAGAAGAATTAAAATATGCTCTTTTTCATTAAAACAAATGTTTTACATTTTATTCTGAGCTAAAGCCAATCGGGTGGAGTAGGGGACAAGGGGGCACAGACCCAAAAAACTGGCTCTGATTAAAATGAGCATGAAAAGGGAAAAGAAGAAGACAATTATTGAACACTCTGGTAGGAATATAATGATTTGCCCTTTCGGGGAAATGCCTAGGGACTTTGGTTTATGAGCACTAACAAATAAGAGGAAGTATAAAGACACTTTTGGAAAATAAGTATTGGAATGACTTTGAATGACCTGAGATGTGAAAAAAGAAACATAAAAAATTACAAACAACCAAACAAAAGAGCTTAGCAGCGTTGCCCAGCACAGTCCGAGCTCTAGCAATCTAACAAACAATCATTATATGAATCAATATATTGCTGATTTCACACCTAAACAGATTAGGAAGCCAATTTTCTTTTATATCCTTGAAAATTACTTCTAGTAATGTCCAAAAGGCACCTCCTATGCACAGTGATGGATTTCTGATTTATTTTTCTGATAGTTTATACTGCACTTCCTTTTTGTTGCTCAAACTATCCTGCCACTGCAATCAACCAGATATGCCCTTACCAAACGCTCTAAAAAGTTTTCTGTGGCTAGATCTAACTGAACTTATAACTATTGGGGCACAATCCATGTTCCATGCACCGCTTTCATAGTGTTATTTCCTGCTTTTTATTCCACATTCGTAATGATTTGACACAGGAGGTTCTAGCTGGAGATTCTAGCTGTTTGCATTGCTTCTGCTGTGCAATTTAATTGCAGTCACTGGTAGGTGAATACAATAGCATAGATAAAAAAAAACCAGGCCATATCTACACTTGAATGTCATCACACGGGAGGTTTAATGCATATCTGCCACGACTTTGATCCACTTTTTCAGCGCTGGACTGGAATGTCGTCCCCATCGTGCTGTTCTCTTGCCCTGAGCGAGTCCAGCCCTGAAAAAGTGGCTCAAAGTCACGGCAAATGTGCATTAAACCTCCCGTGTAGGTTGACCAGATAAAATCCAGATCAGGGTTCACGTAACTTTAACAGTTGTAGAGAAAAGGGAATTTCAGCCAGTGTCATTTGTATGCAATTAGTCCCTGGTGAAATTCCCTCTTCATCACAACAGTTAAAGGTGCAGGGGCCCTGCCTTCTTTTGTATATGGTCACTCTAGTATAGTGCCTGCAACTTTAACTGTTGTGATGAAGAGGGAATATCACCAGGAACTAATTGCATACAAATGAAATTGGCTGAAATTCCCTTTTCTCTACAATTGTTAAAGTTACATCAGCCCTGACCTGGATTTTATCTGGTCAGCCTACTCCCGTGTGATGACACTCAAGGTGTTGATCTGGCCTGTTTTTTTTTTTAAAAAATCTATGCTATTGTATTCACTTAGTGGTGACTGCAATTAAATTACATGGCAGAAGCAATGCAAAGAGCTAGAACCTCCAGCTAGAACCTCCTGGCCCCATATAATTCTCCACTGGAAAATATTTCTTAAACAATGTGAAACCTCTAGTGGTGGAGCACAAGCTGGGACCAGGAGGTTCTAGCTGGAAGACAGAGATCGGGCTGCTGCCCAACCGAAGCATCCCCTGCCCTTGCCTGATCTGATAGGGATTTGTGGCCTCCTTGAGAGTCCTTTACTTGATGGAAAGGCAGGGTATGAATTGAATAAATAATTCATTTGCTACTATCAACCCCCTGGAATTGGAAGAAACAAGAAATCCCCGTACTTTAATCAGGGACGACAAGGTTGTGACTGTTTGGGAAATGATCTAGCCCACAACTGGACAGCATGGGCTTTGGTTGGATTAGTGGCAAGCATTTGCTTGAACTACTGGCAATCTGCCTATCTTCCTTTTCCCCCATGCCTAGTAGTTTGTGTGTGTTGATTCCACCTTCAAGTGCTGTGAACTTTCTATGGCAGATGTATGAATGCACTGATTACAGTGATCTGTGATTTGCAAGTGGGAAGGACTATTTTTCAACAAAGGATGTGTTAAGGGCCTTCTGTTGTCCTGTCCTGCCCCAGACTTGTTTCCTTCATAGCCCCCTGCCCCTATGCAAACAGACCAAGGTGGCCAATAAATATGTCCTTGGTGCTGGTGAAATATAAAGGTGGCACTTTTCACTTGCATTACAAAGGGCTGGTCAGGGGTTCAGAGTACACAAACTATTCCTGAAGAAGAATGGCTGTAATTTCAAGCATTCTTAACCTTATTGTAAGTCTTACGGAACTGAATGGGGGGTTATTTATGTGTTTATGTAAAACAGTTCTATTCCTCCTGGGTAGGGTGACCATATTCGAGAAACCAAAAAAGAGGACACCCAGTGTGGGCAGGGAGAGTGTGCTTTACAGGGCCTCCGGAAAGCATGTCATTTACCCCGCCACGCTATTGGCAGCTGCCGTTAGCATGGCCGTTGTGAATGACATGTTTTCCAAAGTCCCCAGAAAGCACGCTTTTCCCTCCTCCACTCCAATCGGGGCCTTAATGGCCCCGATTGGAGAGGAGGAGAGGAAAGCATGTCATTCCTGCCCCCCCCCCACTGCTCCAATAGGGGCCTCCAGAAAGTGCATCATTCCCCTCTGTCACACTGAAAGTCTTAAAGAGGGAAGTGTGTCATTCCAGGACATTATAGAAAATTACAGAAAATCCCCCCTGACACCCATATAAGAACAAAAACCAGGATAAATCCGGGAAAATCCTGACAGTTGGTCGCCCTACTCCTGGGTCCAAGATGGTCAAGGCAGCTTACAACATAATTTAAATATAACCATTTCCCTCAAAACAAAACAAAAACCCTAATAATTTCAGCAGCACAAAACGAACACTTCCAATGTGTTTCCAAGAAAATATGGTGAGCTTTGTGCTGCTTGATAGATTGGACTGGAAGTGGTAGGTTGCAGATATGCATTAAGCATTAATAGAAGGAAACCAGTTAAAAGTATCTCATGCTTCTCCCTAGACACTAATAACTACTCAGATGAAAAGGTTTTGCAAGGACTCCAAGCTTTGGTGAGTCCCTGAAGTGGTTTTCTTCCAGTCAAAGAGCTCCATCAGATGAGCGTTTTATTGCACCCTCGTTACTGGGCACTCACGGATTTTTGCTGGTCACTCTCATGCCATCTTCTGCTTCCCGCGTACCTCCCACCCCTTCTAGCCTTCTTCATGCAACAACCCCCCCATTAAATCCAAAATAGTTTTTTTTTAAGCGAAACGTGCTGCCATTTCCTGCTGTGTGCAGGAAAAGCAGCGCAATAAAAACACCCACATGGTCTTTGTTTACTTCCTCTTCAGCGTGCGAAAGGAAGCTGCCATCCCAGAAGCACAATTCGCTTTGCAGCAGGACGCGGGGCTGAACTGACCGGGATGCTGCATTGCTCCCTGGGGAAGGACTTTGCTGATTGAAGTTAGCTGGGCAGAGTGGGAGAGACTCAATGCGAGAGAAGGTGGAAAGTAAATACCTTACCCTTTCTCCAATTCCCCCTCCCCCAATGCTGGCCTTTTCCACTGCCAATGGCGACCTGGGAATGACTATTAAATTCACCTCATCTCTTGCTCACTGACGCTGCCCTTGCCTCTTTTTTTCCCCTTTTGCCATGAGTGCGGCCAGCTTTGTCAGCTTTGGATCACATTACTTCCTCTTTCTTCTCTGTGATCGTTATCCATGTGAAGAGGAAGTATTGTGAAACAGCAGTAGGATGGGGCAAGCGATGGTAGGGAAACGTCACCCCCCTCTGTCTGATTATCCCCATAAATGTCTTTAGTTAGTGTTAGGAATTTTATATATAAAAAAGCAGCAGTTGAGTAATTTTTTTTACAGATATAAGCAGCTAAGCAGTCAGAGGATGAAGAAAGAAGTGACGATTACAGCAGGTTCTTCAGTCCGTCCCCCCCCCCCCCCCGCCTTTCCTGCCAGGCTTCACAATTTAAATAACAGACTTATATAAGAGACTTGAACGATGGTTCAGCAAATGTGTCAGTGAAGCTATATCAATCTTTCTAATTCCCAATTTAATGTTGCCATCTGAAGGGATGCTCCATTCTTCATAATGCTCTTGCGCTGCCCATACCACATTCAAGTGGGAAGGGTGCATGAGTTCATTGAGTGCACGATCCCTTATGCAAAGGGGATTAGGAATGAAGATGGTTCATGTCTGGTTCCACGCAATCAGTGCTTTTAATACTCAATTAAAAGTAGTGCAAATGCTTCCCAACTGCTTCCACTATCTATACATGCCATGTAATCAGTTCAAGCATGTAGAAGATCTGACCCCTAGATCCCATAGGATATTGCCATAAATGAACTAGCAAAGAGATGGGGTAATCTTCAATACCTCATCTGTTTGCTTGATCATATTACTGGGTGTTCTCATTTACATGTGCATGTCAATTCACATGTGTACATCTGTGTCCAACAAACCCGGACATATAGGGAACTTTCCTAGAGGTGCGTCATGCACACAGCAGATCATGTGCTGTACTCCAACGAATGGAGGAATAGCTTCTTCAAATTAACTTGAGAACTATGAACAAAATAGATCCACACAAGTTACAATTACATTTTAGGCTTTTAGCATTGTCTAGGCCAGATGCTTTATGCTGGTTTTTGTTCTTTTTATGAATCTTGGCTGTTTTTTTACTGCATCAGTTTTTATATAATGAATTTTGTGGTTGCAAGCTGCCTTGGGAGGGCTCCTGCACTGAAAGGTGGCCTAGAAATATTTAAAATAAATAAAATACAATTTATTGCAAAGCATTTAACAGAAGAGAAGCATCTTTTAGTTGGTATATCAAAGCTCTAACACACGGAACAGCACAGAATTCTTAATAACAATACTAGAGCTACAGAAAGATAGAGGCCAAGAATTAACAGCTTCCAAATAAGGAGTGGGGAGGTTGCCAGGGAAATGGCACAAGAGGACTTCAGAGTCTGTATGAGGGGAAGTTCAAGTGCAAATGGCACAGGCTGGGCCACATAATGATTGGAATTGATGCCCTCTTTTGTATCTCGTCGCTCTAGTATAACACCTGCATCTTTAACTGTTGGGATGAGAGGGAATTTCACCAGGTGCTGCATGCATACAAATGACACCTGCTGAAATTCTCCTTTCTGTGCAACTGTTAAAGGTACAGGAGCCCTGTCCTCCTTTCCATATGGACACCCTTCTGACTCTCATGATGAAAGACCATGCTGAGTGCCTGAACTCAAGGGCACTTAGAGACTTCAAAATAAAGGGCACACAGGAATCAATGGCTCTGGGCTGAACTCAGGATGGGGCAGAACAAAGCGGTGAGTCACTTTACTCTGGGAAATAAATGGGAGTTTCAAGAAGGTTCCTGACTACTTGACTGAATTAAAGTTAGCTGGTTGAGTATTACACAAATCTGGGAGACATACAGAACAAAGGGCCATCTTGAGGGATGTCCAGGTAGTGCTTTAACTGGCTGATCTATCTTGGGGAAATGCTTCAGGACTGGATCATGTTTCTAGCTAAGGATCTTGATTGGCCTATTTAAAGTTACCCTCGTGGAATCTCTGGATGGCTGGTGACTTGGTAATCAGGTAGGCATTTGATGTATTTAGATTTCCTATAGGGGCAACTCCTTTTTATGTAACCAACAGAGGACTCATACAGGTAATTAGCTAATAGTTTTTATACTATCTTCTGGTGCTCTCCTAACTGGCAGCCTTCAAGACTCTTGTTGCTGCCTTTCTCAGGAAAAAAAGGATAATTTAGCCCAGGTGCTAGGGTGGGGTCAACAAAAATATAAAACACAAATAACACCTGTACATAAAGCCATCACAGCTGAGCTTCTCTATAACATTCACTTATAACAAAAATGATAATGTGTCAAAGAACTAAAGAGTTTAAGTCCTACATCCAAAAGATGTTAAAGTTTAGGAAGCTAGTAGTTTGATTTTTCCTAGAGAGGGAATTCTGTTGCTGCAAATAGGGAAACTAGTTTGCATAAATAGTATTCTTTATTGCGCTTGGAAAAGCAATCTCTGATTGAAGTCTGCCAGGGTAAGTGACTAGGATTTCAGTGGCAAAATCTACCTTTTTGGTAGATTAGGATCCTAAGGCATTTTCATTCCCTGTATCTTTGGCTCAACCTACAATCCATGACCTTGGGAGCACTCCTGTTGAAATGAACAGAGTTACTCAGAAAGTGGCTTGTAAATTTCTGCCTTAAGCATTACTGTATAAATGGGAATGGTATCATTAAAATCAGCAGAATTTAAAGCTGGATCACAAATGTAAAACATAATTTAGAAAAGTCAGCAGGATGACTCAGAATAAGTAAGAGGATTTACCCTAAGAGTCAACGAACTAGGGGAAAACTTTTCAAAGACAGAAATTACACATAAGTACCTACTCCAATTGAAGAAATACCTGCAGTCTAGTATTGCCTTTGAAGGTTTCTAAACTCTGCAAATAAGAAGGAATATTCCTATGCCATATATAGACCTGAAGAAATCAATGTATATTTGCTCATCATGCTATTCATTTAGCTTGTGTTCCTCAGTATGTTTATTCCATACAAAATAATGTCATGAAAACCCCATTTAATAATCTGTGGCCCCATTCAGAAGACACCTTAAACCATGGCTTTAACCATGGTGAATAAGGCTTTTTGCCTTAGTCACCGTGGTTAAAGCTGTGATTTAAGGTGTCTTCTGAACACTATCTAGCTTTCTGGCTTAACCACCATGGTTAAAGCCATGGTTTAAGGTGTCTTCTGAATGGGGCCAATGAGATTAACTGTGAAGCAGATTACAGTTAACGTGCAAGAATAAGACATTGGCTATAGAAAATGGCTTCTCGTCAAAAACAAAAGAGCTTTTAAAACTGTTGCAAGGCACCATGAGCTCCTTGAAGGGTATACATTCAAACAATAATCCTATTCATGTTTAGACAGAAATAAGTTCTACAACTCCCAGCATCCCCCAATCAGCCATACATTACTTAAAGCATGTAGTTTGAATGCTGAGTAGTTAGATACTTTGGAAAATTTCATTGATCATTCTTCAGACATATCTTGTTTATTATTTTTATACGATAATTTAAGAATTCTTAGAAAAGATGCAAACATTCATATTGATTGCAAATCTTACAGTAGTACTATAAATGGAAGCAACCTCCTGGATAGAAATGATACAGACAGCATTATTCAAGTTTGGGATTGCTTCCTATTCAAAGAATAGCAGGATCTGGTATACAGATTTAATACATTAGAAAATAGTGAGCAAGAAGGAAATGGTAATCCATTCTTTGCTATACACAACAATATACCACTGTGAATATACACAATAAATTTTATGGATGCCAGCTTTGGTTTTCCAATATAAAAAGCAAACAAAGCTAAAGAAATGCTCATTTAAAGAACATAAAATCAGTTATGAAGAAGAAGAGAAACAGCAAACAATCCCCCAAAGTCAGAATGAGAAACAGTTGCATTTATAGTTTGTCTTCTTGGAAAATAAGACTGTCTAAAAGTAATTCAGCTATAATAACCATATTTCACTTTTAGTTAACACCAAATCAATCGGAGAACAAAGCTATGTGGTGTACTCAGCTGAATGCGTCACACTGTGGCTGAAACAGCTGAAGTGTGGGATAACAATGCCATTAATGATAATGTACAAATGATTTCTACTGAAACAACATCTAGAATTTATTGTAATGGAGCTCAGCCTAATAATGACTAAACCACCTTGATTATTGATTCTGCATTATGAAAACCATCCCACTTCCAACCTTTTACTATTAAATAGTTGTTGTTGTTGTTTTCTTTAAAACCCCAACACACTGCTTCATTCAGTGTCAGGATGTCCCATGCTGCATCACATAATAAGCTATTCCATTTTTTTCTAGATACAGGGCTTATTAAGACAACACACTAAGCCAAGGTTAGGCTACTAACCATTCTGCAGGAAATGGTTAACTGAGTGTGTTTAAACCGTGGAATGGTTCATATGACACACTAAGTCATTTATTTATTTATTTTATTAAAACATTTGTATCCCGCCCTATATCACTAGGATCTCAGGGTGGCATACAGATAAAATCAGAACAATGAAACATCAATAATATACACAGCTAAAAACATATTAAATCATTAACAAATTAAAACCGATAGATTTTTAAAAATACAATTAAAACAATTAAAACTATGTGTAACCATGGAGAATTTTAGCCTTCAAAGGCTTTGCTAAAGAGCCATGTTTTAACTTGGCACTGAAATTAAGCCAGTGTTAGCACCAGTCAGGCCTCCAAGGGGAGGGCATTCCACAATGGGGGTGCCACAACAGAGAATGCCCTCTCCCGTGTCCCATCATAATGTATGTCTTGCATTGGTGGGATGTAGAGGAGGGCTCTTCCAACAGATCTCAAATTTCGGGCACGCATATATAGGGAGAGGCACTCCCTCAAGTACCGAGGTCCCATTTAGGGCTTTAAATGCTATTGCCGACTGAAAGCGTATAAACAGCCAAAGCAATCCTTTTAAGACCGATGTTATATGGTCTTTATAGGATGTTCCGGTGACATGCTATGCCATAATGTTTAGTGCAAATGTTGTCTGTACAGGGTCACTGAGAAGTGCCTATAGACCCATGGTAAACTCTATATTTTGAAGATGGAAGACCCCAGGTTCAATCCCTGGCACATCGAGTTAAAAGAAACTCTGCATGAACAGGGGCAGCCCATGCTTGCAGAGTTCAGAGAAATCTGGAACTCCATCCGCACAGGAAACACTGCATTGATTGCCATGTCAATTAAAACCTTGACTGGAAAACAGTTATTTCACCATGGAAATGTCTGACATTGCAGGATCTTTCAATCCAGTTTTGGCATACATAATTTAAATGATCTTGTATGTGATGTATTTTGGACAGACTAGATGTGATGCTGGAGTTGTGTGCTTTGGACCTCCTAACTTCTTTTTCTTTTTGAAAAAGCACCTGCAGGGCCCCCAGTCTGGATTGGGGCTGCATAGCGTGAGGAGGGATATCTAGACCTTTCCACACATGCATAGCTGTGGAGGAAAATATATATTTATATCTGCATGATTTCCTCTCCATGTTTAATAGCAGCTCTATGAGACATTCTAAATCAATGCGTAGATTGTCGAGGGGACAACTTACAATAAGGACACCGGTTATATACGCTTACGGTATATATGCTGCTTTGTCACTTTTATTTTTAACTGTATGAATGTGCTATGTTGAGGATTGTAAAGGCCTTTGTGCCAAACAAATAAAAATTTATATATCATTCTAAATCAGTTCCTTGGACAGGGGAAAAAGATTAAACCTTCCCTCTCACGCACTGCAGCTCTGATATAATTAACCACCCCCACCACCCAGATTTGTTTTGAAAAATAAGTTGAGTGACCCAATCATGCAGCTTTCATTTCATGTCTACTTTGGCCCTAGATCACAGGTCCCCAAACTTTTTGGGTTGGTGAGCACATTTGGAATTTTAAGACATTGACATGGGTGCTCTCACACAATGGCTGCTGGGGGCCTTGCCCATTCATAAGACGGCTGCCATGGTGGGCATGGCTGGTCACAAAACATTAATTTTTCCAGAAGGTGAACTGGTGAGACTAAAGTAATTTGCCCATGAAGCTAAATGTAAGGCAGAATTGGCATCTGAGCTCCAAAACACAAAAACACTATTTTGAACCCAAATAAAGGTGTGTTTTTTTTAGATCTTAAGAAAATCAGAGGCAGGCAGCTTGGGGGTTGCCAAGAGAGATGGGAGACTCCAGCACTAGATGAATTCATTTTATATCTGTACTAGGACAATATTGCCAGAGAGTCCAGTGGCACCTTAAAGACAAAAACTTGTTTTATTAGTATTAGGGGAAAATGGTAGGCTGTAGATATGCGGTTTTGGTTCAAGGTTTTGCATTTCAAAAGCCAGGATCAGATTAAATTAATTTGCTATTTTTATGAGCATATAAAGCATAATTACATAGTAATAGCTCAAAGTGCTGCAAGAGTTAGGTCTCATGGATTATGATTTTACAAATGTTAAAGCTCTGCTTTTACAGAGTGCATAAAAATAAAATCAGAACTCAAAGTCTGTCTCCACCCTTCATATTGTACATTTTTAATGAATAAGAGGTCACAGGCTCACAGTTATATATACAGACAAGAAAATGTAACACAACCATCTCCTTTTAATATTACATCTTAAGGGGATATGTGGAACAAGGACTTTATAAACATATTTTTGAAACTGACTAAAAAAAACTTATCTTCCAATATTCCCCAAACAAAAACTAGTAACATTCTGATACCACGAATCACGACCCTCAGTGCATCTGCTTTCTGGATGCTGCATTAATTTATTCTGGAATTGCTTATCAATTCAAAGTATAACTCAGCTGCTGCACTGTATGAAATGGCAGGCTGTGCATCACATGGCACCTTAGGGTTCACGTACATTCATATGATGGCACATGTAGTGCCCACTCTGAGATTTAGCATCTAGAGAAGCTGAGGAAGGAGCAGAAACCTGAAAAATTCTTAGTTGAAGAACTCATACTAGCACATTTTTAACAAGGCAATTCTTTTCTGGCCCCACCCTCCTTCCCAGTCATCCTCTTTGTGGAGGAGGCTGAGTACAAATTTTCGCTGGCATTAGTATGCAAAGGTTTCGCCTACTCCATACTGGATTTAATCTTTAAAATGGAGGATAAATAGGTGAATATAAATGATAGGCGGATGGTGCGGGAATTTTGGGGGATGAGAATAGGGATGGCAGCACTCCGGCACCTTTATGGTGGGGGCAAGTCAGAGGCCCTGCTCCTCGGGGGCTGTGCAGCTTCCGTGTCAGGATATGGCTTGCCTTTGGGGTCCTAACTGACTCACCTACCCAGAGCTGTGCAGCCCTGGGTGTGGATGACGCGGTAGGTCTCACCAAACATGCAAGTGTTGTGGGAATAGGGGGTCGGTTCTACCAATCTCTGTGTTCAACAAGTGGCTCGCCCTGATGGGCAGGCTAGTTGCCTGAGATAAGTTGAGTTGCCTGAAACTCAATCCAGACAAGACTGAGACACTGTTAGTGGGTGGTTCCGCTGACCAGATGGAGGGTGTTCAACCTGTTCTGGATGGGGTTGCACTCCCCTTGAAGGAGCGGGTTCGTAGCTTGGGGGTTCTCCTAGAACCATCTCTGTCACTTGAGGCGCAGGTGGCCTCTGTGGCACGGAGTGCCTTCTACCAACTTCGGTTGGTGGCCCAGCTACGTCCCTATCTGGACAGGCATAACCTGGCTTCAGTTGTCCATGCTCTGGTAACCTCCAAGTTAGATTACTGCAATGCACTCTACGTGGGGCTGCCTTTGAAGGTGGTTCGGAAGCTGCAGCTTGTGCAAAATGCAGCGGCCAGATTGATAACCGGAACCATTAGGTTCGAACATATAAGACCTATTCTTGCCCGTTTGCATTGGCTGCCTGAATGTTTCCGAGCCCAATTCAAGGTGCTGGTTTTAACCTATAAAGCCTTACATGGCTTGGGACCACAATACCTGATGGAACGCCTTTCCCGACATGAACCTACCCGAACACTACGTTCAACATCTAAGGCCCTCCTCCAAGTGCCTCCTCCGAGGGAAGCTTGGAGGTCGGCAACAAGAGAGAGGGCCTTCTCTGTGGTGGCCCCTCAATTGTGGAATGATCTCCCCGACGAGGCCCGCCTGGCGCCAACATTGTTATCTTTTCGGTGCCAAGTCAAGACTGTCCTCTTCTCTCAGGCATTTGGCAATATCTGAGGAGCCTGGGTTTGTTTTGTTTTGGTAGCTTTTTTTGAAGTGTTGTAGTGGTTTTTAAATGTACAGATTGTGTGTATGTTGTATGTTTTTGCTGTTTTAATTTTTGTATATTGTTTTTAATTGTTTTTAATCCTATGTAAACCGCCCAGAGAGCTTCGGCTATGGGGCGGTATACAAATGTAATAAATAAATGAGATTCCCACATGTTCATGCTCAGATCCATGGAGGGGAGAATATCCATGTTAAATAAAGAGTCCCTAGTTCATCCCAAGCTCTGGTGTCCGTGTCTTATTTCTTGTGTTTTCTTCTCCACTCGCAATAATAAATCAGATGTGACTTGTAGGGTGACCAGACGTCCGGTTTCCCCAGGACAAGTCCAGAAAAAGGGCGTCAAAATGCCATCCGGGGTAATTTGGCCATAGTCCGGGGCTTGCCGCCTTCCTTTGCACGATCTGGGGCTTGTCCTTGGCTGGTGCTGTTGCAGAGGCCATGAAAATCCCTTGATCAGCCCATGGGCGGGACTGGAAGTCACGGCGCCTTCCCTGGACGACGCTAATGGCGGCAGGCATTCTCTAAGGGAACAGGCAATCTTCCCTCAATGCTCATGTGGCCTGCTCTCTCCCCCTACCTTTCCCTGAAGCCGTCTTTGCTCATCTTTCCAAGTCTCGTGACACTTCCAGGATGAGACTTCCAACATCTCATCCCGGTCTCGCAAGACTTGTGTTGTAGAGGCGGGGCAATCTCCCCAAACTGAAGGAGATGGCAGCGGCGGAGGGAGCAGCAGTGAGTGTCCTTTGTAAACTTGTAAGTAGACAGCGCAGTGGGTGGGGGGTTGGGCGGCTCGGGTGGGCGGCTGGGTGCATGTGCAGTCGACGGTGCGGGTGTGCGGGTGGTGCACTGCGCGTTCGGTGGGCTGGTGCTGCGGGCAGGTGGTTGGCAGTGGGGGCGGGCGGCACGTTGCACGTGTGCACAGGCGGTGGTGTGCGTGTGTGGGCGGGTAGAAATGTGTGCCTGGCTCGCTTCCCTCCCCCCCTGCCAGTTGATGCCTGAAGGGTCTCTTAATGCAAGCGTTAAGAGACCCTTCAGGCATCAACTGGCTGGAGGGGAGGGCGAGCTGAACACACATTTGCCGGGCCTCCTGTGCAGACCGCCGCCGCCCTCTCTGTTCTGGAAATCTCAAGTCTCGTGAGGCTTTCATCACGTGAGACTTGAGACTTTTGGAAGAGGTGGGGCGTGTATACGCGCGCCAAAGAAGAAAAAGCAAAAGGCGGCGGCAGCAGCACGAGCCCAGGGCTCAAGAGGCAGGTCAGGCATGACATGAGAGGCATGACATGAGAGGCGGGCGAGAGGCGAGGCAGGAGCAGAGGGAGCCAGCCAGCAACAGCAGCGGCAAGGGCTCGAGGTGAGTAAGGCGGGAGTGGCGCACCCCACGGTGAAGGGACGAGGGACTTGCGGCTGTGGTAGCGATAGACATCAGGCACCAGGATGAAAGGTTGAGGGGTGAGGCGGGAGTTGCAGCCGCTGGGCGTAGACCCTGGGGCAACCCACATTGAGCCAGGCCTTGCTCCCAAGGAGAATCTTCATTGCTGCTCCAGCCGCTGCAGATGACCATGCAAGCTGCAGGTGTGCCCAAGCTGCAGTATGTGTTCCAATCTGAACTGGGACCACAGTGGAGAGAAGGACAAAGGTTTAAAGCCTCTCTGCCCTATATACTAGGCTTCGATCCTGCGTCCCACCTTACTGCTAGCTACATCTTTAAAATAATGTGTAGTTTGATCCTCGTTCTGTTGCAAATGTAGATCCAGGAGTCAAGCTACTCATTATATTATTCATGTAGCAAGTAGCCCTTCTCTGCTTGCATAGAAGACTTATTCTCAAAACATTTGCCAGTGAGAAACCTTAGATCAACTCTAGTGTGCCTCCATAGTAGCTTTGGGCAGGGATAGCTAGAAAATGGAACTAGTGTCAGGACTGTCTGATTCTGATTACTTTTAAATTTATAGAAATTTGAACTATGGAACCCTTGAAAAATATTCTATTTAGGGGTACAGTGTGTGTGTGTGGGGGGGCACACACGCGTGTCTAGTGGATGTACTGCTTACAGTTAGGATTTTTAATTATGTGTATTTAAAATGCTTTAAAATGTTTTAAATATTTTAAAATTGTACTATGTTTAATTATATTTTTTATTTTTGTATATCGCTATTTGTTTACATGTTTTAATTTGTAAGCCGCCTTGAGTCCCATTATTGGGAAAAAGGTGGGATGTAAATAAATATAATAATAATAATAATAATAATAATAATAATAATAATATAATTTACATTTCTCATCTTCTGATGAAACATATTTGCATTATATATGCTTTCAAAAATATGCTTTGCTCAGTTAAAGTAATAGATTGCTGTAGAAATTATTATATCACAAAGAGACTGTTGTATTGCTTGGCAGTGATTCTCTGCTTGCATTCCCTCCTTTCTCTCCCCCAAACCTGGAGCTGCCACTGGCCAAGCCTGATTGCCAAAGGATTGCGTGTGTGTGTGTGTGTGTGTGTGTGCGACCAGGGGAAACCTTTCTTCCATGGAGGGATTTCATCAACTTCTTTTTGTTGCTGTTGGCATTTCCCCCTCACTATATACAATGCATATCTTAAGGTGCCCTAAAGCTGCGACCCAACAACAGGAACAGAAACAGGATGCAAGCTCCATGCTCCAAAATAAAAATAAAAATTACTCTTAAACAAAAAAAGGCACAATCCTAAGCGTGTTTAGGCAGAAAAAAATCCTACAACTCCTAGAATCCCATAGCCAGCATGGCTAAACATGACTAAACATGAATAGGGTTGCACCTTAACTGAGTTTATGTGAAACTCCTCACATGTGTGAAATGTCATATATATATATATATATATATATGTGTATATATATATATATATATATATATGCTCTAGTATCAGGAATGTAGCAGTTGTCATTGTGGAAGATATACCTGCCATTTGAAATGAAGCAATGCATTTTAGATATAAAGGGGGCTTTAAGACTATTACATCCAGCATCTAAAATGGCTTAACTACACCATTGTAAGCTAGTACCTGATTATGTGGAGAGAGCTGCCCAGCCAATTACAACCGGTATACTGACTGTTGACAGTCAGTCTACAATGGAGTGTCAGAGACATTCTTTACCTGTTGCTTCTTCCAAGCTGCCCAGGCAAGGAGACAGAAGTAGTACTGCAGCAAAAAGGGATGTGAGCAGCCATGTTTGGACTAGGGGCAAGATAATGTGGGTGTGTAGTGTGGTTTGGCTTGAATTGCTTGTGTCTGGATCTCCTTGGCTCTGAAAGCATCTTTCTAGACTGTATCTGCTGGTTACATGATCCATGAGGCCAGGTTGTGGTGGGTGCATAGTCCTCCTTGACATGAGGGGCTTGCACTTGCTAGAGAAAGGTGAACAAATGTGAAGAGAAGCACAGGGAGCTCTTCTTTTGTGTTCAGTAAACTCAATTGAACTTACTTCTGAGTAGGATTATGCTATGCTGTCTAAGCATTCATACAAAGTTGACCAGAATTAACCTGAACTTCACATTGACTATCCATTTAATATTGCTAGTATATTAAATGTCTGAGTTGTGGGTTGTGGTGTAGTGGCTAGAGTGTTGGACAGAGATTTGGGAGATCTGGATTCTAGTTCCCACTCAGCCATGGAGGCTCACTGGGTGACTTTGGGCCAGTCACAGACTCTCAGCCCAGCCTACCTCACAGGGTTGTTGTTGTGAGGATAAAATGGAGAAGAGGAGGATTATGTATACTGCTTTAGGTTCCTTGGAGGAAAAATAGCAGGATATAAATGGAATAAATAAAATGTAAATTCTGTAATCTTATAACTTGTAGTTAGATATTTTGATAGAGGTATAGTTAATATGAGTTTCTACCAAACCCTAACTGAGGCCATATTGTGGGTTCTTATCACCAGTTCTCCCAATAGTGTACACATAAAAATCTGCCAAAGGCTATTCCTGGAGCAAAACTTTTAGTAGTTTTGTGAAAATCTAGTTTATATTACGTCTCAAGTGTTACAATGTTTTAAAGAGAGACACTCTTTCTTGCTTAATATTAATTAAATCACATTGAATAGTCTGAGAAAAGATTGCTACAGTGGCTCAATCATTCTTTCTCTCTTCTTTCTCAACCCTTACCTGGGAATAAGTCTTATTAAACTCAGTGAGCTTGCTTCTGGTTAGGCCACAATCCTATGCATGTTGGCTGTAGAATGCTGGGAGTTCTAGGATTTGTTTTCTGGCTAGAGGATTGCATCTTTTGCGTACCTTTCTAATCTTTCCTTACCACATATTTCCCATTTTCTGTTTAGTCTAGCACTGGTGTACCCCCTCCTAACCACAGTGTTCTTTAGCTATTTTTTTTTCTAATCTAGAACTTGTATTCTTTAGAAAAATGGAAAATAATAGATTTTCTTTTCTGTTGATCTACCACAAAGAAATTTGTACAGCGACTAAAAATACATGTTAATTTCAGATACATTGGATGTTTCACTTGTTCTTTATTTCAGTGATTCTAACATTAACATATTATTTAGGTTTGTCATAATTGTGAGCTGTAGAATCAGACATGTGACCAAGGCCATGTTCAGGTGGGCACACCCCCTTGGGGGTTGGGCATGTTGGTGAGCACACCCCCTTGGGGGCTGGACATGTTGATGGGCACATCCCCTTGGGCGCTGGGCATGTTGGTGGACATGCTCCCTCGAGGGCGGCCATGTTGTCCTCCTTTTTGGTTTCCAAAATATGGTCACCCTATGTAGCCTATCAAGTAAAACTCCCTGCTTGGTGCAGGAAACTGAAGCCACTTAGCAAGGGAAAGCCGCAACTCGGGAAGGTAATCCATTGTTGAATTGCTCTTACCATTAAGGCATTCAACCAAAATCTATCCACCTGTAGCTTAAGCCTTTTAGATCTAGTCCTGCCCTGTGGGGTAACAGAGAAGAGCACTTCAGATAGTTAAGATTGCTCTCATTTCCCACCTCAATCTCCTCATCAGGAAAAACATTACGTTGTTTTTTCTCATCTGGTACCAAAGAAAATATTACAATGTTGCTGGAAACCTAGTAGTAAATTTACTCAGAAAATGCAGGCAGACTAAAAGACAATCATGAGACCTATTAGCCCTAAGCAGTTTATTGTGACAAGCAAATTGGAAGAACGAACTAGAACACCATGCACACCTAGAAATACAGACTCATTCTGAGCCTCCAAGATTTTAATTTACTGTTACAGAGAAATAATTTCATTCAGAAGCACATACAGGGTTATAGACATGCATGCAAACGGTCAGCATCTTTGACACTTCGCACAAGCAAGCTAAGGTGTTGAATTAACACATTTTTAGCATAACAGACAAAGAATGTGCCTTCAAGGGACATTTGAAGAAGCCAAGCTGCAGTGGGTTTTAAAAGACAGCTTCTATATTTCTGGAAATATCATGCAACTATATTTTTTTAGGTTTTTGCCCTGAAGGAGAACAATGCTAATGAAATAATTCTTATGCTATATCTGGTTTTCCTGCCTATCTCTTCTTGCCTTGCAGTTTTGCTTAAATTTAGAGATGTTATTTTACAAAAATCCCCACAATTTGCTTTATAAACGAAGATAATGTCATAATTTAAAGAAGAAAATCTTCCGTTTGCGAGAATAATTGTCTTTAAAATCCATCCACATTTTCCCTTGCTACCTGCTTCTTTCCAACATGTCTTCTTTGATTCTTCCACAGCAGTTGCAAATGAACATGATTTCCCATCTGTTTAATACTTTCTCTAATCCACTGACAACCAGAATATGTATTTGAAAAGGCTGTGGGAAGGGGATGGTTTTGAGTCTTGTTATTAGAACAGGCTGTAGTAATTTTCAGAAGTTAATATTTATAATGTAGCCATTCACTGACTATGAAGCAGTATCTTTTCCCTCAACTTAAGTAATGTATTTAGATATGGAATTATATGTACGATAAACTCACTATTAACACAGCACTTCAGTACACTGTAATCTCATTACTACTACTAACAACCTCCCATATGGACAGTTCTTCAGATCAAAACGTAACTGTTCCAAGACATCTGATTTCAGACCGGAATCCCAGACACTTTCTTTGCAATTAAGAGAAAGAGGGAATCCCTATGCTGTAATCACATAAGGCCTCAAAAAAGCAGGAAAAAAGCCACAGGCAGAGCTTTTATCACAAAAGAACATACCACCTTCAGACTGAATCAACTGCAGTTTAACATTTGACGATGTAACCAACCACCTGCAAGGAAGTATAAGGAGACACTGGCATATAATCCAGCACATCCCTGGGTGCCAGGATAAACCAATTGTCTCTTTTAAAAGAACAAGGAATATAAGAAATTTACTAGGGATATGTCTTGTATTGTTAAAATGTCCGATAACGATACAATAAGGTCGTTACCGGACATCTGATTAACAATAATGATACGACAGAAAAACCTCCGATAAATATCCGATCCGAAAATTTTCAGCCTGATTATATCGGATTTTTTTCGGATTACCGGACCGCCATATAAATAAACCTATACCTTCTGTATTTTCAAAGTTAGAGGCTTGAAACTTGGTCACAGTGCTTATGGGTATGCCTAAGTATGTGTATGAAATTTGAGATTGATCCCTCCAACCCTCAATTTTATATGAATTTATTAAAGATTGTTTAAGTTCTTTCAAAACGAGCACAATCTTTTAAAAAATCATAGAAAATTGAGGGTTTGAGCAATTGCTCTGATTTCCCCCCCACAAATGACCAGCCAGATCCCATCTTCAATGTCCCACAAGTTTAAAGTTTTTATCTTTAAAAATGAAGTTGCGGTGGGGGGGGGCTTTTGGGGGACCCCCTATAACTTTTTAATTTGAAAAGATAGAGACATGAAACCTTTTGAACATTGCAGATTGGATCTTGCTAGTCCTGGCTCCCCAAGTTTCATGTCATTATCATTTCAAATAAAAAAGTTATGCATGTGTTTCCCCCAATGCAAGCCTATGGGGAAAAAAACAGAAAACAAGATGACAGCACGGAGGCCCAGTCAACCAGCTGTCAATAAAGTTGCACAATCTTTAATAAATTCATATAAAATCGAGGGTTGGAGGGATCGATCTCAAATTTCATACATATGTCTAGCACATGTTGCTACAAATGTGTGTCAAATTTCAGATCAATCCCACCACCCCTGTATTTTATATGAATTTTTGAAAGATTGTGCAACTTTTTGGCAGGTCTGAATGAACGCACGTGGCGAGCTGTCATTCTGACCTGTCAGAACTTAAACGATCTTTAATAAATTCATATAAAATTGAGGGTTGGAGGGATCAATCTCAAATTTCATACACATACTTAGGCATACCCCATAAGCACTGTGACCAAGTTACAAGTTTCAAAGTTTCTAACTTTGAAAATACAGAAGTTATAGGCATTTTTTCTAAAAAATTCAGCTCTATAGGGCAAAATAGGGCTACAAATTAGATATCGGAAATACGATACGATTTACCTCCGATATAATCCGATCCGAATTTTTTTAAAAAAGTGATTTCCGATAACGATACGATATGATAATTTTGGAAGCGCACACTCCTAAAATTTACTGATAAAGGGTGAATTTAAAGAACATGACAGTCATCAGTTTTCCACAACCCCACAGTCACCTCTGCATTTCATATTCTCCATCCTATTCTCATGGTTTATCTGCTTTGGGAGAATGAGAATTTCATGTGCACTTTCTGCCTCCTTAGGGAGGATGTGGCATTAAGGCTTGTGAGCCTTAACTCCTAATTTCCCTGTTTTTGGTGCTTGGTTGAAAACTTTAGAGCCCTAACGTTGTTTGGTAAACTGTAGGTTCTTTTGTTCAATGAATTATTACTAATAGCTTGCTCACATTCATGATTTGTCAGTGTAACCCATGATGCAGCTTCAGCTAATTTAGTCTTAGAACCAGCCCAATGGGTGTAACTTTAAGGCCAGAGGCTACAGCTGACCACTTCCTCCACATGAGGCAAGTGTCATACAGAATACATAGCTTTAAGTGGTGATCCAGATGGCTTGGCAGTCATTTGAGGCCTTCACAATGGTGGTACTCTCTGTTTGACAGCTGTTTGACTCTGTATTTCAGCTAAGTTACTTTGGACTGCAAATTAGTGCTAGTCTTTAAGACTGTCTTCCCCAACCTGGTGCACTGGCTGGGGCATGCTGGGGGTTGTAGTCCAACACATCTGGATGGAGAAGGCCGCTTTAAGAGACACAACCTGAACTGATGGTAAAAGGCATCCCATGGCTGGCCCATACAGTGCTTGTTAGCAATCAGAAACACACTTTTCAAGGCAATGTCTATTTACTTGGAGTCACACCTGACTCACCTCTAAGTATGCTCAAAGTATGACAGCAGAGCAAAGAGACATTTGAAGCAAGCTCTGCCTAATCCAATAATTGAGACTCCATCCTCAACTTCACATAGGAGCCAGCTTTCTTTACACTATCCGTGACTGATATAATTGGTATGACATTTTGTTCTCTATCTTGGATACACACTGAGGCTAAAATTGGAGCAAACACAGTTGCACATTCCGTAACAAAGCCTACAGTTGTGTAACTGCATCGATTCACATTCATCCCTTGCTCTCCTTTGTTTTCCCCACTCTGGCAATATTTAGATTGTAAACGTCCTCAGGGTAGATACCTGGCCTCTTTTGTGCTTATAAAATTCTGCAAAGTGCCATATACATTGATGGTGCTACACAAATAATTTTCCCCTCCCTCTAATCAAGACAGTGGCATTAATAAATAAATAATCTTAGTTTTCCTTGATGCCTATCAGTTATATAATTATCTATAGTACATAAATACTATGGTTTCTTGAGGCATTTAGTTCTGTCTAGTACGAAAGTCAGGAAGGCAGATGATCAAGCATGTCCAATGAGGAATGTTTGAAAGACCTGGGTATGTTTAACTTAGATGAAAGATTATTAGGAGGAACATGGCACCTATCTTCAAATATCTGAAGGGCTATCATGGAGATGTTGAAGCACACATGTTCTCTGATGCCCGAGTGGGCAGAATAGATGCGAAAGATCAGGACAAGTGCAAATTTTACATGTGAGCAAAATGAAACAACAAGATGCATCAATTATTACACAAATTTACAAAACATAGCTAAAAATTGCATTTTGAGAATGGCAAACAAAAATGTTAAAAATGTACAGATTACCTGTGTAATCTGACACTTCAGTGGGATAGAGACATGATCTGCCGGTCTGTATAATTCTTTGAGTATTTTCAAGTAATGGACATATAGATTGCTTTTCCTCATACCTAGCGTTTTACAAATTCAGCCTTATTTTTAAATTTTATGAATGTTTTCCAGTGTTTTAAGTGTATGGCACTACTTTTTACAGTGTTTGTAGTGTGCAGTACTACCTTTTGTCTGCACTTGATGGAGTGCCCTTTCAAGCCATGTTTTATAAATTTGTATAGTAATTGACATATTTTCTTGTTTTGTTATTGATACTCACATGTAAAATCTGCACTTGTTCTGACCTTTCACTTCTATTTGGTTTTCATCTGTCGGGATATTATCCTCTTTGTTCAGCCTTAGAGGGCAGGACTAGCACTAACAGATGGAAACTACAGGGAAGCAAATTTCAGTTAAACGTTAGGAGAAACTTTCTAACTGTTGAAACTGTTCAACAGTGGCTGCCTCTGGAGGTAGCGGTTCTCCTTTGCTGGAGCTCTTTAAGCAGAGTCTGGACTGCTGTGGTTTTATATTGCATTGTTGAACCTACATTAAACAGTGGGTTGGACTAGAAGACCTCCAAAGAACCTTACCATTCAAATTCTCTGAAACTACAGAAAATAAATCAGGTTTTTCAAACATCACTTATTAGGTGGGGACAGTGGAAGCTGGTGGCTTTGATGCCAGTGGGGTGGTGAATCCCTCTGGGTTTCAGTCAGAACCAGTCAGAACTCTAAAAGAGCTATCTGAGATGTGGAAGCTATCCTTTAGAGTTCTAACTCGTTCTGACTGAAACCCGGAGTGGATTCACCAGCCTACTAGCACCACAGCCACCAGCCACCACTGGGTGGGGAGTCTATGCTATATCTTCCATTTTATCATTTAAATAAGGCCAAAAGTACTGGCTGTTTCCTTGGTCATAAATTCTGGTCAATTTGGACAACATACTATATATTTGATAATCTAGTTTAGTCTCCCTATCTCTGTTCTGCCTTCATTCCTTTATGACTATGGCTCCTACCCTTTGCACACTTACCACTGAGTAAACATGCACCAATTGTGAGGTTGCATGGAAGAATCTCACAATTGTTCTTTTTTCATTCTGTGATACACTACAACTAGGGGCCAAGCTAAACATTCGTTAAAGCAAACATAGTGGAGCAATTCATGCTAGTTTTCTCTTCTCTCTGATAAGCACATGCAGTTCCAATTCAGATTGGGACTACAGAGCTCTGCAAGGGGAGGATTTAAGCTACTCCCCCACCCATGTGCTTACAGGAGAGCAGAGACAGCTCGCACGCGTGTTTTAACGAATATTTATTTTTCCCTACTACTTGGACCAGAACACAATTCAGTGTTCTGCATTGAATGTGGAATCCATTATTTTTGTGCCTGTCTTGCTTTGAAAGACAAAGCCTTTGACCACAGGAACAACCAGTTCTTTAACACTCTTCTGAGGAGGCCCTTGGCTCTTTAGAGCTATGGCTGTCATTCTTAAACTGTACCACTGACACAAACCTGATATACTTCAGCAAAACCTACACCAGTGCAGTTGTTAATCTGATCCAACTGTCTGTCAAAAGGCAACACATCCATCCATGGCATAGCAGTAAAACACATTCTGATGTTCATATAAGAATTGTCTTACAGAGTTGGGGGATGCTACTATATTATTATACCCTCCCTCAAAAGCTTCAGGTAGCAAAAACATTAAGCAGTGGGTTGGACTAGATGACCTCCAAGGAATATAACTAGCAAGGAGCACTACTTTATGTATTTTGCATCTACTGAAGCAGCAGCACCTTATTATGGATGCCTCATTATAGCATCCCGGGAGGAAATTTTATAGTCAACAAGCCATAACTGCAATGTAATGCTATGCAGGGATAAGCAATCACTAAAGATTATTAACTTTGAAGAAGAGTCATTATAGTAATTTCTCAGGCAAAGCACCACCCCAAATGAGATGAAAATGCCATTATTATGGAGGGCCTTCAGCTATGGCAATGGCAAAATGAGAGGAACAGATCATGCTTTGTTCAAGAATTATCTCAGCACTTGGCAGGTCTATACAATGCTGAAAGTTACTGTACTGGTGCAGCTATAGCTGAATACCAAGCAAAACATGTACGTCATGACATGCTGCATGTGAGTGCACACAGTGCTGTTTCTAGGATTTTGAGGGGAAAACACCACTCATAGGCCCCCTCTTTCACTGAGTCTACTTTCTCATTGCCATTGTCACAAGCTGCTATTGTTCCTGCTCTTTCTCATCATTGCTACCACCTGCTTACCACAGACACCAAGCCAGGGAGTAGAGGTGGGCAGAAAGTGGATCTCCAGATGCTTTGGACTTCAGCTTTCAGCATTCCTGACCATTGGCCATGCTGGCAGGATCTTCTGAGAGTTCTACCTTCTCTCCACCCCTGGAGTAGGCACTGGCATTTACTGCTCTCCTTTCTCATCACCACCATTGTGTGGGCCAAAGTGAGAGACATGTGAACAAGCACATTACAATAGTGAATGGTAGAAGCAACACCAAGGAGTTCTTGTCTGGGCTGTGGGCCGTCAGCAGGTACTCAACCATGTCTACCCCTGATGCTGGCCCTGAGTGCACAGCCCATATAACAAGTAATTACTAATATCAAATTCTGTCTTGGCAGATGTGGCTTCATAGAGGTTGTCCTGGCCTGGAATGATCGTAGCAGAAGTGATGTCCAAAATATGTGAAGGCCCCAATCCATTTGTACAATGTGATGCTGGTATATATTTCTTTCTGGAATGCCTTCTGGTGTTGGCAGAATGCTATAAGTAATGCACTGATGAGGTAGTTATTGGGAACTCTCTGCTGATAGCTTCTTTGCTGGTACATCAACATGCATTAAAGCATTTTTTTAACCCATTTGATTCACATTACATTTGAGGTGCAGGGAGGGGAAGATATGCCTGTCAAAATGCAATATAGTTGTCCTTTGAGAAAATTCAGAAGTTCAAACATAACATGTTTTAATAGTGGAGGGCGGGTGGTGGTGGTGGGAGGAAATTAGATAATCCATATAGGAGCAAACATTCTTATATCTCTCCCACAGAAATAAGTGGAGACTCAAGCATGTATGTAGCTCACTCATTGCCATCAATGGGATGTAAAAATGGATCATGCCTTAATGCTAAGGAGAAATGCATGGAATAAATTTTAGTTCTTCAGGAAAGGCAAAACCATGGTCAGGGCGAGTAATGTATCATTACGCCACTCCTCTTCGCATGGCAACACAGATTTCAGCTTGCATATGAAGATTTTCACCACCAGGGGTCACTTTAGCTCTGTCAGCCTTGTTTGTGGGCAGGGGCTATTCAAAACACATTTACCTATAACAATACTAGCTGAAGTCAGATTGTGCCAAGACATGTAAAGTACAACAATAAATATATTAGTTATGGCTATCCGCACTTCACTCGACACCCACACCTCAGCAAAGTCAAAGCGAGCTTTGCCAGATAAAAGTGGTGCCCAAGTGAAAGGGCTTTGTTTGGGTTGATTTGCTAAAGGTTTTCTTTTCTTTACTGTTCCTGCTATCTACAAGGACAGATGGTCTTTAAATTACATCGTTCCATTCAGGCGTCTGCTGAACTGCGCTTATCTGTAAGAAAGTGAGCAATCACAAAATGCAGACTGTCCAGAGTTGACTCATCCAACTGTAGAACTGAGTTTTATGTGGACAACCTTGTACCTGTTTGAGAAGACAAGCTAAGCACTATGGCACCCAGGTCACGGCTACTCCAAAGTATGTCTACTGTGTTCAGTGGCGTTTACTCCCGCACAAGGGTATACAAGATGGTAGACTTAACCTATTCTTTTTCTTTTTTTAACCCCATAATTATATTGTCTGATTTCACTGGCAAAGTTATGGGAAAATGGAGGAATCTTCATCACTGACCATGGAGATGAAGGTACAGCAGCAAATGTGAAAGCAAAACTGAAACATGCAATCACGATCAAGCATGTTACAAACCTGCAATCTATCAATCCTCCCCAATTCTTGCTTATTCTGCATTCTTCTAAAAAAAAAATTACACATGCTAAAGTTTACTGCCAGGCAATAGCGATTGTTTCCCCCTCTATGTAATACTGGTTATGCAATTTTCAGGGGGTGCAAACACATTTGCTTTTATTGTTATAGGTGATTTAACAGGTTGCTGGCACATGAAATATGTAACAATAAAAAGTGGAATCCATAGAGCCCTGCAATGTGGCTTAAGTTTGCTTATTTGTTTGTATGTATGAAACCTATGGAAATTATTGTAACCAATATGCCATAGTCTTGAGCTACGCAGACTATTGGCTCCATCTGAAGGTACTTAGTATGTCTCTCTGGGGTTTCTCATAAATTTCCAGTATGACCATTACTTGAGCAAAATTTGGCTACCTTTTTCTAAGCAGTTTGTTACTACAGCCCTCCGAGAGCTATAATCAAGTCGCATCGTGAAGCCAGCACAAGAAGCACATTTTGTCTGCATTTATGACTAAAGTCTAAAAAAAATCTTGATGACTGGCTATAATATTACAGTACTTCAGGGGGTGTTATATCATCTCATTTCAATTTTACTATTTTCAGGATGATGAATATGCATATAAAATAAAACAATGCAGAGAACTTTCCCTTTCTTTTATAAAAAGATGCCCATGGTGGTAAAACAGAAGTTACCATGAAAACCTCTAACATCATGATCAAATGTTCTTGATGTGCACAGAACCTTGCATTAATGCATGCACACTAGGACTTTCCTGCCGATTTCAGTGTTAGGGGTGCATTGCCTTTGCACATATAGAGCTGCCTCTCACCCAGGACTTCTCTTTAGCACTGAACCAGATATGCAGTGTTGTATCAAAACCAAAGCTTAACGAAACAAAATCAAAGCTAAACATTTGAAGTACGTTTTATTTAAGCCACATCTCCCCCACCACCCGCATCACCATGTTCATCTTAATTGTGATGCAACAAAATACACATGTGCGTTGTGGAAAATTCTTCAGCAGAATACAAGCATTTAGAATGAGAATCTGCCACACTCTTTAGGAAAACACACACACCCTTGGGCTGGGAATACAAATCAGCCCAACGCAGATGCTGACCAACTGCTGGGGAATGGGGGAATGAAAAACTGTGTGTGTAGGACTGGCAGTGGAATGGAGACTTCTGAAAAAGGTCATGGCTGGTGGGGACCCTGAACAAGAGCTATCCCCACTGCAACATTTAGTTTCAGGTCCCGTGTGTGTGTGTGTATACACAAATCTTAGATGATGAGGATAATATCAATGTTTATTATTGTATGCCTCAGTTTACTACACGATGGGTTGGATCCAGACTTAGTCATATTAGAGTAGACCCACTGAAATCAACCAGATGTAGCGTTGTCATGACTAACGTACGTCCTATTGATTTTAATGGGTCTACTCTAAGTATGACTACATCTGGATCCCACCTGAGCCTTTCAGAAAATAGAGTGTTTGTTTTTATTTATTTGTTTAGTTATCCTTACAGGACATAACTACAAGGTCAAAAACCAGCACAGAAAGTTGATTCAGTTAAATCCCACTGGGAATTCTACAAGCCTTCAGTACATTTAGTTATGCCTTAGTTTGTGGTTAATACAATGCCTGATTATTTATTTCAAGAACTAGTGAGCAAAGAGACTTAATGGCCACTTCAAACAATTGTTTTATATTACTGTTATGAGGATTATCATTTTAATTCATTTAATTCATTGGGCTGGCAGATGTGGATACAGACTGATATGAATCACTGTATAATCAACTCTAGTCCTGAACATTGGGGGGTTCTCTTACATGACAACATTTTATAAGTGCAGAATACAATCTAGGAAACCTGCTTCTTTAATTATGCTTCTCAGGGTAAGAGGTGCAACATAAATCAGTATTAAATCAGTGATAAAACACAATTATAAATTAATCTTGGAGATAGCTAAAAGTTTTGCACATTACCTAAAATTCAATACTTTAAAGTCATTAGGTATGTGTTTTTAATGAGGCATTCTGATTTACCAAAGACAGACTTCAGGATTTTATTTTCTTAATTTTGAAGATTTTTCCATCAATATGATTCATGCTTGCTTGCTTGCTTAGTTCTTAGCTAGCTATTTAAGATTTTCAACAAGATCTGCATGGAAGCCCCATGGCTATGCTTAGTCACTGTATGTATTTTCAGCCTATAGCACAGATAAAGTTATAGTATTAGAAATACCATGTTTAACAAAGCTTTTGTTTATGTTTCAAGGCGATACTGATATTTCGCATCTTAATTTATGGTTGATCATACAAAAGAGAAAGAAAAAGAAGAAGAGGTATGTGTGTATATGTATGTTACATAAACTTTGTCAAGGATAACCTTGTGTCCCTGGCTACCTCTGATGTATACCCTAACCATATATATCACACTTTCCTGGCATCTTCAACTCTACATACCAATAAAACAAATGAGTTTAAATGTGAATATGTCTGTTGGACTGGGGTCAATGTTGCACTTATCAGTCTGAAAGCTGACATCAATATGGCACAGAAACCTACCTAAAAGCTTGGTCCTCTAATCACGTTGTTAGAATGCAGGACAAATTTATGTTCCCTTTGGAGTGGAAGGGGATACCTTCTCCAAGCACTGTAGGAAACCACAAACCTCCTCAAACCTTCCCATCCCCGCAACAACTGAAGACCTAATATCTCTGTTCTGTATTGCATCTCGCAACCCTAGCTACAGCTGGGACCAGGCATAAATAAGAATACAGCATCCCTCTTCAGTTCCAGTAAACAGGGACATCTTGGGCATTTGAGAAAGCCCCTCACAGATGCAAGTACCACTGCTTAAATGCTTGTGACCAGGTTCAAGATGAACACAGCGCTGCTCACAGAATACTCCAAGCAGGGCTATGCTCACCTCGATCCTGCAAAGTGCTTTCCTCCTTTCTTGTTCCTGCAATCCCAGCACTTCTCTTTAGAGCAGGGGTGCTTCCAGGAGCTCAATAGAGCATCTTTCTCCCATTGGGGACTGGGACAAGCAGGTTAAATTTTGGATTTGGAGCAAGGGGGAGATGACAACCTTGGGGCCTTGGCAAATGTTTGACTGAACGACTCCTGAACGAGCAAACATGGGAGACTTATTTTTAAAATATCGTATTTATAAAATGCACCTTTTTTATTTCTCACTCAGGTAATAATAATAATAATAATAATAATAATAATAATAATATATATTTATTTATTTATAACCCGCCTCTCCCTCCGGATCAAGGCGGGGAACAACAATAAACACAAGAACCACAAAATACATAAAATATTAAAACAAATAAAAATTAATACATCATTAAAAACATCTTAAAATTCAACTGGGTAGGCCTGCCGGAAGAGATCAGTCTTCATGGCTCTCTTAAATTCATGAAGACTGCTAATTTGTCGAATCTCCTCTGGCAGGCCATTCCACAATCTGGGAGCGGCAGAAGAGAAGGTCCTCTGGGTAACACTCGTCAGCCTGGTTCTGGCTGATTGGAGTAAATTCACCCAGAGGACCTGAGTATGCGGGGCGGATTATATGGGAGAAGGCGATCCCGCAGGTAACCTGGACCCAAACCATGTAGGGCTTTAAAGGTAATAACCAACACTTTATACATCGCCCGGAAACTGATTGGCAGCCAATGAAGTGATTTTAAAATTGGTGTAATGTGGTCACCCCTAGGTGTACCGGTGACCAACCTGGCACAAAGGTAGCCCTATGTGCAGCGCATTACGGAAGTCGAGCCTCGAAGTTACCAGTGCGTGCACTACTGTCTTTAGGTCTTCCAACTCTAGGAAGGAGCACAGCTGGCGTATCAGCCGAAGCTGATAGTAGGCACTCCTGGCTGTCGCATCTATCTGATCTGACATCTGGAGCGAAGGATCCAGGAGTACCCCCAAGCTGCGAACACAGTCTTTCGGAGGGGGTGTAACCCTATCCAGAACTGGTTCACACCTCCAAACCCAGGTTGTGGCCTTTGACAGCAAGCATCTCCGTCTTGTCTGGATTCAGCTTCAGTTTGTTTTTCCTCATCCAGCCCATTACCGCCTCTAAGCATTCATTCAGAGGAGACACACTATCCTTAGCTGACAATGTTGTCGAAGGCATCAAGAAATATATTTGGGTGTCATCAGCGTATTGATAGCACCCCGCCCCATGCCTCTGGATGATCTCTCCCAGCGGTTTCATATAAATGTTAAACAGCATTGGGGAAAGGATGGCACCTTGTGGTACACCACATAGCAGCTCACCATCTGGAACCTGCCCGAGAGGTAGGACTGGAACCACTGAAGCACAGTGCCCCCAATTCCCAATGGCGCTCAAGAAGGATACCATGGTCAATGGCACAAACATAGGCAATCCAGCAACACTGAGGTGTTTTACTCATGCATATTTACATTTTCTGCATTACATGGGATACATGTCTCTATAATAAAAAGAAACACTATAAGTAATTGTTCATAAAAGCTGTAATGGATGCTGTCATTAAGAAACGGATTCATTAATATTCCACAAAGCTTGGTAAGTAAACTTGCTCCCCTGCCATTCTTCTTTATTCTGAGATACAGAGCAAGTTTCATAGTTAACATAGTCCTGTCAAGGACACTTACATTTCATATCTTAACAGCTCAGGGGGAATGTAGACTGATCTAATTCTTTTTCTTTGTGAGCATCCAGGTCAGGAAACATGTTCATAATAATTATGACTGAAGTTCTAGTTTTCTCAGTAAGGAACAAGCTGCTACATTTGTAGGCCAGGAGAATGATAACAGTGATATGAACCACTGACCTAATTGTATAATGAATGTTTCAGCAGTGATCTAAGTTTTGACACAGCTGCAATATTCTCTCTCTCTCTCTCTCTCTCTCTCTCTCACACACACACACACACACACACACACAAATCTTCCAGGCAGTTTTCAATATAACTGCTCTTTCCTCAACAATCCAAACTTGCACCACAGAAAATGGTACTGTTCTTTAAGAATAACAGACTGACCTGACAGGAAACAACTAACAGGGAGATGCAAAGTAATCAAGGGCAGAGCATAACGGATCACAAAAATGTTTTTGGAATCTAGTGAATTTGTGGAAGAGAGAGAGGCATAATTTGCTTTTCATAGGTGCCTTATGTTAAAGTTTAGGAAGTACCATGTCCTTAGAACATGCTGTGTGTAGATGAACAGTTGTTATAACTGGCCATTTTGAGGTGGCATGGGGTCCCAGTTCCTGTGTAGAAGCTGAAAATTATCTCATAATGATATAGGTGTGTGTGCATGGGTGTGGGAGAGAGACAGAAATACTTCTACAAGCTGGAACTGTGGAGAAGTCAGAGTTCTTATTTTCATTTCTGTTTGACTATCTGCATCAGTAAACTCAGAGCTCCCAATGTTGAAAAACTGTTTTCAGAGAAATAATGGCTTCCTGCTGCCTAAGAATCTGAATATTATATTTCTGACTTTTAATGCAACAGCATCTGCCAACTCTGTGAGTATTATTCTGGACTGTATAGGATTGGGACAATTTCATGCTAGATGATGACATTGAGAAAAGGGTTGTTTGTGAATGGTTGACAGTTGCCTGATATTCTCAGTAAGATTATTTTCACAGTATCTATAGTATATTTTTCTAATTCTTCTTTATTTCCTAGTCTTTCACTAAAATTGAATATAGCCATGCATTTCACACACCACATCCCAGCATGTTGAAAACCTAGTCTCTGAAGCAGCATTTCGTCAATAAACAAGGTTATGTAAATATCCCTTATAAATAGAACAGTTTCACAAAAGCTCCAGTCTTAAACACACCTAGTAGGGTGTCAGCCCCATTGAACACAGTGGGATTTACTTCTGAATAAACAAGGATATGATTGCACTGTCCCTTATATAGCTGCTGGAAAAGAATAGTTGTACAAATAAGATCTGTGCTTTTTAAAATGTATTTGAACAATCCCTTATGTGCATGAGAAACATACCAATCATAATTTCTCCATGGGCTGCAGTGTGGCAGTGCAAGCAAATACCAGTGGAAGAGTTTGCCCGTTCGCTAAGCCACTCTGACGATAAGCCACAGTGAGGTGTTGTTTGCTCGATAACCCACATTACTTCTGACAGATGATTGGGTGCACTGAGGGCTGCCATTGGTACTTTCTCTCTTACTCCTTCTGCCTATTCCCAGTACATATTGCAGATGCCTTTGCAGAGGAAAACCTTGTTTCCTCATTCCCTATGCATTCCCTCATTCCTTTCTGTAATTGGTCCAAAGAGGTTGCTGGCCACAGGAGGGAAACTCCCCTTCCTTGCATCAAATCGGAAGATGCATATAATTTTCTGAGCCCTTAAGGATGCAGTAATGTGTATGCAATGTTTTTAATTTTTATTTATTTTATTCAAGGTCTTGTACAAGTGTGCAGGAGCACATGAGTGTTTGTCCACTAGTTAGCCAAATATACTTATATTCCCCTCTTGTCAATGTCTTTGTCAATTTCATCCCCCCACTTCAGCATTTGCGTTGATAGTGAACCCTATTTTTATTTAAAGGCTGCTTCACATACTACCGAAGTAATTAAGCCAACTGAAAAGCTCCTTCTCCTGCAGCCACCAACTACTTTTGGCTCCCCCACCCCCTTCAAGCCGTTGCTTCTCTTCACCTGTCTCTGTTGTTAGCTGTCGGATATTCATATGGGTTACAGAGCAATGGCAGGGATCCATAAAGATATGTAAATTTCAAGGCACACAAGTAATATATGCACATTTCAAGACAGAGCAGGAAGTGGTATCAGTAAATATACACAAATTTCATGGCAGAGCAGTAAAGAGGTGAGGGAAATTATGCAAATTTCATAGCTGCAGACTTTGGGGTATATGTACTTGCACATGATCAAAATAATAAGAAAAAGGTTGCGAACACGGTTGGGACACTCTCCGGTGTCCTTTCTTCTTAATTTTTTGGAGCATGGAGTGGAGGGCACTAACAAGGGATGAGGGAAGATTGTGGTGGCACTAGCGAGATCATGAGGAGTGGCAAGGTGTTTGCTGCTCTTGCTGGGGCTCTCTAGCCATTTCCAATAACCCACAATGAAGTCATCTTGTCACGTTTGGCTGTCACAACAAGCCACCCCAAATAACCCAACAATAAGCCATGGTTTCTCAGGGTGGCATATTTATAGAAAATAATGCATGATAAAAAAGCACTCTCGGTTTGAATGTCACAACAAGCTACCCTGAAACAAACCACGGTGACAACCCATGGTGGCTTATCATGTTGTGCGAACCAGATCAATGCGTCAGCTTTTGGGGGGAGATCTGTTTGATCAATTCAATCAGTACTTCTGAATGTGGTGGGGAGTGCATTATAACATATTCTACTTTGCTTAAAGCATCAATATTGGATTAAAAACAGTTTCTGTTTGCATATACATTGGCAAGCAGAGCACAGATAAAACAAAATAGACATATCAGTTATGGCATAAAAAAGCCACATACACAACAGAAGGTGGGGGACAGAGAGAGAGAGAGGGAGAGCCCTGCAGAGCTATTTCTCAGAACTAAATACTGCTCTGATGAATGGAGAATAATGAGACAATCGACAAGATTGATGATAGATTTCCATTTCCTAACCTGAAACAGGTAATCTCATCTAGGGCAAACCATCTGTGACATCAAAAGCTTACTGAGTGATAACAGATCAAGCATCTCTGCAAATAAAAGCCTTGCAAAGACTGCTGAGGTACTAATGAATTATATATTGGACATCAGTGGTGGGAAAGACCAGCTAAATCCTGTTAACTACCCACACTGTCACATTGATGTGAAAAATATATGATGGGATACCCATTATAATTAAAACAAAGTATTTAACATTTATGAAAGAAAACTCAGAGATGTTCTTCCCTGGTTTGATGACATCAGTCCATGCCCAGGAAACAAGAAAATCTAATGAATTCCTCATCAGAAAGCTGCATAATACAATACACAAGCCTCATTTAAAAATAAGTTTATTTAAAACTTTTATATAATTATGCTCTATTGATGATTTCAAGCCAGTTTACAAAACTTTTAACGGGTAAAGTAACACATACAAGCAGATAAAAGTGCAATTCAAAGTCACAGTTTAAGACACTTAAGAAAGTGAAAATGTTTTAAAATGCCTGGCTAAGCAAAAACGTGTTTGCCTGGTACCTAAAAGACAGCCTGGCTCCCTGGAGAGGGCAGTCTCCGTCACTGAAACACACACTTCACCTCTAATGGAGGTGTTTTTGGAGAAGAGCATTGGCCAATGACTTTAGCATGTGGACAGGTTGATATGAAAGGAAATGTTCCTTGAGATATGTATGTATGTATTGTGTGTGTGTGTGTGTATTTATGTATTTAAAATATTTCTTGGCTACTTTTTAAGTTAAAAGTACTCCCAAGGGAGTTTACATAATAAAATCTCATGCAATGATAAAACAGCAAATAGTAGTAGTAATAATAATAATAATAACAATAATATCTACAAACACCAGCAATAAAACATCCAGCCCTACAGTATTAACATCTAAAACACAATTACAGCTAAAACCCAGAACAATCCAATGTAACATACTCTGAAAATGGCCAGACCAAACAAGTCTTCAGGGTCTTTATAAACACTTGCCAGGATGCTGCTTGATGGATACCTGATGGCATTCCATTCCAGAGGCATAGGGCCACTGTGGAAAAGGCCCTCTCTGATGTTTTCCCATGTATCTGTCCTCAAAGGTGGGCAAGTGAAAAAGTTCTCTGTTGCAGAACTTAGAGTATGGGCAGGCTAATAAGGGTGAAGGCCAAGTAACTTGGTCCCAAACTGTTTAATGCTTTAAAGGTCAAAAGGAGCTCTTCAAATTGGGCCTGGAAATGTACCAATAACCAGTATCACTTGTGCAGTATAGGTGTCATATGATGTGACCACCTCACCCATACCAGCACTTGGGTGGATTCATTCTGCACCAGTCGATGTTCACAAAATGTCTTCAAAGGCAGCTCCAGCACTTAGGCCCACTTTCAACAAGGCCTGGAAGTGAATAGTGGATTTCTTTTAAGACTGGAGAAATACGATCTGTGTGAGCCATGCCAGTCAAAATCCTGGCTGCTGCATTCTGCATGAACTGAAACTTTCACACCATTTTCAGAACTAGCCTGATATATAATGCATTGCAGTGATCCAGACATGATATTAGAAGACCATGGATAACTGTGGACTGACTACCTTTGTCCAGCAGAGGTTGCAGCTGGCACACTAGTTGAAGCTGTTAAAAGCCACCCTGTGCTACAGAGGTCATTTTGGATTCTAACAGCAAGGCTGGGTTGAGGAGCACGCCCAGGCTGGGAACCTATTGCTTCAAAAGAAGTGTAATTCCTTCCAGGACTGGTTGAATACCAATTCCTTGAACTGAAAACCATTTTTGGATTTCAACAGTACACAGTCTCACTCACAGATACACCTTGCTCATGAGATCAGAAATAAAAATAATGCACTGTTGACAGGCTTCTATGTGAACATGGAAAAGCAAAACAGGTTGACATTCTTGGTGGATTTCTCTTTAAACTCTCATAGCAGACGCTATTTGTTGATATTTTACTTGAAAATACACCTAAGGGTAAAACAAAAACCTCTAAGCCCAGTACGTTTGAAAATTAAGTTCTCATAGAACAGGAGCAATTACCAGTGTTGTTAAGAATGACATAGTTTCTTTTTCTCTTCGGAAAGGAATCAGACAAGCGAACAAATAAAGCAAGTAGAGGTAAAAGAGATTTGATAAAAAGACTCTCCAATTGAGATACAGCAGAATAACCTCACTACTAAATAATTATTAATGGAGGCACAGTCGTGCCTCCATTGTTAAGGGCCGTCAGTAAAAAACACATTCCGCCATGTTAAAGTGATAATTGGGGGGGGGGGGTGCCATTCTAAAAGCCATAAAATCGAAAATGTTTCACCAACCTTTCTGAAATTTACAGGTACCAGAAAGAAATGTTTGTTTTACATTACCAGAAAATTTCAAGAAGATTGGTGAAAGACTGAGAGAAGGAGAGCAGTTTAAGGTAGAAAAGGAACACAAACCTCTCTCCCTGCTTTTGTCAAATGACTTTCGGTTTCCGAGTTTTGTGCTCACGATTTGCATAATTTCTAGAGCCTTATTAATTAATCCAGTGGTGGGGTCTTCTTCCTCCTTCACTGTAGTTGGTGGAAAGCTTTTCGTTGTTTAAAAATTCCCTTCGGTTGATTTTTAAGGAATATTTTAACCTCTCATTCAAGTCAATGCTTCCCTCATAGCGCAAGGCACGCTCAGTAGCGTCGCTCTCCCCCCTCCCTCCTGCCTTAGAATGTGGGGTGGGTGGGTGAAGTGGCCGCTGCCTCTAGCACAGACCTTTTGAGTGAAGAAGAAGAAGAGTTTCTCTTTTCTCTTCTGGAACATGCATTCCTTTGGCTCTGAGAGTATTTGGGGCTATCTTCACAAGGCCAGTTTGCTCTTTTGCTCCCTGGTGAAGCAGGGTGTGGTTCCTCTGGATCCATGGTAACCTGATCTTCAGATCTCTCCTGGGAATAGGTGGCTATACATCCCTTTCTATCCATCCCCACCCCAAACACACACAGTGTGCTCCTTCCCTCTTTTCTAAGAGTTTAGTCTATGCAGCTATAAAGTTGAAAGCTTCAAACACTTCATTTAATTAGTTTGGGCCGGTGTTAAGTTTTAAGTACAATGTTGAAACCTTTCAAAGTGCTTCTGGGCCTACAACATTGATTTCGGCCTAGTCACCCTGTTTTTTTAATAAGGTTTAGAAACAGTTGAGCTGTCGTGTATTTTGCATAGTGTACACATGCATTTTCTTTCTAATCCTTGCAGTCTACACTGGCTCCCTCCTTGATGTGTTTTTGGAGGCAGACAACCCCTTTTTTGTTCCAGCAAGCCTTTGGCAAATAATCTGGACCTCTGTCTGTACCTTTGATTTTTAAATTGTTATGTATTTTAAATGTTTTAAACGCTTTAATATTGAAAAGTATTTAATTATATTTTTAACTTTTGTATATTCCTATTTGTAGGTTTTAGATGTATATGTTTTAGTTTTGTAAGGCTCCCTTGAGGCCCAGCATTGGGCAAAAGGCAGGATACTACTACTACTACTACTAGTAATGTTTCAGATTTCACTTCTGCATCTGTTGTTCTTTTGCATTTACTTTTCTTTATAAACCATTCATATCTTAAGACTTCTTGTGTGGCATGTTTTCATTGGTTTAACAAGTTAAAAGGGGTATTCACTGTTTTCATGCTTATGTTATAAAATCTATTTTCAACAGGCCTAGTAACTTCAAGAGTAACAGAGTTGGGGGAAATCCTCAATCTCTTTGCTATCAGAGGCACTGAGTAAGGGACCCCTGGAGATAATTTAGACTGACTCCAACTACAAAACACTATTCCCCCTTCTGAAGAGATCTGGACCACAGACTACTAAAGACAAACAAAGTAGCAGGCCATAATAACAGTTCTCATGTGGCCATTTGCCTTATGAGGCAGGTGCTCTGCGGGCTACCAACAGGCCATAAAGTTGCCTGGCTGGGTCTGCCAGAAATCCATCCTCAACACTCCTGGAAGGTCTATGTTCTATAGCACCTGCTGTCAGATGAACTTGAGGGAATCCCACCCTCCACCCCTGGGTTTAAATTACTGGCTTCCCCTGGCTGGATCTTGCAGGAAACTATAGGGACAGAGAAAGCAGGCATTCATAACACACATAGAATGCTGAGACTGGCAAATCTAAAAGCAAGTGTGTTGCTTTTCAAGAACCAAGGAAATTCAATGGGTCTTACTTTTGAGTAAAGATCTAGGGATGGAAATGCAGCCTGTGCAAGAACTGAGTAGGGTGACCATATTTGGGAAACCAAAGAAGAGGACACCTAGTGGGTGGCAGGAAAATGGCTTTCGGGGGCCACCTTAAAGTCCCCAATTGGAGCGGAGGAGGGGAAAGCATGTCATTCTCACCCCCACCCCACTGCTCCAATCAGGTCCTTTTCTATAATGTCTGGGAATGACACGTTTTTCCCTTTTAAGGCCTTGATTGGAGCAGTGGGAGAGAATGACACACCTCCAGAAAGCATGTCATTCCCCCCTGCCACGCTAATGGTGGCCTTAAAAGGAAAAGTGTTTAATTCCAGGTCACTATAGACTATTGCATAAAATTCCCCCTGACACCGAGGATAGAACAAAAACCAGGAGAAATCTGGGGAAATCATGACCGGGTTTTTTTTTATTTATTTATTATTGCATTTATATCACACCTTTTTTCCGCCAAGAAACCCAAGGCGGCATACATAATCCTCCTCCTCTCCATTTTATCCTCACAATAGCAACCCTGTGAGATGGGTTGGGCTGAGAGTCTGCAACTGGCCCAAAGTCATCCAATGTGTTTTCATGGCTAAGTGGCGAGTAGAACCCAGATCTCTCAGCTCCCAGTCCAACACTTTAGCCACTAGGCCACACCCTAGTGGTCACCCTAGAATTGAGTCATGCCAAGTTGGAAGCAGATTGGTTCGTGCCTTGATTTTTAGGATATTTTTTTAAAAAGTTTGACTTCAATTTTTTTTCTAAAATTCAAGGCATGAACCAATCTGCTTTCAACTTGGCATGGCTAAAGCCTTACTTAAGAGGTACCATGGTGCCAAGTTTCATCTCTTCATCTTTACTTTTTTTTTTTTTTTTAAATATACTGCTCAAGGCCCTAGACCTCAAAGAGGAGTATTGGGTTTGAAGTTTTAAAAATTCCTAAAACTCAAGGCATAAACAGATCTGCTTCCAACTTGGCATGGCTCAATCCCTACTTAAGAGCTACCATGCTGTCAAGTTTCATCCCTTTATCTTTAAAAACGATGGAATTGTAAGAATTTTAGTTAATTAAAACATTAAATTGAAGTTTTAAACATTTTCAAAAATCAAAGGATGAATGGATTTGCTTCCAACTTGGCATGGTTAAATCCCTACTTCAGAGCTACCATGGTGCCAAGTTTCATCTCTTTATCTTTAATTTCATTTTTTAAATTTGTACTGCTCAAGGTCCTGGACCCCAAAGAGATTTCTGTTTGAACTTTAAAAAATTCCTAAAAATCAAGGCAAGAACGGATCTGCTTCATACTTGGCATAGCTATATCCCTACTTAAGAGCTACCATGATGCCAGGCTTCATCTCTTTATCTTTAAAAATGAGGGAGATGCAAGCATTTTGGTTGATTTATTAATGTTAAAAGTGAGTTCAACACATAACACTAGCTTTGATTTTATATTGAAGTCAAGAGGATGCCTTAACGCCACATCCTCCCTAAGGAGGCAGAAAGTGCAAGTGAAATTCTCATTCTCCCAAAGCAGATAAACCATGAGGACAGGGTGGAGAATATGATATGCAGAGGTGACTGTGGGGTTGTGGAAAACTGATCACGAACAACTTAGGACCACCTACTTCTCTTTTTTTGTTTAGAGAAGCCCTCCCCCAACCTGGTGCCCTCCAAAGGTGTTGGACTACAACTCCCATCATTACAAGTCAGTATGTCCCATGGTCAGGAATGCTAGCACTTGTCATCTCAAACACCTGGAGGGCAGCAGGATGGGGAATGCTGTTCCATACCCTTACCAAATACAGGGTCTGCCCAATACTTTTCTCTCACACACATCTCGCATATAGCAGCACTCTTGATAACAAAAGGGGCACTATTCATTACAGATCTAGAACAAGAGCATGTGCCAGGCACTTCCAACTTTTGGTCAATATCCTGTCTTTCAAAGAACCATTTTTTAAAAATGTATTTATAAAAAATATACCGTTCACTCCCCACAATCCCTGCACAATACATCATCTCATCAAAGCAACAGCGGAGCAGAAGAGGTTTAGTTTGGCTGTCTTGAACACCTTTCAGATGAGATTAGTTTGCAATCCTATACCACTTCGGAGAAAGCCTTAGCGAATTCAATGGCATTAGCTTCTGAGAAGACATGTATAGGAGTCAACCTTCTCCAGCCTGGTGCTCTCCAGATGTGTTCCATTGTAACTCCCATGTTATGTGTTATGGGGAAGACAAAAATCAATTCATACTTGATTTTAAAATAATACGCATGAAAGTATTAGGTGGTAGCTCTGCCTTTGATCTCACACTGCTGAACAAGTAAGATAAATCCTTTATCTGATTTTCAAGAAACAGACATCCTATGCCATGTGTTGAAAACTAATGTTGATGTCTGAAGGGCTATCTGGATTAGGTATTCAAGATTCATTCATTGTTGTTTCATTTGGTTTTGACAGTTTATTTAAAGTGATGCAGCTCTTTTGTAGTTCCTTGATTGATCACATATCTTAATGCTGGAAAAATCATACTTTAGTACAGATGTGGGCAGAAAATAGATTTATCCTGATGATTTGGACATCAATTCGCGGCATTCCTGATAACTGCCTATGCTGATAGGGGCTTTTACAAGTTGAATTCTAAAACATCTGGAGATTTACATTCTGCCTTACCTTGTTCTTGAACAACATTCCCCAACCTGGTACCTGTCAAATGTGTTGGGTTGCAACTCTCAACATAAGGAGATGCTCTAAGAAATGAGAAGTAGCTGGTCCTAAGTTATTCATCATCATTTCCCACAACCCCACAGTCACCTCTGCATATCAAATTGCATATCTAGATTTTTGAGATGACAAGTCCCAGCATTCCTGACCATGGGACATACTGACTTGCAATGATGGGAGTTTTAGTCCAACACCTTTGGAGGGTACCAGGTTGGGGAAGGGCTGCTCTAAACAAAAGAAGAGAAGTAGGTGCCCCTAAGTTGTTCGTCATCAGTTTTCCACAACCCCACAGTCACCTCTGCATATCATATTCTCCACCCTGTCCTCATGGTTTATCTGCTTTGGGAGAATGAGAATTTCACTTGCACTTTCTGCCTCCTTAGGGAGGATGTGGCGTTAAGGCTTGTGAGCCTTAACTCCCAATTTCCCTGCTTTTTGGTGCTTGGTTGGAAACTGTAGAGCCTTAACATTGTTTTTGTAAACCGTAGGTTTTTTGTTTAATGAATTCATCTCTGGATACAAAACAATGTTCTCAACTGTACCATTTACCATGTACATACAACATTTCAATCTTTTCATGCACATTTGCATCTCAGATCAAACCTGAATACACAATCCACTTCTCACGTCACCACACTTCATAAATAACACTATTAAAGTGCTTCCCCCCTTTTAGCAGTTCATATTGTTTCAAGACCTTTGAGACATGGCAAGTTCGAAAGCATAAGTGAGCTGATGGCTTCCTCGTCTTACATTTCCAAGTCTTTTTCTTTCCTTGTTTATAAATGTTTTGTTTTGTTGGTGTTTTCCTAAATTAACTTGTGAGCTAAAGGATAGAACTTATTGTGTGTGTGTGTGTGTGTGTGTGTGTATTGTAATGTCCTGGTTTCTAGGCACTTAACGACTAATAAATATTTGAACAGAACAGAAGATGTGCTGTACCACCATTTGGAGAAAAAGCTTTTCTCCCCTCCACACAAAACTTGGAAGTCGGATGGCGGGGAAGGTCAGCTCAATTGTACTTCATGTGCTTCCCTGCCATAGCACATGTGAAATGCCCCTCCTGAAGACATTCTTTTTTTATTGTTGCTGCAAAACTATACTCATTCCCTTTGTAAATCCTCACTTTGCATCTATACATATAATTGTTCTCCAGAATATGTAGAATTACATTAACCCAGAATACAGACAATTGTGAAAGAGTAGTGACTTGATAAAGTGTATTTTGATGTGATGCATTGTAATAATATATGATACCAGGAAATGTATGTTAAAAATTAAGAACATAATTCGGGCACTGATGGATAAGACAATCAAATCCATTATTCATCTTTTTCAGTATCCAGAGAAACGAGATGATGGAAGGCACCAACAACAAGGGTGTGTGGAAAAGGGAAATGAAATCTTTAAGGTTCACAAGATTGCCCATAGGTTTTGAAATAATTTTAAGTCTTAGAAGGTACAGATAACAACAACGAATATTTTATATATACTATGCTATACTATATTGCTATTAAAAGAATAATTCATTATAATTACAAAGGTGAAACTAGTATTTTAATGACATCAATAAAAAGAAAAAAGGGACAAATATCTTAAAGACTAGTGTAACATGTCTATAGATATTAAAAATATGAAAATACTCCTCGTTATGGAACTGGGGCAAGGACTTTCCCTACTGCTAGTCTCATTCTTGGCAAGCCCCCCTGCCAAAGGAATTGTTATATTGTCACCACAGGCTAATTCTTGCCTGAACACTTAGTCTGTCCAGATGTTTGGAAAGTTTCTGAGCCATATTGCCAAGGTCCTCAGCCTGGCTCTGGAGAAAAATAAAAAGCTACTTTGGATTTTCTTGCTGAAAGCCAAGAAACATAGGGCAGTAACCCCCCGCCAATCCTCCTGAGCCCCACTCATTTCTGGAATGGGGAGATTGGCAGAGTTTGTCCTAGGGAGCTCCGCTGACCTGTTCCGATCCAGAAATGAGTATTTCCACTCATTTTGGAGCTTCTTCTAGGAAGTGTTAAAACTCTGTTGCACAAGACTTGAGCCCACTTGCACAATGGAATCAGAAGGACCAACCTTTTGCACAAGAGAATAAGTGAAGTCACAAAGAGAATTAGCAGTGTGTGTGTGTGTGTGGGGGGGGTTTAAGTATCCCATTGGATACTGCCAACAGAAGTTAAGAAACACCTTATAAAAATCCTAAGAGCACAGGGGGTAGCTTAACCTTGCGGGCTTTCCGGCAGAGTGCCAACTTATCAGGCATTCTAGGGAATATGGTTGAGCTAGGTCGCAATGAAGGGGCTTGTCACACTCCTCAAAATAAATAAGAACTAAATAAAATAGATCCAACACAATTAAATATGGTTATCACGTAGTGGCCAATCTAATGCCTCTGGCAACCCAACAAGTGGGACACCAACACATTGTTGTCTCCTGGCATTTGGTTTTCACTCAGTAGCATATTGTCTCTTAATCTGGAGACTGCATATAGCAGCCATGATGAGTAGCACTGATAGACTATCACCCATGAACTTGTAGGATATTATGGATTTAGGTTTTTCACATATTAACAGTAACAAAGAACAGTCTATGAATGGGCACTGGACAATGAGTTCAATATTAAGAAAAAATGCAGGAATGTGTAGTGGCTGCAATGTTAAAAAGATGAAGAAAAGATACTGGAGTCAAGATTATGTTACACAATTTAAGATTTCACTATGCCTTAGTCTTCATACTGGCATTTAAATATCTAGAAATTACATAGCAAAACACTGAAATGATTTGAAAAGATAAACTATATGCAGCTTTAAAGTTCTCAAATAAGCAGATAAAGTACTGCAGAGTTTATGATTCCCTTAAGAGCGAAATCAATAAGAAGCCCTTGGTAGTGCTCCTAGAAATCTTATATTAGGCTCAATGTATAATATAATGACCATTTCTATTATCTTTATCTCAACCCCCAAACATCCCAATAAATTGCTTTGCTGAACTACAAATGCTGACGATCCACTCTCCAGTGCAAATAGCAAGATAGGGCTTTTGTATCAGTCAGCCACATGGCATACGTTTAGGAACAACTGAATGATCCAGTTTGCCGTACACATAAAGGCTGCGTTTGGATGCCATGATGAAACAAGAAGATCATTTTCACTTTTGATCAACCATAGTTTAGCATCATGTCTGACTACTAAACTGTAGTTAATCTTAACTATGATTTGTTGAAACAAGCCAGTTTCATAACCAATGATTTGCAGTTTGTTTAAAAAAAATGTTAAAATTAACTTTAGTTTGTTGATTTCAGATGAAACATCAAGTTGCAGTTATTCAATAACAGAAGCAAAAGCTTCAGAAATATGGCCACACAAGAGAAGGGGAAAGCATGAGAGCCAGGGGCTTGATGTTCCTCATTTCCTGTCAAGATAACCCATGGTTTAGTGTCATGTTCGAACGCAGCCATCTTGTAATATCTTATATTATTTTCATTGTTTCAGTGTCATAGTAAAATGAAAAAAAATAAGTTTAGCAGAGTCACTGTGAATTCGGACACATACTGGATATGCCAAAATGATTAATGCCTCTACAATTCCTTTAACATACTTTAATTTGCAGAAAACTATAGATGCACAAAGGAAATGCCCACAGGATTAGCCTAAAAAAGGACTAAGCAGAATGCCTCAAGCAAGTTTTTTTTAATGTTTTGTAACTGAACACTTTTTTAAATAGCTAGACATCATTCTGCAATGAGTTTTCCTTCTGCTTTGTAAAATCTGGTTTCACACACTTGGCTGAAATAATTCATATCTTATATTTTATCGCCTTTAATGTTAATACCTCTAAACCCAAACAAACTTATGTGTATTGGTAACAGAAGTATTAGGATTTCTTATTTTTGAGTTAAAACGCTCCCCCAGAGTTCCACTTCCCCAACCTTCAAAGTAGTCATGTATCATTGCCAAATAATTTGTAAAAAAAAAAAAAAAATCCCTAGAAATTTCTAATCATTGATCTCTCATCTTAACTCTCTCTTGGCAGGCCATAATCTATATTATTTGCTACAGAACTATCTATATCCACTTATTCATATGTACATGATCAACAATACTCTATACACACCACTCCTCTAGACTAGAAATAAAAGCTAATGTGAATTCTAGCCATGAGGTGTTCTTTAAAGAAGAATTAAAATATGGATGGTATAATGGAACATTCTGAAAGCAAACAGAAGGACTGCTGAAGGATACCATTGACCCTGCCCTCTTCTCTATGTACTATGCCTTATTTGACTTCATCATGCAGATGGGCAGTGTACTGCAGGCTTGGGGCTGAGTTTGCTAAGAGCCATATAGAATCTGAATTCCTCTTCTTCTCAGTGCACCTTCAGGACTTGAATTACTAGCTTTTCTCCTCTTTTGATGGCACTTATTATTTTGACAAGGAAATGCTCATGGGATGTGCTACAGTGCACTCAAGTATTTTAGCACAAACCTGGACGGAGTGAGAAGCTGGGTAACCAGCATGGGATTAGCAAATAAGTCAATGTTCACATGATTTCTTATTTGTCAGGAGGATTTATACTGGAGGGTATGGTTTGCTGATAATAACTTCTAGGCAGGTTATGTGTTAGATAGCAAGGGAGTATCTTGGCAGAGTAAAATGCATGGACAAAATAGGAGAATTCACCTCTACAAATTGAGATTGAAAAAAATGGTGGACATATCCTGGATTCTGGCCATACGTTAAAAACTTCAAAGATTCACACAGGTCCAGGAACATTTTTTCTACCATATTGTGGTTATTAATTTGTTTTAGAACATATATAACCATAGGCACATATATACCACTACTTGCATTGAGACATTAATGACATGAGCACTGTAGGTCCAACGTTCAACATTTACGTGTACACAGAGAGGTGTTAGAGTAAAGAATTTAAGGTGTAGTTTAATCAAGACAAAAAGAATGAATTAATATTTGGCTGGAATATCAGCCTGAGCTCCCTCAACCTAATGTATATACTAAACGTGACCCAAATCATCAAGAAGTCTTTTGCATTTTTCGAAAGACACCAGAATTCCATGGGCTAATTTTCCATGAAAAACAACTTACGTAGAATGGATTTTGCCACTTGCCATTGCCCTTTCTGTCTGTTTGCATTTTTAATGATGGCTAAATGCTGATGGACAGAACAATCCTTAATGAGGTCAGGAAGAGTGGAGCAGTAGAATCACTGCCGCATCCCAAGCCTTGCCAGCTCACACCAGCCAGGGCAGATGGGGAGGGCTGTTTTTCTCCCATGGACCAAGGTTTTTGACATTTTCCCATCTGCTCCTGGCTGGTGTAGCTGAGGGTCCTGATTCCAAGACCCCTTAAGGGAACAGAATGACTTTGGATCCAGTGAATCCAAGACTGACACCTGCCCCACCCTGGAACACCTGTTTCAGGGTTTCCATTAGCTACTGCCAGCTGGAAAACCACTGGTGGTACCTTTCCGCCTCCAGAGTTCTCTGTATGCACAGTGGATGCCTCTCTACCTGCCGATGGAGCTTCTGTTCCTCAGTGAAGGAATATTCACCCCATCCAGCTCTCAACATCAAGGATTAGGATTGTGCTATTAGACATTTGGAAAATAATGCTTCGCTGAAAATATTACAGCAAAGATTAATTTGGAGACAGGGTAATACTGGAAGATTCTGACTTTCAGAACAAGGATGTTGCTGAAAAGAGATCTTGTACTTTTTGAATGCGGTAAAGGCAGCATCACAAAAGGATTTTGAAAGATGGAGATTTGTTTCAGTGGGTGAGTTCAAGAAAAAGCCATTGTAGTTCTGCAACAATATTAAGTGGATGGGATTTAGGGGGAAATACATGTGGCTGGTGATGTCCCTGTCTCCCTTTGTGTTGTGCTTGACATCCCTACCACAAGGGAGCAATCCCACAACAAGCCTTTGCTGGAGCATAGTGGTCCTGATGGCCACAAAATGGAGAATTGGCTTACAGTACTGGAAGGAGGGTCAAGAGGTCTCTTTACACTGTGGTGCACCAAACCCAGTCTTATGTTCCATGCTATTCAGTGGATGTATGACTAGACTGGTCATCAACCACTAGCAGTTACTGTTCAGTGAAAACAGCTCATAAACATGTTCATTTTATCTCCTCCTATTTCTAGAAAAAAATGATGGAAAATTATGGTATTAACCCATGCCTATTCCATATTGGACTACCATTCCCAGCACTCCCCAGACAACATGGGACACATTTTGCCATGGAATATGTTCATTAACTGGCACCCTAACTATAACTATTCATACCCAGTATTTTAGAGCCATCCATTTTCTAACCATTCAACAGGATAATGGGGAAATGACAGTCCATTACTAAACCCTGTAGTACTGTTTTCCTCCTTATGTTTTAGTCAGAGAATGGATCATTTTTTAAAAAACAAATTAGAACACAATTTTGCACATAAGAACTATCTGCTTGCATTTTTTTAAGTAGGCCACACTATTAAAATAATATCCCCTGATGGTTCTACAGAAGGGGCATCGACATTCGACTGCTCTTGTGCAGTTTTCACCCATTTTATTGGGGCACAGAGCAGCAAACCTTTCTCCTGAACTGTGCCCTATAAAGGCAGTTATTATGTACAACAATTATTCTTTCATCACTTCAAATCCTTTATTCCATTAGAGTTGGGTTTGCATTAGGGAAATCAGCAATTTAAGAAAATTGGGGCTTTGGCAGGCTGTAGATGACCATTTCCTTGCTTTCCTCCGCCCATGTCAGCTTCAGCATTATAAATGATTGCACTGCCAAAGAAGTCAACAATGTAATACCAGATTTTAAAAATTAAGGAGAAAAATTGAAAGGATCTGACAAGGAGTGAGCGCAAGAGCTAGCTGGCTATGGAGATATATTAGTTCTGCTTTTTACTTGCACTCATTGAAGAAAATGGCATTCAAGTTGGTTCATTATTATTCAAAGGCAATCTCAGAGTCTACCTCTATGATGCATTCAGTATTTGCAGGAAAGCTCGTAGCTTGCAAATCTGGTTGTAGTGTAAGAAGGTCAACAGATTTATCCATTAAACTATCATTGTAGGCAAACCTGTGAGTTGTACTTAAGTAAACTTTGAGGTTGCACTTCAACATTTTCTTACACAGGAAAAAAAAAGGATTCCATTACATGATTAATGTAACATAAAATAAATTAAGTAGTCTTGGCACATATAACTGGTGTGTTGGGGTTATTACTGTTTATATGTCATCATGAGATATTTATTTGCTGTATTGCACCAAGAATCATAAATCCGGTCATAACTGGCTTGAGCCTTGCATTTTAAACGACTTGTGTCTTTAGCATTGCAATCCTCAGACCGACTGGGTTAAATAGAAGTTATTTCCTGGTCAAGGTGTATAAAATTACAGCCTAAATTCTTGGCCAATTTCCAATCAGGGAATGAGGGCAACTTATTTCCCCACCACTACCACACTGAAGCATTTTTTATTTTAAAAAAATGTATTGGTGGGTGGGACTGCTGGTGGTGGGGAAATGAAACAATTTAACTTGCCTTGATGCTCACATATTATGTTTACTTTAGAGGTGTGTTCTGAAAAACAAACAACAACAACCCTGTGCAGTACATTATTAGTAGAATTCAGAATATAAAACCACGTTTCACCAGACACATGCATTCTGTCTTTTGAAATATGTTCATGAGCTGCCTTTCTTTCTTTCTTTCTTTCTTTCTTTCTTTCTTTCTTTCTTTCTTTCTTTCCACACTGTTCCAGCTTAATCAAAAGCAGTTAAGCATTCCCTTGGGCAACATAAACCATATTTCCCGCATTTTCTAAAAAACAAAACCCAGTTCCTACTTTTTAAATACACTGTATAAACATATCTTCAGCATATATGTACAGGTAATGTAAGTTGTCATGGCTAAGGAGAGTAGAATATGCATAAACAATAGGATTTTTTTTCACATTCACATGAAAGTATAGAATATAAATAAACAGACAAGCTTAAACAGAATATTTCACACATTGCCCAAAGAACATAGTCCCCAAATGATGTTGCAGGGTATTTATTTATTTCATTTTATTTCAAATATTTCTTGGCTGCCTTTCAAGACATGAGCCCTCCCAAGGCAGCATACAACAGTAAGATTCATATAATGAAAATCAATGTGGTAATAAAAACAGCAAACAGTCTAAAAAATAACAAACACCACCATAAGACAAAACCTACAACACACAACTGCTACTACAATCCAGTTAGATTGTATTTATTATGAATCTTCTGCCATTTGTGCTTTAATCATCACCGTTGACACATTTCTATGACTAGGTTGAAGAGGTTTGGGAGCAATCATATTGATACCTGGTCATATTGATAGCCTGGTTCATCCCCTCATTCCAAGCAGTGACCAGGACCTTGGCAGGACTGCTAGCTAAGCCTGTAGGAAAATCTCCAAGAGACTTCAGAAATCCATCCAGATTCATCAGCCTCCAGGAGTGAACAATCAAACTTGATTCCCTACCCTTGCAGAAGTTACAGGTAGCCTGAAGGTGAAAACGGATCAGATAATGATCTGACCATGCCAAAAGACTCACTACTGGCTCTCACATCATTTTTTTAATCAATCCAGTACAGAAAACCAGGTCCAACATGTGACTTGCCACATGCCCATTGTTGCCATGGCAACCATGAAATCCTGAGCCACTTCTGACAAGGTAGCATCAGCATGAATCTTTAAAGTCACAAGAGACCACAAGCCTTGGGGTCCTCAGTAATATGTTTAGACCACCTCAGTCAGCTGAGGCAGGGAGACTGTTAGGAAGAGGGATGGGCAGTACACCAACAGAATCCCAATCCAATCTCAGGTGCCCAACACTAGGTACAGACATTCAAAATGTCTGAGTGTTGGATGGGGTATCTGACCAGGGAGATGGAATCCCTATATACCATGGCTACTACCCCTCTGGTCGAGCTTAATGCTGCATAGGACACATTTTGGAGATCAAGCCTTCCCCTTCATTCAACGAGGTTTCGATGACACAGTTCAGGTCAGTATACTCTTCAGCTATCAGGTCAAAGATGACACAACTTTTTCCGTTAGCCAATCTGGCATTCATCAACAGCACCTTCAGACTAAAGGAAACTGCAGGCAAGCCACCCAAATTACTGAAGTTGGGAGGTTGACTGAGTTTGGGGATAAAGCACACAGATGACTGAATCGCCTTCCCTTCACCCAATGTTGTCACCACTAGAGATGGGCGAATGAGCAATTCTCTGGGATTGTCTCACCACTCATCTTGTGCCTCATTCCCATTCACATATGCAAACGGTGCTTGCTTCGCATGAACAGGAAAAATGCACAAATAGAGCAGTGATCGAATATGAGCTTTGCACAAATCTCCTGAAAATCTCCAAAAATTTGCACATATTTTCTCCATAGATTGAAGAGGGGCTGATTCAGTCTACTGAGGAAATTTACACAAATTAGGAAATGTGCAGAAATCAAACTGAGAATTGGGAATGAGGTGAACATGAGAACGCATCTGACAATCTGTAAATGTTTTCAGCGGACACATGCTCATGTTCACATTCAGAGCTCCTTATTGAATAGCCATAGTGAAACAATTAGCTTGGGATTGGAATCCAAATACCTGAAGGAACAGCTCCTCAAATAGCAACCTGCCTGCGCATAAAGTTCTGTAGATGTGGTGCTTCTCCGAGTGCTATCAGTAGAAAAATACATTATGTACGAAGTGGGCCTTTTTTGTGCTGGCATCATTTTTCTTTGTCATTTTAAAAATATTTTTAATGTCTTGTATGTTACCCTGGAATCTATTTTAGATGAAGGGCAGTTTAGAAAGAGATAAGTATAACATATGCACTGCCCCTTTATGTTGTCAAATGGTGCGCATTTTCTATACTGTCATTTACATATACACAAATTGGCAGTCATTTGTGACTACCAGTGGTTTATGCATATCCTACATTCATGAATCACAACACAGACACACATGTAAACAGGACCAAATGCTGAGGCAGAGTCTGGAGATGGCTAGATGTTGTTGTTTTTAATCTATCATGCCAAAGATCTGACTTATGGACACGATGCTAAAGCTCTGACTGTACTATGATCAAATTAAATTCAAATACCAAAAAATCACAAATGTTTTATTATTGAAGGAATTATTCATAGTACTGTGTATCTAAATATGGAAGCTCATGTAAATGTCTGTCAATGGGGCAATGTTTGTAGTTCAACCTTCTTTTGAAGAGCTGATGATTTTAATTTTAAAACATCCAGGAAGCAAGTGAGAGCACAGAATGGAAATGGCCAACCAACACACAGATAAAATCAATATGATCCTTAATAACTTAAGGGCTCTATAAACACTGCAGATTTCCTATACACGATTAACATAGCACAACATAGCTTATCAGCATTAAATTCATGCTTGTAAGGCATAATAATAACTGTCATGCAGGTTTCACTCTAATTTCTAAACTGAAGTTCCTCTCATGTAGTAATTTTGTTAACTTGTAAGATTTCCAATTCTCTTAATACCACAATTCATCTTCCTAACATCTGCTAGAATCAGGTACTAAAGGCAGTTCATTTCCCCTCCATTTAGATGAGTCCAAAGCTCTTTTGGGAACTTTTCCGACCTGAACTTGGTTTTAAAAAGTTTCATGAAATTACGCTCTCCCTTTCACACAGCCACCAGATGTTGCTATGGTTCTAGCAGAACAGTACTGATCACAGCACATCATTTCTTCAATGTTTCCTTTCTACATAGAAAATGTATGATAATGGACAAGAGGAATGACTTCCTACTTCTGTCTTCACTCTGACATTGGCTCAGTTCATTGGCTCCCTGGTGTTTACATCACCGTTGAGAAACGTGTTGTCTGGAGGGAAAACTCCACACAACGGTGGAGGTTTTTTTGGAAAACACTCCACGCAGAATATCCACGTTGTACGGAGGAGAGTTCCTGCTCAACCATTGTGTCGCGTGTTGTGTGGCAGGCTCCGTAGAGTTTTCCGTTGCATTGTGTTGACTTATCCCACTGGCTACAGAGTTCCCTGGCAAGAGTGGTGAAAGGAGCGAGTGCCGCTCTAGAAGAGCTGCCAGGATTGTATTTTTGCAGCAATGGCTGATGGGATACCATCGGGAGGACCAAGGGAGGAGAGAGGGCAATCCATCAAACATCATGATGGATTTCACTCAACTCCACAGTAGCTCACAATCACACAATGGTGGAGTTCGAACATGTTGTGTGGGGAGTAACTCCTAAAAACTCAACCATTGAGTGGAGTTTTCACACTGCATTGACTAACATGTTGTCTGAATGGCGCCACTGCCTGCATAGGAAGCATAGAAGGAATGGCACCCAGTAATAGTGGGGAGTGTGAATAATGACAGTGGTAAGTGAAACAAACACTTCCCCACTTTGCAAAATCACCTAAGTGTCCCTAATTCCATATTCTGCAGACAGGGAGGGGTCCATTTCTTCCCAGCACTATCTTGCCTATTAATTTGAATATATTTATACATCTAAAGAAACACATGGCTGCTGAGAAAAGTAACCTTCTGATGTCAATTTCTCACCCTTCATAACATGGCCGTATTTCATCAGGTTGTGCATGTCCCTACCCCCCATACCCTTGGTGTGTAGTCGGGGAAGTTGAAGTGTCTAATATGATTACTTAATGACACAGGCTGTTAAAGAAGAGGAGAGCTTGATTCAGAGACACTCTTTTTGACACTGCCTCCCTTTTTTTTGTAGCATATGGTTTCCATCCTTTCTTGATCATTTATATATATACATACATACACACACTTTCATAGGGTTATAAGCCTATGTATATTTCTCACACAACCTTCAACTACTACAAATAATCACGTGCCCAGACCTACTAAGATAGTGTGACAACTGCACCAGAGGAATGCCACTGTGGTAAAAATGTTAGTATTTGAATAAGTACATGTCTATGGTTAAGAAAGTAAACAGATCTGCATAAGAGGAAAGCACTAGATTTGGGACTAGAGATGTGAAGGCCTAGAAAACAAACTGGGGGGAAACAGGAAAAAAGGGGGGTCCCCCCCTTTTTTCCTCAGGAAGTTTTTGTCTTTAGGGAAAAATCCCAGAAAATATGTTGTATTCCCTCCCAGATTTTTTTCTGTTTTTGTTTCTGGCCCTTCACATCAACTTCCCAAGGGAAAACAAACCAAGATAGAAGTCTTGATAGGAAGGTAAGACAGGATGCCTCAGAATAAACTAAGAAGACCAACTCCTCTAGTCAGATATTACAGATGGCACAGTTGTAGAGAAAGAGAAAAGAATAATCAGAAAATTGGAAGAAAGGAGGAATATGCATGCAGTATGTGCAGTGTGTGGTTGTGTAGATAAAGAGAAATAGAACATTTCATTCAGCCCAATCTATGCTACTGGGGGAAATTCACATTGTAAATTTTTACTATTTCAATCTGGCTTGGTCAAATAAAGATACATGCAAACGATTTATCTGTAACCTTCAGGGTAATCCACTAGCCTCAGCATCATCTGAGTATATTACAATAAAAGAAAATGAGCCACACCTTCTGGCACAATAAAACATTGCTTCAGCTGGAAGCAGATAACAGAGAAGGGCACTCACCAAAAAGTAAACGGATGCCATATGCCTCTTCGCCAAAGAGTTTTAAGCAGACCTGGTGGATTTGGCATGTTCCCTTCTGCCTAGTTCTCTAGTGCCTTCTGACTGTCAAAGTCTCAGTATATACTAGAGGAAAATGTCCTTTCCAAATGCAAAACCTCTGGGCTGATATTAGGCTTTCACCAGAGAAACCTCTACTGTATATAAAGAATATTCCTACCTTTCTTTCTAAACTTGAGAAGACACTACCGGTAATTGCCTATTTATTGGCCACTGGGAAATGGCAAAAACTCTGTGGGATATGTGCCAGTTTAAACAAAATCAAATTTTCTTTAACAGAAAATGGCCTCCTCAGGGAAAATCCACACAATCCTTTCTCTTTAGATTCTGAGAAGCCACACATTATACATGTATTCTGTTTAAAAACTGAACTGTCAAATTGACTTTTCAGCCTATGCAAGATTTCTGGTAATAATATTCACTATTAGACTATGAAGTTAAAAGGTGGGTGGGGAGAAAGCCTATCTCATGATCCCTACTGAGTTTGATGACAAGCCTTAGTAATTGAAATGGAGAGAAAACCGCCGGCGCAGATGAAAGCAATTTGCATGAGTTTTGCTCAACTTGAGGGAAGCTAATGGACATGCCATTCTACTGCTCCAGCATCTTACCTTGTAAACTGTAGATTTCTCCCACGCTGTTCTGCCGAGTGATGTGATGCCAATATGCACTACGAGGGAGTGAGATTGACTTGGGTAATGTCATTGGTTCAGTCAAATTGGTCTGAAGCTGCAAAGATGAAGAAAACATGTCAAATCATGTTCTCCAGTTTACCTGCCCTTCATGTTTCAAGGCATTATGATAATGAGCAGCATCTTAAATTGACCTATTTCACTCACAATTGACTAATTTTAATTGTGTGTAGCAATACTGAAGATTATCTCCTGAAATTCAAGAGAGCAACCCACTGATGTTTTTGAACATTTAATTTTTCATTACAGAATGTTTACTCATCTTCTTAAGAAGTGCATTGAACTGTTACTGCTATTATGTCTTAAGGGACAACCAAGCAGGTAAGCAAATGGAAAGTAATAGCAGTATATTTGGCAAAGCCTGTCACTGTCATGAGATATTGTGAGTGGCTTTGCTGTTCTCTCAAAAGGAACCAAAGCTCAGCTAGGCAGGAGGTGGTTAATTTCAAGGCAGCACAAGACTGTGGTTCTTCATGAGGAGAAAGCTGCATCCATCCCTAGGTACTGACCAGTAGAGGGTAGCATCAGTAGCAAATGATGAAGAATGCTAAAAGTATCAACTTCACATAGAGAGTTAAGGAAGACTTAACTCTGTTCTTTTGAATTTGTCCATTATGCAAGAGAGAAATGCACTCATGAAGCAGTAGGATGTGAATGTATCTAGCTGCTTAAGCTGGAAAGCACTGGGTTAAATCCAACATCATGCCAGCATCAGTCCATTATGAAAATGGACTTTCTCCCTCTCTCCATGTTGCCTGAAAATTTACTTTGGGGGATTTCCCAGCCCTACTGAGAAGATTTTTGAGGGGGGGTGGAGAGCTGCAGAGGGAGGGGGAAATTGCTCTCCTCCAAGTTAAACTGATGGAAGCAGTTCGATCAGTGGAACAACACCATTAGATTTAACTTACTGTCTGGAAGGATGACAAATTACCATCCACACTTCCCCCTCACCTATGAATTAACTGTCCAGAGCTGTATGCCCAGTGCCCAATCCAGTATTGGGAATGGTATGCAATACCCCGATTGCTGGATTCACAGCTCTAGGAACCATGTCTTCAGTACAGTTATGTATGTGCGGTCCCTGATACAACTGATGATGAGTGCACAGAGGCTTGCTTCCATGTATTACCTCTGATGGACAATAGAATATCAGTAGAATATCAGAAACAAGATAATCATGCAAATAAATTATTTAAAGTAACAGGAGAAAAAAGTCAGGATAGCATATCATGGCAGAAGTATACTGTGTTCAACTAAATGAAGGAGAAGAGGTGGACAAAACTTCATTTGGACAAATAACTACAATATGCAGTATGTATCAAACTTAAATAATGGGGCATCTTTAAACTACCTAATCAAATATCTGCTGGGACAATAGAAGCATGAAATACATGTCCATTCAGGGCAGGATACGGAGTTGAGACTGCTATGGTCGCCTTAGTGGATGATCTACGCCTGAGTATTGACAGGGGGAGTGTGTCCCTGTTGGTACTCCTGGACCTCTCAGCGGCTTTCGATACCATCGACCATGGTATTCTTCTGGAACGCCTGAGGGGATTGGGAATCGGGGGCACTGTGCTTCAGTGGTTCCGGTCCTATCTCTCGGGCAGGTTCCAGATGGTAATGCTTGGGGATAGCTGCTCTTCAAAGAAGGAGCTGCTATGTGGTGTACCACAAGGTGCCATCCTTTCCCCAATGCTGTTTAACATTTATATGAAACCGCTGGGAGAGATCATCCGGAGGTATGGGGCGGGGTGCTATCAGTACGCTGACGATACCCAAATATATTTCTCTGTGCCTTCGACAACATCGTCAGCTAAGGATAGTGTGTCTCCTCTGAATGAATGTTTGGGGGCGGTAATGGGCTGGATGAGGAAAAACAAACTGAAGCTGAATCCAGACAAGACGGAGATGCTTGCTGTCAAAGGCCACAACCTGGGTTTGGAGGTGTGTCAACCAGTTCTGGATGGGGTTACACCCCCCCTGAAAGACTGTGTTCGCAGCTTGGGGGTACTCCTGGATCCGTCGCTCCAAATGACAGCCCAGATAGATGCGATGGCCAGGAGTGCCTACTATCAGCTTCGGCTGATACGCCAGCTGCGCCCCTTCCTAGAGTTGGAAGACCTAAAGATGGTAGTGCACTCACTGGTAACTTCGAGGCTCGACTTCTGCAATGCGCTGTACATAGGGCTACCTTTGTGCCTAGTCTGGAAACTTCAATTAGTTCAAAATATGGCAGCCAGGTTGGTCACCGGTACACCTAGGGGTGACCACATAACACCAATCTTAAAATCACTCCACTGGCTGCCCATTAGTTTCCGGGTGACGTATAAAGTGTTGGTTATTACCTTTAAAGCCCTACATGGTTTGGGTCCAGGTTACCTGCGGGATCGCCTTCTCCCATATAATCCGCCCCGCATACTCAGGTCCTCTGGGTGAATTTACTCCAATCAGCCAGAACCAGGCTGACGAGTGTTACCCAGAGGACCTTCTCTTCTGTCACTCCCAGACTGTGGAATGGCCTGCCGGAGGAGATTCGACAAATTAGCAGTCTTCTGGAATTTAAGAAAGCCGTGAAGACTGCTCTCTTCCGGCAGGCCTATCCAGTTTAATTTTAAGATGTTTTTAATAATGTATTTGTTTTTATCTGTTTTAACGGTTTATCTATTTTATTGTTTTTATATTTATATTTGGTGTTGTTCCCCGCCTCGATCTAGATGGAGAGGCGGGTTAGAAATGAAATGAAATAAATAAATAAAATAAATTATTCTAGGTTAAGAGTAAGCAATCTGGTGTCCTCCAGATGTTTTGGACTACATCTCCCATCAGTACCAGACACCATGGTCAATACTCTAAAACATCTGGAGGGTACCAGGCTACCTACCTCTGATCTAGGTTCTCACAATGAAAACAGGTGCCACCTTTGCAAATACATAATGAGGATATAACTGTAATTCCTGAGTAATTCCCAATTTAACAGTATGGTTTACAGTATGAGTCCTGGGTCATGCTAAGGGGTCAGAGAGGTTAATCTAATACTTTGCACAACAAATACTTCTAAATTCAAGGCTTTTGCATCAGTAGTAAAACAGAGGCCAAATGTTCAGAGTTTTAAGAAGCTGTAGAAGTTATTGGTGTGTGAAGGCAAGTAATATGCAAATATGTCAGAGAAGTAAATAAAATGACTAAGGAACTGAAAGAAAGACTGTGTACAAGACATTATTTTCTGCTTCTTGTAGCAATCAAGCAAGTAGAAACAGATAATAAACTGATGGGGATAGCACAATAACAGCTGCTTGACAGTGGATACCCAAAGGTGCCATTCTGTGCATGGAAGGATTTTTTCAATTTGCAGAATGACTTTGATCCAGCAGAGGCTCCTGAGAACAGAACCCTGCTGTTTCAGGGGTTCCCCCAAACTGCACAGCAGTTTTTCAAGGGGTGTGGAGGAGCTGGTGAAAACTTCCTTTCCCTTTTTCTTTTCAGAAGCTTTGGCTACATCAGCATCCCTTCTGTGGATGGAAGGTATCCAATATTGGTTAACTACTAGAAATCTTTGAAATATATCTCAGTTGAATCTATTTGCAGTTGGTTTTAGAATTGCAAGTGAAGTTTCCAATGAAATGTTTGGTACTATTAAATTGTTTTGATCCTCTTCTGTGTGCCAAGAAAATAAATCTGTCTCTTCTCTCCAAACCAGACCCAGCTGGATTTGGGAATAAGGCTGAACAGAATTGGGAATCAGCTACTCTAAGAGGCAGTGTTGTGTGCAGAGTTCATGGGTTTGCAAGCAGCAATCTCATTAGGAGGTAATGATTCAGAAAAACAGCATTAATTCTCCTGTGGCCCCTCTATAGAGGCTACTGTACAATGATTAAAGGACAACAGGGACATGTCAGAAAGGGACATAATGAACAGTGGTCTTTGTACATCACAATGGTGCACACCAGTCTTCAGAAAACACTAGAATACGAAGTATAACTAACATATGGCATTATTGCCCATTTCAGATATATTCCAGGTGATTTATTCTGCATCAAGGAGCAAATAATCATTATATGTTTATACAAACAATTGCTGCACATAAGACACCTCAGAGTGATCCTATTAAATTCAGTATAACAACTTTGGAATAAGTGGTTTGTAATTGCAAACACTTGCATTAAGAGCACCTTCCATTTGATTATCATACACAATTGAGGACAGTTACCTCTCTTGTCAGGTATTTGTTGATAATTACATGCCAGATCTTTTTAAAAAAGCAAAAACCCTGCTTTTCAAACAAAGAAACGGTTGTCCATACTTCATTTTATGTAGCATTTAAGCACAGTCACCAGTTCTTGTGTGCATAATCCTAACTGGATGAAGAACTACATGCATAAATAGGTCCTACGAATATGGGGATCGGGGAGACACACTTAAATCCTTGATGTCATTTGGGTACCAAGCAAATACCTTTTTATTTCCCCAGACTTTTAAAGTTGACCTGTTTTATGTCTCTGAATTTCTTTTTTGCTGCTTTGTGTTTATTTCTGCTGATTGCTTTTATTTATTTATTTATTACATTTGTATACCGCCCCATAGTCGATGCTCTCTGGGCTGTTTACATAGGATTAAAACAAATAAAAACAATATACAAAAATTAAAACAGCAAAAACATACAACATACACACAATACACACATACATTTAAAACTGCTACAACAGCCCAAAAAAGCTACAAAAACAAAACAAAACCCTTTTAAGTTAATGTGTTTTTGTTTTAAGTGGTTTTTACTATAATTTTGAATTCTTTGTAGTGTACCTTTAGAACTTGCTGAACAATATATCTTTAACCTAAAATAAATGAACAAATAATCACAAGAGTAGCTTTATTGAATCAGACTAAGGGCTATCTAATATAGCAGTCATCTCATTGTGTGGCTTCCCAATTACTATTCAGTGGCATACTGGCTCTCATCTGAGATGACGTGGAAACTTGCATCTAATAGATACTGATACAGCTATCCTCCATAAATTTGTCTAATTTTCTTTCAAAGCTATATTAGTCAGTGCCCATTGCCATATCTTGTGGTAATGAATTCCATAAATACATTGGGTTGGATCCAGATTTTATTAAACTCCAAGTAGACCCACTGAAATCAATGGGACTTTTAGTCATCACTTACTTAAGACCCATTAATTTCAATGGACTACTAGGAAATATGACTAAATCTGCATTCAATCTATTATGCCTTATGTGAAGAATTGTTTCATTTTGTCTGTCTACTAGATGACCCCAAGTTCTAATATTATGGGAGAGCAAGTAAAAGTCCTATCTGCTTTTTCCATACCATGAATACTAAAAGCTTTTGCCATATTCCCCTTTTGTTGCCTTTTTCTGAACGAAAACACCCAAACATTTAATCCAGCATTCCCCAATTTGGCGCCTGCCATGAGTTTTGGACGTCATCTCCTATCAGTCCCAGCCAGCATAGCAAATGGTCAGGAATCTTGGGAGTTTTGATTCAAAATACCTGGAAGGCACCAAGTTGGGGCAAACTCATTTAAGCCGTTCCTCATAAGGATGGTACCCCAACCACGTTTTCATTTTGTTTTCCTTTCTTTGCACCTTTTCAATTACCTTTTTGAGATGGAGTCATCTCAGATCTATCCACAGCCAACAGCTGATAAGTTTGATTGATGTTTTTAAAAGAGACCTCTGTGTGCGCTGCCCCTACAGCTTCAGGCTCCATCTCAGGCACAGTTAGATTGGGCCCAGTACATTTTGGTTCGTCTAGCTCTGTAAAGTTCCCATTTCTTGTATTTGGTTAAAAAATGTATGTGCCGTTCTTTAATGCTTTGAGCTTTATTTTCAGTAAAAAGCAATAGAAGCAACTGAACACGATACACCATTTCTGCCACAACAAAATTTGTACAGCGTATCTACTGAAGCAGTTTTATAGCCATCCGCTTGTATTCCTGTACTGCAACATGTTTTCATACCAGCTCACTTCCAAGTTTTTATTAGAGCCCATATTGAGAGACCTGTAAAAGTAGAGATGTCCTGAGAGTGCTGCTCACAGATACCCTTTGGTTTTAGCTTCAAATAAGGGAAAAGTATCTCAACCTCCAGTGCTGCTTTTGAAGTTTTAAGAGCTTCATTTTCTGTTGGAAAAGGCTATTTGATCTCAGACATTATCTAAATGTTATGTGAGATCAAAAGACCCTTTTCTAAGAAAGAAAAACAAAAACCTCCAAGAACTTTCTTCAAAAGCAGCAGCGGAAGACTTTATCTTGTGATAGACAGAGTTGTATCTCAGGACCAAATCTGATCAGTACCAATTCCCCACCCTATTAAGTTTGCACTGAGTAGTTATGCGTGTTTACTTAAAAGGATTTTTGGACTAAGTGTTAGAAGTCACTGGACAGTGAAGTGCTATATGCTAACATTCCCAAGTGCCAATGTTTGTCCTGATGTAGCTGTGTTGATGCCATGACACTTAACTGCTATTGCTCTGGCATATGTTTGGCTTAACTCCTGACCCCTCTCCATCTGAATGAAGTAGATGTTGATACATTTCTTCCCATTTAGCCCTTTTCTCCCTCCCTCTATTCACCCCCACCCCAGTCTCTAAGAGCTTCAGGGCAGGGACTTGTCCTTTGCTTATGTTAGTTTTTTTTAAAGCATCCTGTTTTTTAAAGCATACTTATGACGGCCTGTTTATCAGAGTGTTTTGCTCTGCTGTTTCTCAGTGCTAAGAGGCTTTTATACCAAACGTTGGTGAATTATAATGTGTCTGCCCACTTGCCAAGTCATTAGTGCCTATTTGGCTGATATGTAATACTAATATTTGTACCATCGCATGAACATGAAAACACCAAAATATTATCAAATTAGCAACTGATTCACAAACTGGGAAAATTTATTCATTGTGTATTGAAGACGATTTCCTCAAGCTATTATGGGTTTCAAGGCAGCGATGGGCAACTTGTGGCTGTCCAGATGTTTTGGTCTACCACAACCCACATCAGTCATAGCCAGCATACCCAATGGTGGGGCATGATGGGAGTTGTAAGCCAAAACAACTGTAGGCCCACAAGTTGCCCACTCCTGCTTTAAGAGAAGATTATGGATGGGATCCAACTTAAGAGTTGCCCAAGAGCTTGGTATTGCCCAGAAGAATTTTTGTAATTTCTTTTGTCCAAACAGCAGCCTGCGTGGCATATCACAAACTGTTTTTGAAAGTCTTGACACTTCCCAAAGTTGATCGCTATCTGGCATGAGGGGCTGCTTTTAAAATAATTCATTAAACAAAAAAACTATGGTTTACAAAACAACGTTAAGGGTCTACAGTTTTCAACCAAGCACCAAAAAGTAGGAAAATTGGGAGTTAAGGCTCACAAGCTTTAACGCCACATCGTCACTAAGGAGGCAGAAAGTGCAAGTGAAATTCTCATTCTCCCAAAGCAGATAAACCATGAGGACTGAATGGAGAATATGATATGCAGAGGTGACTGTGGGGTTGTGGAAAACTCATGATGAACAACCTAGGCCCACCTAGTTCTTTTTTTATTTAGAGCAGCCCTTCCCCATCCTGGTGCCCTCCAAAGGTGCTGGACTACAACTCCCATCATTGCAAGACAGTATGTCCCATGGTCAAAATTGCTGGGATTTATAATCTCAAAGAGATTAAATTTGGCACCATGATAGTTCTTGGATAAAGCTTTAGCCTTGCCAAGTTTGAAGCAAATCTGTTCATCTGCTGATTTCTCGGGATTTTTTAAAGTTTGAGGTTTTAATATATATATATATATATATATATATATATATATATATAAACTGTCATTTTTAAAGATAAAGAAATGAATCCTGGCACCATGATAGATGCCAAGTTTGCCCAGTTTGAAGCAGATCTGTTTATACGTTGAGTTTTAGGAATTTTGTAAAATGTGAGATTTTTAAATTATTATTTTTTAAAACCACTGGAGCCATACCCTCCTCTTTAGGGTATTGCACCTTGAGAATTTTCAGCCCTTGGCATCAAAGGAATCTAAAGTTTATAACTAAGAAGTGCTGGGCAAGCAGGGAACCTTTCCTGTTGCAGATTTGGTGGGCAGTCGGGCACCTGGAGCTCAGCAGAGGCGAGGCATCCACAAATCAAAATGTGGGAAAGGAGAGGTCAGTCAAAGCAGCCCACATGGCAAAATGGAACAGGCCAGAGGCCTTTTTCTCAGAGTTCCACACCATGGGCGACGAAGGGTCATCCTTAGAGAAAAACTCTCACGACCAACAGTGAGGTGTCAGTCGAGAGAGAGGCTATCATCTTTGTGTATGTCCTGCTGATGCAGATGTTGGAACCTGGCATGTTGTTGCTTTGCTTTGTTACCCCTTCCCTTCCATTTCACTTTGTTCACTTTTGAGCTAGGCTCTGTCTGCACTGCTTGCATGCAATGCAGAACGTTTGAAGTGTGTGTTGGAGAAAAATAGACAGATTTGTGACTTGGGCTGGCTGGCATATCTCTTTGAGACAGAGTTAGACTGAGGACACAACTCAGAGATTGCTGTAGCTGAACCCTGAGAGGTTGGCATGCCACACAGAGCCTTTCAAGAGCGTCTCGGAAACAAGTGTTGGTGCAGGTGTTGGCTGGTTGGAGGCTTTGGCTGGCATCAGTTTCAGACAGAGTTACAACTCAGAGAAGGCTGTAGCTTAGCCCTGAGAGGCTGGCGTGCCACACAGAGCCTTATAAGAGCATCTCAGAGTCCAGTGTTGGTGCAGACAGAGGTGGCTGGCAGCAGAGTTTTTTTTAAAACAAGAGTCACCAGATGTGACCAAGCTATAAGCTGGCACCCTACCCCCAGCAACAGGGTACAAGTGCACAGTCTGGCTGGACTGTTGGGAGACTTTGGCAGAGAGAGAGGGGGGATTGTTTGAGGCTGGAAGCTGGAGACGTTGGCTGGCTGGCATAAGGCAGAGAGAGGCTGAAGGCAACCCAGATTCACCTGTAGCTTGGCCCTGAGAGGCTGTGTTGCCACTCAGAGTGTTTTAAGAGTGCATCAGAGTCGAGCAGGTGTGCAGGAGGAGAGGAGGTGGAGGCAGGGCATTAGAGAGAGGGTCTCAGAGTCACGTGTTTGTGCAGGAAGTAGACAGGAGTTCAAAATCTGTATGTGACAAGTTCAAAATCTTGTCAATGCACAAGCCTTGAGAAGCTAATGTATATAAGTGAGAAGTCTGATTGGGCGAAGTAGTGTCTGTCGCCCATAACACCCACCGTAATGTTAGAGTAGAGAAACTTGTGACAATCATACACAAGGTTAATTCAGCCAGCCAGTCGACATTAAGCCCTGTTAAAAGCAGCAGCGGTTTGCAGCATAGTGAGGATAGTCAGAAAAGATATTTGAGGGAAGGGGAGAATGGATCACACAGAGTATAGCAAAAGCTTCAAAGTACAGCAAAAGCTACAAAAGTAGGAGTAAGTGAAGTTAATTTCAGATACGTTGTTCTTTATTTCAGTGATTTTAACATTAAGATGTTATGTAGAACAGATTTGTCTTAATTGTTTGCTGTAAAATCAGATATGTGACCAAGGCTATGTTCAGGTGGGCACACCCCCTTGGTGCTGGAAACGTCCCCCTGGGGCCAGACATGTTGGTGGACATGCCCCCTTGGGAGCCAACCATGTTGTCTTCCTTTTTGGTTTCCAAAATATGGTCACCCTATGCAAAATACAGACAGTTTAACTGTTTCTAAACCTTATTAGAAAAACAGTGTGACTAGGCCGAAATCAATGTTGTAGGCCCAGAAGCACTTTGATAGGTTTCAAAATTTTACTTAAGAGTTACACCAGCCCAAACTAATTAAATGAAGTGTTTGGAGCTTTCAACTTTATAGCAGTATGGACCAAACTCTTAGAAAAAAGGAAAGGAGCACTGTGTGTGTATCGCGTGGGACAAGTTTTTTTTTTTTTTACCTATTCCAAAGGGAGCTCTGAAGACCAGGTTATCATGGATCCAGAGAAAAGATAGCCCAAAATACTCTCAAAGCCAAAGGAAAGCATGTTCCAAAAGAGAAAAGAGAACTCTTCTTCTCTCAAAAGGGAGGCAAGAAGAAGGCTGCGTCTGCTCTGAAAGCCGGGCCTGCTTGTGAACTAAAGTTTCAGTCCCATTCAATTCCATAGTTTCCCTGTAGTTGGGTCTGAAACCAGGCTGCTTGGTGGTTAAACTAAAACCCAACTATCATAAGGAATAATAACTAAGAGAATTCCACTAAGGCTAGAGGAGGCAGGCGGCCATTTTATTTTCAACATTCTAATCTGGCTGAGAGAGGGGGAGAGCAATGCTATTGAGCGTATCTCGCCTCTGCATTGACTTGAATGAGATGAAAAATATTCATTAAAAATCAAACGAAGGGAACTTTTAAAAAAGAAAAGCTATTCCACAAACTGCAAGGAAGGAGGAAGAAGACCCCACCATTGGATTACTTAGCAAGGGCTTATTCTTTACAAAAATCCATGACATATATAATCACCAGTCATAATTATCAGAATCATTCTGATTCAAAGAGGGTTTTTTTCTTTTCTAATTTAAACTTCCCTCCCTCCCTCAATCCTTCACCAATCTTCTTGAAATTTTCAGGTTATGTAAAGCCAACATTTCTTTCTAGCACATGTAATTTTCAGGAAGATTGGTGAAAAGTATTGGATTTTATGAATGTTAGAATGACCACCACCCCAATTACCCTTTTAAAATGGTGGAATGCTTTTTTCCCAGTTCGCGCTTAACAAAGAAGGCACAACTGTGCCTCCTTTAATATTACCTTTAGGCAGGTACAACATCCTGTGTGGTTCTTTGCATCTCATCCTGTCTTAATCTGAATTCATTCCCATTAAATAGCTGTAAGTGGAGCTGAATTCAAGTCAGGAAAGGATGGCATGCAACTAGGGTGACCAGATTTTGAGAACCAAAATCCCGGACCCCCCCCCGCCACCCCCCCCCAAAACAACCCCCCCACCGTGCGCCCGCGCCGCCCTGCGCCACCTGCCCCCGCACCGCCCGCCCGCCCCCGCGCCGCGCTGCCCGCATGCCTGCCCCGCGCCACCCCCCGCCCCGCTCGCACGCCTGCCTCACGCCGCCCGCTCGCCCCACGCCGCCCGCCCCGCGCCGCTCACCCCACGCTCCTTACCTGCTGGGGCGTCCGCTTCCCTCCGGTGCTCGGAATCTACTGAGAAACAGGCTTCCAGCAGGTAAGTGCCTCCCGCCGCCCGCCGCCCGCCACCGCGCCGCCCCCCGGTTGGCCCGGATCGCCCCAGGGCCATCTGGTCACCCTTTGGGGGGGTTAAATTTCCAGATTTGCCCCCCCAAAGCAGTTTTTCCCCGGGATGCGGATTTGCTCCCCATTTTCTGGGCATGTCCAGACAAATCCGGGCGGATGGTCACCCTAAGCAACGAACCACACAGCTAGTAATACTGTTGTAGTCAAGGATGTATCTGAATATGTAGGTGTGAACTAGATGATCTGAAACATATTCAAATGTCACTGACAGCACTAGTCCTCCCCTATGTGTTTATCCTGGATCCCCAATGCGGTACCCAGTCCCACTTTCATTGGTGCCCAGATGGTTCTCTGCCCCTTCTGATTTTTCTTGGTATCTTTCTAACTGGGTATCTAGAAATGGTGCCCTCCGACATCATCTTTTATTTGCAAGAATGCCTCTAGCCCCCTGAAAATAAACATGCTGGGTGCCTGCAGCCCATTGTTTTGTTCTGAATCATGCCCAGCTATCCAGCGAAAAGTTAAAGACAAGCTGGGGGATGGTAGAGAACATCCTGGGGACACCAGAGGAGATGGAGGGAGGTGCTGTATGTTTCCCTTAGAATTACCAGTTTGTGTATTGTGAAGTGGAGAAGAAAACTGACAGTTCAATAGGTAGTCCAAGGGATGGTAGGAAATATTCTGGTGGGCAAGAGGGGGTGGAAGGAAGAGAGGAAGGTATTTTGCTTTGTGTGCGTGCATATGTTTCTCTGAGCATTATCAGTTTGCCTTCTGTGAAATGTTTTTGGCAGATCAGTAGAATAGTTTAGTGAGTTCAACAGAATAGTTTAATGTTTTGAAACGCAGACCCCACCTCTGTCTTGCATGTAGATTCCTGCGAAAGTTACTTTTCTTTTAGCCTCACCAGTTTGCCTTTCTGGGAAGTGGCTGTTTTCTGACTGCTCACACCCACCATGATAGCCATTTGTGAATGGGCAAAAAAATCCCTTCCAAGGAACCATTTTGTGAGAGCATCTACAACATTCTCTCAAAATTTCAAATGAGCCCAAGGCTGGAAATCCCTGATGTCTTCTAATACAAAATGTGTAATGTGACATCTTGTGAATTTTCTGCGACCCAGCAGAGTAATTTGCAACATAATGATGTTAATCACATGCTTTGTAATAGTATATAAAGAAGAAAGGAGGTGAAGGAATGGGGTTGTTGCTTTCACAAGTAGGCATTACATTTTCTAAGAGGCTTGCTGCCAAAGACATAAGCAAATCCTTACCTGTGTGTAAAACGCTTTTTATAAAGACTGGTGTATTACATTTACTATTGAATTTGTTGCATCAGTGCATTGACTGTCTATCACCACCTGGGTAGGAGAAAGCTCTAATCTTGCCTTAGGCCTTCGACATAGGAAAACTCACTTTCTTGAACCACATTATTTCCAACACTGGATGTAAATGTAAATGATCATCTAGAATACATCTGAGATTTCACCCAAGACCTAAGTGAGTGATTTATTACTATGGAAACAAAACCAGACATGTTGTATAGGAGGTGGAGAAAATGTTTCTCCTAGTATTGCAGACAGACATTTATTTGACAAAGCTGTGGAGTATGTGTAACATGCAAAGAAGATATACTCCTGACATCATTAGTTGTGGAAAAATGTCATTGCAGATTAAACCCGAGGCAGAATATATATATGGGAGAGCTTGTACATGACTCGGAATGTGTGTGCTGATACACCTTTGTTTCCTCTGGAGAAAACATATAGAGGAAGGATGCATCTGAAGCAATGTTTTTTTTTTTAATTAGCTGAAAATTCTGGCCCAGACAGTACATAGAAATACAACTCTCTAGTGTTTAAATTTAACAGTATCAGAATTTTAAAAAAATTGAAAACCAAAACAAATTAAAAAGAAAATCAAAATCTAGGATACTACTTTTGTTTGCACAGAAGTTCAAAATGCCCGTTGTTGACTGATTTCTAGTTCTCTGCATCTAATGAAAGCTAGGAAAGTTGACTGCAACCATTTGCTGCTGCCACTACTGCATTTTTAAATCTGCATTTTATAATATCAAGGTACATCTGCCTATTTCTCCAGCTTTCACCATTTATATGAAGTGAAAGGATGGTTTGGCAGTGCTTTAAAATATAGACTGATACAATTGCAGCAGCCAACTATATTCCACTATGGCCTGATGCAGACTACAGACTGCAAATCAAAATCCAGCCTCAGGAACATATAATCCTTTCACGTCCCTTTTCCAGTTTGCATTACAGTTTGAATCTGCTATTGTGATGTTCTGAATTATTATCTAAGCATGGGTTGGACAACAAATCCAGGTGATCTTCTAATTCTCGCCTCAATAAGAGGTGAGCATTACAACCAATCCCTCTTTCCCATCATCACTGCTTCATAACCATCCATGCACACTCTATAAGATCTATCCCACCATTTTGCTATTCTTGCAGTAAATGATGGGAGGGGTTCTCCTTTCCCCACTCCTCTCTTTAATGACTGGCACACTGTGATAGTTGTGTGCCAGAGATAAGCATGCTGGGGAACCTACCTTACCCAATAACCCTTGGAGAAACAGTAAGGGTAAATGTAGAGAAAGGAAGGGTTGAGGAGGGATGAAAGGCAGGCAAGTAGGTGAGGTGGTGTTGGGTAGGCCTCAGACTAGAGGGTCCAAAATCATCCCTCACTTTTGTGGGTTAAAAAAAAGCTGGGCTAAGAGGTTTGGCCCAACTGTAAATCAAACCCCATTACAGTACTAGTGATATCATCAGGAATTCAACAGAGTCCCAAACAGTCTTGTCCCTTTCTACACCATAGCAGTGTAAAGGAAGAAAGGGAGGGCGATCCCGGAAGTACCTAACACACACCATTGGTGCACAGGGAGGGAGGGAGGGCAATCCCGGAAGTACCCAATACACACCATCGGTGCACAGGGAGCAGCCAGGGGCCATCACAGGTAAAAAGCCTGGTGTGGAAAGGGCCTTGGAATAGGGCATCAAAGAACTGAACTGTCTTCCAGGTTTGGCTGAAACAGATCAATATAATTCCGAGTGTGACTGGGGGAGTTCACCCATCACTAATTCAAGCTCTAGTTGAGATGGGGACAATGGTTAGCTTCAGTACAGAAATAATACTAAACCACGGTTACAGCAAACAAGAAATGGGAGCGGGGACAGTTCATGCCACAGAGAGGGAATGAGTATCACCCACTTGTGAGGCTGGCCCCCAATTTGTATATCACAATTTTCAGAGACCAACTTCCCAACTTCTACCTGTTGTCAGAAAAAACAAAACATTTGCACTTGGACTTTGACGGTCTTCAGTTCAATGAAGACTGTCTCTTCAATGTTCCCAGCATAAGTTCCATGTCCTTTAAATAATGGATATGGTATACCAGTGGATATGGTATACCATTGTCACATTTCCCTACGTTATGAAATCATTAAATCCTTTTCTGTCCATAGATGACAATGTTGGGCTAGTGTATTTATTTAAAAAGAACATTGCTTAATTTAAATTCAGTAATCCTTACAGAAGTGCCACTCTGTTTCAGCCTCAACCACCCAATAAAAAAATGCATCTGTTACCATGGAGAGCTTCACTTTATGCAGATTTTTCCTTCTCACAGATTGTGAAATATACATAGGCAAGAGCTGTGCATCTATACGGAGAACATTACAGAAATTATCTGATAGCAGATATTACAGGAAAAATAACAACTGTAGTTTCCTTTTCAACCCTAGCGTTACCACAATTTCTGCTGTCATTCCTCACAATACTAACTAATAAAGCCAGCTACGAAGTAGAGCACGATGATAAAGGAAGGGGGGAAAGTTAAGGGCTCATGCTATCTTGTCAACATGATTCTATCTGAATTACAACGTATGCAATGGGAGTACCCACTCAGCCACTCAGATTCATTGGAAACTTGCCCTTTAGCCACATTTATGGAAATAGATTCCGACAGGGTGAATAGTTGTTGGAACAAACATATTTTATTACAGGTCAGCCATGAGGTTAACTGAGAGGATACAAACATAAGTTACAGCACAGGGGGCATCAGTGACAAACATATAGCTCCTTGTATCTCCTATTCTTTGCCTACAGCAGGCCCACTTAACTTGCACATCTGTTATCTGCACAATCTCATACATGACTATGTAGAAGTAAGTCAGTGGGGCTTGTTCCTAGTTAAGTAGGTACAAGATTGAAGCCTAAATATCCAGGGGTTAATTCATGCCAGCACTCCTGTTTTAATGTTCCAATGCTAAAGAATCAAAGCCAGAAGATATGATACCTTAATAAAAATAGAAAAACAAAACAGAATGTCTTTGAGCATGTACAAAGAACATTCCCTTCAGCAAACTCTGAAGCAAACTCTCATTTTAAAACAATGTGCTGAAAATATAATCTTAGCCTGGTTCATTCTCTAGTGGCTCCTTCAGTTTTCATTAAATCTAAAGTAACACTTATGTCAGGAGTGAGGACACAGGAGGGCAAGTGCATTCCATGCAGACTTCCACTGTAGCACACAAGGCACTTTTCTATTGCATGCAGGCCCTGATAAAGATTCCAGCCTTCCTTTAAAATAAATAAATTTGGAGCTTTTGTGGTCGGGATGGTAAGTCTGAAGACCAGTCAGCAAAATATCAGACAAGCTCAGAAATCAAATAATACATCCAGGTTAAGCAACCTGGTGCCCTCTAGATGTTTTGGACTACCTTCCCATCATTCTTGACTAGGGTGACCATATGGAAAGGAGGACAGGGCTCCTGTATCTTTAACAGCTGTATAGAAAAGGGAATTTCAGCAGGTGTCATTTGTAGGCATGCAGCACCTGGTGAAATCCCCTCTTCATCACAACAGTTAAAGCTGCAGGAGCCCTGCCCTCTTTTATATCTGGTTACTCCTAGTGGTAGCAAAGCAAAGAAAGAATGCAATATGTGCATCCTCTATGACCTGGAATCCAACCCAAGCTTCCATGTTTTGTGTCATAAATATGCAAACTATTCATTCGAGCCACATTACTCGCAACTTGTTTCTAAAGTGGACTTGCATCCTCCCTTTGTTACTGTCAGACCATACTTTCCAATATAATACAGTAAAGACATGGTGGAATGTATGAACAACTCAGCAGAAAAAGGGCAACTCCACATGTCTACAGGTACTGTACAAAATGCTACTTTGAAATAGAACTCTCTCAGAGAAGAGATTTGAAATGGGTACTTGACCACATTTTCCTCTCCTTCCTATTGCAGCCCTTTAGATCATCGCCTAAAAGCTGGAAAGAGAAAAACTCAAAGAAATTAAATGTAATTTAATGTGCGATAACATATAGCTGTGCTGAGAATATTGACTTTCCCCTAAACGGGGTTTTCCTTTGAAAATCTCCTTGTTCTCTTGGAATTAATGGTCTCAGCTAAAGTTAGTGGGAGAGAAAATGCCTGCGTGAGTCAACCATAAAAGCATCACTCCTTCTCAATTTGCTGAAAGGCTGCCTGGTGCACAAAAGAAAGTGGCCTTAGTAAAGGACAAAGTGATTCAGAAGGCTATGATCAGAAATCTTCACGACTTGCAAATTTTCACTTTACTTAAATGACCTCAAAATGTGATTTTCTAAAAAATGAATAAAAACAACACATTGCCTTGCGACCCCTTAAGTAGGCTGACCATATGAAAAGGAGGACAGGGCTAGGGTTGCCATATTCTGAATCCACAAAACCGGGACAATTTTTTGGGGGGGGGAGGGTAGATTTTTTTTTAAGCCTCCTAGTGTGCATATGCACAATTTAATGCGAAACAAGAGGCCTGATAGCTTATAGCAAGAACCTTTGTGACCCGGTATTATCCAGATACAATTAATTTCGGCAGCAGAGGTGGGTGGAGGGGGCAATGCGGTCCACCAAACCCCAGAAGTTGCCCACCTCCAGGATACAAGGCAGCTCCCATAAGCTAACATACAAACTCTGCAGAACTTTGTACTTGCCCCAGATCACATTTACGATGCTAGGGCTCCTCTATAAGATGCGAGGAGCAATTCTAAAGAAAAGAGCAACTCTGAGCATCTGCAGAGTACTTTCCACTCAGCACTGAAAAATCATCACCAGCATTCTTACTGCATGCTCTGCTGGGACTGGGGGGCTTCTAAGGCAACGGAGAGGCCTGTTGGAGGACAGACTTGAGCCCCAACACCTCTCCTTTTAGAGGGAGCGCCTGCACAGCACCGCATGTAGTTGGCTGGCCAGTGGGCACAGAGCAAGGCGAAGAAGAGCAAACAGACCGCGATCAATGGGTGCTCCAGGCACATTGCACACCATCGTTTTAGTGCACACTCGCCTTGGTTTTACAGTGCTCAACCCACATGGTGCTGTGTCGATCCTTCTGTCCTCCTATTTCTTTTTCTTCTCCATTTGTTTTAAGATCGCATATTGTCTGGTTCTTTTGAAGAACTGCAGGGGAAAGGAGAATGGGGGTTGGGCGGGCGCTGCTCTGGCCACCCAAGCAGTTTGAGGCAAAGGTTTTTGTTTTGTTTTCACGTTTAAAGGTTAAGCTCCAGGATTTTTTCTGAAGTTAGGGGGTGTTTTTTTTCTGAAGTGGAGGAAATCTGCAGCCTGCTATCTGGGATGTTCTGAATCTGCACCCTGATCGATGGGTGTTTACTCTGAAGTAAGTCTCCACCCAAATTGAGATTTGCTTCCATTGGAGTGGCCTGGGGGAAGGAGAACTCCAGGGGATGAGAACGGGGTGTGCGGGCACAAGCAGCTGTAAATCCAGGAAGTAAGCGTTAAAGAAAAGAAGGAGGGAAAGCTAGGTTTAAAATGGGAGGTGTGATAGAGCTCTAAGGCTAGAGGTGCACTTCCTGTTCTTCTGACTTCGTTCCCCCCCCCCCCCCCCCCCCAGGCCCACACTAAGGCAGCCTCCTCTCCCAACTTAAAACTCCCACAGACCCAGAGCTGGCTGGAGTGGGAATCCGGGATTCTTGCCCAGCCGGTCGGGACATTTCTGAAACACGTGAAAATCGGGACTTTCCCGGTTTTCCAGGACGTATGGCAACCCTAGACAGTGCTCATGTAACTTTAAGAGTTGTAGAGAAAAGGGAATTTCAGCCAGTGTCATTTGTATGCAATAAGTTCCTGGTGAAATTCCCTCTTCATCACAACAGTTAAAGTTGCAGGGGCCCTGCCTTTTTTGTATATGGTCACTCCAATATTGTGCCTGCAACTTTAACTGTTATGATGAAGGGGGAATTTCACCAGGAACTAATTGCATACAAATGACACTGGCTGAAATTCCCTTTTCTCTACAACTCTTAAAGTTACATGAGCCCTGACCTCCTTTTCATATGGTCAGCCTACCTTAAGAGACTAACAAATCCATTCTGCTAAGAAATGTACTTGTGGCACTTGTCTGTAATTTCTTTGTGTTAAAGGTATACAGAACTTTTTCTTGGTTTTGCTACCATGTGTTTGTTCTTCTTCTATGAATAGGTAAGGCAGGCCTAGGTCCGCACAACTGGTGATCCACCAAACAGAAGAACATAAATTGGAAATCATTCTTCATTTCACAGTATCTTTACAGTCATTGGCCATGTTCCAGGCTAGTGCACATCTGGTTTCACAGAAATGTTTTCATACTTATTCATTAGGTGAGCGTATGAAAGTAGGAAGGAGCTTCCTATTTAGGAGCTTCCAAACTAGTTTGCAATGAATGTGTAGTGTTAGGAAGGTGTGTGTGTGTGTGTGTGCATGCATCTCATTAGGAAGAAAGAGCAACACTTTGCTGGGTACATGGAAATGCCTTCATGCACCTATCAGAGTTCATGCCTTGTGCAAAATATTGATTCCTGGTGAGAATTTGGTCTAAAATAACTAATTTTAACCATTTTCCAATATCTTGTTAATGCAGCCATGGTGTTAGTTTCTTAAGTCTTCATTTTGATTAATCTCACAATTATTGCCTTCCTAATGCAGCAAATGCCTTTTACAATATTGGAGAAAGGTCCTTACCCGTGCTTTTTGCTCCATCTCCATCATCAATCTTTCATGTTGCTCAGCTATTGCCAGTGTTGCGGAATGGACCTTCTGATAGATCATCTCGCCTTCCCTTGTCTGAAAGGTGAACAGCCCTTCTCCCGTGTCACACATCCTAGAAAAAGATTTTTTTAAAGTTTTTTTTAAAAATAAAACTACTAAATAAAATAAAAGTGCCTAGGTGAGTTATGCCAGTATTCATATTGCTATTGGAATTACCATGCCAGCTAATGTAGGAATTTATTATTTTGCCAAAGGATAAATGAATTCCTAATGGCATAAGCAAAAGTAATCTTGACTTTAAAGCTGCTTTAATTAGGCTGACCAGATAAAATCCAGGTCAGGGCTCATGTAACTTTAACAGTTGTAGAGAAAAGGGAATTTCAGGCAGTGTCATTTGTATGCAATTAGTTCCTAGTGAAATTCCCTCTTCATCACAACAGTTAAAGGTGCAGGCACTATACTAGAGTGACCATATACAAAAGAAGGCAGGGCCCCTGCAACTTTAACTGTTGTGATGAAGAGGGAATTTCACCAGGAACTAATTGCATACAAATGACACTGCCTGAAATTCTTTTTTCTCTACAACTGTTAAAGTTACATGAGCCCTGACCTGGATTTTATCTGGTCACCCTAGCTTTAATAAGAGACACTTAAATAATTGCTTGCTTTTTCTGTATGTTCACAGTGATGTCATACACATAGGCATGTTCAAACATTAACATTTTTACACTTTTAGAAATACTACCCCTGGCATTTCTAGTGTGCTTTTAAAGAAGAAAAAAGCTGTGCTTTTAAGAAGAGAATGTATGTTTTTTGCTGATAATGTGAATTGGCTCTCAAAAGCAGGAATACATTGTGTGCCTATCTGATCATTTGAACTGAATAGCCCTAAACAAACCCTTTCACATGTGAAAGGTGACCATATGAAAAGGAGGACAGGATTCCTGTATCTTTAACAGTTGCATAGAAAAGAGAATTTCAGCAGGTGTTATTTGTAGGCATGCAGCACCTGGTGAAATTCCTTCTTCATCACAACAGTTAAAGCTGCAGGAGCCCTGCCCCCTTTTGTATCTGGTCACTCTAGTTAAAGCTCCTGCAGCTTTAACTGTTGAAGAGGGAATTTCACAAGTTGCTGAATGCATACAAATGACAGCTGCTAAAATTCCCTTTTCTATACAACCATTAAAGATATGGGAGACCTGTCCTCTTTTTCACATGGCCACCTTATTTATGTGAATACTGGAAAGTGGGTCTGTTTTGCTGCCCCTGCCCCTGCGGCTTCACAGCTGCCTCTGATCCTGGTGTCTTAGGTGTGGAAGTCTACAAGGGCAAAGACCACATGCACAGATTTATGAAGGGTTCTTCAGAGCTCCTAGATTCCAGCTCCCAGGGAAGCATCTGTATATAGACTTTCCTCTTACAGACATTTGCACCCTAACTAATGGGCAGTGGGGATGGGGGAAACAATGCAACTTCCGAGGCAGTGGTGTGGCCTCGCTCCTTGATCATTGTATGAAGAGCATTAAATACTTCAGCCAATCCATTCACTACACCACCATCCCAGATAATCCTATAGCGAGCTAGGTAGTGCATATACAGCAGCCTTAAGTCATCACAATTGTCCTGGTAACTGAAGCTAGCAAGCATTTGCCAAGGAACACCATTTATGACCTACAGCAATTGCATATATTATTCTGAGTAAACAGCAGATGCAGAGGCCCTGATCCAGATTAGGGTGGTTGGGAGAGCCACGGGGCTTTATCGCTTTGACCCCCAGTAGAGTCCCAATCAAAACTTCGTCCCCCCACCTATTTGCATTGGAAAGAAAGCTTCCATTTGCATCAATGGAGCAAATAGCAGTGTGGGGGGATTTGGATCAAGATTATAGTGGGAGGCAAAGGGTTAAAGCCCGCAATCCCTGGGTCCTAATCCAGATGAATTCCCCCTCCTCGTGCCTGCTATTAACTGGAATAAAATGATCCACAGAATTGCTAATTATGCGAACAGCGTTATAACTAGTTTGGCCCTCAAGTAGGGAAGCCAGGAGACAGAGAACATCCTGTTGTTTGCTCCTATTGCCACTGTCATCACAGAAGGGATTGCCTTTAATGCCTGCTTGGTGTTGCAGGAACCATCACAAAAACTACCCTGTTCATGCTGTGAATTTTCCACCTTTATTATTCCTAAACTATCCTGTTCTGGCCAAATTAACTATTTTAGCTAATATGCTTAAATAACTTACCTGTAAGCATTTGTACCTGAGGTTTTACACTCTAATTTAGATCAGTAACCTTTTTGGCTCTGGGGCTGCATGTAACGTCAGGATGACTGCCACGAAAGAGAGAGTTTAACCTCACCCTGCTTCCAGCAATCCTGAGTTTAACCTCACCCTGCTTCCCTATTGCAAGAAGCAACAACCGCTAATCTGTGATTTTGTTTTTGCTCATTTTTTTCTAATCTCATTTTTAAAAAACCCTTAACTCTCTGCACATACTAATATTTATTTTGATTAATACCTCAAATATTATATGAGATTGATATTTGATGGTACATAACTCAAAATGTGGGAAATGTATGGGTTATGGCCAGGAAGATTACTATTTTAATTCTCTGTCTAATACATTTTATTACAAAAGTGATGAAATAATGTATTTGTTGTATACATGTAGAAATAAAGAAAGAAATATGCAAGCTTGTTTGTGGAATGATGTTTCACAGGCTATATTAGAGTAATTTTTCAAGCAAAATCAATGCTCTGCCCATGGGGTTTGGAAAAGCTATACTTTTAATGCTATTTCATATCCAAGGTTTATGATGAAACCAATTTTTTGGCACATAGGCCCTTCTATTTAGGGCCACCAGAATGGGCCAAAATGTTTTATTGAAAATTGAGAAAAGGGGAAGTATTTGATGGTAGTCCTACCCAGACTATGCTTTTTCACTTCAATAGGTCTACTCTGTGTAGGTGTTAAAAGGAAGAAGACTGGGTTCAGATGACATGATAACAAATGGTGGGTAAATAGTCAGTGGTGGGTTAAATAATCAATGGTTTGTTATTGTGTTGTCTGTTGGGTCTTTTTCACACCATGGTTGGTTATTTGACTGAAATAACCAACGTAAATAACCAGTGCTGTGCAGAGTTGATTATTTGAACAACTGTTACTTATTGTGTCATGCATCGGGCACCGTTGACTATTTCATTGCACACAGTTGGTTATTTTCATTGACTACAGAGTCTCCTGGCAAGAGTGACCAAAGTAGCAGCTGCTGTTCTAGTCCAGCTGCAGAACTTGCAATGGCTGATGGGATACCAGTGGGAGGACTGAAGGGGGAGAGAGGGCAGGGGATGTGTCAATCAAACACCCCATTGACTAATAGTCAACTTGACACTGGCCATAATCTACACCATGGTTGATTATAATCATGTTGTGTGGGGAGTACCCCCTTGATAATAAACTGTGGAGTTGACTATTAACCTACCATTGCCTATTGTGTTGTCCGAATGCAATCAAAGTCTGAAAACAACCAAGCTCCATTGAAATCTGTGCAACTTCCTTCTTAGTAAGAATGCCTAGGATCATGTAAAACGCACTGAACATTTGTTTAACAAAGACTGTCCTGCTTGCTGTAGTGCAGGCTTTACGTTTAAAATGACAAGCTTTATTTTTTATTTTATATATGTAACAAAGCAGTATGCAATACAAAAAAGTCTTATTCAAAATACTTATTTCATCATTCTAAAGTTTTAAATTGCTAGTCTGTGCCAGGAACTCTGCCAAATGAAGGGAGAAAAATATCAAGCCTGTCCTTGCATGTTTCTGTTCTTCAGGCATTTTTTTAAAGTTTTATTTATTATTTCTGATATTTCACCTTTTACTATTTGGGCCAGCACTTTGAAACATTTCTGTTTGGAAGTTAGAAGGTTGAACTTGTTTTGTTCTGTCCTGTAGATCTGTGTGAGCTGATCTGTTCATTACAAAAAGATCAATGGAGTTGGCATGGATATAGCACGAGCAAACAGTTCATCAGGAAACATCTCCCCCATATGCTCCATGGAAATTAACATGGGTAGCACAAAATACCTTCATGCTCTTGTCTCATTTATTTCCCATTTATTTCCATGGGACTTCTGTGTTGGAAAGCTTTAAGCCATGTTATGTCATCCAGCACCCAATGTAGAAAAAGTTCTAATTGGAACTTTCCAACTTACATTGCTGTGGAAACACAATTATACTAGTGCTATACTGCTGCATTGACAGAAAAAAGCCAGAGGTATACGAGGAAAAATAAAATAAAATGTAGTGCATTGAGGCTGTACTGGTAGGGTGGGATAGTCAATAAAGAAAAGGTTAAAGCATGTAAAAGTTCACAATGAAAGCTAGTAAAGGTTAACAAATAAAGATAAGACTGAAGCCAGGAGAAGTTGGACAGGAAATACAATTAATCAAAGTAGCGTGTTGTGACAGTAGACAAGCCCTAAAGGTGAAAAAAGGTCATAGAAGAAGTAGAGAAGTCCTGTAAATCAGCAATGATACAGAAAAAAGATAAACAACAAGATGAACATATATTAAGTAAAGGGCAACAGAAGGAACACGCAGATATGTTTGGTCTGCTCTAGAATGTTTGATATAGATAGCCTCAACTGACTCGCAGTTCTATTACAACCAAGGAGTATTCCACAGGGAATAAAAGCTTCACAATGAAGTTCTATTCATATGATGAATGTCTGAAATTACCAAAACAAAAACCAAAAAGTTAAAAATAGGTGACACAAGTTGCTATTTTGTATTGTTTATTGTTTATGTGATTTCCATAATCCATTATTCTGTGGCTTCAGTTTATAAATTCATAGTTCATAGTTGTATAAGTATTTTGAGGTCCATCAGATTGGTGACAAAATTGGCAAGATGGAAGTACCTTTTTGGAAGCTGGTTCAATATCTAACTTATTGGTGTAACACTGTGTAATTGGGACTGTTGGAACTAAACACACACATTCCTCTTTAGGTGACAACCAGGTAGGAAAATTAAAGCAAATCCAACTGGACTAGACTGGAACAATCCTAATACAAATGTTGTGGGCTGATAGTACTGTACAGCTGGCTTCTCAACAGGAAGGTTCTTCTGTCTTGGTTGTTTTTATGTTCTTGTTGCCACTTTTCTATGGCAAAAAGTAAAGTGCTGCTCTTGGGTAAAGGTCCAACTTCTAGAGTCTTCTTTTTGTTTTTTGTAGGATCATCTGGAGGTCAATTTTCATTCCAAACACAGCATGACCTGGGGGACCCGTCCATGCTCCACAAAGCTGTGCAGTGACTTGGGAAGGCACAGTCTCCTTCCCTCCTGCCAAAAGTGGCACTTCACACCAAATATAGCTAGAGTGAATAAGGCATGACAGTTTCAACAGCAGCTTCTATGAACAGGTTGAAAATGGAAGTTATCATTCTCATCACCACAGTTGTTGAAAAGGACATCCAGAACCTGATATCGAGATTCATCACCTATGTTGAAAGATGAACATGAAAAGAACCTGGCATATGTGGAGGAGAAGGAGGAAGGGAAAAGTCTGGAGCCTTTTTTCTCCACCATCCAGTAAGTTTGCTTGTAGTAGACAAAATCAAGAGTTCCAGGACTAAAATGGGTTCTATCCAACCAATAAGCTCTCAAAGAAATACACAGAAAGTAGTTTGTTTTTTATAACAATGAAGATTTTACCCTTGCTTGAATGTAGACTAAGTAATTCCTCATTCTTTCTCTTAATTTGTGCTAATAGTGTCTCTGGAAATTCATTCTTTTCCTTCATGGCTGCCCTATTTCTTCTCTCAAATAGCCTTCACCTCAGTTAGTGTACTGAAGTATGCAGATCACAGGGCTGCAGCAGCAAAAATAATATCCCATTACTTTCAATATAGTATTTTCCATTCTCTTTAATGGATGCAAAGCATACTTTTATACTGTATTGTTTGACTATATTTTAATGCTAACTATAATTAGTACACACCATCCTTGTAAGATGGTGCTGTTTCATAGAACTGCACGTTTTGATTGAAACCTTCTTCATACTTTTGCCATTGCATGGACCAAGTTTATTCTTTGTCTAAAAGAAACGAAGGTTGTGACTTTCCTGAGTTGCTCTGATCTGGCAACAGTTTCCCATGCCCTGGTTATATCCTGATTTTGATTACTGCAACATGCTTTACATAGGGCTACCCTTGAAGACTTCCAGAAGCTTCAACTGGTGCAAAATATGGCAACTATGTTGCTAACCACTGCACAATATAATGACCATATTACTTCAGTATTGAAATCTGCACTAATAGGAAGTTGTGTTCCAGGCTCAATCCAAGGTATTTGTTTTAACTTTTAAAGTTTAAATGGATTAGGACCTGGCTATCTAGGGAGCCACCTGTCTTATTATGAACCTGTCCATTTATTAAGCTCTGCAGGAGAGGCCGTTTTGAAGATACTATTATTTACAGAGGCCTACTTGATGGGCATATGTGAAAGGGCTTTCTCCTGTATCGCTCACAATCTGGAACACACTACCTTTGGAGTTAGTCCCCTCTCTGCTTTTAGAAGGGATGAGAAGACACATCTTTCAATCTTAGCTTATTTGTTGTTCTAGTTTTTTATGCTGTTTTTAATATTTTAGGATGGATGTCATTTTTTTTAATCACGTCAATTTTGGTATTGTTTTTTGAATTGTTATACACCATCTTGGTTGTTTTTAGAAAGGTGTCATAGAAATACTAAAAGAAAGAAAGGAAGGAAGGAAGGAAGGAAGAAATAACACCACTTCTGTGTTAGGCTGCCTATCAACATTCCTAGAACAGAGAATCCAGTGAAGTACTTTTGTGGAGCAGCATGCTGGACATTGTTGTACCTCACTGTTGCTCTACTGTTGTTGGCACTTTGGTAAATATGCTATCTGAGCATTGAAGCTGAAACCCTAAATTCTTTTGCCAAGATAAACTGTGCTAACTACACTATTCCCTGATTGACTGGGAAGGCAGATACTGCATGATTATGAACAATTGAAGTGTTCAAAGAGCTCATTACCTTCCAACGTTAAGTTTACCTTAAAAACACAGCACATTTGTAATAAACCACGAAAATACACTGAGGAGGGCTTATTCAAGAACCATCAGGTATTCATTAAAAAGCCTTATTCAACTTATCTACGTTACATGCTGCACTGAATAATGATATAAACACACAAACAAAAGCAGGATGGTGAAGCTAATTATCTATGCAGTTTTAATGATGCATCCACCTTTCCCAGAGATGCAAGCAGTGAAGCAAGCTAAAATGTTGTCAGATAATTAATCCTCCAGATTGATAAAACCCAGTGCAATGCAATGAATTATACATATGATTTAGCACACCTTGTCTGGCTTAACGGAAGCTAAATCACACACAAACACAGTCATGTTGAACCATAATTTTTTGCCAGATACATACTATAAAATGACATGCTGTACAATACAACTACAAATCATTGATTTATAAGCCAGCAAGTGGTAGCAAGAGAAAATGAGGTCAGAGAGATTACACATGGTCTTATGTGTTTCACTGTAGCTTTTCATTCAGCGAGGTTAGTTATTAGACGGCTCCAACTTCTAGAACACGGGAGAAAATGCCACACTCCAAAATTTGAGCTTATATTAGTGTGCTGGCATAGCCATTTATTAAGCTAATATTACACTCTTCAAAGGTGATATTTCTCAGAAGAGGGGTGGGGGAAACCCCAGCATCCTTTCCAATGGAAACATAGGTAGTTAACTTGTTTTTAAAGATCAGCAGCAGCTCATGATAACAATTAATAGGTTTGTGAAAGGCTGACTTTATGAATACAACAGGAAATGAAACCCCAAATCCATTTCCAGGACAGATACAGATCATAGGGAATCCTTCTAACTTTTTTATTTTTGTAGCGATATTGGAGTGGGACCTATGAAGAACTCTATGGTCTGAAGAGGTCATCTTGCATGTGATAATTTCATTGCTACCACTCTTTCACTAAACTATAATGTTAGCATCAGAATTAGGCACAAATCTGATATAGGCAAGCAACCAGTTCCATGTGGACCCCATTGCAAGGTAACTCATAAGGTCACCACCAGTGATGATCTTCTTCCACCTGCAGTAGATATCAAGTTCCCTTTGCCAGAACAGGCAATGGCTTTTGTTTCTTCAAACAGTTTGGGAGCAAAGCAGAGTTCAAAGGTACACATTTCCATATAGGAAGGGAGATAGCATTAGCTTTCTACTGGCCTCAGATCCAAACAGCAAGTTTAAGAGGTATCATTGGCAAGGTGATTAAAGGCCAAACAGGATCAGAATCCAAAAGGAAGGCACACTCTAACTACATTAGCAAGCCTACCATGCTGCTTGCAGATAAAAGTGTGGAATTAACTATATGCTTCTGGCTGCTCCTGCCCTGTAATAAGCTGTCTGGACTTGAACTGATAGCTTTGGGAACTGACTGAGGCATCCCTGTGCGGAGAGCCACCAAATTGCAAACTTAGCATTTGCATAAACAATGAAGTACCCACAGGTCCTTGACTGACTCCACCTATCAAGGGTTACCATTAGATCCTCCTGAACAGGATGTAGTTAAAAAGGGCTTCTTGTTCTAGCTGAGCCTTGCCTGAGCAGCATGGTCTTCCTGAGCTTTGGTGTATACCTGTATTGTTATTCTTTGCTCTTTGGTCTGACATACTCTCTGGTTCTGACTGCATCCCTTGAACAAATCCTGGCTCTCAGTTAATCTTGGACCACTGCGTATGACTCAGCTTTGACATAATCCAAATTATTATTGTATCCTGTTTGAATCCTGGCTATGAGCAGCCCATGGATCTAGAGAATGGGCACTTGCTAGACCAGATTTTGGGTTCACTTGAGTCCTATATTCTCTCTCTCTAGGATGGTGGGGGAAAACATGGTAAATATAATAGTGAAGCAAAAGGGTGGCATGACAAGCTTAGAAGTGAAATACCACATAAGATGCTTCTGCCATTGAAATGACATATTTAGTCATCCCCCTCCACCTTGAAAAGGTAGTGACTATCTTTTCCCATTCCAGTTCTTTCTTTTATCTCTATTACTTTGTCAAATGCCATGATTTTTTGCTAGGATTAAAAATATATATTTTTAAACAAAATGTTGTACATGGCATTCCACTGCTTGCTACTACATATCTGATACATTCATTACAAAGCAAAAGATACTTAGGTATCATATCGTAGTTCTGTAGATGAGGATGAGGTGTTGATGGTAAATGGAATGATCAATTACTTTAAAACTTCTTTGCATATTATGGCAGCTGTGCTATCAGATGTCTGCAGATGTCTGAGTTCCAGGAATGGCAATCTCAGGCCTCCTCCACACGAGACGTTTAATGAGCCTTGAAGGCTCATTATAAATTTTACCTACACACGAGCGGAGCGCAAAACGGGCGTACAGGCGCGTTATCTCCCCGATAATGCGCATTTTCGAACGCGCGTTAAATAGCGACTTTTATGTTGCTCCGGCCGTTAAAGCGCATTTTCGCTGTGTGAACAAGCGATTATGCGCATTAACTACCTGTAAAGTGCTTTTTGGGCATCTTTTAATGCGCTTCGCCGCTTCTCGCCGCCTCCCGTGCAGAGGGATTAGGCGTAAATGCGCCTCCGCGAAAATGCGCATAATCCCCGAACCGGGCGCAAAAGCGCATCCTTGTGGAGGGGGCCTCAGATACTGCTACAGATTATAGATGCCCACTGAGAGCCTCTCAGTCCTTTCATGCCACAGATAACCTTGTCATTCAACCTGCCCTGCCTTCAGCCATGACCCTAATTCCCCAAGTAGCTGATCGCTGCAGGGACCTAGCAATCTCTGTGCCCAGGTTTTGAAGCCTAGGCCAATGCAGCCTTTAAGTCCCCCAGTGTCAGTGTAGGATGTCAAACAGCTCTCTGCCCATCCCTTTGACTATCCCAACCAGCAGGTTTCACGTGGGAAGTCATTTAGAAGAGTGGGATGGTGGGTGGAAATCGCAAGGACCGAATCTTAACTAAAAAGTCATACTAAAATTACCCCACATTGCTTTGATATCTCTAACTTTAACCATTTGCCACTACCATAAAAAGCAGTATTAGTACTTTCAATCAAGCTCTGAACATGGCATGCCTATTGAAATGGAGTAAAATGTATTAATCGAAACTGCAACAAATTCAGCTGTGAAAGCCACATGGCTAGAACTGATGTTAAACCATCATATAAAAACCTTGATTGCCAACTCTTCCTTCGGATTTATGAAATTGTGTAGAAGATATTTGGGCATGCCTGTCATTGAGGCAAGGCAGAGCAGAGGGGATAAGCATCATGATAGCGATTTTTTATGTCGGAATTAAAACTCTTATCAATGCCTGTCTAATGCACCCATATACAAGACTTTGCCCAATAAAAATGCTGTGCTTTTAAACTGAGTTTTTAATTAGTTTTTACTAAAGGGGTTGTTGTCGTTAAAAGTTTATTTCTGGGTTTTGTTTTTTGGGGGGGGTTTAACAAAAAGGTTTTAATTACACTTTCCCGACTCTTCCACCATTCACCCACAACTCCACTGCATTTTGATGTTATGTGAGCAACTTCTATTATGGGGCTGTCATATAAATACAGTAATAAATATATATATATTTATATATATATATATATATATATATATATATATATGCTGCTGTTAAGAAAGACACTTGCTTCTTTCCGTTAACTGATCCCAGTCCATCATCAGTATTTAAAGAACCATAAAATTATATAATAGACAATATATCATTCCAACTCCTGGATCTGGCATGATTCTCTGTGCATTTCCCCCTCCCCACAACCCCCACTCCTCCACATTATTTTCCACCACAGTGTGCCACAACCAAGGAGCAGAAGCAAGCATGACTTAGCCATACCAACATAACTCAAGCAACTGGCCTAAGCCAATGTGATGAGCTTCTATATTACGTCCCAAGGACATGAGTGAGTGTTACTCTGACCTAGGGAACATTCCTTCCTGAATATAGCAATGAGACCTTAAATGTGAAGCAAAATCCATCCAGAACCAAAATCCAGAAGACATTTGAGAGGTACCTTTCTTCCCAGTCTGATGGCAGGCGCTTTATTTCAACCCTCATTGATACTGCTTTTGAACAACCATCAGAAGCACAAAAAATACTACATTTGTACACAACATAAAGAAACATCCCTTATTAGTGTATAAAAGAATGTGGTCATATATGTATGCTAAAACAATGTAAAGTGTGAGCCTGAGTTTAAGAAGGGCTGCAATTATTGTGAAATGCTATGCGATTATCCCTTGGGTTGATGTTACAATTTGCTTAAATCACAAAACAGAAGGACGGTGTTACTATAATCTATAGTTCTTTGTCTACAGCTCTTAAAGTTAACATTCACCATGATTGGTACCTCATGGCAAACTACCTACAATAGCCATGGTAACAGGAGACAGGACTAAGCTTGTTGAAAAGGTTTCTGCTAGGGAATTTGTGCAATGCCTGCTGTCAGCTTTGATCTAGTCGGCATTGTTAGTCAATTACTTTCATAGGCTTGGATCCATACACTCCTTCTTACAACAGTCCTTTTTACCCCCACCTCTACCAAAGACCCTTCTGAGGATCAGAGATACTACCATAATGGAATGCATCTGGAAGGAAGGAATCAGTGGAGAATTGAAGACCCTCCCCTTTTGTGTGAGCAGAAGTGCTTCATGCAAAGCTGTTCTTTTGAAGGGCTCTCTGGATCCAAGCCACAGATAATTACTTTGCATTTTATTTAGTTATAAAAAAGCAATTGCATTCCTGTTCTTTTTGCATTGGAAATAAATATTACTTATTTTTTATATATAAAAAGATAGCATGCTTTTCTTCCCATTGTTGTTGCTGTTTAATTTTGTTGAGATGCAACACTAATTAAGGGCACAATTCTATGGATGTTTAGACAGAAAAAAAAGTCCTACAACTCTCAGCATGCCCCAGCCAGCCATGGTGGGAGTTGTAGGAACCTTTTCTTTCTAAACAGCCATAGGATTACATCCTAAGTACATTAAGTAACAATTAAGCTCAAATTAACTTTTTGCTGCCATGTGTACAAATGCAGATATTCGGAAGCACCTTAGTAGATAAACTGTCAGTATGGTTTAGATCTTTACGTTATTAGAGTATTCTATATATGCTTTATTTATTTCATACTTCATATTTCATTATTCATTATTCATACTGCAAGGTTATTTTGTGCATATGATCTCTTTGAAACTTTCATAATATATATGTGATGACCCTGTAATGATAAGTATGAAGTTTTTTTTTCTTCATTTGAAATTTTACTGAATATATGTAAGAGTGGGGTCATAAGAGTTTGTTGGCATAGTATAAAGAAAGAAGCTTTTGGGGGATGTACAACTGATGAGGTAATGCTTTAATATTAAGGGGGCAAGTAGGCGTACACACATAAAACACTGTATCAAGGCTTAGATACTTTCGTTTAGATAAGGCCTGATGAAAAATTTATTTATTTATTTATTTATTTATTACATTTGTATACCGCCCCATAGCCGAAGCTCTCTGATTTGATATTGCTCAAAGACATTACTCATAAGAATCTGTGACTTGTACCAACTGTATATATTCTTGTTAAAGGAACTAGGTGAAAGGTCCAGATTGATAGAAAGGTAGAATTATGGTTTAGAAATCCCCATGTCCATAAGAACAGAGAAGTAAATCAGACAGTTGAACACATGAAAAGCAGAAGTAATGTGCAGATTTGGGACAAACAAGTACATCAGAAGGGATGGAACATTCTGGGAAGAGGATGATCTAAATTAATGATGTAGACCAATGGACTTGGATATTTTAGAATAAATTAATATGTATTAAGAGGGTCTTTGTGAGGGGTATTTAAGTCGGAACACAGAGGAGAAAGATGCCTTTCCTTTCCCTCAGGCATGGCATTCAGGATGTTGCTCTGAGCCTATCATATAGGCTTCAGTGAGTCCTTGGTTGCCTGGGAGAAATGGAAGTCCCTCTGCGGAGAAGAGCTCCTTTGCAGAGTCAGTATGGGTGATGCAGAATTTGTGTGTATACAGATACTTTCTTCTCTCAAACCATCAAGTCCTAAGCTGACTTTTCAGCCCTGGCTTGGGCCTAGTTGCTGGGCCTAAGACTATGGTCTTTCTTGAGAAGGGGGAAGAGTTCAACACCGGTGTTTTCATTGGGGGGGTGTTTGTGGGAGCAATCTTGAGGGGTATTGCAGGAATCTCTACTTCCAGGCAGCTTATGTTTGGTACCTCTCAAATAAAAGTGTATCAATAATTTTTCCTACAAATTCCTGTAAAACAACTCTAGCAAGGAGGCTGATAATGGTGTTGTGTAATGAAAATGCACACCTTTTGTTTCCTTGAACTGATTTCCAATTTTCTGGCTATGAATTAAGGCAGAAAACTTACGTTCTGAAGAAGCTCCTATATCCTTAATGAAACATGAGGAGCATCTAAACCAAAAATGCACAATCCATGCCCTGTGGACCACATGATGTCCTTGGCCACATACAGTGCAGCCCACAGAGCCCTATTTGTGCTAGGGGGAGAGATCAGAGATGAGGGAAGGTTCTTTCTATCTTGTTTATGAGGAAAGCCCACAGGCTTCTGAGGATGCTTAAGAATGGTTCCTCTAGTTCTTGTTTTTTCTTAGTCTGTTTCTTTATTATAATTATTTCTATATAATCTTTCAATTAAATTCATCAAAAGGAGATATGCTAAGCAGTTAAAATAACAATGGGACAAAGCAAACAAACATAATAAATGCAAAATAATAAATAAATAAGATCATAAGAGCCATGCTGGATCCATCTAGTCTAGTATTCTGTTCATACAGTGGCCAACCAGCTGTTTACCAGGAACCCAGAATCAGGACATGGGTGAAACAGCACCATCCCACCCATGCTCCCCAGCAACTGGTGTATATAGGCTTTCTGCCTCTAATACTGGAGTCTAAAAGGCAGAAAATCTCAAAAGCAATGTGAAAGCAGGATCTATCATTGTATCTTCAAAAAAACATTCGGGAAGGGTAAGGGACATTTTTTCCTGGCTCTGAAAGGAAAGCTAAGTAGCCACCAGGCAAGCCTCAGGAGCAGGAAATTCAGTCACAGAGATTGCCTCTGCCTGATTTTTAGAGATTCCCCCTCCTCTCTCAGTCCTTGAATCACATCCCACACTATTCAGCAGCCTTTGGGAGAGGGGATGCTTTGGGAGGAGGGTGTGAATCAGCTTCTGCCAACCCTAGTATACACACATTTATAGTGAACTGACTAGGCTGACCATATGAAAAGGAGGACAGGGCTCATGTAACTTTAACAGCTGTAGGGAAAAGAGAATTTCAGCCAGTGTCATTTGTATGCAATTAGTTCCTGGTGAAATTCCCTCTTCATCACAACAGTTAAAGTTGCAGGGGCCCTGCCTTCTTTTGTATATGGTCACTATAGTATAGTGCCTGCAACATTCTAATTAATTCTTGTAAATTGGGAAAGAGGACGGGACGTCTGCCACCAAACTATTGGTTTCCCCTGAGATTGTTTTTAATGCCTGAAAAAGACCTTTATGTTCTGGGCTCAGAACAAGGAAATGGCTCCTCTCTCTTCAACTAAACATGAAGTTAAGAAAAAAAATCCATATTTTTTGACACACATTTGTTGCATTGTGAGGAATATGTTTTCAGGGAAGACAAATTCACATCCCCTATAATGTACGTGTGTCACCAACCTAAGCTTGCTTATTAGCCATCCTTTTAGACCAGGGGAGGCCAACCTCCAGCCTGCGGGTCTAATTGAGCCCATGGGATTATGTAATCTGGCCTGTAGAGCTCTGTAAACCTTCCACGAGCCCCTCCCCAAACCCTTCCCCCCGGCCTGGGGAGAGGAATACCTTATATAGTCCTTATCTCTGAACTCCTTATGTCCTGCAAGCACCAACTGAATTCTGTTTGGGACACGACTGGGACAGGAAGAAGGCACTTGACTCAGGCGGCACTTGCAGGAAATAGCTCCTGCAAGCACCAGCCGAGTCCCTTTTTGCCCCTTTCAAATCCCATTTGGGATGTGAGCAGGTGGGGGAAGCCGGCACTTGGGTCTGGCCAAGTTGCTTTCTGCGCACAGAAAAAAACTGGGTGGGGTGTTGTCAATGATATTACAGGAGGGAGGGCCGTATCTTCTTGACATCATCCAGGCCTCAAAGAGATTCTCCCTCTACTATTTTAGGTAATCTGGAATGTGTTATGTTACATTCCATTCTGTGATATCGGAACACAGCTTTCCCCAACCTGATAACTTCCAGATATGATGGACTAAATCTCCCATCATCCCCACCCAGCATGATTGGGGAAGGCCTCTTAACAAGTACATTATCTCTGCTAAATTGACAGGTGAATAAACTAATTTGTTTTCTGCTTGGCAAGTTGGCATATTTGTGTGAGGAAGATATAGGATTCAGTTTTTAGACGGTAGCTATGTTATAGTGGCAGCACCAGATATTTTGTTTAGAGTTGCTCAGAGGGGGCAAAGTATTTATGAGTGAGCAAGCTGCGCCCCACATGTAAGATTTCTGAGAGAGAATAAATTGATATTTCACATTAACTCCCATCCTAAAATAAGACTGTTAACCTGATGAAGTTAATTTAGGTAAAATAATGTATTTGTTAACTAGCCAGTATTAAACAACCAAATTATTACAATAAGAAAAAAAAATCAAGAAGAATGTTTTGAAACAAACTAAAGTTTTTACCCAAACATTTCCTTGATGTACAAATTAGGCAGACAGAACATGCCAGCATGCTCCTAGTAATCAATGTGTTATTTCTAGATGCTTGCAGACTGATTGATAATCTGTTATAAAATTGTACATGGTTATCAATATCAAGTTGATTGAGCTGTATTTTCCCATATCCATTTTTCTCCCCAGCTTATTCTAGGTTGAAAGTGAGCCTTTTGGGCACAACTTTTCTATAACAATAAAAGAGGATGTGTGTCTGTCAGTACCATAGCACCAAGACTATGAAATTTAGAAACCTGAAACTCTGCGTGCATACTAAGGGGACCCTAAGGATGTGCACATCAGGGCTATTTTGTTTTTAAAATGTGTTATTTTTAATTAATTTAAATGTGCTTGAAAGCTGCAGTACCAACTTCATTCACTTAGCACTTCTAGCATTCCTACTAGAAGTGCTAAGTTAATTAACACCTGTACTGGGATAAGGAACCACTGCCTTCATTCATCAAGTGATGGAATAAAATGACTCGATAAATTCTAATTCAGTAGTTTAACACTACAGTCTGCCTTTACAATTCCATTAAAGAGAAGCCAGGCAGTCAAATCTACCTATTATCTGCTTATCTGTATCATTAACATGTATGTAAGTGTGAGCCTGTTTGTCCCCTTTGTTCACACTTGGCCTGGGCAGAAGCGCTACTATTGGAAAGCTCAGATTAAACAAAAGTTTGACTTGGTATCTTTGTGATCAGAAATTACCTCAAATTCATTCTAGTTGCTAGAGAGGTGAAAGCCATAGAAAGGCTGGTTGGGCAATTCAAGCTTCAGTGCTTTTCTGACATCACTAGTTCTTTGTTAATTTTTGTTAATTTTTATAACCCTAATCTCATACTTATCATCATGATTCCAATTCCAATTTTTATAATCTCATACTTATCATCATGATTCCAATTCCAAGAACTGACAAATGAACTGAATAACAATACAATAAAAAAGCTGAAGCATCCTCAGCTTAACCAGCTCAGTTCTGCAACCCTAGGGGAACTACTTGCTACCGAATTCTGAAACTGGAGATTAAAAACATTATATAACATATGGAATAAAAAGATGTTATATAATGTTTTTTATGTTCAGCTGATCACGTTCCAAAAGTAATCAGGAGCTGTAATAGGGATAAGCAAGTATGGAAAGACCAAAAAGGGAAGCTGGGCCAGTACCACATGGGCAGCCTGGGAAGGAAGAAGGAAGTAGGGCAGAAAAAAAGAGGGCAGCAGAGGCCTAAGAAAAGAAGTAAAGGCAAGGGGGCAAAAAGGAAGAAAGACGAGGAAGAAGGACTAACAGAACAAGACTTCTAGAAGCAGAATGCAAGATAAAGAAATGTAAGACAGTCTGGAACATGGAAGACACTCCAATAGCTCATGCAGAAATATTTCCAAAGTTTTATGGGCATCTCATTGATAATTAAATAACAGAATGAAAGTGAATAGCCAAAAATGTTAGGTAATGTCACTTGAAAACCACATATGACAATACAAGCTTGGATTGTCTGTGAACAGAGTTACATTCACAGAGTAGGGCTTTCTCACTTTCCCCATCCTTACTCAACATCCTGCTTGTCACCCAAATCTAATGATTGGGGGACCCTCTGGGTTAGTATGGGATAGATTGAGAAGGGGAAATTATAAGAACTGCTGATATCCTAAATTGAATACACCGAACTGCTAAATAAATAAGTTCTAAATATCACTACTAGTACACTATCACTACAGGTACAACGTTTTGTTAAGACTTTATGCAAAAAGCTTAGATTTCCCATCCACATAATAAAACGTAAAAACTATTTCTAGCATCATAATAATAATAATAATAATAATAATTTATTTCTTACCCGCCTCTCCGTTTGGATCGAGGCAGGCAACAACAATATGATAAAATACATAAAACTGATTAAAACATGACACACATTATTAAAACTGCATTAAAACATCCTAAAACATCCTAAAAACATTCTAAAATTCCACTGGATATGCCCGCCGGAAGAGAACAGTCTTTATGGCTTTCTTAAATTCTAAGACTGTTAAGTTGACGAGTCTCCTCCGGCAGGTCATTCCACAGTCTGGGAGCGGCAGAAGAGAAGGTCCTCTGGGTAATGGTTGTCAGTCCTCTGGGTAATGGTTGTCATAAGACCTGTATGTCTAAGAGCTTCTTCTCTGAATAAGAACACTTTCCCCCAACACTTTTAAGTTATTGGTTTTTGAAAAAATCCTGTGATCCAATAAAATGCACACTATTTTATTTTTCATTTTAAAACATCTTGTGTTGAAAGAAAATATAGCTGGAACTGGGAGGATGAGCAAGAGACTGTTAAGTTCAAAAAGGAATTCCACTGATGATGGAAAACTATAATGAAGCTGGACAAGAGAGGGAAAGAGAAAATGATTTGACCTTTAACTGATTTACCATTGACTATGAATTGAAATGACTATGGACTTAGTCATGCAGAATTCATGTCTAAGTATTTTGAACTCGGTCTTGCAGCCAGCTTTGAAACATATTGCTGCTTGTATGTAGATTCCTTGTTTTTGAAGCTTACTGAAGCCATATTCCATGCTGCATTTGTAAATGTGCTTTGAGGAGGTGCAGCCTTGAGGATGTACCACATGCTCTTCAGAATGTTTGGTAAATTATTATTATTATTATTATTATTATTATTATTATTTATTCAATTTATATACCGCCCCATAGCCGAAGCTCTCTGGGCGGTTTACAAAAATTAAAAACATTGAGCATTAAAAAAAGATATACAAAATTTAAAACCATAAAAAGAATAAAAACAAGTTATAAATACAATATCATTTAAAACACGTGCCTGAACCACCTTTCTAACTGGATTCATATTTTGTTGCTGCTTTTCAGTTTAAAGAAAGTTATGATGATGTTATCTGAGATTGATCCAGGCAATACTACGGAACACAAGACTCCTCTGTTTGGGGGTGTGGCAGGCACTGAACACATTCTCTGGGGCTCCCCACTCCCTTCCTGCTTAAAAAGAAACACTTCCAGTGCCTTTGAGCTCACTCTTAAATTTATTGGAGTTCAGATGGGAAGAGGTAGCTCATGGGATAGTATTGAGACTTCTACTCCTTTCAGTAGACCTGCTTGTAACATTAAGAGCATGAAAAAAAGTTTTATCCTATGTATCTAACTCCAGCAATGGGGGAAAATGACTTTGGAAACTATTAAGAAAATGTGTATATAGTCTGCAGCAAAATGTCAAATGAACCAAATGAACTTTCCTAGTTCAGTTTAACCTGGTTTACTTATGTAGAAGGACATAGCAGAGTGGGCTGTACCACTTCAGTACAGGATCTCAATTTGAATACTGCCCTATATTTTAAAAATCACTGCAAGAAAACTTCTAGTCCAGCCCATTCCCTACTCTTCTAGTTTTACACTTAGAGGAAGGTGTGTGGCTTTTTTTACACATAGTGAAACATTCAAGAATGTGTTTTCAGCCAACCTGTAACATGAAGTGGTACGATCCATTCCACCACCTCAGAAGTCTTATCATCAGTTCATTTTCACCTCCCTGTAGTGTATGGTTAGACCAGGTCTCAAGCTCAGCAGGTTTTCAGACAAGCGGCTGTAACTAATATGATTGGCATTAACTGTATTAATGAACTGAACTATTTTGCACTAATCTAGGTTAGTAGATTTAGAATTCTTTTCTGAAGCATTCAACCATGACAAAGATTTAAGAGTCTTTTCCACCTCTTTGTTGTAAAGATTAAATAACAACTGCATTCTACTCTATCCAAAACTTGCTAGCAGAATAATGGCAGGCAAATAAAAGATATTTGTCAGATCAGTCGGGGGCAGGGTAAAAGAACTGAACTTTTTTCTTTATGTAACCCTAAGATCTGTGCACCTTCTGTTAAGAAAACGAATATCAAATATTTGTTCAAATGAAAAGTGATTCAATAATAATAGGGAGCTCAGGATATGTAACGAGTCCAGTACTAGGTTGATAAGCTGTGAATTGCAATATCCTGTCAGCCATGGAAATGGGTCTAGTTCCAGGATTATTTGGCAGGTTTTGCATCATTTTTAGCTCAACCATAGCATATCAAAACCAACATTCACAGAAGAAGAAATGGGTGGGGTTGAGATTGCAAAACTAGTATGGGGGGTTGTTATTCTTGTGTCTGTGCCACTCAACCATGCTTTTATTAGTAATGTAAAACATACTCTCTGTCTGAATTTAAATCTAGTTCGATGCCCATAGATAGCAGTCTTGATTTTGATTATGTTTCTTACACAATAATTCAAATGGGATTATTCATCTATAGCTCAGATTCAGGATGGTATATAACAAATCAAGAGCCAAGCCAACATAAATACTAACCTCATGGTGATGTTTTAGGAATATTGTAATGACATCACACAGATAAACAGACCCAAATGTTTAGAATCAGGATGCAGTGCCACCCCCCCAAAAAAATTTTTTTTGATCTTGAAATGAAAAATCAAAGGAGCACCCCTAGTTTGAAGTGGAGTTTTTTAACAGCCCCCTACCTCAGACAGAGACATTATGTTGGAGGCAGGAAAACAGCAGCTGCTCTTGAATATGCCATTTGAAGTAAGTGTGTCCCACTGGAACATGCCAAGGCTGACCCTGCCAATAATACACAATTCTACGTGAGTAAGTTTACTCATCCTATTTTCCCCCCTTACCTTCCAGATTCAAAAGTGAACCATGTTGAGTCACGCCCATATCTCCTCAGAGAGCTGAGAGGCCACATGACCAGCTTCACCTTAGCATTGTGGATATCCCAGAGATAGATGTTTTCATGTGTGATCTGCATGGTACATTCACCATAAATATCTAAATTTGGTGTAGGCATAAGGTATACGTTGAATCGCTCTAAGGAAGGAGGGAGAAAAAAAAACAAATTCCTGGTGAAAACTGTGAGCTACCTTGAATAATGACTATAAAACACATTCTGTCTAGTGACAGAAGTACATAAATAACACAATCTATTTAAATACAAGGCAACTTGCTCAGAAGACAGGACAGTGTTTTATTCATATTACATCTGGAAACACAGCTAATACTTCTTTATCATTTGTAGCAGATGCTCAATGGCATGATGAAATGGTTAAACATTGTCGATTGTCAGTGACCTTTATAAAATAATATCATTAGCTTCCCCTTATTGCATTAATAATTTCAATTAGCAAGCTATTTTATTGTTTTTCTTCAAAAGAAAAAAGACATCACATTTCATTAACAAATGTATACACACTTTAAAACCTGAAAACAAAACTGAAAAAACAAAAGACCCTTCACCCCAATAATGAAATTAAGTTTTCCCTTTGGTGAGTCAAGAATAGCACCTGTAAGTTTTCCTTTGCAGCATATTAAGGGGAAGGGGTTAATCACGATAACAATGCAGGAGAAAGGGTTAACCCTCCCCCATGCTGCAGTTATAATAAAACATTGTCCCTTTCCAATCAGCCATTCTCCCGATCTCCCCTAAAAACACAGAAGATCCCAATCATGGACTTTCCACATCACACCTAGTTGATCCTCACTGCTATAGATGGGAAAGAAGGGTCACGTATGCTATCTGTTGACACCACTTAATTCTTCCATTTTTGGGGCATGGTGTTACATCCAAAACAAATTCATGTAATTCCTTTGTGAGTAGACACACTGATATTCAATAAACAGAAAGTCTATGCCATGTGTTGAAAACTATTTTTAATGTCTGAAGAACTGTCTGGATTAGGTATTCAAGGTTCATTCACTGTTGCTTCATTTGGTTTAAAACTGTCTATTGAAAGTAATGTACCTTTTTGGAGTTATTTGATAATATATTATAATAATAATAATAATAATAATAATATCATGAACGGCCTTCAGTTTAAAAAAAAGGGCGGGTGTTGTGCTGCATGAATAGGCTATTGTTTGAGAAACTCAAACTGAAAGCACCCTTTGGCATTGAGAACTGGTTGCAAAATGGCTTGGATCCAGACAATGCAGTTTCATCTGAATATTACCACTCATATACCGTATAAGATATTGCATACATACCTTATAGGATATTCCATATATATTCCATATATATTATATTGGATATTCATTAAACTAGCCGCAGCATTTATAAAAATGCTCAGGAATACAGGTGCGCAGACAATGGCTAACATTCACTTTTTATATGGAAGGTTGTTGCTAGTATAAAATGCTATGCAGTGATGTTTCCTATGAAATGCCATAAATGAATGACAAATAAATAATTAGTATGTTAAACCTTCCAAAACTAGAGTATAGTACAATGGCAAAAGCTAGATCATAAACCTGTGAACTTTCCTTCTAGAACAAGAAATACATTTGCGTGGAATGCTAGGGCCTCAGCAAAATGGTTGGGTGAATGGATAATGTATTGCTAACGATTTCACGGCTTTTATTTCACAGTGGTGATTGCTGTGACTCCCAGTTGGCTTTGCTGTCCTACTTACCTATTTGTGGGGGCCATTTAATGTTGGGCTGAGAGACTCCCAAGAAATTGCAGATCAAGATTGTGAATGGTTTCAAGATCCCCTCCCACAGAACCTGGGCTGTGACTTTCTGAGTTCCTTCCTTTTACGTCATACTGCTCATCAGAGCTGGCTGTATGTAACTGAATGCGTAAGAGAGGCAGTCAAGTTAATATATGAATCAGAACTTACTCATGAACGATTCAATTTTGCTGTTTGTACATGATCTATGAGTCTTGTGTTTTGTACAAGGAGAGTTTGTGGAGGTAGGCTATGTATTTGTTCTCTTAGATACTTTGCTTTCATTCTCATCTTCCATGTCACTGCAAAATGATGTGTGACTTAATGGAAAAGGGGTTAAACTTTTATTTGCCAAACCATCACACTGCTTTGAATTTATAGAACTCTCTTGAGAAATAATAATCCTAAACAAGCTTAGGATTTATTGCAGGGTACAAGTAATCTATTTTTTAACATTCAAAGGTGTGTGTGTGTGTGTGGGGGGGGAATGCAGCCGAAACCTTCCAAAAGTTCAATAGAAAGAGGAAAAACTCATATCTTCCTTGAATTATTTGAGAATGTTATTGGAAAAAAGGCGTTCAGCACACATGATATACTCAAAATGTCAAGAGACATTTGTCTGCTCTTCACTGGAGGTCAGTTTCTAAGGTGAAGTGTCATGGATTAAGAAGAAATGTTCCTGATTAAACTGAACATCAGCTGCAAGGCAAAGAAATGGAAATAAGTGTGATTACTCAGAACTGGAGAAAAAAAGCTATGCATTGGCAAATTAGAAGAATGGGAGCTAGTGAGTAAAAAGTGAACAGAAAAGAAGGTTTTACATAACAAGATACTGAATAGCAATGAAGAATTGTCAACAAATTATGCAAGGCATGAAAAGATTCTGTAGAAATCCTTCTATATTTTGTTTCATGTTTTTTTTTTTAGTAATGCTAATGGACGTGCATGCACAAAGAAGCACAAAACATTCTCTGTGTTTTGCTTGGTAAAAAGAGAGCCACAAAAATTGAGAATGAAAGTGTTGAACCAGTATTTGATAAGAAAAAAAAATGTTTTAACAAATGACCACCACAGAATTGAATGATCTGTAAATGGACAAGTTTAACTATGGTCCAAATGCCATTCATCCCCGTTCTCAGTAGTATAACATCAAGAGCCAACTGCCCTGCCACAGGCAGAGAAAGATAGATAATTAAGCCATCTGCTTGTTTTTTTGGACTATTTCAGAATTGTTTGGGAGTACAATGTTCCCCTGAACCAATTCAGACCAAGTGCTAACTTTTAATTTTAAATCTGTCTTCTTGGACAGAACCCAGGCCTAATATGGTAGATCTGGGAAAGGATCTGCAGCCCCCCCTCCCCTGCTCAGATCTAACAACTGATAGATGGAAAGCAAAAAAAAAATTGTAAGGGCTACTCTGAAGGTTACTAGCTTTTTAGACTCTGATACCTGGTTACATATCAGAATGTGATTTCACTTGTACAACCAGGAAAATAATGGCTGGTTGGCAAACCTAGTACTTCTAGGAATGATAGTCCGGTTCAGATGGTCACTTAATCTATGACACAGATGATCATAAACATGTCATGGTGAGCCTTGACCTTCTCCTTTCACTTCAGAACAAACATAACATAACATAACATAACATACAGGCATGGGGAACTTTGTTACAAAAAGCAGGATCAAATTAGTTTGACAGTATTAATTGACTTTGGTTAGAACAAACCACAGTTCCCCAAGTTTGTACATAACGAGAAATTTCAGTTTGTTCAGAAGTGAAAGACAAAGCAGCAATGGGAGATTGCTTCACAGTGTAAGGAGAAGCTGTGTTGGTCCCAATCTGGATGACGATAATGCTGACACTAAAGGACGCTTCTCCACACCATGGTCTCCCCACGTTTTTTTAAATGATACAAGTATTGTTTCCATGAATAATGTCACGTCTGTTTTGGCCCACAGGCTTGGCTACAGAGTGAGTGATTTGGCAACAGATGAAAGGATCATCCTGTGGGCCACAAAATGTAATAATCAGTCCTTTATTTCTTTCCTTATGAACAGTATATTCCATCTTTCATCTGTGAAGGGGTAGAAGCAAACCAGTGTCTGAATTAGTGGTGTAAATCCGGACTGAATTTCTCTCCCTCTCTGAATTATTCCTCACATAAATTTCCCTAGATGGAAATTTATTTTTCATAAATAAAGTGTGATGCATGTTTGCGTGTTATCCTGAAATCCTCTTAAATCTGGTTCTGGCTTCAAACCTGGAGGCCAGCCTCGGACAGCACACGTCCATCATCCTGACAAAAAGCTCAGGCAAAATGATCCTAAGAGCACAGAATAAAAAGGGAGATATGTCCTGAATGAATCACGTTGACTATGAAGAAAACTTGGCAACATCCATTAAGCCTCCACCTCAAAACCTCTCTTTAAATCCTCTACCGATGTATACTGTTTCACCTCAATAGCAAAACAACTGGAAGCCAAAATGATTTCAGATTCTAAACATATCACTTTACATAAATCATTCCAGATGGAAAACTGGATACAAAGCACAGATAGGCTGTAAACCAGATGCTGCATCACTGAACTGCTTTGATGTGCAAATAGCCTGAAAAAGGGGAAAGGTAGAAGAGTTAGGAGCAGCTTCTGATATACTGCCAAAGTTTCTCTTAGCCCAGAACAGGTTGCCCAGACCAGACAAATACGGAATGAAAAAGGTAGGATGCAATTTATTTATTTTTTAAACCCAACTGACTCTTCTTAAGGTGTTGCACTTAAAACCTACCCCTTATACATGGGTTTGGTCACAAACAATAGACACAGCTCATTGGGAATTTCTGCACAAGCCCCCCTATCCATTAAACGTGACTTGCACAGGTGAAGAGATTGCAGTGGATTTGTCACATGCCTTTGATAGACTATGTAGTGCAATTGTCATTTCTCATGTGTGGTATTTTGCGGGTGCGTTACATAACGTCGTGTCCTTCCAGTGGTTCTCCTGCCATTTCCCTTCTTCTCCCATGTTATTTCCAAACAGGAAAAATGCGGTATTTTTCCAACTGTACAATCAGAGCACCATCACCAGCCCATGTGCTTCTCCTATAGTGCATAATCCACGCTTTGTGTGGGCGGTTGTTGGGGTTGCAGTCATAAGGATGAAGGCAGTGACAACAGGGTGGTAGAAGTGTTGCCCCATTGCACCACCCAATGGAAGTCCAAGAACATGGCGGTATACTGACCTGCCGACATGCCAAGACCAAACAGTCAAAGTCAAGAGCAAAAGTTGGTGCAACACGGAACACATTCCAGAAGTTTACTGGGCAATCAATAGCCAAGTTTGGGATGGGAAGAGAGGCTGGTGGGCTTGATGTCCATCCGCATTGTGTGTCAATCACAACCCACCGACCCATAATCTGCAAGGGGAGGTAAAGGGGCAGGTATCTGGGAGGAAATTGCACAATGACCCCATTGCATGTAATGGTTTGTCCTAGAAAAGAAGCCAGGCGCACTGCTTCCCAGTGAAAGATAATAAGCAGAGTATAGCAAGATATTTACGACCGTGTACAGAGACCCATGCTTGAATGGGGATTACAAACAGTGGAACAATGATGTGATAAACTAGTCATGTGGAGAAGCCCTATTTCTCCTGCTAATCAACTTCATTAATGAATAAATTCAATAACAAATCTATTATTGAAACTGAAGAGGCTGAAGCCTAGTGTAAATGCTAAAGAGGAAATGGCACAGGCATTAGATTTGTGAACTAACGGTGGCAGCTGGTGGCCAATGTGACTGGTGGGGAAGAGGACAGGTCAGCAGAAGCAGAGCCAAGGAACCAGGACTCAGCAGAGATGGACCCAAGGGGTCAAAACAGCACCATTTAGTTTTACTGGACTAAAGCAAGAGAGCATCCATTGCTTTTCCTCCAGGCAATCAGAAACCCAAATAAATTGTAAAACAAAAACGAACAAAAAACAGAGCTACTTTTTCTGCAACCCATGGTCAACCAAAGCATGCACAAAGAAACACACGCACACGCGCGCACACACACACACAGAATTCCACAGCAGCAAGGTATGGGTCTGATAAAAATTCCCAAGCCCACTGCAATATCTTGCTCAACCACCACATCTTGCTCAGAAAAAAAAAGAAATGACTCACAAGCACCAGATATTGCACAAAATCTTAGAATTCCCCCCCTCCCCACCGTATCTTAGAAAAATGCAATGCCCCACAGCAATAACAGTCAACTACCCCCTTTCTCTACCAAATAAAAGGAAGAAAATAACTTTGCATAGGGGTCTGGCTGGCTCTTCTCATCTGGGCAAAAAACATAGAAAAAACTTTGTTAACAAGAAGCGCGTGCACGCAGACACTCATGCATTTATTTATTTATTTAATCCACTTTGAAGAGTGGGGAAGATTCATGGCATTAACTGGGCAAAAGGAAAAACAAATTGCTATCCCACAGTCATTTTCATAGGCTGCGTAGCCCATCTCCTGAACAATTCTAAGTGGCCCGGTGGCACCCATTCAGCCACTACCCTCCAACTTTGTTCTGACTGGGAAGGAGGCTGCAGGGCAGCCTTTTTAAAACAACTTTCCCACATATTGAGAGGAGCGCCAGTAAAGTCATCCTAAGGCAGGCTTTTCAAATGCCTCCCCCCTATTATCTTCCACATGGATATTGTTCTGTACCTGCCCGCTCTGTGTGCATATGCAAATTAAGATAGTGAAGTTGATGCAGGGGGGGAAAACTCTGCAGTGACAGCTAGCACCCAGCAAGTCATTTGTCATGCTAGTGCCATGCATGGAGAAAGGTGGATGTGCGATCACGCTAGATTATGTTTTTACATGCATGGCAGAGGGGGAACATGGTCACAGTCAGGTGTTTGGAACCAGAAAGACCAGCCATCCCTGTGAACTAAGGGCTTTCAGGCTATGAGCTGCGAGTGAGCTTCGTGTACGCCTTTAAGGGGTTAAGTGCAGATATTAGTGTTATGTGTCAATTTTGTAATTGGATACTGGAAACTTCTTAGGATCTATTTCTGTAGGTGAAGCATAAGAACATTGGAATATAAGAAGAGCCAGTCTGGATTAGACCAAAGGTCTGTCTAGTCCAACATTTTGTACACACAGTGGCCAACCAGCTGCCCATGGGAAACCCACAAGCAAGATATAACAGCACCCTCCCACTCATGTTCCCCAGCAACTAGTGTACACAGGTGTACATAAGAGCCTTGGAGCTCTGGTATTGAGAATGGGTGAATTAACAACCAAAACATTTACCAATGGTAAGAGCAATCAAAATGGCTTTCAACCTATCAAGGATGTGATCATTGTGGAAAAGTTGAGCTCAGTCTTTCTGCTGCACGTTTGAATGGCCATAGAAAACTCCTTTTGTTGGTTTAATGATCTACAAGGCTTTGTAGGAGAATGTGCATATCTTTGCTGAGTTACCAATTTATTAATGAACAGTTTACATCATACCATCTTGTTATGTACAGCAGCTACTTTGTCTATTTTGTTTTCTTTAGTTAGGGTGACAGCTTTAGCTCTGCTAATTTAAATGCAAATTTCTGCATTTGGGGATATTTATCAAAATTGCAGTGTCTGAGGGAGTGTACTTAATGATTCATTACAGAATATTACTGAAACATCAATTTCACTCACTCCTTACATTTTAAGTGATGCTGCCAATTAAGCTTCTTTGGTTTCTTATGGGTGCACCTTGCTTGCTTAATTGTGTTTGTTTCATCCCATTTATTAACTACAGGACAATAAACTTGCTAATTATGTTCATTTCTATTAGATGTCAACCATCAGAATAATCAAATGCTGCAACGAAGCATCAATCCAAATATCTGTCCAGACATGTTCACACAATGTTATCTGACTAGCCTGGATCATCAGTGGTTTCCTGATGACGAACATGATGATAGTTCTGTAGAGCTCAACAAAGAATTGTGAGACATATTCAGGTAGGTTTCCAACAATGCTCATCTGCTAGCTGTGATCCTTATTGTTGACTCAGGCCCTTTCTGGGAATGCTGCCTCTAAACTTTGCCAAAAGCAGAAATTAGGTCCAACACTGCAGTTCCAACTATTCAATTTTCAAATATTACTGTGAAAAGCCTTGCTGAAATCCCCTCACGCTTACTAAATTCCACTATATATTCGCCCAGGAAGAATTTTTCCATTTACACTACATATATAATCAATCTTTGGTGCCAACCCATCTCCTGTACATTAATCAAATTCCACTATGTCTCTTTTGTACCAAAACTGCGTTAACAGTCATAAACACATCATTACAAATCCCATGATGCAGTGCACCATACTCAAATATTCACATGCAATAAATATGCAAATATGCAAATATGCACATGTGAGGTAGTGATGTGTAGAAAATCCCATACTGAGATCTTATCAGAGTATTTTTTAAAAATAAAGTCAAACAAATAAATAAAAATCCAACAATGTTGCAAATGGACAGAGATTTTTGAATTTTATTTTGACATGAGAATATTTAGAATAATCTAAATAGATGTGAACAGATGACCTAAACACCTACCATTTTGCTCTCTCTGAACTCCAGCAGCAAGTAGATCAGGCTCACCAAGACTGATATCATTAAGCCTGGTTCCTAAACATTCTATACAAAGATGTTTGCACCACTCTTCAGCCTCAAGCTCTGAAAGAAAAATAACAAGAACAACCAATAAATGAACAATGAAGAATAACCATGAAGTATCTTCAGCATTTAATTCTGTTTAAAAGAACGTAGCTGCTGATTGCAGCATTTCATTTACAGGCTAATAATTGAACAACCTCCAATTTTACAGAAAGTAAACACACACACACATGCCTTGATTTATGGTTCTTTTTTTCAAAAACATCAAGTGGATGTTAAATTGATTAACAGCAAGTGAAAATTAATTGTAGTTTGCTCACTGTGCTGGAAATCTGATCATTTGGGCTATTAAGGCATATAATTTTTTTGTTCTCATAAGATGATTTCATATTATCAATGTTTGTTAGCCAGATAAATTTCATAGTGGGAACATTCAACCTCCCTGTGACATTTTTAATTGTTCTGCCATCAGATTTATCCAACAGGTTTGCTATGTGGGTGAAATAATTATGGGGCGAAGAAGAGAAAGGGTTAGTGCTAAATGCTAAGGTTTGTTGTTTTCCAACAAACAAATGCACAAACAAACAAATGAGTAGTTTCTGTTAAGCTCAAAAAAGATGCTTTCTACTTCCCTCCTATAATGTATTATTTGGAGGAGCACTTAGTGTGCTGAATTCTACAACCCCCATAATTTAGCCAGAACAAGACTATCAGAACATCATACATTAGAGATTAGACATATTGGGAATGGCATGTTAATCTTTCCATCATGCACAGAGAAAAAGGTAATCTAAAACCATCCTTATTATGTAAATTGCAGTAAGAAAAAAAGTTATCTGGAGCTCACTTAACTAATACCAAGAAATTCAAGCTGGTCCAATGTCAATATATATTTTGAATCCAGGTTTTCTACAACACTACTGAGTTTGTTTGAATCTGTTAATTTCTGGAAGCTTTTATGAATGTGTATATAGGTCTATGCTACTGGGACAAGGATTATTCTAAATTCCAAATTATCAGTTTCATTGATGTTGATATAAAATTATCCTTTATTATTTGTAGATTTTGTTTAATTGCAAATTAACTGGCAAGGTGTCATCTTTTACAGAGGACAGTCCAGTTCAAGTCAGGTTTAAATATAAAGAACTATCGGAAGGAAGAGATTTTCCTTGAAGTTGCCCTCAGCGGTATCTCAAGGCACCCACGTCACCTGGTCACAGTCTTCCACACTATGGTGCGGTGTACCATATTTGTATTTAAATTATAACATTTATTTCTAAATTTGCATCTATACCTATAAATTAGCATATGTACCTTTGCATCTCTTATGTCTCTTTTTTGGTGATACATTTCTTCTCTTTTGAAGATACATAAGTGGCCACCTGCCTTGAGACATCACACTTTCCTCCCAAGATCCTTAAAAAGTACCAATACTGAGATTTCTGTGATATCCAAAATGGTTTGACAAAGTCCCAAGCCAGGCTTCCTATTTATAGCCTGGGAGTAGTCCAGAGGGAAAAGATTCGCTCCCAGGTCTGTCCTAAAGGGAGACGCTGTAGCTCGGAGGTAGAGCACATGCTTTGTAAGCAAAGAAAGTCCCAGGTTCAAACCCTGACATCTAGGTAGGACTAGGAAAGACTCCAGCCAGACATCCTGGAGAGCCGCTACCAGTGATTGTTGACAATATAGGGCAAAATGGACCATTGTCTTGTGTTCTTGACACCCCAAAGCTAGAAACTACGTGGCACAACTGGGTTATGGTTCAGACCATCAGCTCAGTACACTGCCAGCCATGTGAAGAGCAATATACCCTCACATCCTTCCCATTACACTATATGATCAGTACAGTGAGGGCTCCCTGGTAAGCAGAGACCCCAAGCGGTTACATTTGATAGCCTAATGAATCTATTAAATAGTTAAAAGCCAGATAATTAATTAACTGATTTTTTTAAATATCTAAATTATGGATTTGGATTAGGTGATGTTCTTTAATTAAAACCAAACTAAACCAAGATACCTTGCTGAAACCTGTCCCCTGAAGCAAAAGTTTCTCAACTACCAAATTCATTTTAATTAGTTTTGACATGAAAGTAAAATAGTTGGCAGATTTAAGGATGGTAATGACTCAGATCAATATATTAGGGAACACAAGACGATATCTTTACAAGAAAAAAGGATGATATCTTTACAAGAAACAAGATAGTACTGTAACTATTTTTAATACTTGTAGCAGTAAACAATAAAATCATATATTTATATATTGGTTTTATATAAGGCTGGACCAAAATTCCCAGCCCAAATTCCCTAAAATATTATCCCTGTGAAAATGGGGACTGTTTTTCTACTGCTTTCTTGGGGCAGGGAAGTTATTTTGCATTGTAGCTTACATTACTTAACCTTATGAGGTGGCTGAGGGTTTTCCTCCCCTCTGCCTTACTTTTTAATATTTTTTAAGCCTCATGCTATTCATAGAGGAGAAAGTCGAGATAGAATCTGACCTAAGGAATCTGCTGCAGACTGGCCTCTCCAGGATGCCTGGTCTGCGGGCTTTCAGATTTATTTATTTTTTACTTTACTGAAATTCATGCAAATTTATTTGCAAGAAAGTATGCAAGTTTCTCCTGCGACATATTGCCATGCTGGAAAATATGCACAGGGGAAAGATGAATGAGATGGGGGATGATACACAAAATGTTATGTACTAACGTAAATTATGTAAAGTATTGTGAACTTTCTTATGGAATTATTTATGGTCCCCCCCCATTATGGGGAACAAATATCAAATCTGTCTGTGAACAGGCACCAGAAGGAATGACACTGCACAATCAACGAAACACACATGGGCCAAATTTCACAAAATCTAGACATTCCTAGGTGCAAAGCTCTATCTGTAGCCTCTTATTGACACTGCATCACTCGTAGCTGATGGGAAATGTGGCTGATGGGTAAAGGAACTTTTGAAGAATCCCTCACTCTGGACCTATCAGCTCCTCATCTCAGAAGGTGATGTGACACACCATAGTTCGCAAGGCATTATAGGATGAACAGCTGATGGGTAACGGCAAACAGAGTCTCATGCCACTGTGAGCAGTACATGGCATGGGAAAAATCTGAAAACCTTTGGGTACCTTGTAAGATTAAAGCAGCAACAATCTCTCCCTCCCCACTTTGAAAGTCTGAATAAATTTATTAATTTCCCCCCTCCATCCACTCAATGAATGGTAAAAAGAAAAGTTTGTAATCTTTGACTCAGCCTTAGCTTTAATATATGGGCAACAGAAAAATAAGCAGTTAAACAGAATTCCACAGCTAAAACTATCTCCAAAAGTTACCACTTGCCATTGCTTGGGAAGTACCAGGAGAGACCTGTAGGCCCTATTGGCTATGTCTTTATGGGAACGTATGATTGCTGCCTTGTATTGTATTAGATGGAATGGTCCATCTAGCCCAGTACTGTACACCCTAAGTGGCTGTGGCTTTCCAAGGTCCCCTCAGGCAAAGCAAGGGCTCTGTCAGTGCTGGTATCTGAGGAGGGTCATGAAATGGGGTGTTTGGGTGCAGGGCACCATTGGCTTTGAATATGCTTGATTAAAAGCTCCAGATCTCCCAAGGGATTGACAGGACTTGGGATATGGTGGGGCATCCTCTCTCCACTCCTCTCTGAATCCACTTTGGACTGTGCTACCCAGCACCAAAACCGGTCTTAAATATGTTTCCCGTGGAAATGAATAGCATCATTGTTTGGTAGGTGTTGACTAATTATCAGTGACTACTGCAGAACTGAGCCTAGGGGTTGTATTCAATGTTAGTTTAACTTCAGTTCCATTCATTTCAATTGGCCTATTCTAAGTAGGACTATCACTGGATACAGCCCTAGGTCAAGTACACATTTCAAGCCGTATTTTTTGTTGCTGTTAGCGCCCTCAAAAACCTCTGTTATATTCAGACATGATGTCCTCCTCCAGAGAGGTCTAAAATATGAGATGAAATATAAGGAGACATTTGCAGCCACACTGCAAACCTTCCCTCTGAAAAGGTTTCCTGGCTACAAAGAGTCACAGGTGCTATTCCCAGTATTTTCACTTAAGCTTTCAGGTCAGCTTGTGAATAACTATGCCATTTTGGCTACTTTTTATTAGCTGGATAAATTTCGGTATTTTATTAACACAAAGAATCTCTCTCTCTCTCTCTCTCTGGTACTGTGACAAAACCGCAGTTTTCTATTCACTATTTCCACTACATGGATATCTATGGATATTTTGCAAGTTAAATAGAAGTGGAACATTCTATTAATCACACTAAACCTACAGATTTCTGTCTTATAATCTGGTCTAACCTATGCACTGTGGTAAAAGAGGATGGGAAAAGAAAACCACTATAAATAAAATAAAGCAGCCTCCCCCACCTCCAATCTTAAGTATGATTGCTAGGATGCAGGCTAGGTGTGTGTGTATGTGCAAGTATATACATGTGCAGATCATAACCCTTGGGGCTAAAAGTTTGTGATCTACATGCTCTGCTCTAAGTAATAAGTACAATTTTAGGCTCGGAATTAAAATATGGGTTATATATATCAATGACTAAGTGCTCAACAGAATTTTTGCTGAATTTATAGAGAAATTCTCTCTTTGAAATAGCAAACAGCTTTAATGTGTGTGTGTGTGAGGGATGACACTGCCTCCACAGAATAAACTGATGTCCATGAATTGCTGTGAGAAGGAAACGGGTTATTTAACGAAAGGCATGAATTTGACTTCAGTTCAATGGTTACCACAAAAGCATCTTAGCCTGGTGATGAAAAGAAAACAACGATGGCGCTAGGTGAATTTCCCTGGGGAGAGCATTTCATAACCATGGGACCACCACCAAGAATACCCTTTGTCCAGTAAGTACCCTCTGAGCTTCAGAATGAAGGAATACTCCGAGGAGGGCCTCTGTATGGATGCATGGATAGGCACATTTTTTTATTTTTTTATTTATTATTGCATTTATTTATTTATTTATTATTGCATTTATATCCTGCCTTTTTTCCTCCAAAGAATCCAAGGCAATGTACATAATTCTTCTCCTCTCCATTTTATCTTCACAACAACAACCCTGTGAGGTAGGTTGGGCTGAGAGTCTGTGACTGGTCCAAAGTCACCAGTGTGTTTCCATGGCCGAGTGGGGACTAGAACCCAGATCTCCTGACTCCCAGTCCAACACTTTAGCCACTACAACACACTGGCTCTCATATGGCACATATGGGAGGAGGTGCTCTATCAGGTTCTGTGGTCCCAAGCTGTGAAGAGCTGTATAAGTCAAAATCAGCATCTTGAAACCAACTGTGAGTTAATGCAAGCGAGACAGTGCTGGCGCAATATGCTCAATACTTCCCAGTCAAATGATCACTTCCCTGTTTTGCACCAGCTGCAATTTCTGGACCATTTTCAAAGGCAGACCCCATTACAGGGTCCAGTCATCCTGTAGTGTGGATGGGGGCTAGGCTAATGTCAAAGACTTAAATCAGGTGACTAATGAAAGCAATTACATATCATCACCTTTTCTAAGTATTTGTTTTGGACACAAGGAAATACAACTTCACAGTAAGAACAATTTAATAACCGTGTATTTTCCCCACGAATTCTGTGTTTGTCTTCATTGTAAGTCCAACAATACCTGTAGTCCATGAATCCCACATCAAGTTTGGAACTGTTTGAATCCAGACCTCATCCTACTTCTAGAACAAAAGTGATCATCGTATCTCTTTATTCCTTCCTAATTGCTATTCAGTCCTGGGAAAACCTCAGAAGTCTCCAGCTGAACTGAACAAAAGACTGAAGGTATTTTTGCCATGATGTATAGTTTCAACATTACATCTAATTGAATGTCTGGTGGACAGATAAAGATTGTGAATTTAACCTCCCATTCCCCCTACCCCCTATGCGTGGATGGCATGAGTAAAAGTTCAACTTTAGTCTTTTGTTGTACTTATGAATTTCCCAACCTCTCAAAAAATGAATTAAAAAACCAGAAAATAAAGCTCAAAGAGTTCTTATAAATAAATATCTGATAATGTGTAAAATCAGATGCATATATGGTTGATTTTACAATATGCAGGAGAAAAAGAAAAATTACACCTGTGAAGCCACCTTTAGTTTTGATGGACAAATATATATCTTGCAGTGTTGACTTGAGGGTTCTTTCTCTCCCATTTCTGTGGATGACGAACATAACAGCCTTCATAGTGCTGAAACAAGTCACCTTAATAAAGATGGAGGGATTTTGAAGACAGCAGTTTGGAAGTAGTACTGTTGTTTCAGAAAATGGACTTCATTTACTCGATACCATACAAAAGACAAGTACATTTGTCAGAGAGTTATATTGTGATTTTCATTTACAGCAGTTCTGGTTTGTTTATCTTACTTACTGGGGATTTTTTTTTTTACAGAAAGAAGTTGTAAGCATGAATACTCAAGAAGTTCCATTTGTCAACCTGCCTTTTTGACCTGCTGGAGCTCCTTCAGATGTGAGGGGAGGGGGATCCCATTCCTTACCATGGCTCTGCTTTCTGCTTCTCTTCTGCATTTGCAATGAGCTGTAATTACATGAAATAGAGCAACGACCATGTGGCTTGTACAGCTCAATGCAGATGAATGGGAAAACCTGATAAATATTGATATATCTCCAAAAAGTCAGGTTATCTAAGATTTATTTTTTAGCAATAAAACCAGAAAATGGAGCGCAAGATGCACAGGAGGCTGACAGCATTGTCAGAATGACCCGCTAAGATCTGTGACTGGCCTGTCACAAGCGTGCTATAAAACACTCATTTAAAGAAGCCCCTGGTTTGAAATTGCTGATTGTGAAAAGCAAGAATGATATTAGTTCGACAGTTGTAGAAAGTGTTTAATATGAGCTAATGATAGTGAAATGTCATTTGAATTTTGTCTATCAGGCTAAGCCATGGGCTAAAATGCGTCATACACATTGGCCTTATCCATACATCATGTTAAACCACAGTTTAATGCTATAAGAGTGAGCTGCAAATAGGAAGAATTTGCTTCAGCTTTAGATTAACTGTAGCTTATCGTGTAGCCTGACTCTGACAAACTGTGCTTAATCTGAACTATGGTTTGTTTGAAGCAAGCCAATTTCAAATTTCATGAGTTATTAAGATGGCTCATTTCAATAGACCATAGTTAAAATTAGCCACAATTTAGGATTTAGTCGACATGCTAAACAGTGGTTAATCTAAATTGGAAGTGAAAACTTCTCAATTCCTCTTAGCAGCCATGCCAAACTAGGTGAACCGGAATGAGAAGATAATCTATTGTGGGCAATTTTCCCTGAAAGACAGATACTTGCCTGTCACAACCAATGCCCCCTTCAATATGCAACCACCAGAGAATGTTGGGTGTGTTCTAGGGTGCACTGTCAATTCCCACAAAATGATGGAAAGGTCTGATAAGCCTGGCCAACACTCCATGTAAACTAGAGTGACCAGATAAAATCCAGGTCAAGGCTCATGTAACTTTAACAGTTGTAGAGAAAAGGGAATTTCAGCCAGTGTCATTTGTATGCAATTAGTTCCTGGTGAAATTCCCTCTTCATCACAACTGTTAAAGGTGCAGGGGCCCTGCCTTCTTTTGTATATGGTCACTCTAGTATAGTGCCTGCACCTTTAACTGTTGTGATGAAGAGGGAATTTCACCAGGAACTAATTGCATACAAATGACACTGGCTGAAATTCCCTTTTCTCTACAACTGTTAAAGTTACATCAGCCCTGACCTGGATTTTGTCTGGTCACCCTACTGAAGATGAACATGGTTGCCAGTCAATTTCCAGGGCCAAATCAAAGTGTTGGTGCTGACCTTTAAAGCTTTAAATGGCTTAGGACCAGTCTATCTGAAGGAACACCTTCCTTCCATACTTTCCTGCCCAATTGCTAAAATCCTCTACGGAGGCTCTTAACCTCCCACTATGGTGCAATGGGTGGCTAGCAGGGAAAGAACCTCTGTATTGCCCCCCCTCCCCATTTATAGAATGCCTTTCCCAGGACGATCCACCTGGCAGTATACATTTAGAAGACCTTCCTCTTTAAATAGGCATTTAAGCTTTAGTCTGTTGCTTTATTAATTTTACTTCTGGCTCTTCAGTGTTTTCAATGTTTTCAATATTTTTAATATTTTTAATTTTTATTGTTTTGATATTTTTATTGTTAATTTTTTTATTTATTTCTTTTAAGTTATGTTGCTATTGTTGTTGTTTGGTTTTATGATTGTAAACATCCCCAAGGGCATTCGCCACTTGGACAGTGTACCAAATTAAATAATAATTATAATAATATGACCTAGAGTTCCATGCCAGATATGTTAATGATGAAAAAAGTTCCCTGAAGGTAGAAAAATGGAAAAACATTATTTTGTGTGACTGCTTAAAAAGTTCCTAACTTTTTTTTGGTTATTCCTATTCCAAAATCGTGAAGAATGTATTCATTCCCTAGAAACTACTTTTAAATGACACAGACTAATGAATAGAATATTTGTTTGACGCTACATAAGTCTGCGGCATAAATATTCAAATCCTACGAGTATATTTGGTTGATGTTTCAAGTGACTCATACTCTGCCTTATATTTTTTAGACTAATGGTTCATGACATTTTCAAAACATGATTAAGTTTCTCATTAAAAAGGTGTAGTTGCAATGTAGTTGCAAATATTTACATTTATTATTCAAATATGAAATAATGTGTGCAGCATCTTATCCTGTGAAGTACTATATAAGCAAATGAGAAAATAGGATGGTGAATGACAACTGCTTTACCAGTGTAGGTGTCATGACTGGATGTATCATGCCAATATTGCAAGATATCTTGAGTCATTGCACAGGCATTGCACAATAGATATCCTTGCAAAATAACTACACAAAAATGCAAACATAATGAATAGTGAGGAAGCTTCTCAGGGGCAGGAATAGAAGCAAATCACCTGTTTGCTAGATAATCATCTAGTCTTTTCTAGTTCTTCAAGTCAATGTTGACAGAAAGTCCATATGTTACCCAGGTCTGGTGCAGCCCCTGTGGCAATAAGCTAAGTTAATGCAACTATTCTCAGGGAAATTTCTTTACTGGTGCCTTGGTAAGCATCACATGAGAATGTGAAATCAATAACCCCACTTCACTGAAGCCCACTTGCAGCAGGTAAATTGGTATAACAAAATTGGTGCAGCTAATACACAGGTCTTTTACATGTTAAATTCAGCAGTAGTCCTTCCCCAATTAATTTAATTCAACATCCTTGTCCTCCTGTATGACCTCTCTGTCCAGTATTCATGACTCCTTTGAATTTATTTATTTATTTATTTATTTATTACATTTGTATACCGCCCCATAGCCGAAGCTCTCTGGGCGGTTTACATAGGATTAAAAACAATTAAAAACAATATACAAAAATTAAAACAGCAAAAACATACAACATACACACAATCTGTACATTTAAAAACCACTTCAACACTTCAAAAATCTACAAAAACAAAACAAAACAAACCCAGGCTCCTCAGATATTGCCAAATTCCTGAGAGAAGAGGAAAGTCTTGACCTGGCACCGAAAAGATAACAATGTTGGCGCCAGGCGGGCCTCGTTGGGGAGATCGTTCCACAATTGGGGACCCACCACAGAGAAGGTCCTCTCTCTTGTTGCTGACCTCTGAGCTTCCCTCGGAGGAGGCACTCGGAGGAGGACCTTAGATGTTGAACGTAGTGTTCGGGTAGGTTCATATCGGGAAAGGCGTTCCATCAGGTATTGTGGTCCCAAGTCGTGTAAGGCTTTATAGGTTAAAACCAGCACCTTGAACCAGGCTCGGAAACATACAGGCAGCCAATGCAAGCGGGCCAGAGTAGGTCTTATATGTTCGAATCTACTGGTTCCAGTTATCAATCTGGCTGCTGCATTTTGCACAAGCTGCAGGTTCCGAACCACCTTTAAAGGCAGCCCCACGTACAGTGCATTGCAGTAATCTAACTTGGAGGTTACCAGAGCATGGACAACTGAAGCCAGGTTATCCCTGTTCAGATAGGGACGCAGCTGGGCCACCAACCGAAGTTGGTAGAAGGCACTCTGTGCCACTGAGGCCACCTGCGCCTCAAGTGACAGAGATGGTTCTAGGAGAACCCCCAAGCTACGAACCCTCTCCTTCAAGGGGAGTGCAACCCCATCCAGAACAGGTTGAACACCCTCCATCCGGTCAGCGGAACCACCCACTAACAGCGTCTCAGTCTTGTCTGGATTGAGTTTCAGTTTATTAGCCCTCATCCAGTCCATTGTCGCAGCCAGGCACTGGTTCAGCACATCCACAGCCTCACCTGATGAAGATGAAAAGGAGAAATAGAGCTGCGTGTCATCAGCATACTGATGACAACGCACTCCAAAACTACGGATGACTGCACTCAATGGTTTCATGTAGATGTTGAACAGTATGGGGGACAAAACTGACCCCTGCGGAACCCCATACTGGAGAATCCACGGGGCCAAGCAATGTTCCCCAAGCACCACCTTCTGGAGCCGACCCCCCAAGTAGGAGCGGAACCACTGCAATGCAGTGCCTCCCACTCCCAACTCAGCCAGTCGTCCCAGAAGGATACCATGGTCGATGGTATCGAAAGCCGCTGAGAGATCAAGGAGAATCAACAGAGTCACACTCCCCCTGTCTTTCTCCCGACATAGGTCATCATACAGTGCGACCAAGGCTGTTTCCGTACCAAAACCAGGCCTGAAACCCAACTGAAATGGATCCAGATAATCAGTCTCATCCAAGAGTGTCTGGAGTTGGCTCGCAACCACCCGCTCCAGGACCTTGCCCAGGAATGGAACATTTGCTACTGGCCTGTAGTTATTAAGATTTTCAGGGTCCAGGGAAGATTTCTTGAGGAGTGGTCTCACTGCCGCCTCTTTCAGGAGGCCTGGGACCACTCCCTCTTGCAAAGAGGCATTAATCACTTCCCTGGCCCAGCCAGTTGTTCCATCCCTGCTAGCTTTTATTAGCCAAGAGGGGCAAGGATCCAATATGGAAGTGGTTGCACGAACCTGTCCAAGCACCTTGTCAACATCCTCGAGCTGCACCAACTGAAACTCATCCAAGAAAACAGGACAAGCCTGTGCTCTGGATACCTCACTAGATTCACCTGTTATAACACTGGAGTCTAAGTCCTGACGGATGCCAGAGATTTTATTCTGGAAGTGCCCAGCAAATGTATTACAGTGGGCCTCAGATGGTTCTACCATGTCCTTGGGGCCAGCATGTAAAAGCACCCGGACAACTCTGAAAAGCTCCGCTGGGCGGCAGGTTGATGATTGAATAGTGGCAGCAAAGTATTGTTTTTTTGCTGCCCTCACTGCCCCTGAATACAGCTTAACATAAGCACTTACCAGTGTTTGATTGCATCCATCAGGAGTTCGTCTCCATCTGCCCTCAAGCCAACTCCTGTTTTGTTTCATCACTCTCAGCTCCGGGGTATACCCAGGAGCCGTTCGAGCTCTACACAGGAGAGGGCGCTCAGGAGCAACCGTGTCAACTGCCCGGGTCATTTCTGCATTCCACAGATCAACCAGGGTTTCGACAGGAGAGCCAGCCCTATCAGCCGGAAAACTCCCCAGAGCCCTCTGGAAACCATCTGGATCCATTAGCCTCCGGGGGTGGACCATCTTAATGGGTCCCCCAACCTTGCAGAGGGGAAAAGCCGCTGTAAGTCTAAACCTCAGCAGGTGGTGATCTGACCATGACAGAGGGGTTGATGTAAAGTCCCCCACTTTCAGATCCCCATCTCCATGTCCAGTTGAAAAAAACAGGTCTAGAGTGTGCCCTGCTACATGCGTTGGGCCGATGGTATGTTGGGACAGTCCCATGGTTGTCATGGAGACCATGAAATCCTGAGCTGCCCCAGATAAAGTGCCCTCGGCATGAATGTTGACATATCCCAGAACCAAGAGTCTGGGGGACCTCAACAGTACACCAGAGACCACCTCTGTCAGCTCAGCTAGGGAGTCTGTTGAGCAGCGGGGTGGGCGGTACACCAACAGAATCCCTAATCTGTCCCGTTGGCCCAACACAAGGTGCAAACACTCCAGACCAGTAGTCACATGGACAGGGAGCCTGCAGAGGGGGATGGAATTCCTATAGACCACAGCAACCCCCCTCCCCGGCCCTCAAGTCTACCCTGATGCTGAACCAAGTACCCCGGTGGGCATAACTGGGAGAGACTAACTCCTCCCTGCTCTCCCACCCAGGTCTTGGTTATACATGCCAGATCGGCTGCCTCATCCACAATTAAGTCGTGGATGAGGGAGATCTTATTATGCACTGATCTGGCATTTAAAAGCAGCACCCGGACGCCTGAGGGCTGGCTGATAAGGCAACCAACAAGCCTGTGGGTTGTTAAATTTTAACCATATTTGGGAAGCACGTTATCCTCCTGAAAGGTGCTTGTATTATAGCCTACCTCACTGTCCTCTATGAAAAGCCACACTTCTAGACAAGATAGTAGAAGAGGACAAAAGTGACAATAGCAGAAATCAGAAACACAGGTCTTGGTTCTAAATTACTATTACTGCCCCCTCTCCCCAAACATTTCAGAATAACTTTGGATAAAGAAGCAGGCTGATGATTGATATTAGTGCTGCACCAAAATGTTGCCAGGACACATTTGTGAATTGAAAAAGGGGCTTTTGAATGGCTAGGAAATCTCCCAATATCTGCACGACTGTTCACTGCTCCACTCAACCACTTTTTGATTACTTCCTTTTTCTTATTTTTTTTTTAAAAATTAAACGAAGAGTCTTTTTCTTGCTGGCTATTTGTTCCCAATAAATTAAGGTTCACAAAACCAACATGATGATCAAAACACATTTGGCTACGTGGTAACACACTGACTGCAACTGAAGGCCTTGTGTTGCCCCCATTCTGTATGAGGGAGTGAAAAGAGAACATGTTCTTGTTGCTACAGCAACTAGGCGAACACTAACAAGGCAATGGGGATGGATGTTGCCTCCTTATCTCTTGTCCCCAAATGAAGCCCTCACACTGTCTTCTCTCTGAATAGGAGTGGGAAGAGAATATATCCCCTTTGCCAACACTTTTTTGTCAGGGACTTTCAGAAGTTTCAGCACAGCATACAAAAACAGCTCAGCGGTCTTGGCAATGAGCAAATCATCCACAAACATATTCATGCTTTTTAAAACCATAAAACATACAATCATAAGTTTGCAAAGAAGAAGATAAAGAAGAAGAGGAGGAGGAGGAGGAGGAGGAGAGAAAAAAAACCCAAGGCTATGTTTCAGTCCAGCTTTATCCAATATTACTAAATTATGTTATAGGAAATTGGAGAATGCCTTCAGTTTGGGTGCTTTACCAAGAGTAGTTGCTGTTGAGGTGGTTTAGCAGGTTCTAGTGAACCAACTTACGACAGGGAAACTTTTCCTTTGGGAATCGCATCCATGCCATTTTCACTATTAGTTCTGAATCACAGGAACATTTCATTACACTTTGATGTCTGTTTCAAGACATATTTGAAGCTGATAAGATAAGAGGAAACTTGATGGGTTGTCTCCAACCCATTATGTTAGTTGGAAAAGTACAGGCGATAGCATTGTTTCACTCCTGCAACTGCTAGCAATGCAACTAGCATAACCAGTGGGCATACAGTGCAACACCTAATGAAATAATAATACATTGTGCAAGGGCTTTTGAAACCATTTCTGAAACAACTAGTGCAGCGGCTTCTGCAACTGCTGGAACAAGCAGAATTAAAGTACTGGATCTGACACTTGTACAGGGATGATTATGGAGTTTCTGGAAGTGATAGAGGTTTTTCACTAGTCAAATGACACAACTGGATATACCCATTATAAACATAATACACTTTTGTTTGCATTGTAGGATAAATTTGTTTCTTTTCTGCATTAATGTCCATAAATAGACAATATCTTCTTAGTGGATTGGATCCAATGCTGCGTGGCATGGTGGAACGTGCAGGGCTCCTACTACTGGAGGCCACAATGTAGCGCTTTTAGGGGCAAATACTGAAATTAGTGGAAATGCTCATTTCTGGAAGGGGCAGGTTGCATCCCTTCCAGAAATTAGTGTTTCCACTCGTTTCGAGGCTTTCCCTGGTTGTCCAAGCGCAGGGCTGGCAGCATGTGCACTGCCAGCAGTGTGCCTGGGCTGCCTGCACAAGAGCAGCATTGGATCCAGCCCTCTGTCTCCTTGTCAACTTCAACCTAGTTCTGTCTTTCTTATAAAAAAGACTGATACACACAAAAAACATCTACATTTGAAATTGAAATCAAAGGACACCTCAGAACCCCTTGCCTTATTTATAAAATAAATACGTAAGCTAGCATGAAGATGCCCAGTGAACTTCCTAAACAATTTCACATTCAGCTTTGCTATGGATATTATTATATAAAACTTGAATCCTATAAATAAGTGACTGTTCCGGAAGTGCAGGTCACATGCAGTGTATACTAGGTTTGTATAACATCTAGAGAATCGAAAAACAAACAGAGTTTACTTCATGGACTTCCACATATGTCAGCCATAAGGAAAAAGTTTAGTTTCAATACCCATGATAGATAAAATCCTCTGTTAACCACCCAAGGTTATAAAACCACCGCAAAACAAAAGTACCATCTTGAAGTCCATGGATAGATAAGTTGCTTGGGGGTCTGATTTGAAAACAGGCAAGGAAACAGTTAAGAATGACTCCAGCATCTCCTGATCTCCACTTCCAATGCCCCCATCCTAAAATGGCTTTTCCTGGGGGGAAATGACTCTTGAGCTATTCTCTTTCTCTCTCTCTCTCTCTCTCTCTCTCTCTCTCTCCCCCCCTCACACACATAGAGATGTGAAGGCCCGGAAAAATTCAGAAAAAAATGTCCCCCCCCCCCCCAGCCTTTTTTTTTCCTGAAAAATTGCGGGGGGAATGAAAAAGATTAAGAAAAAAATGGATTATGGAATGTTTTATTTTAGCATGATGAATAAAATGTTTAAGAAAAGGTGTTCATATACTTACTGCTCCAAATGATTTCAAAAACTTTTTATGGGAATGGGTGCTGTGGAGGACTAGCAGAGACATAAATAATTTTCTTTGTTACTAATGTTGATGGTTTCTTCTGTGTTTTTTTTATTATTGTTTTTTGCCTGCTCCTCATAAACTGGGGAGAGCATCAAACCTGGCCAGGGTCTACAAGAATCTCACCCTGCAGCAACTTCAAATGTGGTTCTGTAACAGTTATCTAACAATTATCTAAACTCAGTGCATATGCAGAAAGATTTAATGCAGCTGCCATCATGACACTACTATCCTGAGTCATATTTATCAAAGTCCAAATACTGTGTGAATCTCCTGAGTGTCAAGATTTGATGGCCAAGGCATCAGTCTCTAAAATTGGAAACTGGGGGAAAAAAGGGGAATCGATCACAAGCAACATGAAACTACTTGTTACACCAACCAGCAATTACTTGCCTGTAAAACCCAGATTGAAAGTTATCCCATCAAGAATGGGATTAAGCTCCATTGTTCCATTGTGATAAACTATTATTAGCTCTAGAGATTTGTTTTACACCATCCCATTATACAATGCAACTTTTAATTAAGTACAAAAATCCTGCAATCAATATGTACTTAACCTAATTTTTAACTGATAGCAGAATCTCACTCTGATGTGTGCTGTGGTAAACTACAAAATGGATTTATTTGAGTTAATCATCCTTGGCTTTGATGTATCTATTATTTATTTAAAATTCTTTTATTTTCTTTTTCAAGAGAACTCCAATATCAAATAATATTTCGCTCATATGCTTTGCATGTGTGAGAGCCCAAGATTCAATCCCTGGCGTCTCCAGTTAATGATTTGAGTAAATACGGCTGCAAAAGATATCTACTTGAAATTTTGAAGAGATATTGTCCACGAGGGTAGATAATAATATGCTAAATAAACCAATGGCCTGACTCAGGGAAAGGCTGCTTCATGTCTGATTAAACAAACAAAATATTCACTAAAAATAAAATAAGAACAAAACACAAGTCACCTGCCCTTAGAGTAAAATCAAGAGTACTAGAGAACTAGTACAAGAGTAAAATCAGAACGTACTAGAACCAATGAAGGAGTAGCTGCGTAGTTTCAAGGTGTAACTGATGCAAAGCAAGTACTGTAGAAAGCAACACACACACATTCAAAAGTAAACAGCATTGAATTGGGAGTTCATAGCTCCTGGGAAAACAAATAGTCTCTGAGTGCAGCCATTATGGTTGCTCTGCTCAAGTGAAGGAACACTTTCTACCAGTGAAGAAGGAGGAAGGAAATAAAAGCCTCAGTATTGCAATCTACATCAAAGAGTTGTTACAAGGAGAAACTAGTACAGGAAGAAAATAAGTTCACTTTGTCTATTGCTCCCACTAGTTCAGACACTTATCAGAAGCATTATTACTTTAGTCCTACACAACGTAGGATTCAAAACAGCCATGAATTCAAATACAACCTTCCAACTATCACTTTTGGGAACAATAAAGGAAACAATTAAGAATTTGTATTATACATTTTCTTCTGCTGCTCACGTGGACAAGGCAGTTAAAAACATCTCCATTCCAAGTTTTGTGAAAATAGTTGTTTCGAGTAGGGTGGCCATATGAAAAGGAGGACAGGGCTCCTGTATCTTTAACGGTTGTATAGAAAAGGGAATTTCAGCAGTTGTCATTGGTATGCATGAAGCACCTGGTGAAATTCCCTCTTCATCACAACAGTTAAAGCAGCAGGAATATAGCATGAGTGACAAGATACAAAAGAGGGCAGGGTTCCTGCAGCTTGAACTGTCTTTTACTTTTCACTCATTAATGGAGGCACAGCAGTGCCTCCATTGTTAAGGGCTGTCAGTAGAAAACACGTTCCACCATGTTAAAGTGATAATTGGGGGGGGAGTCATTCTAACAGCCATAAAATCGAAAATATTTCACCAATCTTTCTGAAATTTATAGGTGCCAGAAAGAAATGTTTGATTTACATTACCTGAAAATTTCAAGAAGATTGGTGAAAGATTGAGGGAAGGAGAGCAGTTTAAGATAGAATAGGAACACAAACCTGTCTCCCTGCTTTTGTCAGATTTACTTCCGGGTTGCGACTATCTGTGCCCAGGATTTCCAGGGAAATTATAGACTTCCTGCTTAATCCATTGAAGGGGTCTTCTTCTCCCTTCAGTCTAGTTGGTGGAATACTTTTACTTTTTAAAAAATTCCCTACCGTTGATTTTTAATAAATATTTATCCAATCCACAATGCAACGCATGCGTACACGGCACCACAGAGCTTATTATCAGAAGGGAGGGGGAGGGGGGAACTGCCGGCTCTTTGCAAAGAACGTTCTTCCTGCTTTGGCTATGACGGAGGCTGAGCAAAGGTTTAGGTTGCAGCGGGCAAGTGAGCGAGAGAGAGGGAGAGAGAGCCTTTCCCACAACTTAACGGAGCAGCTGGTTGATACTTGGAGCAGCTGGAGGCTGCAGTTGCCAAGGCCCTGGCTCCGGCCCTTTTCCCCCCCAAAATGTTGGAGAAGTGAGGGTGAGAGAAAGAAGGAAGGAAGGAAGGAAGGAAGGAAGGAAGGAAGGAAGTTCAAAGAGGGAAAAGAAAAGCTGGCTGGCTCAGGTAGGGGTTTGAGCAGGGGAATGTCTTTGTTTGTTGTGTGGCTGTAAGTGTGAAGAGGGAAGGGTGTGTGTGTGTGTGTGTGTGTATGAAGTTATTTCCACATTTGTAAAAAAAAAAGGGGGGGAAGAGAGAATATTCCTACATCCCACCTGGATGGACTTTTAAACTACCTTTGTTCATTCTTTTATTTTCCTGTGTTTTAATTTTACTTCTCAGTGGGAAACTGTGAGGAAAATATTGATGGGAGTGGACATCCTTCTGGTACATCCTTCTTAAATTAAAATAAAGAATATAGTTCACAATGGAGACTTTTACTTCTGTGCTGGCAAAGTTTCCTTTGGGGTAGCAGCTCCTGACCCAAGACTCTTAAAGTTTAAGCCTTATGGAAAGAAATATCCAGAGAGTCAGACTCAGAGTGATTCTATGCAGAAGGTGTAGATGCATGTAGAAGAAAGGGACTTTCGTTAAAAGAATACTATTTTTTAACAAATTATGAGTTGTGAAATAACACTTCTGAACTGATAATTAATGGAGGCTATTAGCCCAGGCTTGGGTGAGGTAGGTAGGGTTGTTTTGTATGCGGGTTGGAGGAAGAGCACTCTGCACATGGACAGAAGCAGCCTTTGGGTGCTGCCCATGTTGTGTGACGGAGGAGGCTCTCTCCTAGTAGAGGTACCATCTTATTGCTTGCCAAAAATACAGCAGCAAAAGCCCTGACCCAGGATTGGGTGAGTCTGAGCATGGGCAGAGTTCCTACTGCCAGGTGTTTGTACTCCCAGGTGTGTATATGTGTAGAAAGAAGTAATGTTAAAGGAGATTTGGGACAGAGATGCTTGTACTGGACTTCCCCCTTCCCACAAGAAATCAAAGTGGATGAAGAGTATGTATTATTAATCCCCCCCACCACCCATATCTGAAAAGAGTTCAGGGGACCTCATGGAGTAGCTTGGAGTCTCTCTCCACTCCCAATATCACAGCAAGAGCTACTGGGCCAATGTTATTATTGGTATTCATATTCATATTCATATTCATAATAATAATAGGCATATGTATGGTAGATTACAGAACAATTCTGTGCATTTTTACGCAGTGTACTCAATGGAACATCTACTCAGCTCAGTGTGCATAGGATTGCAGCCGGAGAGAGATTAAAATGCTTCATGTGGATAATGCACAGTAACTTTTTATTGCCAAAGAGGATTCTAAAAGTTGCAGAAGGGTGGATAGTATCATCCCATCTAGTAAGGTCATTGCAAGCAAAGACAAGTGTTGACATCTACTGCATGTTTTTAGCATGCACAATCGCCAGGTAGTTAGTGGCTATTCCCTTCTGTCACATTATTGTGTTTGAGCCATGAATGAGGAGGTGGTTATAAATGCAGGAGCCTGTGATCAGGGCAGTGTATGTTCTGTTAGTAAAAACAAAATAAAAATTATGCACCAAGGATAGCTGGGTTCTGCAACTATTATAAATTATACAAATTGAGCAAGTTTGCATAATTTCTCTTATTTCTTTGCATAATTTCTCTTATTCTTATTTTGCATAGAATTTTCCTTGGTTTTATTTTTCATGGTAAGGGATTCCAGCAATTTCAGCAGATACTGTCATTGCACACTTAGACCGTTGTAGCCATAAAAGCTAGTAGAAACTTGCTTCAAAAGGTGGGGAGGGGCTGCTGAAATTTTCAGCTGAATTTTGCACTCGCTGCCTCATTCTGCAGCCCTGCACGTGATTGTACATAATTGTTACTAAATCATATTTTGTGTAAGGTAGGATGACCATATGGAAAGGAGGACAGGGATCCTGTACCTTTAACAGTTGTACAGAAAAGGGGATTTCAGCAGGTGTCATTTGTATGCATGCAGCACCTGGTGAAATTCCCTGTTCATCACAACAGTGAAAGCTGCAGGAGGCCTGCTCTCTTGACCAGATACAAAAAGAGGGCAGGGCTCCTGCAGCTTTAACTGTTGTGATGAAAAGGGAATTTCACCGGGTGCTGCATGCATACAAATGACACCTGCTGAAATTCCCTTTTCAATGCAACTGTTAAAGATACAGGAGCCCTGTCCTCCTTTTCCATATGGTCACCCTAATGCATAAATTGACTATCTTGATTTTATCACTTTGTAATACCGTACTCCCGGGCCTCTTGTTGATGCAGTGTTTCCCACACTTTTGATAGCTGGGACACAGGTTTTGTGTGTGTTAATTTAAACTGGGAGCATAAACTGCTTGACACTCAAAAAGTTACATATATTCTCAATCAGTTTCCAGAACAATGGGAAAGTGGCATATTTTAGAAAATCCCAGTTAGAGCTCCATCGGACCGGGGGGGGGGAGGGGAATCATGCTTCCCTACCATCGCTTCTCCACCCCTACTTTTGTTGCTCGATACTTTCTCTTTCTTTCAGGGAGAGGAAAGAGGAAGTAAAAATTGCAGGTGGACCATTCAGGGGTCGTGTATATCGCGCGGCTTCTCCTGCACACAGCAGGAGATAGTGGCAACTTTCGATCCTTACAAATAATACGGACTTACTGGGTGGGTGGGTGTTGTCACGCACAGGAGGCAGACGATATAGTGAGAGGGACCTGCAAAAATCTGTGACTGCCCAGGAATGAGCGTGCAATAAAACACTTATCTGGTGATGCCCTTTGTGTTGCTTTCTCCTGCTCTCCTTTGCCCACTTACTCAGGCCCAAACTAGAAGTGTGGGTCATCTCCATGCCTGGCAAAAAACTGCATAAAAGCTAAGGAAACTTGAGTGGGAAAGAGAAGCAGATCTTGCTCCTCTTCTAAGTACGTTCCATTTTATGTAAAGAGTAGACTCTCACCTTATATGTGAATAGGGCAAATATGTGTTTAACATACTTGTGGACACCCCACATGTCTCGGTTGGCCTCAAAGCTCACGGCTAGGATGGTACTTTCTGAGCAATGGTGATGCTTTTGGAATCCCTCCATTCTTGTAGTGTGAGCTGCATCAGGAATTCCAGTGTAGGATGATATTGCTGCTCATATTTTGTCCAGGGAGAGGGAAAAAGGAGTAGAATCAGAGTCATTTGGGCCCTTTTTGTTCCAGGGGGTATATTGGGAGGGGGAAGCCAGACTATCAATCCAGAGTATTGTATTTATAACCTGTTTTTATGCTTTTTATGGTTTAAAATTTTGTATATTGGTTTTTTTTTAATATTCAATGTTTTTAATTTTTGTAAACCGCCCAGAGAGCTTTGGCTATGGGGCGGTATATAAATGGAATAAATAATAAATAATAATAATACTTGTCTGTGCTTCTACAGAATCGCCTCCTGGGCATTGCATCAGTTTTCTCCCTGGCAAAAATGGTACAATCTTTTAGTCTGGCTCTTTGGGAACCCTGTATTTGGTAAGGATATGGAACAGCATTCCCCCATCCTGCTACCCTCCAGATGTTTGAGATGACAAGTCCCAGCATTCCTGACCATGGGACATACTGACTTGCAATGATGGGAGTTGTAGTCCAACACCTTTGGAGGGCACCAGGTTGGGGAAGGGCTGCTCTAAACAAAAAAAGAGAAGTAGGTGGCCCTAAGTTGTTCGTCATCAGTTTTCCACAACCCCACCGTCACCTCTGCATATCATATTCTCCATCCTGTCCTCATGGTTTATCTGCTTTGGGAGCATGAGAATTTCACTTGCACTTTCTGCCTCCTTAGGGAGGATGTGGCGTTAAGGCTTGGGAGCCTTGACTCCCAATTTCTCTGCTTTTTAGTGCTTGGTTGGAAACTGTAGAGCCTTAACGCTGGTTTTGTAAACCGTAGGTTTTTTGTTTAATGAATATTTTTTAGAGAGTGTATGAAATTATCAGCTCATAATATGAAACATCCCATCAGCTTGATGGTGGAATATCAAAAGTTTTCCTAGAATTTGCACTGAATGATAGGACAAAGGAGTATTAGGGTAAATGCTTCTGGAGCTCACTGAAGGTGAATTCAGTCTATTTGATAATTATAAAGTTACCAATTATCAGTGTATATAAATACATGTTTATTTATAAGCAAACCATACTTAATCACATCTGATTAAACGCTAATATAAGGAACTGATTTTTGTCACTAGTCACTCAACCCCCCCTTTTTTTTGCTTTGCTATAAATATGCATATGTGATAGCAAAACTAGTTTCTGCCCTGCTTACAGCTGATTTGTTTTTCTTTTCTTTTTATACTTTTATACTTTCTAAAACGCCATGGTGCTTAAATCCAATCAAATTAGTATATAGAAGTGACGTGGTGAATAGATGCCATTTGTATAACACATATAGGTGTGACTGGCACTGACTTCACAATCATTTTGGCATCAGGTCAAAACCTTTCTGTTTGCCCAAATGTTTTAAGCTGTTCCGTTTCTTCTATTGTAATTTTCTGATTTTTAATGCTATTCTATGATGGCATTTTAGTAATTTTATTGCATTTTGTAGTTGTACGACCAATTATATTTAATGTTCACCATCCTGATATCTTTTGATGAATGATGGTTTATTCATATCCAAATAAATAAATAATCAATCAATCAATCAATCCTCTGGTACAGATTGTTACAGTAAACCATTTCATTTTACCCTTGTCTAACTTTTTCCTTATACACTAAGTTAAAGGTTGATACTTACTGTTTCAATGCAATGTTTTAAAATGAAAGCTCGCACCCCATTCATGACTTAATGCACTAGAGCTGGGGTAGGCAAAGTAGTACCTTTCTTGGTGCCCGCCTCTCCCACTTTTAAAAAAAGAAGAAGAAAAGAAACACATTTTCTTACTGGCAGCTGTAATTGTTGTAAAATAGGTTTCTCTTGGTGCTGAAAACTGTGGATATAAAGGATTGTTTGATTTGTTGGAGCTTAGATCCCACCTCTGCCTTATATTCAGTCTTTTGGGCTGGGTTACTTGATCTTTGCTATTTTGTAGCCATGTGTGTGTCAGTCTGGACCAAGACAAACTACTGAATTTGGTGACCCCATACAAAACCCCCAAAAGGGCTCTACCTTGAATTATCTAACTTGCCACAAGAATCCATTTTTAAAAAATCTGCCTGCATCCATCTTTCTGGTGTAAATCTGAGAGTCCAGCGAAAAGAGCAGAGAAAGTTTACAAGAAAGTCCTCTAGGTGACATAAGTTAATCAGATCTGGCTTGGCCCATTGGTGAAGCTAAATTTAAACATAAGACTGCTTTTTCACCCTCTAGCAATAAAACCACAAGCCTCCTGGGCGCAAAGCAATAGTTCCTTTCTTGATACAGACAGAATTCTGAGCAGGCGCTCTGGTCTCTTGAGAGGATGGTCAGACAGCTGTTGTTATCTGACCTGATTAATACATGGCTGATGGGGATAAAGAATACATCCCCATCTGGGAAAAGGGGGCACCAGTGAATGTCATCTTATCTCATGGAATTCCAAAATCTACTAATCTCTCTTGACAAGAAGGATTGGATCAGGATTTAAAGTACAATAACATGAGTTGAACAGAGACAAGGATAAAAAACCACCAACATAAGAATGTCATATTTGCAATTGGTTCCAAATAAATATGTGTATCACAAAGCAAAGATCTATATAGAATATTTGCATGTTATATAGAATATATAGCATGCAATTATATAGAGAAACATATCAAAGAACAGTGATATATTAATGATATATTGATCCTGGAAATGTGTTAGGAAATAAAATATACATTTAGAACAAACTTACTTTAAAATAAAAATGTGCATTTTGCACATTTGTATGAAATCATCAACTAAGGGCACAATCCTATGGTTTGCATTCTGGTAAGACAAATGCCTCTGAACTCAGAGGCTTCTGTGGATACAATGACCTACTGGGCTACCACTGGCAGAGCAGAGGAGCAATGGAGGTAACTTTCATACCTCCTGCAGTTGCGGTTCTATTCTAGATGGTCTTCTTTGCCCATCTACAGGAGGTATGCTGGCAGATGCAGTGTTGGAAAGGCCATAGGATTCTTCATATCCTGACATCTCCTGTTCCTTCTTTTTCCTCAGCTCCCTGCCCACCGGCATACCCCCTTTCAGACCTCTCTGAGGTTACTTTTGAGACGTTGGAAAACAGCCAGCACAGTTTTTTCTGTGGCTGCTGCAAGGGAGTTAGGAAAGATATTGGATGCCAGAGTCTCTCTTCTGAGGTCAAAGCAGTGTCTATGGCCTCAGACTGGGATTTTGGAAGAATCCTATGGTCCCCGGAAAGCTGTCCCGGGACCATAGGATTGCAGTCCTTGGGTGCAATCCTCTGCATGTTTAGACAGAAAAAGAATGCTACAACTTGCAGTATGGCTGCCTGGGGAATGCTGGCAGTTTTAGAACTTTTTTTGCACCCTAAATGTAGAAAATATGTTCTTTCACATAAAATGAATTCCTTATACAACAAATTGTCCAGGGCTGAAAAGGCATACTCTTCACATTTTTAAATTCACACAGAACCAGGATGGATAAAAATCCATCCTGGATTTGTTTTTTTTATCAATCATAAATAAAATACTAAATTCTCTCTCATTTAGAAAACAAAAGAGTTATATTTCAATCTCAACATAAACATGATAAATCTACACCTACAATCACATAAAAATAAATTAATGGCTCTGTAAGTCACACACATTGCAATACCTACCAATCAAGATTGGACATGCATTTAAGTCTTTTATCTCAAGCCTAACTACTAGCGCTTACGTTTTGAAATTTCTGAGCTTTCAGTTCCTGTTTCTCTGATTGAGGTATAATATGTGCGAAGACACAGGCTGGATTGTCGTTGGTGTTTACGTGATGATGGAGCTGGGCTGAGCAAGGCAGAGGATTTAGTTAAGACAGAAAGATGATATAGCAGGGCAGTTAAAAAGTGATATTTTAAAAAACCAGAAAAATAAAATAAGACTTTTAAATTTTATAAGGAAATATATATATATACACACACACACTTAGTATTTCTTAAACAATGACTAGGTTAATATTAAACAATCTGTATATAAGTATGTTAGCTGTACAGTTAAATCTCTAAACTGAATCAAAGCCTCTATCAGATACATTTAATTAAAGGATGCTTGTTTATCGAAATAAATAATCTGGTGATTTCTCAAATATGAATATGTACACTCTTTCTACCTATTATAAGCATTTCATTTTCACCTGATGAAAATAAACTATTCCAGTCATTCTACTATCTAACCTGTCTATTGGGGGGAGGGGGCGGAAGGAAAGCATGCAAATAGATTAACAGATGGAAAGCCTGCCAGTAACAATCAACCGAAGCTGAATCCTGATGAGACAGAGAGAGTTCCCAGGTCCAGGAGTTGGGCTGTTTCCCTGTTCTGGCTGCATTCCCTTTGAAGATGCAGGTATGTAGGTTAAGGCTGCTCTTAGGACCATCTCTGACTTTGGAGGCCAAGTGACTTTGGTAGCCCAGTATACCCATTATCAACATTATCAACTTTGGTTGGTGCACCAACGACTCTGTTCCTGCATAGGGACAGCCTAGGCCTTATTCCACACCAGCCGTTTATTCCAGATAAATAAATAAATCAGTGATATAAGATGACCTTTTATCTTGCTGATTTGAAACATTTATTTAAATTGCACAGGGTTTACCTTTCAATTTACCCTGTATAGAACAGTGTGTAAAAGAAACGGCAAGTCCTGTTCACATAACCAAATAAGGAATACTGAATGCATGGAGGAGGGAGAAAGAACATGGCAATATGCCGCACCTCCAATCTCTGTGGCATGGATCAGCTTTTCATCCTTGTGCAACTGTCAGATCCAGTACTTTGATTCTGCTTGTGCAAGCCATTACGCAAGCTATTACAGAAATGGTTTCACGATTTAATACAACTTCATTAGGTTAGCTAATGCTAGTGCTAGTAGAACAGGGCTACCTCTTCTACTTTTCCCACTAGCTGCCCTGACTATGCATGAAGCTCGGGGGAAGCAAACAGCAACACTGTGCTCACTGTTCTGGGTCACTTCAGGCAAGGCAAGAGTCATTGCACAACCTTGGATATTACACTGTAGGAAGTGCTAGCTGGAGTATTCTCCCATAAGGAGCTGTTGTCCCAGCAAAAGACAGCAGTCAGACTTAAGAATGCTGGCAGAGCCTGCTGGATGCTGACTATATTTCTTAAAGGGCTGGTGCCTGTTCCTGCAGTCTAACGCTCATGCATAGCTGAGGGGAAGAAGAAGCTGCAGGGGAGTCAGCCTCATAGTCATAGGATTAGAGAGCCATGTCCTCTGGCTGGGAAAGTATGGCAGAGGGTCCTGAGGGTTCCCCTGAAGTGGTGCAACCTGAAACCCACCTGAATCAGAGTCCTGCTCAGGTAATGCAGAGCCTCAGGACCAGAGGACATCACACTGGCATCACTTTGGATACAATCCTCTTATATTTGGTTTATATTAAATAAAGATTAAGAAATACTTAATTTGTTTGGCATATTGAACCTCTGAGTAAAACATCCAGGGACTACACTGACATGTTTCACTCATGCAAATTTACTTGGGATTAAGCACCAATGAAATCAATGGGGCTTACTTCTGAGTAAACATAGATAGGATATGGTGAAATAGGTACAATCTGCTAGGAGGTTTTAAAGCATAGACCTCACTGGAAAGAATAGAAGCTGTGGAAATATCAGCGACACTGGTTTTCTCATAGAACGATGCAAAATGTTTTTAATCCTTTAAAAAGCCCTTTAAAAATCTTTAAAAGCTCTCTTGATGTTCAAACTCCAATATTGTGTGTGTGTGAGAGAGGGTGTGTGTGTGTTATTTGCAGGGTTGTGTGTCTATGTGTGTGTGTTTTGTGGTTATTGTACTAGTGTCCAAAATATTTAGTAAAATATAATGTATTTGGAGTCAGGCTGCTTCTCTTTTGATGTTTATTGCAACAAACAAAGCAAAGTCCCAAACCCTGCTTTTCATTTTTAAAAGATGTGACAGATGCCACTGGATTTTGATATAGTTCAGTTTACTATATCCTTCATAGATAAGCAGCTTTGTTGCCCAGATTAAACTATAAAAGCAAAGTAGTTTTTTTTAAGAAGTGGTGGTGGAATTAGATTAGAACAATGAAATTACATACAACAGTTCTAAATTACAATGGGGGAAAGTAGCAGTAGGCTTGTTCAGACAACACAATAAGCAATGGTTAGGCCACTAACCATTTTGCAGCAAATGTTTAGTGAGCGTGTTTAAACTGTGGTTATGTAGCCACCATGGTTAGGAACAATTCACATGACATGCTAAATCACATGACACGCTAAGTCTTGGTTCACAAAACACGCCAAACCATAATGTTTAGCTCAAAATGCTTAACCACTATGGCTTAGCGTGTAGTCTGAACAGGGTAATTGTGATAAAAATTTAATTGGTGCTAATTTTTTGCACCAATTGCTATGTCTAACTTTAACACTGATTAATATAGAACCAGCACTTTGTGAGAACATAAAGAATACTGAACTGCACAAAGCACATACACTTATAGTCAGTCCTACAAGGTACTTTAAAACTTAATTAGGTAATTGGAATATATGTTTTTCTATGGACCATAAGTGCAATAAAAGGAAATCTCCATTCATCCATGTACATGTCTGTAGAGCGAGATTTGCTTCTGGGTTTTATTGAAGAGGCATTCATTATAAGCATCAATTCCTATTCAGCTATTTCCCTTTTTCTCTATTGATGGAACAGATCACAATATTTTTGTTTAAAAGTTTTAATATTATATAGCTTCATATTCACAACTCACTGACGTTGTAAGGTCCTTAGATCTAAATTTTCTCACAAAGACCCTAGTCCTATATTGCAGTACTCTGTTCTTGGACCAGGTATACCAAGCATAAGGCTGCTTCCGCTCATGACACAACTTATTTATTTATTTTAGTACTCATATCTCATTTGATCAGCCTAGCAGTTGACTTTCACAGAGGGTTACAGTGTAAAAGCAAGTCATAAAATACAATGAACTCATAAACATTAACATGTAGAGTTGTGCTTACACTGCATGAAGACCCTAAATAAAAACAACATATATGTCTCTCAGTACTGATATGTTGGCCAGGGCTGATTGGCCTAGTGTAATGTAACAAGAACCCTTCAGAAACAGGACCCATTCCTGCTACTACCTTTATAAGCTTGGCAAAATGTTTCTCTGATCTGTGTTGGGCAGAAGGCAATAGACAATGTTGTTGGCTGCCTCTGTGAACTCCTACAGGAGACTGCACAACCAGAGGACCCTAGGATCAGGGACTAGGTTTCCTGAACTGTTCCCTGCTTTTATGGAAGGGTAGGCCATAACACTGCATGTAGGGTACTGTTTGAGGAACTGGCTTCAGAAGAGGCAGAGCTTCAGCTAAAGATCTTGGGGGTTGTGGTTGCAAGCTCTGAGGGGGCCTGGTGAGATAGGTTCTGCTGAAGCCATTCTTTCTGGTGCCTTTGGAGCGATCTCTCCTACTAGTAGAGACTCACCCTCATGGTATGTTCCAGTCATCCTTACCATGTTTAGTATGCAGGATGCCACAATGGCTGCAGTGGTTCAAAAAGCTTTTAACTGTAAGGATGAATTAGAGCGCCGCATTTGCAAGTTGCAGCAGGTGACATCATCACCTGGAGCGAGCGGGAAAGCGGTCGGCCCACAGTGAGAAGAGAGGACGATGCGGAGGATGACAGGGGACGATGCGGAGGGGGCAGCAAGGAGAGTGGGGGGAGGGAGAGAGCGGGAGAGAGTGCTATGACCGGATCCAGCCCGATCCAGATCCGATCCGGATCTGGAATCTGGAGGTCCGAATCAGCCCGATCCGATCCAGATTTGGGATCCAGATCCCGTCACAGCCCTAATATTTAGGCAACCCTTACAAACTGTCAAAATAGATAAGTATTTCCAAGCCACGAAACATGGATTTTAGCAATATACTACCCATAGCTGCATCAGAATCTCAAAGGATACCAAGAATGTACATGTATATGTATATCTGAAACTAGATAGACTGACTATAGAGTAATTTCAAAATATATTTTATCCTAAGCGCCAAACTATATATAATGTTCTTCTTTAGAAGGATTAGAGGACTTGTAGTTAAGTTACAGTTGGGAATCTGAAGGTTTACAATATAAATGTAACAATTTGATTACTTTTAATGGTTAAGAGGATATCCAGGAATGGTAATTTTGGGTTTTTAATTGTGGCATTCCTGGTAAACTCTATCTATCTATCTATCTATCTATCTATCTATGAATGATTCATAAACCATGAGTGCTTGCATAGCCCCACTGACTTAAAAGTGACATTGCTGGGATAATACATTGCCTTCAAATTAGTATTTCACCAATGGTGGAAATATTATGTAAAATTAGAAAACAACTCTAGACTTGGGATCTCTACTCATTTCCTTCGAATGTAGGTTAGTTCTTTAGGGGGATTTGTGCAAATATGAGCCATATTGCAGAGTCACATGACTTGTGCAACTCTAAGCCTCCCCTGAGAATAATGCACATTTAGAGACAGCACACAAAAATGACATAAATTTATATATGGAATTTAACCCATTGACAGATGATGTATGAGCTGCTGGGCCAGGAGAGATTTCAATGAATAACATGGTAATTTACTGCACCTAACCTGAAATACCAGGTCTATTTTTCATTTTCTGTTTTCTGTCACTGTTTCGTCTCACTTGCATTTGGCTATTTATGTTGTATTTGCAGTACATGCAGCTGTAAATAGATTAATCACTTTAGGACATTTCTGAAACACTGCATCTCTTACTGGCTGAATGTCTACTAAAATGACTGGAATATTTAATGCTAACACACAACACAATCACTTCTTCTATTAGCGAACTTAGGTGCAGAGTGCCAGGGGATATGTAGCCAAAACAGGGCTAATGGGGAAAGATGGAGGTATCAGCATGCCTGGGAAAGCCCCATTGTTTGCAGAACTGCAACAAAGCTTTAGAAGAAAAAGAGCTAAGGGACCAACTTCCAGTGCACAAAGAAGCAGCACAATGTGGGCTGAACATGGTCCATGGACATAGAATAGTGAGGGGCAGTATCCAACTACGTCATTCCAAGTGTGCAAATGACATTGCACTAGCAGAAACTGGGTTTCAAACTATGAGCAAGAGGAAAATCCAACTCAAGTTAATTTTGTGTAACTGCACTTGCATAAGCACACTGCACAAGCGCACTGCACAAGCGCTTGCACAAAGGAAAGATTAACTGGGTTTCTGCTAGTGCTATTTGAGTTTGTGAAAGGACAGCATTGGATATTGCCCTGAGTGTGTATGGAGTAGAGTCCAGGCAGAAAACCAGGGAGCGGGGGAATGGATTGAAGTATTCACTTAGCGCAAATGAGATTATGATAGTGAAAACTAGGTTTTGAACTACGCGCAAGAGAAGAATCTAACTAAAGTTGTGTTCGTATAAGTGTGGTTGTGCAAGTGGTTTTGCATAACTCTTGTGCAACCCATTGTGCCACCTGTTATACAACATGTCATGCATTTCTGTTGTGCAACGGGTTACACAAATGTTTCCACCCATTGTGCAACTGGTTGTGCAAATGCTCGCACAACTGGTTGTGCAATGAGCAAACGCTAGCACAACAGAAAGATTCAGCAGGGCTCTGCTACTGCTATTTGAGTCTGTGGATATTGCCCTGAGTGTGCATGGAGTAGGGTCCAGACAGAAACCAGGGAAAGGGAGAATGGAATGAAGTGTTCCAGAAGAAGACATGAGTGGTTGGAACCTTGAACAGGAACACTCCATGCTAAAAAAAATTGCTGGAGGTTTCACTGTGCATTTCTCTGTGAAAAGCGATTGCTCATGGCAAATATGAATAGTATTAAGTGCACTGCATATTCAAATCACTGCCAGTAATAGGCCTGGTCATATTTAGCAAAATATGAGCAATAAAACTATATTTAAATCTTATGTTGTATATTAGCTAAAATGCTATTTTATGTTTATTCATATATATATATATATATATATATATGGGTTAAAGGATGAGGCATATTATCGAAGTAGATGCATTTCAATCTGGCATCAAGCTTGGTCATAGGGCAGAAACTGCTTTGGTTGCCTTGGTGGGAAATCTATGCCAGGAACTGGAGAGGGGGACCTTCTTGACCTCTCAGTGGCTTTCGATACCATTGACCATGGTAAGCATCTAAGGCTTCTGTATGAGTATGGGTCGGGAGGCACTGTCCTATGGTAGCTCTGATCCCTGTTGAAAGGCTGATTTTAGAAGATGGTACAGGGGGATTCCTGTTCAATGCTGCGGCCCTTGACCTGTGGTGTGCCTCAGGGTTCCATCTTGTCCCCCATGCTATTTAACATGTGCATATAACATCTGAGGGAGGTTATATGTTTTAGATTTGGTGCCACCATTATGCTGTTGACGCCCAACTCTATCTCTCCTTTCCATCTAAAGTCAAGGAAGCTGTTCTAGGTCTAAATCATTGTCTGATGTCCGTAATGGACTAGATGATGGCAAACAAATTGAAATTTGATCGAAGACAGAGGTGCTCTTAGTTAGTCAAAAGTCAGATTAGGGATTCAACCTGTGCTGGATGAGGTTACACTCCCCCTGACATTTTGGTGTACTCCTGGATTCAGCACTGAACTTGGATATCCAGGTTTCAGTGATGGCCAGGAATGTGTTTGCACGGCTGAGACTAGTGCACAACTGTGCCCATTCCTGGAGATGCCTGACCTGCCATGGTCACACCTGCCTTTGTTACATCCCATTTGGACTGTGGTCATTTTCTACATGGGGCTGTCTTTGAAAAGTGTTGGAAACTTCACCTGGTCCAGAGTGCTGTGGCCAGACTATTTACAAGTAACATGTGACTCCCTTGCTACAAAAGCTTTGTGTGCTATAGGTCTATTTCCAGACATAATCCAAAGTAGTGGTTATGATCTATAAAGCCCTGAAATACTGCATTTCCTGCTACAAGCCTGCCTGGGTTTTAAGATCTTCAGGACAGGTCCTTCTCTCAGTTCTGTAGTCATCAAAAGTGTGTTTAGTGGGGATGTGAGTGAGGGCCTTCTTGTTGGTCACTCCCAGGCTCTCCAATCCTCTGCCAATGAATGCTAAGATGGCCCCCTCTCTGCTGTCTTTCCACCTGCAGGCAAACACTTTTTATTCAGGCAGGCTTTTGGGATATACGTGAGTCTTTTGCCAAAGGGTTTTTTTAAATTGTTGGCACCGTGTTGTTGTATTTTTAATTTATGTGTTTTTATGCTATGTTTTAATTAAGATTTTGTTTTTAATCTGGATTTTATTGTCTGCTTCCAGCACCATTTTTTGGCAGAGAGGTGGGATATGAATAAAATAAATAAATATGCATATCCGATTATTATTTTTCTAAATAAAACTTGTTTTCAGTTCATTGCTTTTTGGTTTGCCCTGGGTAGTTCAGAAAATTCATGCCCAACTTCTCCAAGCCTCCAGACAGTAGAAAACAAAGGTGATATAAGGCAGAGAAGAGATAAATGGTACAATGGCATGTGTCTATGTCAAGTTGTTAAGCTCTTTCATTGTAAGGAATGGAGCGAAGTAATACTTAATTATTTGTAGTATTTATACAAGGCACTGAAAGCACTTCACATATCTTATGCTAGTAATCTTTACAATAAAACTGTCAAGCTCTCAGGCATTGTTTCTCTATGTTACAGGACATCTATCATCACACCTGTAGAACCAATAATAATAACAAAAGGATCACTCTCTTCTAGAGGACTAGGCTAATAGGCAACTAATGCATATAAATAAAAAATAAAAAATCCAAAGTTTATAGTATCTGATTGTTGAAAAATACTATGTTAAGCAACCAGCAATCTCTAACTGTTCCTGCCAAAGGGTTCATGCACTGTGTTCCTTCCACATTTTTTTTTAAAAGTGTAGATGGTTTCCAAATATCTTCATTCTGTTCCCACTCTTGCCAAGTCAGTCCCTAAAGTTAATGAGATGTGATTAGCTATGACAAAGTTTTGTTATCCTGGCACATGACTCAGCCTCCCAAGTGGCATGTTCTCTGTCTGCTAACATCTCCGTTTCTCTGTTGTCATAAACTGAAGGAGAGGTATGGAGGCGCAAGACTCATAGCAACCTTCTCCTACCATCACAGTTGAACGGACAGGCTGAAAACAGGCAAATCAAATAGTGAAATGTGAGGCTGGCTAACCAATGCCCAAAACCGGTGTAAACACTTTTCCTTGAAGTGAGAGGATCACCTGCTCTTCCCAAACCCAAGGACAGCATGGAGTGGTGCAATAAGGGATTTTGACATGCAGGCACTCATCCTAACAGTCCCTATGGCCACACCCCAAAGGAAAGACTAAAAATTCAGAGAGCTGTGTTGATCTACATCAACAGACCAGTTCTATCATTTTTCATCTGCACTAGGAGCAGGTCTATTGTAGAGCTAAAGCGTCTTAATTGCCCATGCAAGACCAAGCCATCTCAAAACACTTTGCATTACAACAGGTAAGAAATATGTTGTTGCTTGGGAAATTCATTTCCTCCCAGCTAGTGTGAGGATTGCTTGGAGGCAGCAGGAAATTCTGAAAGGGTGGCAGATGTCAGTGTTCCTGCTAATGAAAAAGGATCAGGGGCAGCATCCCTGCAAACTTTCACTACACCCCTGGGCCAAGACAAGCCTGATCCAATCACTTCCAATTGGCAAAGGCTGCTCCTTCTTCAGCCAGGACATTATGTCATTTTTTTCTCAACTGGAGATGGAAGAGGCAAAACCAATGGTTAAGGGTGGGGGAAGAACCAAATACTCAAGTAGGCAGGCACAAAACAGACATACCAGTGTTCAATTTGCCAATATGCACTTCTGTACATCTACTAACCTAGGATCACAACATAGCTAGAGAGGATTCTGTGAGTCCTTTTTTATATATTACAGCTTTATTAGTCTTTTGAGAATGATGACTGTAGGTGGCTACTTTGGGAGAACCTCGGATTCTATCTTCCAATATGCACGGTCAAATGTGCACGGTCAATGTGCATGGCTAAATAGAGCATCAAACTTATGTATTAATACTAGGGCTGAAACTGGATTAAAATATTATGTTTATTAATTTTACGTTATAATTAATTATTGGTTAAATTTGTGTATATATAACAGTATTTCAGAAGGAAGAAGCATATATTCTTTATTTTAAGATGATACCATAGCAGGTACTTCCTTAGAAGAGATATTTAAAAGAATGCCTCTTTGAAAATGGTGCTATCCATTTTATTTTATTTGCTTTTATAAGCACATGTATGTATGTGTCATGGAGCAGGTGTGTGTGTGTGTATGTGTGTGTGTGTGTGTGTATGTGTGTGTGTCTATCTATCTATGCACATACACATACACACACACACACACACACACACACACCCCTGTTCCCTGATTAACCAGGAGCACCCTTTTAGTTGATTAAACTTTTAAAAAATCAATTAAACTGATTAATTTATACTACGGGCTTTCAAATAATACTTTACTGATCCAGAGTAATACAGAGGCTTTTACTAGAAAGGAACAAACGTCTTTAGCTATTTCTAATAAGTATGGAGTCAGGGCACAGCTGAGAGAAGACTGGTTTGCCTAGAACCAGAAAGTGACTTCATAGTTGATCTGAAATTTGGGTAGAAACTTGTGTATCAGAGCTCATGTTTTTACCCCTTATGCTACCCTAGCTGTAGTTAGAGCTACAGTTTGCTTCCCGCACCCCACAATACTTGAGCATGTGCACTACGCAGAATAAACTCTGGTACTATGAGTCAATTCAATGAATCAAACTCAACTCTACTCAATAAAATAAATACACTAAAAATAAAACGATAGCTGCAATCTTTCACATGGTGGTTGGCACCATGGAGAATGCCTCCCTGATAGGTTACGTTTCCCATTTTATTTGTAAACTATCCCACTTAGTGATGTGGGATGAAAATATTTCCAGGGCTTTATTTTTCCACAGAACATTTTGTGTTTCATATTTTTATTAGTAAAAAATGAATACAATATTAGGCAAGCTTGGCAGATTCAACATTGTAATTAAAGCTTTTCAGGTAGTTTTTTTTTAGTTATGCTTAGCAAGTATGTGAGAGAGTACATATTTGTCAATGAAATACATAAATGTCTCAGAGTGAAATGGAATGAATAAATAGTGACAGTGAAACTGAAGGTGCCTCAATAACTGTAAGAGAGTTGAACTTTCTTGAAATAGATGAGTGGTTGTCAGCATATCATGCACATTTCTTTGAGTTGCTAAAATTAAATTAGTGTGTCAACAGTTTTTGGTATCCTTTTTTATTTTAAACAATCTAAGGGAAGGGCATGCTGTTGTCTTCACATTTTTGCAAGTATTCCAATACAATTTTCTACATAATATAACATTTGTATTATATTAAGCATGCTTTAATATGCCTCCTCAAATATTTCAAGTCCAATACTCAGAGTTTATTGAGACAAAAATTAACATGGTACATATGTTTTTACTTTGTTGTTTACTAAATACAAGTTAAATAAACATGCTAAATTAGATCTCTCTAGGGAAGGGGTGGGAAACTTGTGGCCCTCCAGATGGTTTTTGACCTGCAGCTTCCGAACGTGGCATGCCTAAAGCCCTTTTTAAAAGCTATCAGGGTCCCAAGTTTCATGTGTTTATCTTTAATTTAATTTTTTGGGGAAACTGTACTGCTAAAGTTCCAAGACCCCAATGAGGAGGTTTGAGTTTGAACTTTAAACACTCCATAAAAAACAATGCATGCAGGGATCTGCTCCAAACATGGCATGCCTAAAGCCCGCTTTAAAAGCTGCCAGGGTGCCAAATTTCACGTGTTCATCTTTAAAACTGATGGAGCTGTACGTGTTTTGGTTTATTTCTATAGACCACAATGAGCTTTTTATTCCAACTTTAAAAACTCCCTAAAAATCAATGCATGCTGGGATCTGCTCCAAACATGGCATGCCAAAAGCCCTCTTTGAAAGCTGTCAGGGTGCCAAGTTTCATGTGTTTAATACAGTCATGAATCTAATACTAACATTTGTAACTTTTACTATATTGAGATTAAATAATCCATATAGTTAAGTGCAAATCAGAGAATCTACCATTTTTCATATTACTGTTTAAGAATTAGGATTTCTTTCCCAATTATGCCTTACACGGAAGTTGCCTTTTTCACAGCAGCCGCATCCACATTTCCACCTCCCCTGCCCCAAACTCTTTCTTGGTCAGTCACCGCTAGTTAGCTCAGATCCTATCAGCGAATATGTGAAGTTGTGACTTTTTCCCTAATGTGTATCACTTTACACTTGCTTATATCAAACAGCACATGCCATTTTGATGGCCATTCTCTCAGAATGGACAGATCCTTTTGCAGTTCCTCACAATCCCTCTGTTTTAGCAAGCCTAAATAATTTGGTGTCATCAGCAAACATGACCAATTCACTGCTCACTCCTATTTCCAGATCATTTATGAACAAGATGAAAAATATTGGTCCCAATACAGACCTCTGTGATACCCTACCCAAATTGTAAAATCCATATAAGTATTATTGGGATCATAAAGTCACAGGGGTACCCTGTGGAAACCAACTGGAGGGTGTTTAAGAAAGTATTTCTATTATCTGTCCCGAATCTCCTATTAATAACCTTCATGGGAGCCATGGTCCCTAAATACACAGAGCCTAGAGAGAACTACAACAAAATCAACACACTCCTTCAAGCTAGTGACTAGAGTGAGACTCATTGCACTCAATGGAACTTACTTCTGAGTAGACCCTTGGAATGAATTGAAAATCAAGCAGCAGCAATGATCAAATGAAAAATACAAGAACATACAAACACACACTAAGACCATTACACTCATTGGAACTTACTTCTGAAAAGACACTGAGTATTCCACTAAGGCAATGTCTTTGCTAGAGGAGGCAGCCATTTTTCCTCAATGTTCTAATCTAGCTGAGGCAGGAGGGAGGAGGAGGGAAAAAGAGAGAGACTCTACTGAGCATGTGTCGCACTATGCCTGAAAATGGCCACCGTATACATTATAATGGGATAAACAAATATTAATTACAAATCAACTAAAGGGATTTTTAAAAAGCTATTCCACCAACTACCATGAAGGAGGAAGAAGATACCAGCACTGGATTAATTAATAAGACTCTAATTACTTCACAAATCAAGAGCACAAATTCTTGCCAACCCTTTCTCAGTAATCACAGTGAGTAAGAGAGATGGTTATTTCTACTTTAAACTGCCCTTCTTCCCTCAACCTTTCACCAATCTTCTTGAAATTTTCAGGTTATAACCAACATTTCTTTCTGGCACATGTAAATTTCAAGAAGATTGGCGAAACATTTTCGATTTTATGAATGTTGGAATGACTAATCCCCCAATTACTTGTTTAGAATGGTAGAACGTGTTTTCCCCAGTCAGGCCTTAACTGACTGGGGAACTCACAATAACTCACAATTGTGAGTCCCTAAATAAGGAAGCTTCTAACTGGGGGGGTTGTTTTTAAAATGCAGGTTTGTAAAGTTTAAAAACAAACACTTGTTATCCCTGATGCAATTTGTAGTGATGCTAAGGAAAGTGAGTAATTTGTACTCTTTCTATGGAAGGGATACCCAACAGTCAAGATATCGGCTGTGTATTAACAGCTCTGAATTCCCACCTGCCATTCTTATTACATGATCCATTGACTACTTTGGTTCTTTACGCACAGCATTATCATTTGTGTGTGTGTGAGTGAGAGAGAGTGGCTCAATTCGGACAACACAATAAACAACTGGTGTGGGGGAAACAGTCGTCAGTTGTTTTGACTATTGTGTCATCCGAATGCTGCCATAGTCACCTCATCCACACCACAGTTGTTATTTATTACCATGATGTGTGGGGAGTGCCCCCTAGGGTTAGCGTGAGGGTTAGGGTTAGTCAACCCACCATTGACTATCGTGTCATCCGAATTGAGCCAGTGAGTGAGTGTTTTGTTACTAGAACCAGTTAGACTGATAATTTAACTTTACTATTAATAAATATTTGACAAATGCTATGAAGTGTTGATAGTCTGCACTTTTACACAGGTCAATAATTACATCTGAATAGCTGCAAACCTGAGAACATTGCAGATCTTAGCTACAGATCAGAATAAAAAATAGGCTTCATAGAAAATACTAAGAAATAGAATTTCATCCCACCTATATCGCCTGCCAATGTGTGTTAGAACAGTTGTTTCTATGGGCTTTGTGTAATACAAAATTACTGGCTTGAATATGTTTTTATAGAGAGGAAGGATAGAAATGCTGAAAATTAAAAATAAATAAATCTATGTTTGAGCATTATATGAGTTTGTGGTGATGATGAAATCAGCTGCCCAGATGAAGAATGCAGTACAGCACCCATGTGATCTAAACAGCCTAGACTTATACTTTTATAAGATACTGATGCAACATGGGAAGAAGAACATGGAAAAGTGAATTTCAGAAGATCATAATGCCCCAAAAGTAAAGATGTCAATCAGGCCACAATGAAACCCTCTTCCTAAGAACACTGATTTAATCGTCTTCATCTAACCCGAGCAACCCAACAAAACACGCTTCGGAATTTATTTCCAACAGGATCTTCAGCTATAAACACTCTTGGCATGACTCATCTTTCTGGAAAAAAATACCAACTTGTTATGAGCTACAAGGATTTAAAATGAAAAGAAATGGTCACTGGAAGTAACTTGGAATAACATAGTGCCTGACTAATTTTCTTTGGAGAGTCCATGGATTCAGCTTAACTGTGAACAGGGATATATATCAGTGAAGAATTACTGTATTTGCTCTCACACTTTGAAACACTGGTTACCTTATGGGAGTTAGCACGATCCTGCCCATCGGGAGCACTTGATAATACTGTTTTTGCTACTTAGATGGCTTCCTTCCCCTGGCCATTTATATCCCTAAGATTTACTTTGACTTTGCAAAGTGATCTGTCATCTGTTTCTCTGGCTGGTTTTCCAAGTGCAAGCAGCAATACACTGAGGTAACCATGTAAAAGTATACTGTTACTTATAGCTGAATAATTATAAAAGCAGCATAAGATATGTTCTAGAAATGCTTGTATTCCTTGATACAGGAAAACAATAGAAATGTCGGGAGGGAATCTTTTAAGAGTTCATTAACCTCCGCAGACACTGACTGGAAGGGTGTTAGGAAGTGATGTAAGTGCCGCACCATCAGTGAAGATAGAGATTCATCTAAAGAAGGCATCCTAAATCTGGTGCTCATGGACACCCAATTACAATTTCTTTTTCGAGACAGGCTCCACGCAGGCGCAGAGCCCATATGTAGGAATGCACAGAGACCACGAAGAAGAAAGGCAGGTTGCTTACCTGTAACTGTAGTTCTTCAAGTGGTCATCTGTGCATTCACACATATGAGCTCTGCGCCTGCGCGAAGCCTTGGTTTGGTAAATTAATCCAATGCTGTAATGTTATTTAGCTGTCAAAATGGTGCAGGGAAAACATTTATACTGACAATTGTTAATTTTCATGAAGTTTTATTTATTTATTTATTTATTTATTGCATTTTTATACTGCCCCATAGCCGAAGCTCTCTGGGCGGTTCACAAAAATTAAAACCATGAAATCATTTAAAAATATATAAAACAAGGCACAATCTAAAAACACAGAATAACATACAATATAAAAACACAACCAGAATAAAACCAAGCAGCATGTACATCAGTGAATATTAAATCCTGTTGCAGTACAAAAAAATTCTGTGCAATAAACTCCCTGCAAAAAGAAGCAACTACTGGACATTGCTGAAACACACGTTTAAAAGAAGCATTAGCTGTATTGCACTGAATTAGACAATCCCTTATTAAAGAGTCAGTGCGGTGTCAAATAGACACAAAAAATAGTTTTTGCTGAATAAGACACAGCCTTAAGATCCATAGACGTGAAAGGTAGATGCTAAAATGGCAACTTTCTGATTAAGAATTTTGTGGTGCTGCCCACAGCAGTGTCTCAAATTCCCAGATGCACTCACAGGTCCAAAACGTTTGTGGATCCCTGACCTACTGGAGGTCTCTGAATGCGCTGGTGTAATGCTCAGACAACTCCTCCTCCTCAACAAAAAAGACCATAGTTCTACAGTAAGGCAGCATTTCCAAGAAGGTCATCTGAAATCAGGAACAAGCTGGAACACATTGCAAAAGCACCAACTGCATTCCAGAAACCAACTACCAGAGAGCAAAATCAAGCAGAGGAAAGATCAAAGCAAGAGAGGAAAGATCAGATGGCGGGGGAGTATGTGACAGTGTTGGCGGGGAGAGGGTCCCTGGCTTGGAGTGTTTTATGGTTCCCCATTGTTTTAAAAAGAATGCCACAATACAGAGGCACTTTCATCTACACAGCCAGTTGTGTGAAACACATTTCCACATCCAGAACAAAATCTCTAGATCAAATTTGAATTCTTACAGTTGGTTGTTTTGTTATGTTTTTTCCCCTTTTTTCAATTTATTTTAATAAATAGAAAAGTATTTACAAGAATTTATCAAAATCATTCTACAACTCCCAATCAAATAATAATAGGTTCAAAATGTAAGTAGATAAATTCCAGTGTTAAGATATAATATAGCAGTAATATTTGTTTTTTAAATGCCATTCTAAAATTCTTGAATATAAAATACAAGGACATAAAAAGACAAATTTTAAACCAGTGCAGTAACGCAACGTTAGATAAAACAGAAACATACTTTTATTTTTTTTATTTGTGTCTTTTTTATTTTGTGTAACTAATTATACTTTTTAATGTTTGTTTCTGTATGCAATCTTGGTCTGCTTAATGAATTTGCTTAAAAAATGAAATTTAAATTAAAAAACAATCCTCCCAATATAAAAGCTCTAAGTGGGAATACACTGCAATTACTAAAATAACTCCTCAAATAATTTTTATGTTATTACTAATGTGTTTATAGAGAAGATGGTGATGGATAATTGGTCTTCCCACATTTTCTGTGACGCTCCACATGATTCCTTCTTATTTCCTCTTCTGTTCAGCTATATATGAACCTATTGTATGAGATCATGAGGAGATAACAAAATGTTTGGCATTAATTTGCGGATTAAACTCAACTCTAAGTGTAACAGAATCCAGGAAAGATTGAATTAATTATGACTGACAGGTCCTACAAGGGGGAAAGGAAATCTGTCACTGATTCAGTTTCAGCCTCCTCATATCATTTCAATTACTGTCTTTTTGACTCAATGCCAATCAAATCCTAACTGAAATGGGCCTAATCTTAGCAGCCAAGTCCAAATTGGTGCTTTGTTACAATCTCTTATTGCAGTTTTAGTTATGCTGCACATATCCTTCTGTAGTATTAAGGATCTTACTTCTCCTGGAAAATTGCCAAAGTCACCAGCTTGGCATATTTCTAGTGTCTTATATCATTTGACATTTATAAGACATTTATATATGGAGTAGCTTTTCGTAGCAGGTGCTTTGTATTCATAAGGGATCCAGGAAGTTACATGCCAATTGGCTTAATGCCTATTCCAGGTAAATTGGTAGGAAGCATGGTTAAAAATAAAATTATCAAGCATACAGAAGAACAGACCTTGCTGAAGAAGAATCAGCATGGCTTTTGCAAAGATTACATCCCGTCTCAACAATCTTTGAGAATACTTTCAAAATGTCAAAAAGGATGTGGATGCGGTGATTCAGTAGACATTAACCCTGTTTGCACATAATCATGCATACTAGCTAAACAAACCATAGATATTCTGTTTGTGGTTTGTTTAGCATTATGTGCAAACCAGGAACTCTCCCCCCACCCCATGGCTAATGACTTTGGCTTGGTGGGAGAGAGACAAGCCAGAGTTTCCATTCTGCATGCAGCACTAAATAAACCATGTACAGAAGGCCTGTTATTTGTTTAGCTGGTCCCCCTTGCAGTGAGAGCGATCAAGCAGTGTGCTTGAGGATATTGCTTATGAATAATAAGGTAGGTTGCCCTGGAATCTTGGCTTATTGTTATGTCCAAACCAGGCCAGTGTTTACTTTGAATTTCAAAAATCTTTTGACAAAGTCCTTCACCAAAGGTTCCTGAATAAAAGCAGTCATGGATCATAACAAGCTAAAAAACAAGAAGTAGACAGTAGGAATAAATGGTCAGCTCTCACAATGGAGGATTATAAACAATGGGTTCATGCAAGGATTTGTATTGGAACTGGTGCTTTTTAACTTGTTCATAAATGTTCTGGAGTTTTGTGGAAGGCACCAAATTATTAAAAGTTGTAAAAACAAAAAGGGATTGTCAAGAGATGCAAAAGGATCTCTCTAAAACTGGGGAAATGGGCATTAAAATAGCAAATGTGTTTGAATGTTTATAAGTGTAAAGTGATGCACATTTGGGGGGGATCCTAACTTCACATATAAACTGATATGGTCAGTAGTGACCGACCAGGAAAGGAATCTTGGGATTGAGATGGTTAGCTCAACCCAGTGGCCCACAGCGGAGAAAATCTGACTTCCATGTTAAGGAATATTAGAAAAGGGTTCAAAAATAAAAGTGCCTATACCATAATGCTTCTATAAAAATATATGATGGAATCACAATTAATATACTGTATACAGTTCTGGTTGCTATATATCAAAAAATGATATTGTAGAGCTGAAAGGGCCAACCAAAATTCATTCATTCATTCATTATATTTCTATAATGCACCATAGCTGAAGCTTCAAAGATCAGAGGGCTGTGGCAACTTGCCAATGAAGAAAGTTACATTTCAGGAGAATTAGTTTACAAAAATGTTAGTCAGGGAGAACATGAGAGAAACTATACATTGTGTGGAGAACATGGACATAAATAATTCCCCCTCTCATAATTTCAGAATCTGGGGTCATCCAATAAAGCTAAATGGCTGAACAATGCAATTCCATTACTCAATGGCTGAATTCGGACAACATGATAGTCAATGGTGGGATAATAATCAACTTTACAGTTGTTCATCTAGGGGGTACTTCCCACACAACATGGTAATAAATAATCAACTGTGGTGTGGATTAGGATCAGCGCTGAGTTGACTATGGCAGCATTCGGACGACACAATAGTCAATACAACTGACAATTGTTTCCCCACCCCCAGTTGCTTATTGTGTTGTCCGAATTCAGTCAATATGTGATGATGGCCACCAACCTAGAAGGCATTAAAGTTCATGGAGGGTATCAATGGCATATAGACATCATAGTTACATACTAGTTCCAGGTAAGAGGCAGCATGTCTCTAAATACAAGTTTTATTTTATTATTATATTTATATTCCACCTTTTTTTGCTACAAAGAACCTAAGGCAGCTTACATAATCCTCCTGCTCTCACTTTTATCCTCACAACAACAACCCTGCAAGCTAGGTTAGGCTGGGAGCCTGTGACTGGCCCAAAGTCACCCAGTGAGCTTGCATGGCCAAGTGGGGACTAGAACCTGGATCTCCTGACTCTCAGTCCAACATTCTAGCAACTACACTACCCTGGCTGGGGAACAACAGTGGGAGAGGTCTATTGCCTTCATGTGGGCTTTTCATAGGCACCTGGTTGGCCACTGTGGAAAGCAGACTAGAAAGGTCTTCGGTCTGATTCAGCAGGGCTCTTTTTATATTATTAACAAATATGTAAACATAGTTGTAAAGAGTAAAAAATAATAATAACAATACTGGATCTGCATATCAATAACTGAATTTATTTCTATAGAATACTGAATATTTAAAGTCAAAAATATTTCTCTGTAAAGGGAAGTAGTTTTGTTCCATAAACTGTAAAGAGAATATCAAAACTTTATTCCTAGTACTGAACAACTGATCTAGCCACACAAACCATGTGAAGCTGAACTTCAATGTGTCCTGGAATTTTAGCTGTTCTTTGCTGCTCTCTTACAGTGACAGGATTAATACTACCCTAGCAAGTGCCTCTAGCAATACTTGGCAAAAAATGAGAATTCACGTCACTGCTTGTCTTAATAACATCCCATAGGCATTGTTTACTCAATTCTGGAATTTTAGCTAAAAGCCTCAAGAGTCTTCTATCCAACCAGGAGCCAAAACCAGATAGAAAATAAGAAAGGACAGAAACTAGTCTTTTAAAAACAGGAACACACACACACACACACCTATCTAGCTCTGCATGCTAAAAAAAGAGGCAGTAGAAGAAGATGCGATTGCACATTCCCATTAAGATAAGGCACCCTGTTTAAATGCTGTATCTTAATCCATCTGAAGCATTGTTTCATAAGCAGCTCAATTTACTTAGGCTGAAGATGCGGTAATAATTGCTTACCTGACTCACAGGCAAATGTCTTTGACGTCTCATCATGAAAGATAATTGCCACTGCATGCTTCTTTGTCTCTCGAGGCAGTCTGGTTATGTTTTTGATGTTGTGCAGCTCAGTTACCTGAAAATGAAGAGATACAGAATTCAGTCTGGTTTATAAATAGCAGGATGAAAAATACAACTCCCAAAATGTCCCATTATCATTCACAGCTGCCACATTTTCTGAAGACCACTTGAAACAAAGTGCATGAATTTGCATATATATATGCACGCACGTGTGTGTGTGTGTGTGTGTGAGTGTGAGTGAGAGAGAGAGAGAGAGAGAGAATATGGGTGAGTCCGTGTGCCTACATAAGCATTAGTGCTCATTCTATTAAAAATTGTTTATAGAATAGCCATTCTATTACAATTGATGGCTGTTTAGTAGATGAGGAAGTATATAAATGTTCATATTATTTATTTAGTTGTTGTATTTCTATACCACCTTTCTGAGATTCACCAAGGTTTTTTTTTACAAAAAAATCAAAACATAAAGGCAGTATTCAAATAAAAAATAATAAAAAACTGAAAACAACATTAAAAGCCTTAGCAATGATTTAAAAATCTAAGTTAAAAAGACGTGTCTTCAACCCCTTCCTGAACGCAGTCAGGCCCAATCACAGCTACGAGGAAAGCATTCTAGATAAATAAATAGATTAATAAACAATTCTGTCACATATTTATTTTGTTATACAGTAGAAACTCAAGAAAAAGAACAGAGAGCCTATACATTTTCATTTGCTCTAGTTTTGTCGATCTTTTCATAATACAAAGCACTTGTCTGAATTCCCAAATTGGCAAATCTGTTGCAGAAGCAGCACAAATAGGTTTCCATATTGAAAAACTCTACAGCATCAGCAAGAAAAAGATAGTTCATCCATCATGCCAATTAGCACCAAGGACGTTTGCATGGGCTTCTTTTACTTTAAAATGAATTGGTAATTCTAGTGACATCCAAGCCTGAACCATCTGAAATATTTCAAGTTTAAAGATAAGCCAAGGAATAATATATTTACTGTGGGATAAGCAGAGCTCTGTCTTTTTGCATATCCGTTGGTTTAGACATACATTTCACATTATGGTGAAGAAGGGAAGGGGAAATAACACAACTATCATAGTGTCAGGAATGGATCATCCAAGAAAATAGGGTTGTGGATATTAAGTATACACTTAGCATTAACCTGATCTTGGCACATAACAAACAGAAATCACAATGAAATATGTTTTCCAGTCTCTCTAGAGGCTTCCCACAGACAATGTAGTTTTTTCCCTAGGAGCCTAATCCTACAAAGACATGAGCCTTCAGATATCAAAAGCACTTTGCACAGGTTTAAGTTTAGGCACATTTAGGCTGTAATCCTACACAAACTGTGTAAATTCAATGGAGTAAGCCCCACTGAGCTTAATGGTACTTACTTCTGAGTAAACATTTATAGGATTGCAAGGTAAGTTCCTTAAACTCTGCTTTTTCTCTTCATGTAAAAATGCGCACATGATCAAAATTAGCTTCTTAAGTATTTAAAATGGACTGAAAGCACAGAGACACACAATGCTGCTTAACGTTCTTCTCCCATATTATCACAATACTTTCTGTATTTAGCCATTTATTAGACACAATGCTGCTTCTGGACTGAATTCTCCAAGATTTTTAATATCAGCTTGATGTGACTGGATGATGTTTTGAATAGTCAGACTTCATTTTCAGAGCAAGTAACACTTGTAAAGGAGTTTTACTGGATAGGTATACATGCTTATACTTATTTGTCACTCACTAGGATTGTGCATTGAATCTCTTTGTATATGCCATGCCAGATGTCTTTATTTAAAAGGCTTTGCTGTTAACATCCACCTCATGTACATGATGCCAGTTCTGACTAGCCCAGGCTCTTAGGCAATTAAGTGTTATCTTTTTACCAGGGTGGTAATTGTTAAAGTATAAACGAGGCATTGCTGGAAGCTCTCTCTCCCCCCTCTCTTTCTCTTCATTCTACCAATGACTGGTTGAGGACATATAACTAACCTAGAATTGCTCCAAGTCAGGGGTGGCTTAAAAGCTATGAGTTCAGTGCTATCTAATCATTCAAACCATGTGAAGACAGCTAATCATTCAATGCCATGGCTGCAACCATGTCACTGGAATAATGTATGAACAAGTCCACATTATTTATGCCCCACCTTTCAAGAGATATAATGAAATCAACCCAGATTAGTTTTACAGTATATCAGATCAGCAAGACTTAAGGTTATAGTATCATCTCACTTTTCCCTCAAAACAACACGCTCATGCTATAGGTTAGAGTCAGAAATAATTATTTGCTTAAAGCCACCCAAGTGAACACTAGGGCTGAGCAGTAATTTGGGTGTAACCATCCCTTGTCAAAACCCAAACTCATATTCGCTGCTCCTGGGTATTTGCAGAAAGTCACTGGACAACATGATGCTGGCAGCATGTATTTCTAAGTGCACTGAAAGTCTAGTTTCCTTTCAAACTTAAATATTGTAATCTATTGTTTAAGATTAAATGCCCCCAGTTGCAATTCCTTCTGTTGCAATAACAACTTCCCATTTAAATTGTATGTTTATTTCTGCAGAAAGTACATTTTCCAGACTTGAAAAAGGCATCATAGCCCTACATTCAGTTGGCTTGAGCAGAAATATTGCCGGACAAAAAGAAACTAGGGAACCATTAGTTCCTTGTCTGCTGTGGAAAAATGAAGAAAGGTCACAGTTGCCTCAGGGTAGCTGATGTTTCACAGCTTTTAAAACAATAAGGATATGCTTTTCCTTTAAGAACAAGGGGAAGGAATAATGTAACTGCAAATGTTTTTGCTTCAATAGTATGGGTGAGGGAAGGAACTAAACAAATCCTTCCATTGAAGAACGGTTGCAGGTATACCAGGGCCATTTTGTTAAGGTTTTTTGGGGTGTTTACTATATTTATTTTATTTATTCAATATAAAGTTTACATAGAATTTATATTCTACCATTCTGGTGCTTACACACCACTCAGGACAGCTATCATCAACTACAATCAAATTTCAAAAGAAAGATAAAGAATATAATAAAACCAGACAGTTGCAACTGATGAAACATAGATCTGTCCATATTCCCCTTTTTCTGTCTATCCCTGCTCTCTTTTCGAATCCCCTGTTAGGCATAGGCTCATCTGCTGTCACGTCACAATTCATGAACAGTAGTGGGAGCAGGAGCAGCAATGTATGTCCCTGTGATGTAACGTCCTGTATCCTTCATTCATTGTGAATATAGACACCCCAAAATCTACACCAATATGTAAGAGCTAACCTACTAGCACAAAGTAACGTATTTGAATCTTCATATGTAACCAATTTCTTATGGGAAATATAATATAATTTCACATGCCTACAATTTGAAGTTATGTATTCAATATTAGGCAACATGATCCAAAAGACATGCAGCCAAGTGTAGATAAATAGGTGGTGGAGGGTGTTATTTCTGTATTTTGAGAAATGTTGGATTCGGACAGCAAACGACTATGACATACCAAACAAAGGCAGAGTAAGGATTCGTTGAACCAGAGCAATGTCACCATAAATGTCAAGTGCACAGCTGGGCTACAAACTGGGGCACGAAGGAAGACAGCAAGCAAAACTCAGGTCAGAAACCAGTTCTCTTTGGAAGCATTTATTCCTTTCCCTTTTTTCCAAGCAAAGATGAAGTAACTGAATATTCATCAATCAGTTTTGGGATACAAAGTTCAGGCAGACATAGCAATATGTAATATCAACAGTCTTTCATCTATCCCCTGTAGAACAGTCTCACTTTTTTAAGGGAAAGATTTCTATCTGTTAAAAAAGAGGAGAGTAGTGTATGTATCCATTTGTGAGAACAAAATTATCTGCTTAAATTCATTTTATATCCCCTCCCTTTAAATTTAATAGAGGTAAATTCTCTCTCTGGAATAGAGAAAAGGGAAAGATTGGATCATAATCTCTAAACACTCTGAATAGTGGGAAATATAATAAACTGCATCAAAAGCTTTCAAAGCATAATTTGAATCAGCAATGAAAGCTATATTAGACAGCTATTTTTTATGAATTGAGAAATTGCTTAATTAATCTAATAGTAAATATTTCCAAGTTTCCAAAACAAGGTACATCAGGAACCCAAAAAGAACAACAGAACGTAAGAACTGCAATGATGGATCTGATAAAAGGACCATTTATTTCAGCATTACTGCCATATGCTCTTAGGGAGGAAAGGGGGGAACCTAAGTATGATGTTGAGAATCATCTCACAATTCCTAATCAGAGGCATAGGCCTGTTCCAGTGGTAATGTTCCTGCTCCACCAAATTGGGTTATTAATGCACTATACACTGGCTCAATTCGGACGACATATTTAGCAACGGAGGGCAAATAACCTACTGACGGTGCGTGAAAGAGGTGGTGATCCACAGACAACACGCTGCAGCAGGCGCTGCAGGGAACCAGCAACCACCCCGGTTGCTAATAGCGTAGTCGGCTCTGACTGACAGCTCAGCTGACATTTTCCCCGCTTACCGAACTCCGTTAGTCTTCCAACAGGTATCCCAGAACACACTGCGGCCGAAAATCCATGGGCGCCGCCATTGAAGCCGATGCAGGACACGCCTCCCAAACCTCATTGGCCGCCTCAGTCAGTGGGCGGAACTCAGCAGCCTCGGGCAAAGAGGCAGCCAGGAGGAATGGCAGCACCAATTCAAGATTCCCACCCCACACCCAGCACTGCAATTCCAATGTTGGCACCCACGCCCTAGGGAGGCACCCACCACCCACCCTACACGGGAGACGTGGCAGTCGCGAGGAAGACCCATGGCCCCCAGCCACAGCCCCCAACCCCCCACCTCCCCCCTAGAGCATCTTCCGCACACACAGGAAAGAAAGCAAGAGTGGGGTGGCGTAGAAAACTTTATTCAGCAGGGAGACCAGACATGGGCAGTAAGGCACATGGGCACCACGGCACATGGGAAAGGAGGAGGCGTCTGGAAAGCACAGCGGTGAAGAGGGGACGGCCGAGGCCACACCCCCAGGGAGCCAAGCACGGAACATGCCAAGGGGATGAGGTGGAGAGGGGCGGCATGCCAGGGAGAGATGCCAGTCCACAGATGAAACTCCACAGCCGACGCTGTGGGGGTAGCGCAGCCAGATCCAGGCACTGATGCTTTCACGCACCCAGGACGCCTCCGCACGGGCGCGACACTCCCCAATGGGATTCTCGGGCCCCGGCAAAGGCTTGATGTCCCGCCCGTCCACAGGGATGGCATTGGCGTCCTCGCCCGCCCGAGGGAGGTCGGGGTGCTCGGCCAGTAACACGTCCCCATGGGACTCGCAAATGTTGTGCAGGATGCAGCAGCACACCAACACATCCGGAATGATGTCGGACTGCAAGTCCAGCAAGCTAAACAGGGAGCGCCAGTGCTCCTTCAGACGCCCAAAGGCACGCTCCACGGGCAGGCGGGTACGGCAATGGTAGTAGTTGTATTTACACTGGACATTGGTGCCGGGGTAGCGGTACGGGGACATCAGCCACGGCTGCAGGGCAAAAGTCTGGTTGGCCAGGAGGAACGGACGCACCACACGGCTGCACACAGAAGTGGGGCCAGACTTCAGGAAGCGTCCCGATGTCAGCTTGGCAGCCAGGGGGGAGTTCCAGAAGACGGCCGTGTCGTGGCTCCGCCCGGACACACCCGCATACACATCCATGAAGCGGCCCTTGGCATCCACCACCGCCTGGAGAACCATGCTGTAGAAATGCTTGTGGTTGTAGTACTCCTCGCCACGGGTGGGGGGGGGCCAGGATGCGCACGTGGGTAGAGTCCATCGCCCCCACTGCCTGCGGGAAGCCCAGGGCACGGAAGCCATGCATGTTCTCCTTCTCGTCCCCCACCCGGATGACGTCGGCCAGGTACAGCTCATTCAGCACACTCACAGTCTCATGGAAGATTTTGCAAGCAGTGGACATGCCCACCCCGAAGATGGTAGACAGCGGCAGATAGCCCACGTTGAACGCCAGCTTGTACAGTGTCAGGCCGAGCCGACAGGACACTGGAATGCTCGGGCGCATGTTTGTACACTCCTGCTGGACTGGGGTCACCTCAGCCAACAGCACCTCAAAAGTCGCACGGGACATGCGGAAGCTCCCACGGAAGCGCTCGTCGTCCCAGTCCTCCAGGTCTTGCATCTCCTTCCACACGGCATCCGTCCGGGGAAGCACCCAGCGGCGGACGGTCTCGCGCTCGGCAAGAAGCTTGGCCGTCGTAGAGAGGGGGGAGGGCGTTGCAGGGCTCCCTCGGCCGCACCTTCAGCCAACTTCTCCGCAATCATCGTGGGCACCTCTCAACGGCAAATCAGCGGCAGGATGGCAGCCCGGAGACAAGGCACGGCCTCTGCTGTGCCAAGGGGCCAGCGGAGGGTCTCCGATCGGAACACCGGCGTCGCGGGCAAGGCTCCACTCAGGCGCCTCAGGTGGGCACAGAACAAGTCTTCCTCGTCGGCCTGCGTGGCCGCCTGGATCGCCCCTGCAAGCAGGCCATGGCGAGCTCCCTCCAGGACGTAGTCGCCTATGCTGGGACAGCCAGAGGGGGAGCGGGCAGGACGGGAGGAGCAGCGGGCGTGACAGAACAGGAGGCCGGAGGAGGTGTGGTAAGGCTGGGAGTATGGGACTGCCAACTACGATAGCGTGGGAATGGGAGGGCAGGAGGAATTGTTTTGGCTGAAGCACACCTGCAAGAGTGGGGGGTGTACGGAAGTGGCCAGTGTGGGGTGCACAAATGGTTTTCGGCACAGCAGGACGAAGCTAAACTATGACTGAGGGGGGATGGGTGAGGGCCTCCATTTTGGCGGAAAGGCCTACGGCCGGCCGTTGATCGGACGGCAGCAACGCTGGACGCTTCATTCCAGACGTCAAATGCGACGTATGACTTCTCCCAGGGCCACCTCCAGAGCGTGGAGATGCCATGCCTTTTGAGCCCTCCGCCTTCTGCGGAAGGCACGGCAGAGGGAGCGCAGTTTCCCTGGGAGGCGAGAACAGAAGGGGGGAAGGGAGGGGGGGATAGCTGACGGCGCCTCCTCCTCCTCTAACACCTCCATATCCATGTAGGTGTCATCGGTTGCCTGCGTATCGATGTCCAGCAGCTCTTCCTCGGACGGTGACAGTTCTGGCTCCAGCACGTCACCCACCTGTTGTTCCACGAGCTGCTCCATTTCGACCTGTCCTCCTGTGACACCGGCCCCGTCTCCATCACAGCATCCAAGATGCTGCAAGTGAAACCCTGCACCATAGTTGCGTGTTTCGAGGACGCCAGCCGTGTACGGGGTGCCGGCACTGGCCGTGGCGCCTGCCCTGCGCTGACGGCCGCACTCCCCTTCGCGGGTGTTTTTCTCGGGCGCGACGGCCCTGGCTCATCCTCCTCCTGCTGGGTCTCTGGCACCAGGGGCTCAGGTGCGGGATCCTCAACCCGTATGTCCGCACAGATGAGCCGTAGGAAGGCCGTGGAGCTGCTGTTGCTGCTGCTGGAAGAGGCTGGCATGGGAGAGATACTCCTTGAGGTGCTAGCTGTCCTGGGCGGCATGGGTGGCAGCATCGCCAGCAGCGACGGGCTTTCAGATGGCGCGGGACGGTTCTCGGCCAAACAAGCTTCAGCTGATGCCTTCAGGGCCTTCTTGGGGGGTGGGGGTGCTGCCTTTGGGGCCTTCTTGGGGGTGGGGGTGCTGCCTTCAGGGCCTTCTTGGGGGGTGGAGGTGCTGCTGTCAGGGCCTTCTTGGGGGGGGTGGAGGTGCTGCCGTTGGGCCCTTCTTGGGGGGGGGTTTGGGCATTGGGTGTCCGTCCATGCTAGCGGCTGTAGTTTCCGTGCGCCATGGCCCTCCTCCCATTGTGCCCCTTCGTCCAGCCATGCTCGTTGTCATGTGCGTGGCGGCTCGTTGGTGGCCATGTGTCCTGGGACGACGTCGTGGCGCTCCAACAGCAGGCATGCCAGTTCGTCGTAGAAGTCCATGGTGCGTGGCTGGACGCCGGTCCTTTTATTGTGGGTGACAATGTCCTTGAACCTCCTCTTGAGTCCGTGCAGCTTGTCCTTGCATTGCTTGCTGCTGCGGTCATGTCCCCATTCCCGCATCTGCTTGGCGAGCCATGGGTAGAGCTGATCGTGCCTGGCTGTGGCCATGATCCTCCTCGCTTCTGGGCTTCCCCAGAGCTCTATGAAGTGCCCGGTCTCTGCGTGGGACCATTGCTGCGCTCTGCATTTTTCTGGGGGGTCTTGGCTGCTCCCCTCTCCTGGGGTTTGTGTGCCGGTGTCCTCGGACAGGTCGTCCCGGGCTCCTTCTCCCTCTGGCTCCATGTTGCCAGCGGATGTGTGTTTCGGAGGTGACGGCTGTCTGTGCCCTGGGCTGCTTATCCCCGTCCCGTGTGTTTGTATGATGGTGGGTGCTGGTGGGCTGTTGTGCTTGCTGTGAATGTGCCCCGTGTGTAGGTGTTGTTGTCGTTGCTTGCCGGGGCCGCTTCATGTCCTTGGGATTGTTGTGCATACCTCTGCCTGTTTTCCACAACATCCGCAGGTGACTGGCTGTCGCCCACAGGTGCCCTTTGCCTTGCCGTTTCATGTGTCTTGGGGATGTGCGTGGCCATTGCTCGTTGTCTGATCGTCTTGGGCGACTGGGGGGGGGGCTCGCTGGTCGCCGCTTCCCCGGCCCTCGTCCTTCTGGGTGACGCGAGGGTGGAGGTGGCGGTATGGTGTGGGTATGCTTCGGGTGGGTTGCTGTTCTCCCTGTTGGAGTGGGGAGGGCTACCTCTTGTTCCTGGGCGCCTGGGCTTGTTGGTTCTTCCATTTCTCCCTCCCCCTTCCTTGGCCATGGCTCCCGTCTGGTGCACTTCCCTTTCTGTTTGGGTGACTGACTGGGCTCCTGTCGTGTGTGCTTGCAGGAGCTAGCCCCTTTTAGAGCTCCATGCCGGCTGCCTGGTGGGGGAGGCGGGCGTCCTTGGTTGCTATGGCGGCGATGCTGCGGATCTGTTGTGAGCTCTTGCCGCTCCACTCTCCGATCTTCCGTGCTCAACAATTCACCACAGTTGTTTCACCCACGCACCGCTCCAGACGACATATTTGTCAATTGACAATTCCCTTAACAACGCACAACTCTGTTGTTTCTCTCCGTTAAGTGTTGCCACTTTGCCTACTGTGGGTTGTTACTGCGTTGTGTGGCTACCTCCAAACGACACGTTTAACAACTCAACAGGTTGTTGCTTAATCAACCCTCAGTTGCTTAGCGTGTCGTCCAAACTGAGCCACTGAGTGCTCACAGGAACACAGAAAGCTGCCTTATACCATATCAGATCATTGGTCCATCTAGCCCAATGTTGTCAACACTGAATGGCAGCAGCTGTCCAGGGTTTCATGCAGGAGTTTTTCAAGCCCTACCTGGAGATGCCAGGGATCAAACCTGGGGCCTTCTGACTGCAACACATGTGCTCTACCACTGAGCTATGGTCTTTTCACCAGTCCATCCCTTATGGCTCCTGGTTTCAAAGAAGACTTCCTGATTTATTAAACCATCGTTTCTTGCCATGTCCAAACCAATTCCACAAATTTGTTCTATCGTGCATGAAATGGTACTTCTCTTTGTTTGTCTTAAACTTACTACCAGTCATTTCTATTAAATTATCCTGGGAGAAGGAGAGTCATTTATTTTTGTTCACTCTCTCCACAGTATTTGTAACTTTGTAAAATATGTCTTCCACCAAAATATTCTTCTAGGCTTGACCATCTAAACTTTTAAGCATGCTTTCATGTGGAAGGCATTTCCTTTGATCCCTTTTCTGTGGTTTTCCAGCTCTATAACTTTTAATGTAACAAAACAATCATAGTAGAACACACAGTTCAAATGCTTGGCACCACAGATTTCTAATAGCGCTGTGCCCGGATCTCCCAATCTGCTTCTGAGGTCGTTTCAGAGCTTCGTATTCAGGCTGCTCTGGATTGTTTTGGATCTGGTCCAACCCAGTTCGGACTCCAGATCCAAAGCAAGATTTGGAAATCTGAATTATTTGGATTTTACGTTTTCCCATTGACTTGCATTGAAAAACAGAAATTGCCGTAACATTTTTAGTTTTTATGATAAATACATGGCATTTGGAGACCTGATTGCACTTGCCAAATGTTATTTTTCTACGGGTTTGTGCTGATGTGCACATGCACAACAGCACAAAACCAAAGGTTACCAGCCTGCCCCTCCTGCATCCTTGCCTGTTGTCCTTTCTAAGTGGAGAAAATGATCTTTCCAGGTTAACTGAGAATATGCATCTAGCCTCTAGGAAGGGGCAGACATGTCCACCCATAAAATCATGGGAAACCCTTAGCTAAGTGGGTGATTTTAAACCTTTTTTCCCCCCATACCAGCCCATGGAGTTAAAATCACCTACTTACCTGTGGTGCCTCGGTGGGGTAGTCCTTTGAGGGTGGTTCTCCACTTGCCCCCCAGCACCATCCTCCTTCCAATAAAATGACATGATCTTTTCCCCAAACCGGAGATGACTGTGTCATTCTATGGGATGGAAAATCAGAAGGGGGTAATCCAGCACCACACCATGGGTCCTGTTGCTCCAAGAGACCATGATGGAGGGCTGGATTCCTCCCATCATCTGAATTTTAGGAAGGAGTGCTTTTATAAAAAAAAGTTCCCAGCCCCATTTATGTGCAAAACAGGGCTGGGATTTTTTTTAAATGGGCTTTGAAATGGACTGTTACTGGCATGGACAACAGCTTGGCTGCAATCGTTAAAGGCAATTGTGGCCCACTCAGCAAGAGCGGCAGGGGTTTCTGCTGCTCTTGCCGAGTGCCTTGCTGCCCATTGCCCTTACCCACGATGGTTTGCCATGTCTGGGTTTGCACGACACACCAACCCATTGTGGGTAAAACAACACCTACTGCAGATTGTTGGTTCTCAGGGTGGGTTGTTTGGGGAAAAATTACCCACCCTGACAAGAATGGTCGGGTTCTCATGACATGCTAACCCATTGTGGGCAGTCACTCATGATGGGTTAGTGTGTTGTGCAAACCCAGCCATTTTAATAATTAGACTGCAAGCCTACCCATAGTTACTCGGGATGAAACCCCAATGAACTATATAGGGATATATATATGTATGTATGTATGTATATCATTAGGCTGTTACACAAGTGATTTCCTAATCGTTATATAGCCCACTGACTTTCCATTGAGCTTGTTACTAGGATCCCAAGATCCCTTTCCTAGATAAACATAGACAATACAAACCTCATATATTGTTCTTCCAAAAGAATAGTGTCCATTAACATAAAATAATTCATGATCAAATACATTGTTTATACATCACCTTGTGAGGGCTTCAAGTCCTGAAATGTGGTCTTCAATTCTGTTAATTAAAAAGATACTAATGCAGACCGTTGCAGAATCCCTTTACTTTGTGAAATCTGTTCATTTATCCTTACATCTGCTCCCTGTCTTAACAGATCATGTTCTCTTATCCCATATCTAAAAAGGGCCAAACTGCAAGTGACACTGGTAGAGCCATGACACATCTATCAGTATTGTAGTTTGGCCATTAATATTATTTTTGGTATAAGACTTTACCTCATTCACACATTACCCATGAGAAGAAAGCTCCATGTATGGAAAAGGCATACTGCTGACCCTGGCCCCATCCTAACATGGATTCTTCACTCCACCTTTATGCTGAGTTTCAGATCACATGGAATCCTACCCATGTAAGCTTCCTCTATTCAGACATCTGTGTGGACATCTGATGGATGATCCGTGTACTGTTGGGTTTGGGCCACCGGTCCTACATGAGGAGCCCCCTTCATGTGAATAACTCATGAAGGGAATATTTGTCAAAAACATTTTTTAATCGAAGTATACAATATCTGTGGATTATATCATGCATAGTTGTTGACTCTATACAAAAAGTTTAATAACTTCAAGACTTCCTTTTGCAAAAGTCAGCTTGATTCTTCCTTAGCAATACTTGCTTTTCTATATGTTTAAGTACCCTGGTCTTAATAACGTTCCATAAATTTACCTAGGCCTGAAGACAGGCAGACGAGTCATAATTTCTTAGATACCCACTAAATCTACTTAAACATTGGTGCATATTGGCAAATGGTCATAATTTAGAATTTTGGAATAGAGGCTGCTTTTTGTGATCGATTACATATTTTAGTTAATAGTTCAGCAATTCATATCTCAGTTTTTAAGAACTTTTGGAAGAAGGCCATCTGGCTTGATATTTTTTAATTCTAAAATGTCATCCTTTGTCACTTTTACTTGGCATATTCTTCCTTCAGATACAAAACCAGATGTGGGACAAGCTGAAGTGCAAGCTGAAGTGAAAATCTAAAATGTTTGTCCACAGTTTTTCTTTCTTTGGAGCTCTGGCAACTTCATCATCAAATTGTAACCATGTGGGGATGCTATTCACCCCCACCTAGCCTGTTTCCTTGAAAAACTCCCATCACATTCGCCAACTCCTCTGCCCTCAGAGGAATGCTTCAGGATTGCTCAAAACAATTCTGCTTTTGACAATTCCTAAATACATAATGTTTCGACATTACAGCAAATTGGTCCTGGAGCTTCTAGCAATGCTGGGCTCCAATCCTGGCTTACTCTAGCCAGAGCTACCTGCCACCCCACAGTTACAATTGCCAAGTGGAGATTTAGATTTGGATTTCCCACATCTTGATCCAACATGCTACACTGTGATAAAGATGCGAACAGTGCTCTGTATGGGATGATACGCAGGACACTGTCTGAAGGGATGCCAAAAAACTACAGAATATGGACATTTGAAAGTGGGTCCTTAATAAGAAGTGCTAATAATCTTTCTTACTGTCTAGAAAAATAAAAAAGAACAACAAGCTCTCCACAATTTATTTTATTTTACAGCAGTTCAAATTATGTGCTATACATCAGGATTTTAAGTTCCTATAATTTTTACATCCCACTAAAAGGCAATTTAAAAAGGTAGATGAGTTTGTTATGTGACAGAAAGGAAACTTAATAACCAATTATTGTGGCATTAAAAACTGTAGATCCGGAACTAGTGAAACCTATGGCAGTCATAAAAACAACACACTTAAACACACACACACACACACACACACACACACCCCTTTCAAATGAATGAAGAAGATGCCTGAATGTCTGGCTGGTGTTATCTGCTGATAAAAACACAAAACCGGAGTTCCCAAACCAAGAGATAATTAAACAACAAAAATTGCTTAATAACTATATTTCTTCATTGATCCTGTACTTCCTGTTTTGGCCAGTATCCACTGGAGATATTATAGAGCAGATAAAAAGCTTAAAGCTATATGATATGCCAGGAGATGTCCAGAAATCCTTATTTATTAAGAAATCTTTACATTGCTTTCTCCTAGTACTTTCCCTGTTCCTGTTTGCTAAAGAATGAGAACATGCTGAAGTTGCTGCTGTTGTTTCAACCCCACCCTTCAAAAAAAAATCCCAGTAACACACACACAATTAAGTTAACAAACAGGATACTAAACAGGATACTAAAACCAGAAAAATCTATAAAGTAGTAGCAAAAACTTATCAGCAGAGATAAAACAGATTAAATTCAGTTTAGAAATACTGTATGGTTGTACATGGAGAATCTCATGTATGAATGTTCTCTTATGTCCAAAAACTCTCAGCTATAGAAAGCTAGCATGATAGAAAACCAGCCCTTTTCCTACCGTGTTAATGTGCTGCGTACAGGGAATTTTTGACATGGGATCTTAAAAAGTACACCTGTACATCTAAAAAATAACAGACTCAGTAAGGTTGTATCATGTTATAGCTCTAAGCATACATCCTGGCTCTTATAAGCATTCATACAGGAACAATGCAGTGAAGAAGTGATCCATGATTATCGTTGCTGCTCTGTCCTGCAATTTCATTTGTTTGCAGAAAGATGGGAAGGGACCATGTAGTTTTGAATACACCTAGAATGCAGATTAAATCTCACAAAGCAGGCTAATATGGATGTGTCCTAGAGGCACTCCTCACAACTGCCAATCAAGCTGATTCTCATGGGGTAGTATGTGCATTTGTGTATAAAAGTTACATTTAACAAAGAAGCCTACAGACCAACAAAAGATTATTCAACCTAAAGTAACCTGTAAAATGACCACACCTTGATCCTTCCTGTTTGATTTGGTAGTATACTGTAGTATGAATGATTACTGGTTATATCCATTGGGCTAATCTTTAGGAACACTGGGCTAATCTCTTAGGAATACCTGGATACAAATTAATGCTGTGCCGAAAATTCTGACCATTCCATTTTCAGCATTTCATGGGGGTGGGGAGAACACGAAAACTAGGGCAAAAGAGGCTGGGAGAGGTGGGAATTTTGGAGAATTTTCTCCTTGGAGAAGGGAACAGGCATCCTACATACCTTTTAAAATGAAGCCGAATGTTGAAGGGTCTTCTTTCATTATTTTTATATTTTAAAAAAACAACCCTGCATTTTCAGGAGCCCAGGATTGCTTATTGGATGCCTATTGTAGAGGGTGAGGTCATGTGGTCTCCAAAAGGCATTCTCTTAGAACTGCTGGACTCATCCAAATGCTGGAGGAAGGGGGTATTGTTATTTGTTGAAAAACTAAAAAATAGGAAGAAGAGACCTCAGCAACCAGCTACGCTTAAAGGAATGTGGAAATCCTGTCCCCCTCCCCAAGGAGAAAATTCTCAAAATTTTCTCCCCTCCCTGTGAAAGAGGCAGAAAAAACAATGCCTCTTTCGCAGGGGGAGAGAAAGTTCCTGAAAATAGGGGGCAAGATTCAGCTCAGCACTAATACAAATAATACACCTTCAGTATAGAGTTTGCTTTTCAGCCATATTTCACCTTTCTGTTCTGTGAGAAATGAATATGTTCAGAGGCAATACTGCAGAATTGCCAAGAGCTGATTATCACAATATATGCTAGCTGTTCCAAGAGGATGCTATATTGTTATGCCATAATGCACTGAATTCAACTTTTTGTATGTCTCCAAACACCACTTAAAACATGGATTAATTGTAGCAGATGCACATGGCTAACTCAGATTAGGGCAATGCAACTGGAAGTCAGCAGAGACGAGGAGTTTCTTGCACTGTGTTGAGTTAAAGTATTCATGAAACCATGGTGGCATGTGTCACTCTGTTATGTTTCTGTTATGATTGGCTATTTTCACATGCACCACTGTTTACTCTACATTTGGTACAGAACCACTGAAGCTGGAGGGAGTAACTGTGGCACGAGTGGGGTGCGTAGGAGCTACAGACGAAACACCCCCATCTGGTGAAGTCTAGATGTCCTTCTCACTGCTCGCCTCCCAACCTCCTCCTCCTTGGATTCCTTTTCCAGTTTCTCCTCACAGTGCCAACCATCAGCACCCAGGTCTAAAGTAAACTTTTACTTACCAAACAAGGGGGGAAAAGTGGCCTTGCTTGACTGGCTGGAAAAAGAAAGGAAACTAAGGCAGGATCTATGCTAAATGAAACATTTCATATACCATTTTCAAATCATTTTCAGAGGCCATGTCTACACCAGGCATTTATGCCCGAGTCATCCCTAGGTTGTCCCTGTGTGTCCATATGACGTGCAGGGGTTCCCGGGATCAACTGGGGACAACCCCGAGATAACGGAAACTGGGGATATCCTGGTTTTCCACAGCCCCAGGACCATCCCAAGGACCATGGCTGGTGTGCCGTGCGCTCCCGGTGCCTGAAATGGGCAGGGAGCCGTGCGGGGGGGGGGGCTCTGTGCCCATGGGGGGCAGCAATTTCACCATCCCCAGGATGACAGGGGTTGGGGTGGAGGTTTGCTTTTCCTTACCATGTTTTGCTGGATCGGGGCCACACGCAGCTTCTCTCCTATTTAAAACAATGGCAGCCACGACATCCCTCTTCCCTTAAGGGATGTTGCACGCCTATCTAGATGCTGGGGGAGAATCATTGAGGCTGGTAAGTCTGTGATCCTCTCTCTCCCTCCCTCTACATCCTTAGGTGTAGATGAGCCCACAGTGCTATATCCTGCTTGGTGTAGATCTGGCCCAAGCTACAAGTGAAAAATGTGGAGCAAGGGATGGATGCAAACCTATGTGGCTGTTTCTTGAAACAGGATTAGTTTGTTGAAGGATTTTAAATCTGAAATTTAAACTGTTTGGTTTAAAAAACAGTAACTAAAGTGGCATCATTACACAAGCATGAGCTTTGCAAATGGGACACTTACATGTCCCTTCAGAAAGTGAAGGGTTAAATCAAATAATATGCACAGAAATTACACAGAGCCTATTTACACTACTGCTTTAAAACGGTTTATAACAGTTTTAAATCGGTTAATATTATTAAGCGGTTTAAAACTGTTATAAACCATTTTAAAGCAGTAATGTAGATAGGCTCACAGTTCAGATGCTAAGTCCTGCATACCACCCAGGTGCAGAACATAGCTAGAAACCCATAATCAATCTTGTTTGGATAATGCACATATTAAAGTTATATATATATATATATATATATATATATATATATATATAGTCGACTAGGCTGAGTACATATACAGATATTACATCCATAATAGATTCTACTAACGCGACACCCAATTTTGAGCTTCAGCAGCATCCATAGCTAGGACTTCCTTCATGCTCATAAAGATCAGAGTTTATGATATACAGTGTTGCAAGCAGAAGTGCAACACATCTGTTTTGCTGTCTTCCCAGTTTCTGTCAAAAGTGTCATCCAGTCCTCAAACTCAGGATGGCTAGCAAAGATGGGTAGATTTCTAACTTCTGAATTGCATAAGTTAAACAAATTGCACTATTAGAACTGGTCTCCAGTTGAGCTTTAAAATACCACTATATTTTTCTGATATGATACTGATTGTCCTAAGAAAATTAGGAAAAATCCAAATCACTTCACTCTTTGACTTATCCTCCAGGTAAATTTTTATCTACAATTGTGTGTGGCTCTTGCAACTTCCTAGTTTATTAGAGGTACTATTATTTTTCCCTTTCACACAGGTTTGCATATGTTTGTTTCTGTTTACATTTCGTTTAAAACCTTCAGAAAATGAAGTTCCTTGATAATTCCTAATGTCTGCAGTTCTATAGGAAAGATACCCTACCTGTTAAATTGTGAAGTTCAGAGCTGTACAAATTAGCAACATATTAAAATTTCCTAGGGTCTTAATACTATATGAATAAGGATTTCAAATTCTATTTTTATTCATACCCTCAAAGCTATGACATATATTTATCTCTATCATCTTTGCACCGTGTGCCTTTATTATTCAGGGAGCCCATATCACATAAAGCTTGTGAAACAAGAAGAAATGTGAAAAATGTACTACAAAATCCTGAGCAATGTGCTACAAAAAGTAAGAATGGATATATACAGGTAGAGGATGAACAAAGGAGTCTTATGGCATCTTAAAGATCAACAGATTTATCTTGGCATACAGTTTCATGACCTACACCCCACAAAATTCAGTGCAGTGGACTCTACTTTGTGACAGCTTATGCCATTATACATCTATTAGTCATTAAAGTGTTACAAGACTAATATAGCTATCTCCCTGGAATATGTCACCAGAACAAGGATGAAAAGTTCACTAACTCTATGTAAAAGATGGAGGAAGCTAGAAAAATGTAAGCCACTCTTGCATAAATTGTTTCCCAACTGTTGATCTGGAACACTTAATTAGAAATATGACAGGCTTATTCCTCGTAGACTTGCAGCTTGAACAGCCATTAGAAAGCTTGCCTTGCCTGGTGCTCTTCACAATCTCTTTACACAGACAGAAATTAGTACACAGAAAATCGAAGCAATAAACATGGATTCCAAACAACAATGGGGGAAACCCTTCTACTGCTTATATGACAATGATAGTGTTTCTCACTAGACACCTATCCTGAAAAAGAGGAGCAGATCAAAAGAGGAGCAGATCCTGGAAAAACCAAAAAAAAGAAAAGAAAAAAAAAGTAATTTGAAGACTTCTTAATTGAAAAGGGGCATGAGAATGTTGACCAATATCCATGTGCCCACCAACAAGAGGAAATCAAACCATATTAACTTATTTGATGCAAAAACAATGGTTCTGGATAACGTTATTTCAGACCTATTAGCTCCAATTTGAACAGTTTAACATTAAAGATACAGAGGTTTTATCTACTACCCAGGGACCATGATTGCAAACAAAAGTTGTCTACCTATGGCCTAGTCAAAACTATATCCATGACTACATTTTAACCTGCATTTTCTATTAAATTTAAAAGGAAAAACTCATTTTAGCAGGTTCTATTATTTATATTATTTCAGCACATGCATTAAGCATTCCACAGTCTCTACGTGCCAAGACTACCAACCACCTTGATCATGACAAATTATGCATGTTGGGTAGCTTTTCCTAGTCAGTAAGGCAGAGTTCTCATCAAGAAAAGTTATTTCACTTTGTCTCTTGAAACACGCTGCAATAATGCTGCCAGAATTGAAGAACTGCTGCCTAATCCATAAAGGCTGCCAGCATAGCGAGGCTACTCTTGCATGGCCAACAGTGCAGTTGAAAAGCCAACATTTACCATATGATTGTTGTATATGTCTAGTTCTTCTCCAGAAACTGAAAGGAGAAATGTGTTTATATCTGAAAATACACTGTATGGTTCAAACAGCTATTTAACCAGATCTGCTACACATATGACCTTGAAATGTGGTTTCCAACAGTGGTTGATGGTAATAAAAATGTGGTGACATGGGAATAATATTGCATCAAGCAGGATAGTTCCCCTTCCACTATAAATGATCCTATTTAAACAATATTCACCCGCTAGGATTGCATTCCAGGACCAGGAGATATCAGGGGTAAGCTTCGTGCCCTCCTCTTTTCTTCTCTCAAAGGTAAAGAAGTGGAACTGGAAGTTTCCACTTGATCTACTTGACTATGGACCGATGTTCAAATCAACACCAGATCACCTTGCTTATTGTTCATCCCTCCTCACAGGGACACATGGCTTAATTACATCTTTTTTGGACTACTGTAACTTGCTTTACATTGGCTCTCTTTGAAGTGTTTTGAAACTTCAGCTGCTTGAGAATGCTGCAGCCAGACTGTTGTCTGGGGCTGGATTATAGGCAGCATGTGACTCCCATATGAAGGATTTTTTCTTCATTTACAATTTTACTGAATGTGTTTAAGACTGGGGTTATAAGAGTTTGCTGGCATAGCATAGAGAAAGAAGCTTTTGGGGCACAGAATGGGTTTAAATGGATGTACAAGTGATGGGGTAATATTAATATTAAGGGGGCAAGTAGGCGTACACACAGAAAACACTGAGCCTATTTACACTACTGCTGTAAAATGGTTTATAACTGTTTTAAACTGGTTTAAAACTGTTATAAACCATTTTAAAACAGTAGTGTAGATAGGCTCACTTTATCGTGGGTTAGATGCTTTTGTTTAGATAAGGCCTGCTGACATATGATTTGAAATTGCCCAAAGACATTAGTCATAAGAACTTGTGACTTGTGCCAATTGTATGTATTCCTGTTAAAGGAACTAGGTGAAAGGTCCAGGGTGATGGGAAGGTAGAACTATGGTTTAGAAAATCCCCCTGTCCAGAAGAACAGAAAAGTAAACCAAACAGTTGACCACATGAAAAGCAGAAGTAATGTCCCGTTTTGAGATAAACAAGTACATCAGGAGGGATGGAACATTCTGGGAAAGGTATGATCTAAACTAATGATGTGTACCAATGGACTTAGATATTTTAGAATAAATTAATGTGTATTAAGAGGGAGGTCTTTGTTTTTGAGAGGTGTATTTAAGTCTGAACACAGCGGAGAAAGATGTCTTTCCTTTCCCTCAGGTATGACATCCAGGATGTTGCTCTGAGCCCAGCATGTAGGCCTCAGTAACTCCTTGTTTTTGCCTGGGAGAAATTGAAGTTCCTCTGCAGAGAAGAGCTCCTTTGCAGAGTCAGTAAGAGTGATGCAGAATTTGTGAGTATACAGATACTCTTCTTTCTTCTCTCAAACCATCAAGACCTAAGCTGACGTTTCATAGAGTGACCAGATAAAATCCAGATCAGGGCTCATGTAACTTTAACAGTTGTAGAGACAAGGGAATTTCAGCCAGTGTCATTTGTATGCAATTAGTTCCTGGTGAAATTCCCACTTCATCACAACTGTTAAAGTTGCAGGCACTATACTAGAGTGGACATATACAAAAGAAGGCAGGGCCCCTGCAACTTTAACTGTTGTTATGAAGAGGGAATTTCACCAGGAACTAATTGCATACAAATGATGCCAGCTGAAATTCCCTTTTCTCTACAACTGTTAAAGTTACATGAGCCCTTACCTGGATTTTATCACCTTAACGTTTCAGCACTGGTTTGGGCCTAGTTGCTAGGCTTAAGACCATTGCCCAATACCGGTGTTGCCATTGGGAGTGTGTTTGTCTATGTTTGTCCAACAAGATTTTTTCTTCTAAAGCTACTAGAATCTGTAAGTATATTTTAAGTTTGCTTTGCTGAATGGAGGCGTGTGTGTTTGTCTACATTTCTTTAAATTGTCTACTAAATGTTTTAAAGTTATAACAGTTTGTGAGTCTGAGTAAAGTCAATAATTCTGTTACTTATCTCTAGAGGTCTCACCTACTATTGTGGGGAACAATCATGAGGGGTATTAATGAAAGTATTGCAGGAATCTCTACTTCCAGGCGGTCTACGTTCAGGACCCCTCAAGTAAAAGGCTATCAATAGTTTCCCCCTACACAGCTTCAAGAGCTACTGTTTCGGGTCACAATTCAAAGTGCTGTTTAGGACCTACAAAGCCTACACAACAGGACCAGTATACCTGAAAAACTGCATTCTTTCCTATGGGCCTGCTTGGATTTTAATATCTTCATAAAATGACACTCTTTCTTTCCCATCAACATCTCAAACACTGTTGGCAGGAACTCAGGAGAAGGCTGACCTAGCCTCTCCTCTGACAACCTTCCATCAGAAAGCAAAGACATTGTATTCAGAACGGTCTTTGGCCCATAAGTTGACTTTGCAATATTGAAAATACGTTGAAATTGGTTTCATTTATTTGTATTGATATTTTACCTGTCTCATCATGTCCTTTACTTTGTGTTTTATTGTATTTCATTTCATCATTTTTATGTGCTCTTAGTCACCTTTAGCACGGATTTAACAATTTTATCTCACAAATAAATGATGTCTCAACATAAAGGAACTTACTTCCCTCACCCATGGACAGTTGTCAAAATCTGCATTCTTAGTGTGTTCAACTGTGAAACAAACTACAGTAATTACTAAATGTTTAGTAAGCATGACAAGAGCAAACCACTTATCTGAAGTTCATAACTAGACTGAATTAAAAACAAAACAATAGTCTGAATTACGATCTGAGTTAAGTAGTCTACAAAAGCCCAAATTTCCCTCCTTGCATTACCAGTTCTGATGTACTAGTGTGTTATGGTAAATTCAACAATTGCAACATGAGCACTTGGAAAGTACATGGGATTTTTGGCAGAGCATGGCTGGCTTCATGCTCTGTTGATTAACCAAGACCATTATGTCAATTGCATTTATGTGGCCACAGTGCTTTTATTCAAGTTATGTTCACTGTGAAATTACAGGAATTCAATGAACAGTTCATCCGGAAGCCTCTCAACACCTTCCTATGCTCCTGAGTCATCCTTTCCTGAATAGGGATAGCCTAGCCACTGTGATTTATGCATAGGTAACTTCACGACTAGATTACTGTAATGTACTCTATGTGGATCTGCCCTTCTGCCTGGTTCAGAAGCTGCAGCTCGTGAAGAATACAGCAGTGAGAGTGTTCAGTAGAACACCCAGCCATGTTCACATCACACCTATGTTAAAAGAACTGCACTGACTGCCTATTAACTATCAAGCCATATTCAAGGTTATATTGCCATCAATCAAAGCCTAAATAACTTGGGACGAGGATACCTAGCAAACCGCTTTCCCTTATCCTTCCCAAGGACAACTAGCAGACCCTGCTGACCTTTAAGATCTCCGTAGAGACCTGAGTGATCGTTCCTTGACCAATAGAATGCTACCATGTCATACCTTAAAGTTGGGCCTTCTCAGTAGCAACACCTACCCTCTGGAACACCCTCCCTCCATGCAGTTCAGGAGGCAGAAAATGTGGTATGTTTTGAAAATGCACTTGCTCACCCAGACTTTGGATTGTAATTAATTGTAATTATGTTTATGCTTCTATATCTTAGAATTCCTTACTTTACCTTTATTGTTATCCTTGTTGAAATTGTTGTAATAGTGCATTTTAGAGATAATTTTTAATATTTATAAATAAACCACTTAGATATTTTATTATATAAGTCAGTATATAATCATTATTAATAAAATAAATAAATAAGTCCTCCTGGCACATTAATCACCGTAACAAAAAATTCAAGACCACCCAAGACAAGAATAAAATGAACCATGGTATCTGAAAGATGCAACTGGAAAGAGTTAACAATGCTTGATGAGTTTAAATTTCATTTTGTTTGAGACAACTTCTACTTTAATTGCCATTAATGGTTTATTTTACTAAAAGCCATTTCAACTGTTTCTTTTTTTCACCTGCTTTCAAATTAAATGAGATTTATTGGTTGATGATGTGAAAATTCTTTTACTTTAAGTGTCATAAGGGATAAATTTGTTTTGAATATGTTATCAGTGTGTACAGATCCATTTTCAACCCTAATGCATTTTTAATAACTTTTTCCATCTGCAAACGATTTGAATTTTAAATTTCTCTCTGTAAATAAGTTTAAAGAAATGATCAGGTTTTAGAGCAGTATTCATAATAGATGTTTATTTTTATTTATCCAGCACGACCTTTCTTATAATCAACATTTCAGATGCTTTATAAAGCTTGAAAATGTCATAAAAATACTAGTTGTGTGAAAATACATTTAGTTGTGTTTTAATGTAGTATTAATGCAACACGAACCTGACCCAGCACCCAAAGAGTTAATTTAGGCATGCCCAAGTGATCATTCATGCCCAGTAGAATTTTTTACTATTCCCCTTCAAATGGCAGGTACCACATATCACAAACTCCCTTGAAATACTCCACAGTTTCAAAAGAGGTTTGCCATATGGATCTGAGGTATGTGTCTCATTGCTTCTCTAGAAACTGAAAGCTCCCTTGAGCATACAGAACTAGTCATGTTGGTGGTGGTGATTGAACTACGCCATTATCTTCTTCTCAAGCTTTTTTGTATTACTTCCTGCCTAAAACATTTGGATAGTATGTTTAAAATTCTCTACTGCTATAATATTTCACATCAAAGACTCTCTTGTTTCCCTGGCTATTTCATCTATGATTGTTGTTTTAAAGGCAATGCAGCTTTATATGAAGTCATTAAAATTTAAAACTGCACACATTTAAAGAAAAATGCTGTAGTACTAACAGCTTGTTAGATACAAACAGTCTGAAGAATTTTAAGCACTTTTCATTGTTTTCTAGCATTCAAATCACAATTAAGGGGAAAAATAAATATGAGGGCTCTCCCTACTACCACATCATTCTAAACAAAGAAGGCCTTTCAAAGGCCTACATATGCATCTACTTGAAGAGTATTCTTCTATCTTTCACTTCCTTACTCTTTGGAAGGTAGTGGGGAAGCTTTGTGAAGGGGAAATCCCACAATGAGTTTGAGGTCAAGGTAAGGCTTAGATTTCAGATAATCTCTGTCAAACTCATTGGCTACATTCAGTTGTCATGATAAAATAGGTGACCTAGAATCCCCCCAGACTTGTGTGTTTTCCCTCTCCACTTTCAGTGTAATCATGATGAGCAATTGAGAAGCTTTTTCTTTCTGTTTTTGACTAACTGCACCTTGTTATGTCTTCTGAACCCAACAAATTGTGGTCTAACGTAGCTATGGTTTGTTTGAAACAAGCCAGCTTCACACATTGTGAACTTATGAAACTGGCTGGTTTCCAACAAGCCTAATTAAGATTAACCACAGTTTAGGGTTCAGTCAACATTATAAATTGAACTTAATCCAAAATGGAAGTGAAAACTCCCAACTCTTCCTCACGGCCACACTGAAAGAAGACAGGGGAGAAGGAGAGTGTGTAAACCCAGGGTGAAGTTAGGGTTTTCTCCTAATGGTAAATCATGGTTTGTCATCTTCAAGTTTATTGGACCTCATCTAACTCATTATCACATCCAGGTACCTCACAGCTTCACCTCAGATAACATAGAGAAGTAGAGCTCATTGTCATCAACATACCGATGGGACCTCATTCCAGATCACTAGATGACCTCACCTAGAGCTTCATAGAGATGTTTAAAAGCATGGGGTATAAGATGAAACCCTAGCATAAATGCCACAGGGTTTCACACACCCCACACCCCATGTTACCTCCTGGAAACAATTCTGCCATAATTAAATTAATGCTATAATTACATTGTGTATATATTTCTGTCTCATCCTATTTCCAAATCTAAATTTTATGTTATTTGCTTGTCTGGTAGACAAGTCCTATTAATGATTCTCATTATTAATTGCTCATTTCAAAGCTGGGCAACTAAAGACAACTTCCAATCTGCAAGCTACTAGACTTTCTCAAATGTACTTAACTGATAGTGTATCAGCTACACCATGAATATTAATTAATGTTTCCTGTGATATTATCTTTTAATCTCCACTAGCGTACATTTCATTGACAGTATTTTGCTTTCAGGGTTCAAATTCTATTACATCATTGTAGACTCAAAAACAGGGTAACAGCAGGAAAACAACTTTTAAAACAATTTCTGAAGGATCTCACAATACAGGGACCCACTATTTTGATTCTTTCCCATTCTAAGCTGTATATTATGTGTGAATCCTGAAATTAGAGTATTTTGTAAATGCCTTAATGCGCGGAGGTGGTTCAGAATGGATGTGTATTATCTCATCGTTGATAGCACGGAGTGCTCAAACAGGTGATAACATATAACTTAATGTATAAATTCAAATATTGTGTTTGAGATTATGACAAATGTCTATGGATTTTGGTCTGTGGATTTGCTCACATATGCAAGAAGATCTCCACTGGTTACAAGTGACATTCCTGGACTAGATTTAACCATTACAACTGGATATTCAAGGGACTATCTCCTCCCAAATATGTTCACCATGAACTCAGATTGGCTGGTGAAAGAGTAAAGAATCTTCTTTCTGTCTGTCTTTCCTTCCAGTCTGGGTTTCCAAAAAATAAAATAAATAAAAATTAATGCAGATATCATAGAAGTCCTTGTAACACATTGTTAGAGCCTAACAGCTAAAACTTTTAAGAAGAAAATTCAAATAGCAAATCTAATCAAAGTATCACAATCCACTGAGAGATATCAATTCTTACAAAGAACTTCTGATGACCCATGGAAATCTGAAAATGAGCTAGCTCATGAACAACACATTCACTAAGGAGATTGATGTTTGGAAGCAATTGTAAAAATAGGTACAATGCCTTCCTGCAAGAGGTTGAGGACACTATAAAAATTACATTGTCCTCATGGCATGTTTTATTCTGCCCTAAAACTAATGATTAGAAAAGAGAAACAGAGAGTACTTCTCTTGTTAGTCTGCATAGTTTCAGATTATAAGTAAGGCAGGGGTTCTCAATTTTATTTACCCACTGAGCCTGCTAGAAAGAGCTGAAAATGACTGAGGCCCACTGGGCACAAAATGGGGACATACAGAGGTGGAGTTTTGCATAAGCAGCTGTTAATTGCTGATATCATTTTATACTGATACCTAATCTGCCTTTCAAAATTGCTAAATACTTTGTCACATCTATTTCCTTGTAACAGGGAGTTCCATAACTGAGCTTTCCTCAAGTTAAGTACAGACATTGGCTCTGGAGGAATCATTACCCACCCTCTCAATTTTGGGAAGGATTTACTCAGAGGCTCCATGTGTGGGTTCTAACATGCTACACATGGGCACCAATATGTCCCTGGACACCTGCCTTAGAGCTTAACAGGCTTCCTGTCTCTCCAGATTTTAATTTTATAAAAAATTAATTTAACTGGGAGGTTGATGCTGCAAAGCAAAGTGCTGATCTGCAGCAGCATCTTTATTTGGGTTCAAAAGAGTGTATTTTGGAGCTCAGTCCCCCACCTCTGCCTTGTACTTAGATTCTTGGATAATTACTTTTCTATTAGTCTCACCAGTTTGCCTACTGGGAAATGAGTGGCTTGTGTCTGACCATGTCCACCAGGACAGCAATTTTATGAATGAGCAGCCATGTTGTGAGAGTGCCATGACACTTTCCAACTTCCAAATGTGCCAGCCAACCCAAAACAGTTAAGCATCCCTGATCTTTCTGGAGAAAACTACCATATTTCATCGATTCTAAGATGCACTTTTTCTCCCATGTTTATATCCGTAAAAACGGGGTGCGTCTTAGAATCGATGGCGACTTAGAATCGCCAGATTTATCCCACGTTTTGCAGAAGGCACTAGGGCTCTGCATGCCCTCCCTCGCAACTTGCCTTAGCAGGTCCCGAGGGACCCCACAAGGCCGATCAGAAGTCCCCCCTCCCTACTTACCTTGCCTCGGCCTGGGAAGGCTTCAGTACTGGGAAGGAGGCTGCGATCTCACGAGATCTCGGGAGATCTCGGCCTACTTCCCAGTTCTGAAGCCTTCCCAGGCCAAGGCAGCAGCGATCAAGGTAAGGGGGAGGGGGGACTTGTGGGGCCCTAACCTTCCTCCCTCCCATCCATTGCCATCACCCATCCTCGCTGCCACCATCGCTGCTCCGCATCGCTGGCAAAGCTTGCCTCAGCCTGGCAAGGCATCGTTACTGGGAACTAGGCTGGATCATGGCCTAGTTCCCAGTAACGACGCCTTGCCAGGCCGAGGCGAGCGCTGGCAGCAGTGTGGAGCAGTGGCGGCAGCGGCAACAAGGACGGGCAATGGCGATGGAGATGAGTGGGGAGGGGGGAAGGGCTGCTGAAATTAAAGTGCATCTTAGAATTGACGCAAAGCTTTTTCCGTGTTGGTAGCCCTGATATTAAGGTGCGTCTTACAATCAATGGCGTCTTAGATTCAATGAAATATGGTATAAAATAACAGTTTCAATATAAAATTTTGTTTTTCTCATCCCCCTGCTGCATGCTTCTCAAAGTCCTCATATAATAGTTTCCCTCTCTTATCTCCTTCCTCTTTATTCCTAGTTTATATATATATATAGTATTTAAAGTATTTTCCTTGCTCCTGCTGCCACACTTGCCTATGCAGTGTTCATGGTGTAGAGCCAGGGCACTGGACGGTCAAGCAAAAAAGACACTGGACAGTCTCCAGTACTGAGAACAAACACTGAAACACACTGGTGGGTCCCAGGCACAATTTGAGAAACACTGCAGTAGCGGATCATGTGTTTGAATGATCCCCCATATCTAAAAAAGGTAATAGTTCTAGCCTAGCCCTTTCCCCTGTAACTTAGCTTTTATATACAGTGAACTTTTCAGATGGGATGTATTGAAATATGCAACCCTCCACCTGTAATTTGAAGTGCTTAAGTTCCGCAGCAGCTCTACCAGATAATTATGCTGTTTTGTGTATCTTGGCTAAATTACCTCACTGTAACTTGGTACAAAGAAGTACTGGAAGAACTGGGTCTTCTTTCAGAGCACTTAACAGCTATCAATAAACACAGTCTCAAGATTGCTGCATTAAAGATTGAATCAATTACAGGTGTTGTGTCGAGGCATGAGTGGAAGGAAATGCTCTGTTGAAATAACATGTTATCATAAATTGAACAACTGATGGAGGATAATAAGTGTCTAAATTTTAAACTGTGGCACAGTGATGTTCACACACATCTTTTCTTCAAAAGACTTGTCAACCTCTTTTAAGAAAATAGCACCAGACATTTAAGCATCTTTCATTAAGATTTCATATTGAATTTTAGGTAACTGGTAAAGACTGGGGGGGGGGGGAATCATTCTATCCTGTACTTCTTGAGAACATTACCTTCACATGTCCATAGCAAATATGAATCTAAAAAACAAATAAATTAAATGTGGTTGTTAATTTGGAAAGATAGATCTAGTCTGAGTCCACAATAATACCATTACGGAGTGTCACTGTCAACTTCATCAGCTTCAGAAATAAATAACATAATTAAAATCCTTTTATTCAACTTTCTTCCTAATAGTTTACAATCTACATCTACACAGGCAATATTACCTACCTTGTGAAAATTTCTGAAATATGCTGCCTTTTCATCTGGAAATTTTTCTAGCCTTCTAGGTCCTTTACTGGAAGCTTTCTTGAAAACCAACCAACATCTTCTGAAAATCTGTATGAAAAATTAAGGAATTATATCAACCTTTGGTTCTTAAACGAGTATATTATAAACCACAGAATCGCACACAGCAGGGAACTTTTGTGATATGATGCAGGAGATTCATGACTCAGCTTTTCCAAATTCTATTTTAAAGTAACCCCAGGGTATCCAAACTGGACCAGGACCACAGAGGTAGGGGTTAGCCCTTATGCCTTATGGCAGCTCCCCAATTTAACCCCTCTTTAAGATATTATTTTGATGGGGAAATTCAAACAAGAGAGTCTGTCTTCACGGAGACAATTTGGCACCACATTGCCTCAAACTCCGCACTTTTGCTCCTGCGGGGTTGTGCCCCGTTATCCCCTTGCAAAGGAGCAAGCACAGGGTTTATATAAATCATGGGAGAGGAGAACCACCGCCATTGCTGCTGCCTCTCTCTGGCTTTTCCCCAGAGATTAAAGTCAGGGGAAGGGAGAAACTTCCCTCCGGCAAAAGGGAGAATATTCTCCCCACGGAGGCAGCAAAGGGGTGTTTTAGCAGCCATTCTGCTTGCCTCACCTAGCTGCCTGGGCAGATCGCAACCCATCAGTGGTCACCATCTGCCCAGCCACACCTCTGGCAATGTAGTGTCCTCGCCACGCTCCAGACAAAAAAGTTTGGGTAAATCCCCAACTTTTTTGCTTCAGAGCTTCAGGGGAACGCCCCAAGATGCCTGTGTGATGGCTTCTCCATCATATAATCAACTACGTACCACTGAGCAACCACCCCACGGCTTTCATCAGACATAGACAGCCCCTAGATGGAGGGACGGATTCAACTCTGTTTCTCTTGGCACACAGCCTGGATCTCTTCCCCACACTCTGCTTTGAATTCAAAAACAAACTGACACATGATTACAGATCTACTGTGTTACTTCTAACTTGGCTATTAGGCTGAAGACAGACTAATTTAAACAGGAGACTCATGGAGTGCTGACAGTGTTCTCAGTCTGCCTTTACAACTGACCTACCGGATTAACCAGGCATCTAATCCCAGGGCCAGCCCTATCATTAGGCAGAGTGAGGCAACTGCCTTAGATGGCAGATGGTCAGGGGCAAGGAGCGATGGCAAAGTGATGGAGGACTGCCCTGTACCCCTTGAGCTAGCCTGCTGCCCTCCGGTGTGATGAAAGCCTCTGTCCCTTCACAAGTGTTGAAGTAAGATTGAGGTACCAATCTGGTCAGCTTCTGTACATGGAGGGAGAGTGGCCATTTTGTCATTTGCTTCAGGCAGCAAAATATCTTGGGCTGGCCCTACAAACTCCACATCAAGTCCCACAGTATCTCCAGCCCCATTGGCTTCCTCCTTCCTTTGCTTGCCCAATATTATTCTAGTTCTATTATGTCTGGGAAAGTCCCTGGCATTGTATCAGTTCCAACACAGGTATCTATTGTATCACCCATATCAATGTGCCTTCAAGACCTTCTGCCTTCTCCATAAATCTTTTTGTAAGAAGTACAAAGGGGGAGAGGCTTTTCAGCTGGTTACTGAATGCCCCACAGAAAGAGGTTTGCTGCTGTTAGGCAAAACCATTTTTATTTACCCAAACTTTTAAACAGATTTTACCAGTGAAGGCTGGTGGCTCTGTTTCTGGTGGAGTTGTGAATCTATTCCATTCTGGGTTTCAGTCAGAAATCTAAGGAGCTGTCCAAGGTGCTTAAACCTAAACCCAAAATAGGTTCAGCACCTTGAACAGCTCCTTTAGAGTTCTGGCTTGTTCTGACTGAAACCCAGTATAGATTCACAACCCTACCTGAATCAGAGCCACCAGCCTCCACCTGATTGTACTGATTTAATTGTGCAAGTGTCAGTCTTTTTAACAGTTTTATCTGCTCCTTTCTTGTTTTTGTACTAGTTTTATGCAACACACCATACTGAAATCTCATTATGGACAGTATAAAAACTGTTTTAAATAAATAGAACACTTTGTTAACTTCCTAGCCAGTTTACAAGAATAGGAAGCAGGACTAGTGGGCAAACTAAGATACAGAGAAGGGAAAATATGAAAGGACTTGAAATGAACAGATCATTAAAAAGAAAGGGCTGCAATACGGCCATAGGACCCCCTTTTTATATTACATCTGTGTTTGACTTATCAGTTTTTTCTCCCTGTTGTTGGGGGGACGACAAAATTCTACATCATTAGGGATTTTTGCAAACCTTATCATCACATAACAACTTCATAATTCAACATTTTGAAATATTTACTAAGCCATTTAATATTAGGTTAGTCTTCAGTTCAAACCCTCTTGACATCTTATTAGTATGTTGATCACCGCAAGAACAAGGCTATAATCTCCCACATTTACAAAAATCGCAATATAGTAATAGTGATTGTGCAGATCTGCTACAAATTGGAACACACACAAAAATGAGTCCAGTGGTGTGATAGTCAATTTCGATTAAAATCAGCTGAAACTGGCTTTAATTAAGTAAATAGTTATGAGAATTTGCACCATCATGGATTAATTAGTTAGGCCTGTCCCTTTAAATAAACAGAGTACAGAAATAAGGGACGTGTGCAATACACTTGTCGTGACTCTGGCTAACTCTCTAAGCTTTTGCTCACGACTTTAGGCACACTGATACACAACAATAACAGTGGGATTTCTTTTATTGTAAATCACACGGAATTCAAAGCATGATGGTTTCATTTCTGCAATCACACACCTGAAGCTGAATACGGACCACACAGCTTTCAGGTAGAACGGCTTAATGAGAACAGCACTCACTCAGGGGTAGACATTTAGAGATTAACCCTAGTCCTTAGAGGGCAGGAGCGGCCACACTGCACTGGAATCCTCTGGAACATAGGGACACTCACGGAAAGCCTCCAGACAGAAGGTAAGACTATCTTGAACTAAATCAGACTCAGCCTGTCAGGGAACGCTGAGCAGATCACCGAAGCAAGACGTCAGGAACTGAACCTCTTCGACCTAGGGAGCCTTCCCAATTCATGTAGCTTTAGCTTTGAGGAAGGTCCTCTCACAGGTCCCAAACACACAGAATTGTAGAACAGCAACAATCAGCTTCTGCCTCCCTCTGCCCGTAACTTTGGCTCCATGGAGGGAGACAGCAGGCTATAGAACACGAATCCAGAACAGTAATCACAAGTCCAAATCTATGAAAAGCTACAGTGCACTTTTCATGGCATAGTTCGTAGAAGTTCCAAGTCTAAACAGCAACAGAACATGTACAGAGTGCCTCATACAATTCTAAATCAGATAGAAACTTACAACAGCAGAGTAGCACACAAGCAGCAAGAGGTTTGACGATATAATTCCTAGCAAAGGAATTACTCTCAGGACAAAGGTAATATAGTGTGGAGGCTGGGCAATTCTAAGCTACTTTGATAGACAGGGCTTCAGGCCTGTAATCTAAACTTACGTGCCAACAGGGCGGCACGGTTCAACCTCTTCTGATGACGCCACAGTGTGAGGAAGATAGCCCCCACCTTTGCAAAACATAGTTTAATTCCCAGAGAACTTTCAAGGCCTTCGGCCTACCATTTGAGATAAGCACATAACAGAGAAGCAGAGATACATTTTCTCATGACAAATTGCCAAGTCTTCAGTCCACAATTCACAAGGCCAGCCCTGTGAATTGTCTACGAAGCACCTGACACCCAACAACACTACAGAATAAATAATGCCAATGAAGAAGCTGGATTACAAATCAACATATTGGACAAAAATATATGTGCTTTTTTAGGATTCCTACTCACATATGCATAGTTTACATGCATATAGTTTGTACATGTGTAGGCTTTTTCAGAAATTATTCAGAATGTGCATAGGGGAAAACACTGAGGATGATCTGCTCTTTCTCTCTCCCCCTACCCCCAATGCTTCTCACGTGTCAGCAGGACCCATAGCTAATGCAACAGGGAACTAGCAGTTCTTAAAGCAACCAGAAATGAATGGAAATGCTAATTTCTGGAACAGGGCAGGTCAGTGAGCTCACAGAAAGGAGGGCTACTGACCTGTCCTTATCCAGAAATGAGCATTTCTACTCCAGCAGTTGGTTCTACCATGAACCAAAGATGCCATTGGCCTGCGTATGTCACTATAGACCTTGCGCAGAAGCAGCATGGCACTGCCAGCGCTGAACAGGGAAAGGCTTTCTCTCCCCCAGTTGATGTGTATTTTTGTTTTTATTATTGGTCACAGAATGTGGCAGCCACTGCCCAGTCACTTGCAATATGTAAACACCTCCAAGATTCATAAAACAAAGACATGGGGTGAAGAAGAATAATGTATGTGCATTTACAAAGTATTTAACTATTCAACATTATGTAAACATGCATAAGCAAATGAATAAAGCTTGTGTCTCTCCCCTTTTAAAATTCACTCTTCCTGAACCAGTAATACTTTGACAATATAAAACCCAATAGCAATATCTTACGTATCTTTCCCACGTCTGACATAATTTTACCAAAAAATCAGCATCTACAACAGGAAATCTATAGTTGACTGAGACATGAATAGCAATATCAAACATAGTCAGATACAGTCTCCGCTATTAAAAAAATAACTTCTATCATTGCTATATGGAGTGAATTATTTTTAAAAAGATATTCTCCTCCATACATCACGCACAGTTGGTTTAACAAGCCATCTTCAGAGTACTAATTATTTTAATTATTTTATTTATTTATTTTTTAAACAGCCCAGCCCCTAACAGAATATAAATTACTTCTGGGCTTTTTTCAACAGACTAGGCAACAGTCCGGATGAAATTGGAATTGTGTTAGCAGACTACACTGAGCTCTTCCAGTAACAGTAACTTTACTCTGTGAGTTTATCTCCCAGAAATAATGTTACAACATGGCAGATTTCCAGGAAAGCTAGTAGAAAGTGATACCCAGAGGTACTGCTCTTCATGTTCTTTGATATCTAGTGGCCTCGCTCAATGAATACCTAATTTACAGTGGTTTCACTTTCTGGTCCTTGAGTAGCAACAGTCCTCTCTATGTCATAGATCTCTAAGGAATTGGAATTCTGTGTTTGCTCTTTGTTAATGTATCTCACTGCTGTCAACTCTGATCTTTTTACTCAGCTTCCATCCTTTTTAACCAAACAAGGCCCACTTCTTATGTTTATTTGGACGAGTCTGAGAAATGTGAGAAACAAAAAAAACCCTTTTAATTAACAAAACAACTTTTGGTTTAACATGCTTTGTTAAGGACTTTCCATGTTCACTCAAGTTGCAAAATGCCAGGAAATTATGCCTGTTAAGAACCACATTCTTAACATACATATTATTTGAGCAATATCAATATGGTTTGGTATCCTCTGCTCTGACTAGTTCCAGCTTCACCACTACCTTAGAGCTGGATGGCTGTCAGTGGCAGAATGGTAGACCTAGGGCAAATCCAACTGTGTCATTCCATTAGCAAAAATGATGCTAGCGGGAACTAGTTTTTGAATTATGTACAAGAGAAGACTCCAGCTAAAATTACGTTCATGCAAACATGGTTGTGGGTTTTTGCATAACTCTTGTGCAACATGTTGTTCCACCTATTGTACAACCATTTTGCATTCCACTTGTGTAACTGGTTACACATTTGCTTGCATCCACTTGCACAACAAGTTATGCAACAACTGCTCGTACAACTACTAGTGCCATTTCAGTTTGTGGAATGTCACTGTTGGATACTGCCCCTAAGTCCCAGATTTATCTATTTGCTGGAATAGAGACATGGGATATGTTTTGCACATCATGGCAACTCATGGGTTGTCGAGCAGGAGCAGGAGAGGCCAAGTATACTGCCTCCGGCTCACTCATCACTTTCATTTTCAATTAACAATCTACCATCACCCTGTTTGTCAGTTGTTAGCATGACATCCGAACTTGGACACTTTGGGTTGTTTAGGAGTTAAATGACCAAGGTTAACCCATGATTTGTTGTTGGGTTAATTCAAAGTTGTTTAACCCGAAAACAACCCAGAGTATCAGCATTCACATGTCACACTAACAACCTACAAACAGAGTGATTGTAGGTTGCTAATTGAAAGTGGAAGTGATGTGCACACTGGAGGCAGTGCGCTCCCTCCCATTTGATATCAGCAATTAACCCATGATTGCCCATTATGTGCGAATCAGGTCATGGAATCTGAGCAACTGAACCTACTATGCAACTAAAACTACTGAAACCTCCACCCACCAAATACTCTAGTCATATTTTCTGGAAGGGAATAATAGCTAGTAATACTGAAATTGAAACAGAAATGTTATTGGTAGTAACCGAAGATGAAATATGTTTACAATTCTATATCCCATCTCAAAGTCTTCCACATCTTAGTATATCTGACAAATAGTATAAAACAAATTGCATGTAATGTGCATTGTTGATATTTCACTTAGATGTTAAAATGGTTATGTACCTTTGCGACAAAAATGAAACAGACACACTGTATTTTTCTGAATTTTAATAAGCTACCTTGGGATACTTTCCTAGGAAAAAGGTGGCATAAAAATCCAGAACTTACATACATATAAACACAAACTTCCCAGTGATTAATTCTTAAAATGAGAAATGCCAAAGCTTAATATTATCAATCAATCATAATTTTGATCTATAACACTTGCTCCCCAATGCCAGATAAAAAGTGTAGTAGTTAAGGTTAGTCACTGGTGTTGACAGATGCTTTCTCAATATATTCAAAGACACTTTTTATTACTACTTCACATGTCTCTCCTTGGACTCGATGGCCTTATAGGCCCCTTCCAACTCTACGATTCTATGATTCTACTTCTGAGGCTAAGCCCCGGCAAGACCTGGTTTAAAGTAAGCCTGATTAGTCTGTATTATTTATTAAATAATATATAATAGCATGTAGTATAATATATGATACAATAAAATGGGCAGTATCCAATGGGGCCATTCTACCTTTGTTGGTTCTATTATACTCATGAGAACCACTCCTTGCACAACAATTTAAAGGAGGGGCAGAAACTATAAGGAAATGTAGAAAAAATTTCTCAGCCTCAGCCAACACAGCTGTGCCAATCATATCTTACCCCAGATCACAATATACACCTGGGTTGTCTTGGCCACCAACTCTACAGAGCCACTGGACAATGTCTCTTCAAGCCTACCAGTCAAGAGGACAGTCTATCAGATGGCAACCAATACTTTCAGATTCAAACGGAACAAGTATTTCTCAGCCTAAAGGACCACAGACATGGATCTGACATCAATGAATGCCTGACCTTAAAAGCACATGCTCCAAGGCAAACCCATACAATTGGATCTAGACAACTAGAACACATGCACTGCATTGTTTTCAACAGTGTAGCTACACAGCATCTGCACTCAGATATAAGTGTACTGGACTAGGCTGGGGAGACTCAGGTTGAAATCCCCACACAGCCATGGTGGGTTATCTTGGGCCAATCATTATCTCCCTACATCACAGGGTTGTTGCGGAGATAAAATGGGAGGGGGGCTATATGCTACCTTGAGCTCCTTGAAGGAAAGGCGGATTATAAATGACGCAAAGAAACCACTTTTAATGCACTGTGCACTCAGCTGCTTGTCCACTTGTTAACTGTACAGCCACTGTATATTCCATTAAAAATAATGCAGTGTGGCTAGACCAGCCACACTCAGTTGCACTTGCATTTGGATATGCATCCCATGAAAACTGTGGATTTTTATTTTTATTTATTGATGCAAGCAGGTCTACACTTGTTTTGAATATATTTGGAATTTTTGGTCTCTGTGTGTGTTTAGGCAAAGTCCCTTGTCTAGTGAAAGTACACTCTTATTGATTTCAGCAGAAAAATATGCTCAATTTTTTTTTCAAGCCTCATAAAACTATGAATAGGAAATCCTTGCAAACTGGAATAAATAAATAATAAGATCTGGGTGATAGGCACCACAAGTACCTAGCAAATCAATACATATTTTACACAAGACATCTTGTTGTCACACGGAAACCCACTTAATAATTCAGGAACAGTAGCTATTCTTTTATCTCTGGCCTACTTTGAGTTGCAATTGGTTGTAATCAAATACAGATCAGATAGTGTGGGAGATCACAGATAACATAGTAGAAACCCGTGGAAGAATTCAGTGCCAGCTTTCCAAGAGGCAAGAGAAACACTACAGCAAAACTACCTCTAATTTGACTATGTTTTCTGCAAGATTTTTTATGCCTAGCATTGAAATTATTGTTCCCACAAAAATGTTCTTGTAGCACACATGCAGCCCAATCCAAAGCATCTTTACTTGAAAGGAACAAATAGGGCCCCATAACAAAATGTTGTAGTGTGGATGCTCCTATTCAGAGTTCCAGCCAGCCAGTCATGCTTTCCTTTCCCTTTCTTTCTTGTTTTCTATTTCTCTTTTTCAAGTGACAATCAACAATCCATGGCGACTGCACATGCTCAGTCTTAATGGGCTAGAGGTATCTTTTTGGAGGGGTACCTCTTCAGGCTGGGTTCCCCTCTCTCCAAAAAAAAAGAAAGAAAAAAAGATACAGACCATAGTTTTTCTGTTTGCTTTAAACCACCCATTAACATTCTTCAATGTAAGTTCAGGGAGGAAATCCATTCTAGAACTACTTTGAGTTATATGCATACTTATCCAGGAGCAAATCACAGTGAAATGTTCAACTAATTTTTGAGTCGAATATTAATATTATGTGTAAGCATGTGCAGCCCCAACTCGGATCCAGGATTCTAAGCCTCCTTCCCCTTGCAGCTAGCACAGGGAGAACCGTGCCAGTTGCCTCTCCAAGGTCGCAAAAGCAACCTCAGAAGGAAGGGAAAGGGAGCATAACCATGGTGGGAACAGAAGAGGGCAGCTTACACTATATCCACAGGCCTCTCCAGCCTCCCTCTCCCTCTCTGACATCTCAGCTAGATGGGCAAAAAAGCCTGTCTAGCAAAAAATACTGAGTGGAAGAAATGTGGAAGCTTACAACAGCCCCATAGAATTGCACTCTAACTTACTTCTGATTTTAATTCTGCTCATTTTGATTCTTAGAAGCAAAACTCTCAGATCACTAATTATAGGTCTTAAAATACATCACCAAATTCTTTCTGTAACCACATAAATAGTTTTAGGGTGAAATCCTATGCATGTTTAGACAGATAAAAATACCAACAACTGCAAGCATTTGCCCAAGCCAGCATGGACTTTTTTCTGACCCAGTTTGCATGGTCAAAACAGTCCACCAGGGATGACAGTGCATGCTGGATGTTAATCAATGCCCTGCTGCAACTTGTCATATTGTGTGAATCTCAGGTGGTGGAAGTTGTGCATGGATTAATTAACTTTTGCTTAATACATGCGGCTGGGCATTAAATATTCAAAATGGTTGCCCACAAGCATCAGCACATGCTGCACATAATCGTATGAACTTGCTCTTTGTGTAAATATGCATAGGATTGTGTCCTTACCACACTATTGCTGCACTCCAAAGCTTTGTCTAGTAAGATGATACAAAGGCATTAAAATAACAATTAGTTTACCCCCACTGAGGAAACAGTGTCAAAGTGATCATGATAGAATTGTAGTTCTTCCAGTAAAAGGAAATACAGACAGGTATTGTAGCAGAAATCAACAAAACAGGATTACTTTTCACTATGGGAAACCATTTGAGTAATAAAACAACAGTTTGCTTTCAATGAAAATCAGATGAAAGAAATAAAAAAATACCACATGTATTGGTATGTGAGTATGTGTGTGAAAGAGATAAAGTATTTTTGTCATCCATTTGGATCCTGTATGAAGGCTGCTTTATTACTTCTCTACTTGAAGAAATTATCTTTACTTTGCAGAGTATCCCTTATTGTAAATGTTTTTGTTGGATCTGTACAGAATACACACTGCTAGGAATTTCCAGTAGTCTTAAAGAAGGTACTCTGGCTTGTGTGAAGCTATAAAAGTTGTTGTCTCAAACCATGTATCTTGTGAATACAACTCTCCCCAAAGTGACATATACCTTTGTACAGGATCCATAAGGAGTAGCAGCATCAACAGTGTGATCCATCACTCATGACTCCTCTATAGTTGTTTCACGGCAAATATCTGAGGTCATTACAAAGTACAAGTTTTCCAATTCAAAATGATACTAACACACACAGAGACTATACTTAAAATTAACACTGACACTAAGTGGGCATTAAAAGAATGAACTAGGTAAGACATATAAATATGAAATCAGTACAAAGAAATATAAAACATCTCTAGCTGCTCCCATTGTATTTTGCTTTCGTCACTAACAATGTTCCTGTTACTCTGATCAGTTTTAGCATTTGGAAAGATAATTGCATTGACTGATGTGGAAAATTAAAGAAGTCACTTAGGCATAATCGGGTTTTCAATATAACAGTGCCAACAAGTCTTGCAACTTTCAATTGGGCAACAGTGATTTCCTCACACCTCAACTTTTGCTTATTGCTGTAGGCAAGAAAAAACAATAATAAAATAACCATCCAGGAACATCTGGCTCACCGGTTGTTTCACCCCAGATTAAATACTACTACTACTACTACTACTACTAATATATATATTTATTTCTTATCCGCCTCTCCCTCAGGATGGAGGCGAGGAACAGCATCAAACACAAATGATATAAAATACATAAAATTCAGACCTGACAGTCTTGAATTAAGTCAATGGGACTGGCATGGTATGGAAAAATAACTCGGGGCATTTCACATTTATTTCCTTTAAATAAAATAAAATGAAATAAGAGTTCCACTGGCATAAAAAGGGTGCAGAATTGCTTGTATTTATTGGTAAAAAGCCAAACAGAGGGGAATGCTCATCAGCACTGGTGTAGAACCCTGGCTCATCCTTTCCTCTCCTGCCTGCCTCCCTCCCTCCTACCATCTCCACATTGGGTTCGGATGGAGATAGGGATTTACTACCACAGCAAGGCTTAAACTGAGTGAAATCTCACTAGGGCTAAACAAGAGATCCTGGCAGCCCCAGATTCTCCCCCCCCCCCCCAGTGTCAGAGTGCTAATATGGAAAATGTGAAGGAAAAGGGCACATGGTCAAAGCCTGTATTAAGGAAGTGCTTCTGAGAATACATGATACTCATTCACCACTACTGATTAATCAGAGCCTAGCACCACATATCTGTTATGAAGAGGTTCCTAGGAAGGTTGAGGGACACAAGGATTATTGCTTAACTTCTTTCTACAGAAATTGAATTGTGGTTGCAGAAGTCTATTGCATAATTTTTGCAATGAAAACAAAAAAAAACCCTGATCTCCTTGCATGGGGGTGATTTCAGATTATAACCTGGAAAACATGCATGCACCTTCGATTTTCCTAGCGCAGTGGGAAAAGAGGTAGTTGGATTAACCGCCCTGTGACCCCCGATGTATCATCTCTCCCTGGTTCTCTTGACATGTAGGACACTATTATCAGAGGAGGGAAAGGGAAATAGCAACAGGGAAGGGATGGAGCAGAGGTGAAAAGATGTGGTGGCCTTGGAGAATTTAATGGAACACCAACATTCTCTAGATTGCAACCTGGCTAGTACAGGGATTTCCAAGGCAGCTATTTCATAAAGTGTTTTGTGCATGAATTTTCTTTCCTTCTTGATGGGCAATAGTTGTCTGTCTGAAAATAAATATGTTTATATTAAATAACAGTATTCATAAAGAAAGGAAATTCCAATGTTCTTAGCATCAAAGTACCACACTGGTTGAGTTTTGCATACTTCGCTCAATCTATAATACCATAATTTTCTCCCTCTGCAATACCATTTCCATTCTAGTGAAATGGCATTTTCTATTATAAATGCTTAATACATTTGCATGACATTGGGCACCTGTTATCTGACAAGATAAATGTTGTTTACCATAAGGAAAGTGTGTGTCATACTATGAGAACACATAATTATTGAGAATCTGCTTTCTCCTTTGAGTCTTTAGAACTACAAATTCTAACCTTCACATGCAAAGTAAAACGTAATATTTATGCTGAAAGATAAATCTTAAATCTCCAGTATTGTATGTTCGGAGCAAAGGGATTTGTCAAAATAAATATTACATTATCCAAACCATGCAACAGAATATCTTAAACCAAAGCAGAGATTCTGAATGGAATAATAATTACACCCACCTGTTCTAAGCCAATGAAGGACACAAATTTGATCATTTTTACAGCTCTAATTTAGAGAGTTACAAGCTTAAAATGAACTCTGGGAGCAATAAACTTATTTTGATGTTAACAATAGCTAGTATTAGAGTGCTTCGCACACCTAACCTTCTTTCTGCCAATGCTATCAAACTGAATCTGTCTGTCAGAGACAATATTCTTACTGTCATATCATCTTCAGCTGTATAGAATGACAAGACAGGTGGAAATAGTGGCTGCTTACAATGGGATTTAGTAAATCCTACAGTAACACTTTGAATCCTGAACACTTTTTATTAAAATTGAAAACCAAATATGAAAGTCAGCTATAGTGTGAAATAAGGTGGTGTTGCAACTGATTTAGTTCAGCTTAAAAAAGGATGATTATTAACACTCCAATCCAGAAGTCAAATAGCCCTCAGTTCATAAATGGCTTTGTAGGTAGAGAAAGCCCTAAATGACACTAATGTTCTCAATTCTTGGTAGAAGATCAAAAATATTATTTGTCTTACTTTCACTTTTAGGCCACTTCTTTCTATGAAGACTTGAGCTCCTTCAGTAGTTCTCCCCTAACGTTCTTACAGTGGCCTGAAAGGGAGAAGCCCAACTCACTGGTCTTGGCCCCACTTCTCCTACCAGCCCCTTCCTGAACTGTTTGCATATGCATAGATCCCCATGTGATTTTGAAGACTGCACCACTAAATGAAGTACCTTTACCATATGTTTCAATAGCTAGACTTATCATCTTTCTTCTCTCCCAAACTGTCCAAATAACAGCTCTGCAGCAAAATGGAATGAGGGGATTTCCTAGAGTGTAGGTAGCTTTATTTAACTCAAAACCGGAAAGGCTTGAGGGGAATGATGCTGATTGCATCTTCCTCAATTCCTTAGGAGTGTTGGCTGTGAGGATTAGGGATAGACCATTGCTTGGAACCAGGGTGGGAGTTACACAGTCCCAACATAAAGTTATCGTAGCCACCATCTTTAAAAGCAGTTTTGCACTGCTACGTAATGTAAGATAGTGGAGGAGCAGTTAATTTCCATTTACAGATATTTGTACTAATAAAGTGGAGGCCATGGTTCATCCCATGTGCATATTGTCTCATGACTTAATTAGGGTGATCTTGTAATGTTATCCTTGGCAGCAACAACAATGGCCAGTATCTTTACAACAAATCAGAAAATCAGAAGGAAAGGACCTGCTGGTGCTCTCTAATAAATGTTTTGTATTTAATCACTGGTAGGAAGTTAACTTTGCTTTAGTCCCCACTCTTTTTTCACAACTGGAGGAATCCCTCTTAGAATTCAGATTCAATTTGATATAAAAGTACTGAAAAGGAAAAGATAAGAGACAGAGGATTTGAGCCAGGGGGATCATTGCATTCATGAATGTCACCGTTTCAGCTCTATATTCAAAGTCTAATACTATATCAGATATTTTATGTGCCTTTTAAGCTACTTTATTTATAAAGCAAGAGTCAACTGGATCACAATAGGCAGTATTACTGAAAAAGCTTCCAACGGTGATGTGTATTTTACAGCAAAAAGAAGTTATCAATAAAGTCACAAGAAAAGCTAAAAAAATAAAATAAAACAATAATCCCAGATAAAAAGAACTCAACTCAAAAATCTTAGGATCAAGGGTTTTGTCTTGATTGTTTTTTTTTCTTTTTCTACAGGAAGAAGAAAGGCAGACAGTTCCAACCTGAGATAAGGTAAGGATAAACATTCTTATATTTCTTAACACAGGCTACAGAGCCTAAAATATAGAACTTATTCAGACTTTCTTCCTTTACATGACATGTGTAAGTTTATCTGTCAGAGCAGCGCAAGGGATGGCTTGCTCTACTCCTTGCGTCCACCTGTGGAGTTGGCCTTGGCAAGGCCGAAAGGCTGGAAGCTCTCTGTGAGAACTGACAGAAGTGGGGTGGGGTTTGTAGAAGGGTCACCTAGGTTGAAGCATCATTGCTGGAGGGCTGAGCAGTGATGCCCTGCTTGGATAGGATCTTGCTGAAAGGCCAAAAGCCCTTGTCTGACAAGTAGTTCAGAGGAGGTCTTCCAATCATGTTTTTCTCTTTTGGAGCCTTTGCCCAAAGCCCTCTCTGTCTGAATCCATCATCATCTGGGCGTACTGAGGCATGCTGCACATGGACTATCCTAATTGGAAATTTTGATTGCTTAGGACTTGCCATGAGAAGTACTGTGATGTTTTTAATATAGACTTTGAACTCTCATTTTGCTGTGGATTGTGTGTCTTCCTTGTCTACCCAGAATGCCATCAAGGTTTGATCTTGACTCTTGGACTTTTTCCTTGGTGGATTCTGCTGGAGTTACCACAGTAAAAGCTGTGGTGTCGAACTCTCTGCTTGTGTAGACTTACTCTTGGACTTAATAGGCCTTGCCCACGTAGCTCAGAGATCCCAATGAAGGATCAAGGCTGGATGAAGCCTCTCTGTGCGTGGATTAGTTTGGGCCTTTTCTAGAACTCTTGCCTTTGATTGCCTGGGAAGGATGACTCAGGAATCCTGGGCTTCTTCCCCTGTATTTTGAGCCTCAGAGATTTCAATGGGGAAACCTGTTGTGTGGATCCCTGCCAAGGTTGTAGCATTTAGCTTTTGACTGTTCTACAATTATATACAGCCTGTAGCTACTGACCTTCAGTTATGATTTCTCACGTGTGTAACCATTAATCTTTTGCCATGGGATTTCTTGCAATAAAGAAGTTTCACTAATTTAGGTGTCCTGTGTCAGTTTGCCAGAGTCTGTGTGGTGGAAAGATCAGGAGTCATGGGAAGTGGCTACAATGTCACCACCACCTCGTGCTGCACACCAGGTTCAGATGACACACCGTCCTGTGCTGCAGTGCGGGGAACAATGCAAATGGTAGGTGAACATGCAGAGGCAGCAACCACAATGGCTGCTTTCCTCACTCACTGTGAACCTCTGAACTTGCCCACTATTTCAAAGCATATTTTTAAAAGGAGATACAAATATTGTTGTAACTGAAGTTATAGGAAGTGCTGAAATATCTTTAATAGTTAGGAATTAAGAAAAAATATATTGGCATATATTATTAATCTCAGCAAAATTCTGGCAAGCAGCACAATACACTGGGGTTTGGACAGACCACTATACCTATTAGAATCACAGACATTTATCCCATGGTTATATAACAGTGTTGGTAGATCACTCAATAAGGTAATTTGAGCACCTTTCCATTATACATTTTCAGTGCAATTCTAGAAACTAATTTCAAAGGTGTTTTGTAGACAAAGATGTCAGAATGAAATATGTACCCAGAGATAAATTAAACAAATCAGGGTGAACCTCTTGTATTGGTTTGATTTATTTTCTTTTTGCAAATTATGCAGAAGACACGAGGTCTCTGTGAATACAACATCTTCACCTTCTATGAGAAAATGAATTTTCTACATTAGAAACAGAAACAAGACTGACAATGTTAAGGAAACAGTCTATATTTTAAATAACTGATAATGTAAAAGAACATGTCTCATTTATCAGACAGAAGAGAGAACAAATTCAGGACATATTCCCAAATCTTCGTGACAGAAAAAATAGACTTCCTTTATAAACGTGATGGATTAAATCTCAGTTTCCCTGTTTCCTGCTAACTAGCCAGTTATTAATTCATAAGAAAACTATTGCCTCCATCTTTCTCTTATCCCATAATGGATTAGTTAACTCAGGGACTTTTGGTAAAGATGTTGTCAAAAGCTTTTTGGCAGACCAAGTAAACCATAAAGTTGCACTTTATCAAATAAAAATGTACACAGCAGAAAGGTTACATTTTCCAACGAGCATCTTACACTGACTGAATTACTTGGGGAAGGCAGAGTGGGGTCCATTCCTCCCTGCATTTCGGGATTGTTTTTGGAAACCTATGGGGGGCATAATTTGTCTATAATGAGGACATAAGGTTTGTTGATTTCATTAAGAGCCCCCTACCTTCCTGCCATAATTCAAGCATTTCTCTCAGGCATAATTTGTCTATAATGAGGGCATGTCCCTTTCCCGCCCTGCCGACATGGCTGGGGCAGGGGACAGGCTTTTTTTGGGGGGGGGGAGAGGGAGGAGGGATGACCTACCTGGTCCACCTGCTAGGTGAGGTGTGGGCGGGGCCTGGCTGATAAAAGCGGGAGCCACATACAGCGCAGGCCTCTTCAGTTTTCCGGCTTGCGGAAGGAGGCAGTCGGAGGGACGGAGACAGGAGCGCGAGGAAGGAGGAAGGAGTACAAGGACTTCATCGGAGGGATCCAGGCAGCATCGATGACTGGGCATCAGCCCAACAGTTTGTTTGCGCCCCAGTTCCCAGCGTCCTTGTGCCCTTCCCCCACGCCGGCCTTGGCGCCCCAGTGCCCTAGACGCAGCGGCCGTATGCCCTGTAAGGGATTGCACAACCGTCCCATTTCTCCACTCGCCATGGGCCTCAGGGGCTAGGCCGCAACCAGGAGAGGAGCAACTTGCTGGGCACCAGCTGGTTGCACTGGCATTGGCCACAACTTGAAGCTAGGTCCTCTTCCTTGCTCCCGGGCGCCGGCCTGCTGCGCCTGCATTTGGACTAGGCCGTAGCTCAAGGCTAGATCACGCAGCCTCTTCAGGGGAATTCCTGTGTGGGCACCATCTTCTCCACGCACTAACTGACTGAGGCTGCGACTCAATTGTAGCCTCTGCTCCCTCGGCACCATCTTTGCTGCGCCTGCTCTGGCCTAGGCCACAGCTCAGATAAGGTTGGTGAGCACTCGTTGGGCACCTTTATGGTGATTGGCTGGTTTGGAGGCCTGGTCCTCTGGTGGTTGAGCGGCTCCCGACCCAGGATACGGCCTGCCTCTGGGGACCTCACTGTCTCACTACTCGGAGTTAAGTGGCATGAGCAGGGGTGAGGGGGGGTTTTCTCTCAAACACATATGTGCAGTGTAAGAAAGAAGCCCAGTCATACCCGACTCCTGGCTTAGCTGAGGGGCTAGCCTTTAATGCAGGCTAGTGGCCTGGAGATTGAGCGATTAGATTCCCACATTTTCACGTGCAGATTCAGGGAGGAATGAATTACCTGATGTTAAATAAAGAGGCCCTGGTTTACCCAAGGTCTGGCATCTGAGTCGTTATTTCCTCGCTTCTTCCTCTACCCTCAAGAGGTTTGTTGATTTCATTAAGAGCCCCCTATCTTTCTGCCATAATTCAAGCATTTCTCTCTAACCAGCCAGTTTTCAATACCCAGTTCTATATGGCCTTTGTCAGTGTTAAAACCACTGTATTGTACCAATCTCATATATTTACTGGGATCACAGAGAAATAAGTTTCTAAAAGAAGGCATATGTACTTTTTTAACATCACTTTTTTCCCCTCAAACTTTCTTTTCTCATTTTTGTTCCCTTTAAAGCAAGGGGAAAATGACCACTGACTAAAGTGAACGGGTAGTGAACCTTTGGTTTACATAGATAAATTGTCAAAATCTCCTACAGACTTATGTATTGATCATTAGCACTATCTAGTCATGCTGAAGTTCTCTTTACAGTTTACTATGCCAATGGTCTTTGGGAAGCTTTAATCTTACAAATGTGAGTTTGGTAGACAGTAATAATTCAGAGATGTTGTGGTCAATCATAGAATTGTGATTCATTGTAAAAGACACACACACACACACACACCACAAACAAACCTAAATACATTTCCCTGCATTGTCAAACCTTAAAGTATACAAATATAATATATCTGGTCTTAAATACAGTATGAATCAGGATGCATTTCTAACGCTTAAAACATCATCCAGACCCATATTGCATTTAAGACAAGATACATTATACTTGCATGCTATTTAAAATTCTCAATGCTGACGAAAGGTATAAAATACCACTGCATTAGAAATGAAGGAAAGAAACTCTTCCTTTGCTACTCTAGCACTATTTCAAATGTTTTAAGAACCATCATGAAATGTAAAACATGCTTATGGTTATACTATAAGTGTGATAAAAAGGGCTGCGGTCAAAAAGATGCAATAGGGAAATGATATCACTATATGTGTTCTTCATGCACATGTATAAGACAAGATGATGTACATTCGTTTTTTTATATAAAAAGAATATTTTCCCCCAAGCCCACTGTGTCTAATACATTGTTGTCTGATAGTCCAACAGCTACTTTCCCTACCACAACTACAGCTACAGGAGATATTCTCTTGCAGCTATTGCTACAATGACTGAAGTCAAAGAAATGACTGCCAACCGCTTTAAGCAGTAACTGTTCAGATGCACATTTAACAGAGATTAAAAGAGAGCGAGAGCATTGAAATATCTGATCCAGTCTTAAGAATCTCGAGAAATAAGGAAATGGATCATCAAATGCTTTTTCATTGTACATACTTCTGGCAATGTTCCATTTAATTTCATTCTTTTTCTGCCATGTCCATACAAATCTACCATGAACTTAATGCCTCTTGCTTTTACTCATTCCATTTATTCTTACTTATGTGAGCCTGTTTAAGCTTGTTTACATTTAGGTATTTCTTCTGAACAACTAGCCTTATTAATGTAAATTCCATCTGGCTGCTTGCCCTGTTCTTAGAAAACCAAGAGGGGAAATGGTATTTGGTATATATATATATATATATATATATATATATTGTATTTCAAATGCTCTTTCTCTGTGATATATTTCTCAAGTACAAGCCTCCTAGATACAACTAAAACCAACAAAGATGTAATATCAGACCAACAAAAACAATTATTTAAGTAACACAAATTCAGGGTATTCTTTATATGGTTGAAGAGTAATTATTCCTCCTTTCAAAGCCAAAGAAGAAGCAATCATCCTATAAATGTGATATCCATGTATGCAAACCTATACCAGATTCCATTGCATTGGGGAAAAGGGCAGAGCCAGAAAATTGCCCTCAATACCTATTGGTTCTTGATGCCACCATATGCAGGAAAACTTAAGTTACCCCTGAAGCCTAGTACAATACACATGGCATCTGAGACACTATGATAACACTGAGGACTGCATGAACAGGTAATGGCTGTCGATGCCTTACCTGAATGAGGTGACTTCCCATCACTCTCTGGGTGCAAATGTGAAATCCATAGCCAATGCTATTACATGTAGTTGCCATTACCTGTCTGTACATGCCATTACATGTAAAAAATGTGTAACCCACAGCCAATGCCATTACAGGTATTTCTTGCAGATATATTGCTAGTTATCTTCAGTGTCTTTTTTAATGACAATAAATACTTGGAAATGTATTATGAATTAAATTCTGGTATGATTTTTTTAAAATATGCAAGCATATGCTTTTGGCAAGCATTCAGCAGCTATACTTGTCTTAGCAAGTGAGGGGTTAAATACAGAAATATAAAGTTTTCTAAAGAGACAGCTGTTACATTCTTACAGCTTTCAAAAAAGAGTATGAAACATTGTCATAATTGTTTGGGATATAAACTACATCTGTCCTAACATATTCACAATGGAGGGGTGTAAACACTGGGGTCCCTCAAAGCTCTATATTCGTACTGAGGCTTTTTAACTTGCTTATAAATGACCTGAAGTTAGGAATGAGCAGCGAGGTGGCCAAGTTTGCTGACAACATCGAATTATTTAGGGTGGTTAAGACAAAAAGGGATTGTGAAGAACTCTAAAAGGATCTCTCCAAACTGTGGCATGTTAACTACCCTGTGTGTGCCAGCTAATCTGCTTAATTACCCTCGCCAGGTGCGGCTTCTCACATCATTTGCCCTTGTATGACTTCTTCCTTACCTGTAACTTAGCCAGTATTCTATATATTTCACTTAATGTTCCCCTGGACAATTTACTTGTAACTAGTGTTTCAAATTCAGAGCAATACCTCAAGTACCATATTTAGCTATTAAATTTGCAATTATTTGCAAATCTTATTTGGACAGGCTGCAATATCTGGGGCCATTTAGCTTAGAAAAAGGTGAGGGGAGTCATGATAGAAATGTATAAAATTATGCATGGTGTGGGGAAAGTAGATAGGATGATCCAAACAGTTAACAGTATTTTCCCCACACACAGAGCATAGTTAAATTGTGGAATTTGCTGCCACAAGTTGTAGTGACAGCTATGAACTTGAATGGCTTTAATAGGGGATTAAACTAATGCATGGAAGATAAGGCCATCAGTAGCTACTAATCATGATGCCTATAAGATATGTCCAGTATCAGAAGCAATATGCCTCTGTATGCCAGTTACTGGGGGAACATCAGTGGGAGTATGCTGTTGCACTCAAGTCCTTCTTGTGGGCTTCCAACAGACATCTGGATGATAACTGTGCAAACAAAATTCTGTACTAGATAGACCTTTGGTCTGGTCAAGCTGACTCCTCTTATGTTTCTATGAAAATATAATCCTGTTGAAATCTTTTTCATGTTCAGATTCACATCGTCTTTAACACTTGAACATAAATTGTGATTAGATATTAAATATTGACTTTCATGACATCAAAGTCCTGCTTTAGACATCATTTCCCCCCTTTAATAAATTGGAAAAAAAGTTTTGAAAATGTTTGTAAATTGCTGATTTTCTCTTAGCCTCCTATCTGACTGTTTAATTGGGTTTTAAAATATACCAGACTAAATGTGAGAAATCACTACAAGGACAACTATGTCCACCCATGAATAGCTTTCACCAATATAGACTGATACCAGCAGTTAATCATGTTTTAAAACATTTAGAGCTAAAGACTAGAGAAGTGCTAAATAGCAAATCTTAATCCTCATCATCTTCCTTGCTATTATTGTAGAAAAATTGACTGAAAACCTTTTAAGAGCCTTAAAAAATATTGATTCTTTTAGGTGAAGTTCCCAACCAACCTAAATGATATGTTAAATGAGTGATTACATTTAACAAGTCTAGATTTTTCTTTTCTTTTAAGCAAAAGCAGTGGTGGAGGGTCAGGGTAGCAGGCCAGTCAGGATTGGGACTATAGCATGCATGTCCTGACAAAAAATGTTCCCTCTAAAGCAGCTATTCACCCAGAAAGGAAAGTTGCTATTGGTACCAATGGCAGCTTCCCTCCCAGGGCAATTTCAGGTGAGTGTGAGTATTGTCATCACCACAACAAGGGGAAGGGTAAACTCTCTATCCCATGCACCAGTCCTGATTGAACACACACCACACTGCTATTACTTCAAAGGGGAAAAATGAAATTGCATCATCTAGTTTGGCCATCAGTATCAATTTAGGGAACAATCCTATGCATGCTTAGATAGAAAAAAGTCCTACAATTCCCAGCATTTCCCAACCAATACAGATGGCTGGAGGGATGCTGAGAATTGTAGGACTTTTTTGTGTCCACCCTCCCCAACCTCGAACCCCCCAATTATTACTATTGGAATTCTCACAGCATAAACAGCAACATCACTGTTTATGATGCAGCAACACTGTTCTTCTAGAGATAGGTGGGAAAATGCAGGGATTTCACATTTCAGACTAAAGACTGTGAGGGCAAATGGACAATGGCCATTTAGAAAGCTGTCCTAGATTTGTCCAAATACATAGCATGCAAGAGCAAGCTCTGAGACATTAATCATTCACCATCTACGTAATGTTCATTTTACAACCCACAATCCTATATGAAAAGAATTGCCTGTGACCTCAACACATTAATCTAAGTGCATCAATAAATAAAGCAAATCAAGTTGCAGAATGGCACAGAGTGTATGCATTTCTTCTTCTACTGAAGTTTTAAAAATAGCACTCTAAAATTACTTGCCTTTCTGAGTATTTAATAAATCTACCCCTAAATGTGGCTTACCAAGCCTGTCAACAGATAATTAACCAGCCTCTTAGTTTTAAAGAGGCAATGTACATAATGGAGCAACCTTCTGTAAGGAATGGTTTCCCATGGCAGTAATGTCTACATAGGGAGCCATTAATGTGCACCAGCTTGCCAAACTGATCAGGAATTTTTTTGATGTCAGCAGAGGACTTTAAAAAGAAGAGGCATAAAACTTGCCATTGCCTAGAGAAATTAGTGTGATCTACTGTCTAACAAACTGGTGCCTACAACTCACTTCCCATTAAAAGCTGCTTACCGGGATGTGGAGCCGAACAATGTGCACCAACCCAAATCTTTTAACAATAATAGATTGGTTCACTTCATTTCAGTACCAATGGCTTCAATCCATTCCACACTTTCCAGAACTTAATTCGTAATGTCTTCAACATAACTATGGACTGGTGAGATGTAGCCATTTGCCAGTTGTGATGTAAATAACTTGATAATAAGTCAAAATGAAAGGAACACATATCTTTTTAAGGGGTTGAGCAAAACTGTTTTAAATGCTGAATGTATTTTTATACAATCTGTTCCCTGCTATAGGCCTTCGATGTGTAAACTGTTACATTCTGTTATCAAATAAATGTATTCAGCATTCATTGGTGCTTTGTTCAAAACCCATGGGAAGTACATGTAGTTTATCCAGTTCCAAAAATAAGAAAGTGATTATACAATCTGTGTTAAACCATAATTGGCAAAATGTATTTTCTAATAGGTAATATGAACAGTGAACAATAACATATATTTTTTTAGTCAAAAGAAGGAGATTCACACACACACACACACACACACACACACACACACAGCGCCCTTTGTTTTTAAAAGTAGTTTTTATGTACCAAGTTTTAAATGGTAAACATTTAAGTGTGCTTTATCATTTCAAACCTGCAGGTGAAATCTCACATAATTAAAGGTTTCTTCTCCCTAGTATAAACAAACAAAAAACAAACAAACAAATATAATCCCTCAATCTCTGGAATCTAGAACACAGTATTTGCTCTGAGACTAGATATAGGGAAACTCCATGGTTCTCGTTTTGTATTGTGAATGGACAGAGGCATTAAAATCATTAAGACGCTGGTGTACAATAAGTTCCATGGAGGTGGCTTTTTCAAATCGTATGGCGCACTGAACTGTCATGAAACAGTAATGAGGTTTCATTCAACAGAAAGCTATATGCTGGAAGGTCCCCCAGCAACCTAAATGTAGAAAGCTCAATATCCCATGACTAATCCTTTGAGCCATCCAGTCTCTCTAATTGTATCCCCTTTATACTGAAACATCTTTTACATGTCCCATTCAGAACAGAATGAATAAACATGATTGAGTGAACCAACTGTAGGATTTTAGTAATGTATTTACTGGTTCTCTTTTCAATGGTAGTTATCACGATACATTTTCACTTGACATAATTAGAAGGTATATAGTGGTGGCCAAAATTGTGGACACTTTTTGAAATTTTCATGTTTTGCAACTTTGAATGCTTATAGAAAATGTTCTGTTTCACAAAGTTCAATTGTTTATATATCAATTGAAAGACAATTTAATGCTGAATTCAAAACAAAAAACAGAATGCAAATACCTGCAGTTAAAAAGAGGTTATGCTGCAAATACTGCAATCATGATCAATTTACAGTAAAATCTGACAAAAACATATCAGATACTTTAGTTATGATTGAAATGTAATATCTGTATTTGGTAGGGAAGCCTTTATTTTTGGAAACAGCATCACAGCGACGTCTCATAGAGCCAACAAGTGTTTTAAGCTCTTCTGTCTTTATGACATGGTTCCAGGAATCATTTATAGCCTCAATTAATTGGCTTTTATTTGATGGACGCCTCATTCATACAAGAATTTTCAAACAGTGCCACAAATTTTCTATCGGGTTCAGGTCAGGGCTGTATCCTGGTCAGATCAACAATTGAATGCCCTTCGCTGTGAACCACTGTTTGCATATTTTTGCTGTTATTTTTATCTTGTTGAAAAATAAATGGTGTATTGTTTGAAAAGAGATTCCTGACGGAAGGTAACAGTTTTGGTTCCAGGATGGTGTCAATGTATTTTCATGCATTCAGCGTGCCATCGATTACATGCCAACACTATCTGCTGCCATACATGCCCAAATCATAACGCTCGTTGGGTATTTTACAGTTGCCTCAATGCAGTCAGGATGTAGATCTTCTCCTACTCTACATCTCACATATTTTCGCCCATCACTACCAAATAAGTTTATTTTACTTTCATCACTCCAAATAACTTGCTTCCACTGATCTTCTGTCCATTCACTGTGTTCTTTTGCCCACTGTAGTAGTTTCCGGCGCTGCTTTAGATTCAGAAATGGCTTTTTTCTCAGAATTCTACCTTTTAGTCCAAAATCTGATAGTCTTCTCCTCATCGTTCTGGAACTGACAGAAACACCAGTTGCATCAAGTACACCTTTGATGGCTTCAGATGAATTTTTTCTCTCCTTGAGACACAGCCTTTTTATTCTTCTGTCATCAACAGATGATGTACACTTTTTACGGCCTTTTCCTGCCTTGTTTTTAATTGACTTTGTTTCATTATATCATAAACAAAACTTTCGAACTCCGGATGTAGTCACTGAACGACCAACGTGCCTTGCAATTTTAGCCTAGGAAAGACCTGATTCACGTAATACAACAATCCTGCTTCTTCTCCTGGGTGTCCAATTAACTCTTTTCCTTGGTGCCATTTCACTATTTATGATGTACAACTTTTATATGAGAAATAATTCAAATATTCACAATCTCCAATTGTGCCTCAGATACAGTGATATTTGTTCTGTCTTCTACAGAACAAACAGCAAAACTGACTTTCCCCAACTTGAAACATGAGGTAACACAGCTACTGCCATATGATTGGCCAGTACGGTTTGCAATTCCAAACTGCTTCTCAACTCAATCACAACTTGTGTTTCTTTTTAGAATAAAGTAAGCATAACTTTTTTTTAACTGCAGGTATTTGCATTCTGTTTTTTGTTTTGAATTCAGCATTAAATTCTTTTTCAATTGATATATAAACATTTGAACTTTGAAACAGAACATTTTCTATAAGCATTCAAAGTTGCAAAACATGAAAATTTCAAAAAATGTCCACAATTTTGGCCACCACTGTATTTAACAGAAGGGTGGAGAACTGGTTCAGATTAAAATTATAGAGCATTATGCTGTGCATTTCATGATGTTGTACTTTATAGCAATGAACAGCAAGAACAATTTTGAATAAAGTTAATATATTTCTCTCCCAGTAAGTTCTAGATTCTCCCCCTCCCCCGACTCAGGTTTTTAGGGAGCACATATTATTCCATTTACAAATTTTAAAAACGGTTGGAGCATTAAACTCTGTTTTATAAAATATATACTAAATTATTTATCTATAACAACGGCTTTATAATAAATTATTGCAAAGTCTTACTATCAAAATATTCCAAACCTTATTTTCATCACCACCACCCCCTCAACAATTTGTGAGGGTTTTTGTAAGCATAATATAAAGTCTATAAGATCAAGTCTAGCCACAGGTCAGAACAATTTTCAAGCTGACTCTAAATACTCTAAGGCTCTGAGTGGTTTTCAACAACCTCACACTGTTGTCCAGTGGTACTAGATACCTATTGCAGATTGGAGATGGAGCTGTAGTGTTATCTACAGCTTTTATCTCCTCGTTATAGGTTAGTCTGAGAGAATAGCATACAGTAACCCTCCAGTGTAGTTCACTGTTAACCATCACCCCCTCCCCTTCTTATTTGCAAGACTGTGCTGAGAGAGACAGCTTTTTACACAGCCCTGTGGTGTAGTTACTCATGAATACAGCAGGTTAAAGGTGAGGGTGAAGGTGGTTTTAATTCCAAGTCAAAAATTCCCTGTAACTATCAAGTTGCAACAAAAGTTATCTTTAGGGATGCCATTAAAACTCAGAATGGTTCATAGACCGAGTCTGTTACATTTGTTATTCCTCAAAATGTAAGGATCTTGGACCTTGATCTAACAAATTTAATTATTTTGATAATTCAAACTATGATAAAATATGTTCATTTTATGTGTTCTGAGCCTGCAGAGTCTGCATGACTAAGCATCTAAACTCCACCATTTTGTGCTTGCTCTGACATTGGTTGATGTAACCCTTTACTTTCTGAAATCTTGTGACTATCTCATTTGCATTGCACATGGAATGATTTAAGTTTTAACCTTTCATTACACATTGCACCCAAATCTGATCTGTTTTAAAAATGGATCAGAACACATACAACAACCAATCATGTTTGTAGAGGTAGTCATGCTGGTTGTTTGGTCTAAGATTTCTCTATATTGCCACACTGAAAATCTTATTTTTAGTTAAGGAATATTTAGACCTGAGTGCTGGGTGGCACTGGAATAAATACTGGAAAGGAGATGCTGTCTGTGTATTCAACATAAACATGGAGCTTGAACACTGTTGGACAGTGTAGTGAGAGCACAAGTGGTGGAATACAGGAGGAAGTTGGAAGGGGCAAAGTGCAGCCCTGGGTGACAGCTGTTTACACACACACACACACACACACACACACACACATAGAGACAGAGAGAGAGACAGAGAGACAGAGTTTTCTATGTAGTAATCAAGAGATATCTTGACCACAGAGAAAATGAATCTTCCCCCCCCACCACCAAGAGGACACAGCCACAGATTTGCATAACATCTACATATTTTAATTAATATGGATAGATGAAAATGTAGAAATAACTACCATAATTTAAATAGAAATACAATACATCCCACTGACCAGGTTACCTGTGTACCTATTCAGTCTATTGTCCAGGTGCTAACCATTGGTGGGCAATGTCAAGGCCTCTGCTCTCCCTTAACTTTTAAAACAGATGTGCATAGTTATATCTCCTAATACAGGATGCCTTCAAACAGGACTGTCCTCTGTAAAGTGAGGCATATGGCCACCCTAATCCTGACCCATGGCCACCCTTTTCACTTAGTTCCATTATTCATGGCACAATTTGCAAATTCTGCAAACCACTGGTTTTTAGAAGCACACAAAATTATAAATTCGTGTTTTGACCATGAGAACTGACCTTGTAATGCCTTTTTAAGTTTTGGGATTGTTCAGTCACAACTTTGGGAGGCAGAGGTAAATTTCAACCCAATAAGATTCTGTGGCACATATGAACCTTCCTCTGTCCCACCAATGTTCTCTTAAAGTACAGGGAAAGTAACAAGAGTTCAGATTTGAATGTGGTATCTCCTTCACCCCATTGATTTGCTACCAGAAAGGATGGATAGATGAGAAAGATTCTGCATTCAAATAAATGCAATGCAGCACACAGTTGTTACTTTCTCTGTGAATTGGCGTAAGAGTGCCTCTCATCAGGTTGAGATTTCTTCCCAGAAAGTATTTAGAAATATAGAATTATTTGACAAGAAAACATTTCTCACTGTTTAGGAACATTGCGTGCCTTAAAGTTAACATGAATATTTTTTTCTTAGAACCAGATCTGGTGAGACAGGTGTAGGTGATAACAGGGGAATAAGAAGGGTTACAGAGAGTTCAGATGAAGCAAATGCAAGGACAATAAATTATATTGTGGAAGTATGCTTTAGGAGACCTAGTATGGGGACTGGGAAATCAATTAGTGTGGGACCTAAGAAAGATTAGTTCTCAAGTGAATGACAAGTTAAAGACAACCCAAACTACTTGAGAGACAGCAGTGTGAAAATGCTGTATTCTCTCACTGCCCTGCAAAATGTAGCAATTACTCATTCTGAAGGACAGAGAGGACAGAATAAGCTAGTCAATATCTTTTTCTTCTCACTTCTCCACTGATTTTATTTTATAAGATCTCCTCATCTGCCTGCCAGCCACATTCACTGCACAAGACCCAAATAGCCAATACAAGGGACTGAGTACACAATTTGGCAGTAATTCCCGTGCTCTCAATCTCATCACCTCACGATTAGCATTCCTGTCATGTTCAGTGCATGGTTACCTTGCCTGCTGAATGATCAGATGCATTTGGTTTTTATTTATTTATAATTCTACACTTCAAATGAAATTTCTAAGGTGGCTTATACAGAGTACACTACAAAAAACAAACTAACCAATGGAATTTTAAAAAAGAAACATAAAATGTTTGTCTAAAGGCTTGGGGAAATAAGAGGGTATCTGCGTAGCATTGAAAAGTTAGCACCTTGGGCTCCAGTTGTGCGATGGTCCTAGTTCCCTCCTGTTGCACCTCAGTTGCAGCCTCTGTCAATGACCTGAGCATACAGGCAGACTATTGTGGAGGTTATAAAGCTGTGCTTCTTACCTCACAAACGATGCACATATACATCTTCTTCAAGAGCTTCTTCTCACAAGCTAATCACTTTGGCCTTGCAAAGACTGCAGAGTAACACTCATATCAAACTTAAGGTTTTGAAAATTGTATATCCCAATAAATCAGTCTTCCACAGGTGAAGCGGGACTGGGTCCCATAAGGTGGAACATAGCTGCCATCTTCTTTTGTCTTTTTTAATAATATGGGAAAGCAGAAGCAGAGGGAGAAAGTAAAAGAAAGCCTCTCTCTTCTCTCTCTCTCTCTCTCTCTCTCACACACACACACACACACACACACACACACTGTATGGATGTTTTTGTGTCTTTCAGCTCCATAACTCCAAGATCATGGAATCTAGATGTCTGAAACTTGACATGCATACTAATGAACCCTGGTGGTGTGCAAGTTTATTTGGTTTTTAAAATGCATTAATTAATTTTAATTAATTTAAATGTGACTATAGTATCAGCAGTGCCATCTTCAGTCACTAGGTGGCAGACTTTTCAAACCAGTGCATAGCTTGGGAGTTGATTCAGTTTGATGCTAGGGAGAAGGCATCTGAGGGACAGAAGTTACAAGCTTGCCACTTCCCCCTATTGTGGGCAGCACACCCCTCAGGTAGATAGAGTGGACTGATCCCTCTCTCAGGGGACAATACAGCTACATAACTGTGACAGCTACTTAACTTTGCTCAACAGCTTCATATCAAACATGTAAAGCCTGGTCCATTCACTAGAATATAATATAGTAAAAATGAAAAATGGATCCCATTTATACAAGTTTGAGCTTAAGGTGGGATCCTGGTCAAAAAAGGTTGAAGACTACTGCCCACTCCAATACTCCAATACCTACTTATTCACATTCTGATCTCAAGGCCTGTATCACGACTAGCACAGCATTGTAACCATTTAGATGGTACTTTTCTTCAGTGACTTTTGTAGAATACAAATTTGATGGATACAACAAAGCAGTTTTTTTGGTTTAATTTAATGAATGCAAAATCAGAATAATTCTTCTCTTTGGACAGAATATAATTTACTCTTCTTTGTAGTATAGAGCATTCACAATGCCTTACTCTAAAGTGATATTGTACAGTGATTCATTCTACTGACAACTTAAAAGCTCAAGAGAAGCAAAACTAATCTGCAAAAATAAGGGGAAATTAAACTAAAGCAATCCTCCCACTGTCCTGTCCTGTCCTCTCTCTCTCTTTCCTTCTCCAACACCCCATCCTCACACTGAGAGGGTTTATAAGGGCCAAATAAGACAAGGGATATTCCTAGCCCCCTGCATCACGGTCCCAGTACAAATTAGGGCCCCATGGTCATCCCCCCATTAAGTTATACAAGTGCAATCATTCTTATGTGTTTGGATGGAACGCTGTAGCTTATCATAGGTTATTTAACACACAATGAGCCATGGTGAATGGGGGGGTGTTGTCATATCATGCGACCCCCCTTGAGCATGGGATATGCGAGGATTTTTAACCTTCTTATAACCCATACTCACTGGGTTCCCATGATAAGACAAGTGTTGAGTGGGGGTTGCATATTCAAAATGGTGGCTGCACACACCCTGCATGTACCGCAGTCTCACCATGCATTAAATAACCCCATTTCTCCCCAGGCCACTTTCCTGATGAAAGTCATCCCCCCACCCACCCCAAATGCTTTTGGACCCAGAGAAGGTATTATGGCACAAATAGCAGTGTCCCTTCCAGGACAAATAGCAGGGAGGATATCAGGGAGTAGGGGTGGAGGCAACTGTGCTCACATACCCAATATATATTCCCAAGACACTATTACAGCATAAGGGTATTTTCACCCAAAGCCTTCAATAATAAAGATGTTTTAATAAAGATAAGACACAGATCTTGCAATAAACAGAAAAAGGGCTTTTATCTTTACATTTTTATCTTCAAATTGTTTATGAGCGCAGAAGAAAACAAATTTAAATAGCAGAATATTACATTCTAAATTGCATACCACTGAGGATGATTAAATTACGCATTTCTTTTATGCTTAATCAGTTTAACTACCAATGTGAAATCATGGTATTATAATTAAAGATGAGAGAATTTGTAATTATATACAGATGCATTATTTATAACCTGAAAAATGTTCTCTTTCAATCATGAACAATATATGCTTCATCATAAATAAAAAGAAGAATATGGAACATTGGGCAGTTTTGACAGTTTACATACAATTCACTCATACTTAATCTGTAAATTAAATTAGACATGTTCAGTTTATTCTTTTGCTTCATGAATACAGTATTAGACACTAGCAGGCACTAGGATAAAACAAATCCAGTTTACATTACCCTAGTGGTTGCATAAAAGTGAGCACATGTGGGCAATTGTTAACATGGCTTTCTGGAAAAAGTTGCCAGCAATGATGCCCTAATGCTGACGGGGCTGTTTCCTTTTCTGCAATACACAATCCAGTACTGAGCATAATGCCCCTGAATGAGCCAGAAGCAAGTTTGTTTTTGTTCTCTGTTTCTTCTGCATCAGAAAGAAAGCATAGCTGCTAAGAGATTGCGTAGCAGATCTCAAAGTTGGCTATAATGTAATCAGAAGAAATTAAAATGCAACCGATAACAACTTAAGGCAAAAATGTGCCCCTTTGAAATCGCCGTAAAAAATAATGAACATGAAAGATCTGATCCCAAGAGTGAATGTCTTAGGGCCAAAGTGCCTAGCAGCTATGTTTCTTCCCCCCACACCCATTTTTACTCTAGAGAAGACTCAGGAGAGCAGTATCCAATAGTGACTGGACACATTGGCCAGTTTTACCTATTCTGTTGTGCACTCTTACCGCTTGCGGAACAGTGATTTAGACAACATGAAATGAGCGGTAATGCTAGTTTCTGAAATGGGGCAAGTTGGCGGTGCTCATGTAAGGGAGCTCCAATGATCTACCCCTTCCAGAAACAACTGTTTCTGCTAGTTTTGGAGCTTGCCTCCAGAAGTGCTAAACGCCATCACACAAGCAATGTGTGTGTGGGAGGCACTTGTGCAATGGAATGGCAGGACTTGTATGGAACAAAAACGGTGGCGGGTCCCACACATGGACAGGCAGGATTGGATACTGTGCCAGACTTTAAAGCCCCCAACCCCAATACCAGGGTCCCAGTCCTGAACCTAGAATAAAAATGGGAGGAAAATGACATAGCTGCTAGATACACATTTAAAATAATGTCTGCTTTCTTCCTTAGGCCTCTGATCTCCAGAGTGTGTGGAAGAACTGACACCAGATTCCTCAGAGTCAAGGAACAGTGTTTGAAGAGCCCTTATCACTTGCATGTATAGTTAATATACAGGCATGCCATCCTGCTGTGACTGCTGTTATCAAGAAACATAAGTAGCTTAACAAAGGGAATTAGAAATACTTAATGACACCAGGCAAGAGATTGTGGCGCAGAGGCCATCTTAGAAGTTCCTACTAGGCCCAGAAAAAGATGCTTGCAAGCGATACTCTTGCAAGTATATTTAACCTTATACATATTTAGGATTAAAGGATGCTCATTTGGGGTTTGGTTCTCTGCCAAACCATGAATATATTTAAAATGTAAAGACACAACTCTTATCCAGTTCTTTTGGAAGAAAATGCTCCCATTGCAACTCAAGATTAATGGATGGGAATATGTTAATATTTACATCATTTTAGATTTCAGCACAATATTCTCTAACCTTCTGTGAAGGATTTTTTTTTTTTTTGCTTTTTTAGACAAAAGAAAATGAAATTGGCAAAATCTTTCAAACAGGAATAAAAGAACTACCCATTTGCAGTCTAAGGGCCGATCTACATACGAGGTTTTTGACGTTTTATAAGGGTTATGAAAACTCTTTGGGCCACATGACACACTCCCTATAACGTTGCATATCTGAGGTTTTTTAAAACTCACTTCAGTTATATACAACGGTTTCACTTTTAATAAATCGTTTTAAGTAAAATAATGTGTCCTTCCTTACCGTTTGTGATTCATGGGGGCAGTGCTTCCTTTACTGGTGCCCAAATGCTTAGCAGTTGATTGGTGGGGAAGAAAGAGGAAGTGGACCACTGAACTACAACACCCACAATTCTTAGCCCTATACTCGCTAGGGAATGACAGAGGAACTAAGAAGGAAGTGGGTAACTGAACTACAACCCCCACAATGCCTTGCCCTAAACTCATTGAAAAACGAAAGAGAAAGAGACAGGGCAGAACAGTGTGTGACCGCACACACCGCTTTAAAGACGGAAGACTGTTCTCCTGTAACGTGAGTACTCAGTAATGTGGCCTAAGACGTTTTAGAACGCACCTATTTGGAACGTTTTAAAATACTTTTTAAAATGTTCCAAAGGACTGTGTAGATCGGCCCTAAGAGGCTATTTTGAGTTCAGTTTACTTTTTGAATAAATGACACAAACACTGTTATAATAGTGCAGTTTATCAAATCAAAGTCATCCAGACTTGTTTACATTCTATGACATTGTGCCAATGAGGTTATTTTATCTTAACTTTTGATTATGTTCTTGCTTGCTGTGCCTCCACATTCACAAGACCAATTATTTGAAAGGTATAGCATCATTTCCCCATTATTTTCTTTGAAGACCATCAAGCTGACACTTGAGCGCTCCATGCAAAGGCACTCTGAGCAAAGCCTATTTCCCTGGCTCTGTTTATGCAGGAAATGTGTACTAGTGTCTATCCAACATAATTTTAATTGCCAATTACAGTTCTGTAAAGAAAATTATTTTGTTAAATTGGGTGGAAATCCTTTCCAATAAAAGCCAAATGGCTCCCAAAATAAATGCATCCCAGCAGTTTAATTTCCCTTCTTTAATTCTCCTTTTCTAGACTGAAAACAAATACCCCCTAACTTCTCAAATATATGGGAGGGAGGGGGAACCAGAACTAAGCATATTAAAGAGCAATCCTATGCATGTTTAGACAGAAAAATAATCCTACAGTTCCCAGCATTTCCCAGCCAGCATGGTTGGCTAGGGAATGCTAGGGAATGTAGGATTACTTTCTGTCTAAACATGCATAGGATTCTTTCTCTGCACTCTACTTGGTGCTTCTTTGTTTTCTCTATGTAAACTACTACTTTGTTCAGCAACTCATTTTACTGGAAGGCTGCTTGAAGAAGGGAATGTTAGTAAAAGATTAGCTCCTCAATGTAGCCCTCATAAAGCAGCTTATGTACAAGTTCTAGGGCTAAAGGTATCACTTTCTCCACAGACCTTTTGACTCTAGGTTGACAACAAGGGGAGCAGCTTACACTTTTCTGGGAACAGGATTCAATCCATGGGCCTCCAGTAGTTGAACACTGAAGGGTTAGCTTAATAGGGTAGGGAACATGGGTATGCCTCTTAAAGGAGCAGAGACAGATCATGGAACACCCAAAATCAAAGTGTTCCTTAATTTACTAAGCAATCAAACATATCAAATGGATCATACGGGCTGAACCTCAAATCTAATTATGGTGCTAAATAGCCACTATGGCTCAACAAGCATAATCATGCACCAATAAAAATGATCAGTAATAACAAAACAGTGTGCTCACTAAAAACTAGCTTGAGCAACATGCTATTAAATCAACAATACAATCCTATGCATGTCTATTCAGAAGTGACTCCCAGTGAGTCCAATGGGACTTACTCCTAGGTAAGTGTGTATAGCAGCTAGGGTGGGCAACGTAGTTTAGGCTGACCATATGAAAGGAGGACAGGGCTCATGTAACTTTAACAGTTGTAGAGAAAAGGGAGTTTCAGCCAGTGTCATTTGTATGCAATTAGTTCCTGGTGAAATTCCCTCTTCATCATAACAGTTAAAGTTGCAGGCACTATACTAGAGTGACCATATACAAAAGAAGGCAGGGCCCCTGCAACTTTAACTGTTGTGATGAAGAGGGAATTTCACCAGGAACTAATTGCATACAAATGACAGTGGCTGAAATTCCCTTTTCTCTACAACTGTTAAACTGTCTACAACTCCGATCCAGACGGAGAGGCGGGTAAGAAATAAATTGTTGTTATTATTATTATTATTATTATTATTATTATTATTATTAAAGATACAGGAGCCCTGTCCTCCTTTTCATATAGTCAGCCTAGGCAACACATCTGTAGGGGCAACAACTCCCATCATCCCTCACCATTGGCTAGGAGAGATGGGAGCTATGCGACAAAACATCTGGAGAGCCACAAGTTGTCCATTCCTGGTGTATTGAAGTGCACCTTGGATGCACATGTGTTATTTTATTACTTATACAAGGCTTTGGGCAAGATTCCACTACTTATAACAGATATTTTTGTGGGGGGGAAATGCCAACCAAGAATATTACATACCCTGCTATTCCTCAACGTTGACATTGGCCATTGTGTTAATTACAAAATAAATATATGTGTGTATGAAAGTGAATCATGTTCTTATTGCTGAATCTGAAAATGTAGATTTCACACAAAGAAGTCATTGACCAAATATTGCCAAGATTGTTGCCCCAGTCCTCACTAAGGTCGTATATCTGTCAGGCGTGTACTACTCCAGGTTGCAAGCGAAGGCTTATGTGTACAAATGCTCTTCCATAACAAAAAGAGGAGAAGAAGAAAAGAAGAAGAAAAAAAGAAATGGAAAGAAAGGAAAAAGAAAAAATAAGCCCAGTGCAACGAAATCTAGATGTCAGGGAGGGGTTCTAGCCTACCTTTCTCTCTGACAAACTAGTTTTATGAGGGGAGAAGGGTGTTTATCTTTTGAATGAAAGGGCTCCAATTCTTTGAGCCTCACCTTCACTTTGAAGTGATACAGTCAAGGCAAGGTTTAACACCTCAGTGGCCAAAAATGGATGCTATACAAATGAAATGAGATGTCGAACTCCCCCTCCCCACAAGGATTCAAACACTCACTAGGACTAATATAATAATAATAATAATAATAATAATAATAATAATAATAATTTATTTCTTACCCGCCTCTCCGTCTAGATCGAGGTGGGGAACAACAACATGATAAAATACATAAAACTGATGAAAACAAACACATATTATTAAAACTGCATAAAAAATCCTAAAACATCCTAAAAACATCCTCAGGGGATGAACTGCCTCAGTTTTAGTATGGAGAGTTACTGGTTTTAAACTGCCCCCCACCATGAAGACAGTACCATTTATCAAAACTTGTTTCTTCAGAGAGAAGACTTGAGAACTATAGTCAGTTGCTAGCATGGAAGCCACTGCAACATGGTTGTTTCCATATTGTTCTTAATAACACCTAAAGGATCGCTGCAATGTAGTTTCTCCCAAGGTTATAATTGCTGAGCCATCTGTAAAATCAGCATCCTTGAAGTCTTATTGAAAATAGCTATGTTGCAGTGGCTCCAAATCAACAGAAGGGAATTAATCTCCAGGGCTGGCATAGGTCAGGAGTCAGCTGGGGAAGCAGGTGTGGGGGCCAGGAGAGCGGTAGATTCTGCAGATCCACCGCCTCTCCCCATACACCCACTGGCTTAGCACACACCTCCTTTTGTATCTCTCCAATGTAGATGTCAGAGCTCTGATGTAGGAGATGTAAGAACCACAGAAGTTTCCACGGAGCTGGGAGGGAGCATCTAAGGATGAACCTCTTTCTCTGCTCTCCAAGGGGGAGATCCATTAAATCCTTGGCTCTTGGGAAACTCTCTCAGGCACCATATGATTCCAGTCTAAATTTGGAATATTAGCTATATGTTGATTTAGGGATGATCCACTGAAACCAATGGAAAAATGCTGATTTATTACATTTTGGATTGTACCCTTAGTGTTGGGGTGGGTGGCATCTGACTAAAAACATTTGCAATGGGAATTAAAAGTCACCTAAACTTTAGTATGTGTTTTTTAACTTCCCTGCAGGTAACTCTATTAAGAAAGTCTGTCATGTAAAATTACGTTCTTTGAAACATTTTCCTTCTTGTAGTATGTAAAACTTGTTTATACTGAGATGTGTTTGCAACAGCTTGCTCCAGCCAAATATCCATAGAGAAATAAGTATCTTACAGGTATTCCATATTATTTTTGTCTCCAAGACTGAAAATCAACAGCATGACACAATGTTGACTGAAACTCCAGATTCCTTTCATTCTCATAATCAACCCAAGGGCTTTGAACTTACAATATTATGTGTGTACTACTCTTAGTCTGTATTCAAAAGCTAGTAGGGATACAAACATTGATACAACAGTGACAAACTACTCCTATATACGAAACTTCAATGTATAATTCCAAAAATTTATATTAGTCTAATTTGTTGATTTATTACATTTCAAATTTGCCCAATAACCACCATTTCCTAATACCTTTGCTATGCCAACCAAAAGATCACCAAAAAATGTAAAAGTTTTCAAAATCTTCAGATCCCCTGGAAGAATGTGGGGAGGGGAACTGCCAATGGTGAAGACACAGTGCCAGCATGTTCAGAGTCCCAAGATGAAGTGGGATAGCACTGGTCTGTAGATGGTTACAGGTTGGAACTGAAGCAGCCCCTAAGGATGTGAGGCACAAGAACAAAGGAAATGTTGCACCCCCCATTTTTGAAAGTATAATATCCAACAGTTATTCAGAAGTGTTTCAACCTTAAGAGAACCACACGGACTTCTTTTACTGGAGAGAAACTCGACAGACTTTATATTAACAAGCTTAATATGATAAATTAATGAGAGGTCTGCATAATTTTTGTCAAAATTATTGTCCCATGTAGCCACTATGCTGACCATTCAATCCCCCCCAAATAAAGCATTAATGGGGTTTACTTAAATTCAGAGTCTTTGTTGTTGTTTGTGTCTATTTAGACCTGCCTTGGTTATATATCAGGGTGCTTTGGACCCAACTGGTCTAGATTTTGAAATGGGTAAAGTATGTGCTTTTCACTGGCAAACAGATACAATACTTCAGCAGGGATGTTACTGGAATTCAGATCCCTCCAACACTGGAAGGTGCTCACACTGTGACTCCTCATCAGGCCAGAATAATGCTGCCCATCCTAGTAGTGTAATGTAAGAAGGGGGTGTAGTTCTTGATTAGGGAAGAGGCTGGAAGGAGGTGTTTCTCTTACGGTCCTATTTCCAAACATCTTGCGGCTTTTCAGAACCCATGGAAGCCATTCCAGCACAAGTGAAGGACTAATAACAGGGTAGAGTGTTTAGTGGAAAGCAGAACAAGTCATCTCTACCATTTGCCAGGAATAGGTCTTCTATCCTAGTGTTGTGCTGAAATGTTCTCCTACGAAAATTTTGACCATTTTCATTCAATTTGATAGAAAAGAAATTGCTTTTGAAAAGAAATTCAAAGGAGAAGAAATGTTGGAAAAATTCTCATGGGTTTGGTTCAGGGTTCTTGTGCCTACCTGACTTATGAGATGGCTGAGGAGTGTGTGTGAGTGTCCTGCCTTTCATTGTCAATCATCTCTCTAACAGCCTGTTGCCTCCTTGGCATCCTGCACTTCCTGCCCAGGGGAAGACATCATGGAATTTTATTCCTCCCATAAGGTCTTTTCAGATCAGGACGTGCAGGCAGCCTGGGAGACTATGATGTGTAATAGAAAAAATAACATAGACAGTACCTTCAGCAACCTTACAGGGATCAGTTAAGATAAAAAAAACACCACCAACACACATTCAAAATAAATTATAAGCTGCCCTGAGAATGAGGAAGAAAAATGGGAGCTCCTTTCCTGGGGAAAGAAAACTTTCAAGAAATTCCTGAGATTTATGCTTTCTTATCTCCTTGAAATAAAAGGACACTTTTCATAATTTTCTCCTCATTTCTTCACCATTATTTTTTGTGGGGGCTGTATTCCCCGTAACTGCACTGGAGTGATGCTAGATATATGGGGCATTGTGGGTGATACAAAAAGGGGGCCAGGCTCCCAACACATATGATGCTGTTGCCACTTGCAGTGACAGTGCAGAAAAAAACATCATTTGGAAAACACTTTGCCAATGGTGATGCCTAGCAAAGAGAAATTGTTGGAGAATTTCTCCTCCCCCTGGAGGAGAAATTCCCTACCCAAAAAGAGGGTGGAGAATTTTGAGAGGCCACTTGTGCACAGCTCTATTCCATCCATACCAGCTTTCAGCCACAGCAACCACGTATTGAGCCCACTGTAAGAATCCTACTGTCACATACTAAAGCCAGCATAACTGGTTGTCAGCACACCTCTCTCCAACTTTGGCTTTACAAACAATTGCACAGCATTAACATTCAGATGGCTAAGTGTGTGATAGTGGTGAATGGAACCACTGTGGGTTAACTAAAAAAATATACAGCTGTCATATATTGGGAAGGTCATAAGAGTAGGCCTTCAATGTAACTCATGAAAGAGCAAATATAACACACATATGCCGGGTAAGAGACAGTTGCAATATTTTTTTCCCTAAATGAAAGTTTCCTCTCAACTGGTTCATTGCACTTGGCATGAATATATTCCTGAATATCCAGCAGCAACATATTTTCTAACTGATATTCATGGACCTTGCCAAAGAGGGTTGTTATTTATGCCATTCTGCAAATCCATTACTGAGCTTATACATCCCCCTGACATAATGCTATCATTTAATACAGCTTTGCTGTTGTTGGGGTTTTTTTTTAAGCTTTAGAGAAGCAGCTATGTAATTTGTGGCTGTTGCCATCTAGAAATGGGAAAGAAATACTGTCATTGTGGACGGACAGGCCATTAACTTTATTTCCAGCCAGGTTTCAGAAGCAGAGAGGAGGCAAAGGTTTTCAAAGAGTATACATAACTCTCTTACTCCATATGTCTCCAGGAAGTATAAGGATAATGAAGCCACCCGAGACACCACAAACACAAGAGACAATGCACCTCTCAAGAACATAAATGATGCTACATAACTGTATGCTGTTATTAACTTTGCAGTGCAAAAAACAATAACCAACCCCAAATTACAATTCAGGGCAAATTTTAGTTTTAAAATATTGCCAATCTGTGTTATACTCCATTAACCAATTATCTTCCTTTTGTGAAATATTTACAGTTTGCAGCTTAAAACTTTGTCAAAATCAAAACAAATGGGTTTCTTAACAAAGCCCTCACAAGCTTCTTCTAGCCGTCACAATGGTTTGCCTACCAGCATTCTGCTCCTCCTCCTGGGTAAACAGAAAAATGGGATGGCTCTCTTCCAGCATTTTTGACAATATGAACAATAGACTGCCTACTTTTCTTGGGGTATTTTTTACATTTTAATAAACTTAACGGCTTGGAAAGACAAGCTGAATGCTGTTTAGCAAAGGCAAAACTGAAGTTTACAAGTAATAGACAATTTCAGAAACACCATTTGTTTGTCAAGGAAAATTTAAGTTTAAGTTGTCTAAAAGTTGATTGGACAAAAGTTTGAGTGTCCAGAAGGACTGAACAAGCCAGCTGAAATCAATGAGCAGAGAGAGAAAGTTTTTTCTATGCTGCAGAGAAAGGTCAATCTGATAGTGGGAATGTTTCTGCTAGGATAAGGTAATTAACTGTGCTGAGCCAGGGTCCAGAAATGTATATAAGACAGCTTCAATAGTAATGGCTGTGGTGGGTCAGGCTGGAGTTATGTGGAACGGAGACTGGTGTATGAGAGATTTGATGGAGGACTAGGCTACGCTATAGCCATAAGGAAAAGCCTGTATATATCTGGAGAAACCAGTTGTGCCTTGTATATATTTTTATATTGGAACACAAGTAAAGGACTTGTATTATACACCATTTGCCGAGTGTGAGTATTTCTTCAGCTGCTGGGATTTTACTGGACTTTATTGCTTACTCAAGCGCAGGCAGCGCTTGTTTCTTCCCTCAACAATTACTACTATTTATTTGTTTGTTTTGTTTGTTTGTAGAATTTATATACTATCTAAAATTAAAAATCTCCAAACATAGTAATAAAAGTCTACTACAAAGAGTATACATATAATTATTACCACCACCATTTCTGATATTAAAACTAGAGATGTGCACGGACCCCCCAGATCGGATCGAGACCCAGATCGGGACCTCAAACTTTGTCCCGGATTGGATCTGAACAAAATCGGAGGTCCCCTGGATCAGATCGGACCCGATCCGAAAATCGGATGTCTGATTTTTGAATCGGCCGCCATTTTCGCCATAGGCTTGCATTGGGGGAAAGAAAGCTTTCCTCCAATGCAAGTCTATGGGGAAAAATGGCAGAGGGGGGTGAGTGGGGGCTTAACTCCCCCTCCCTGTCCCTCCCCCCCTCGCACTTCTTACCTGCCGGGGCCATCTACTTCCTTCACCTGCCATAAATCTACTGAGAACTAGGCTTCGCTGCGGATGGCCACGGCAGGTAAGCCCCCTCCTCCCCCTCGCGCTCCTTTCTTGCTGGGGTCGGTTCGGATGAGATCGGGATCAGGATCGGATAATTTTATCCGATTTCAGTCGGATCAGCTCCGGATCGTGGATTGGACCCGATCCGATGCACACCTCTAATTAAAACCCATTTCCTGTCCAAGAAAGGCCCTCAAATAAGCTTACAATTCAAAGGATAAAATATATAGAAAATAGTAAAACAAGGCAATATAAAATCAAAACACAAATAACAAAATAAAACTACACTGTTTTAAAAAGTGGCAGTAAAACAGGTCAGAAGCCTTTGTAATCAGCCTTCTGAAAACAATAATCTATCAACAGGTTGTTCCAAAGAATGGACACCACAGTATAGAAGACTATCTGACTTGTTGCCACCTATGAAATTTCAGAAGACTATGAAACTTCAAAAGACAAGTCATATCCTGTGGATTCTAAGGCAGAGAAGGGAATATTTGGAAGGAGGTGATCCTTCAAAAATCCATCACAATTTAGAGATTTACGAGTAAAAACCAGCACTTCACATAAATCCAGGAAACTGGTAGCCAGTGCAGTGGTTTGAGAACTGAAATTATGTCCAGTTCAGTTTGTGCTTGCCGTCTTATCTCCACCTCCTCTTGAATTTTCCTGGCGTTTCTACGGTAGCACCACTGTACTGGAATACTCATGTTTTATGGTGGCTAGATCTACAGAAAATGACATACAACCAAAAGGTGGAAAAAGATACACCTGTCCACAGACACTACCTCAATAACAACAGTAAATAGGGTCAACAAACATTTCCAAGCTGTGAATTGTTTGTTCAGAACGTGCTAACAGCAGCAAACCCCATTCAGAACATGCTAACAGCAGCAATCTTCTGAGTCAACACAACCACCCATTATCAACAACTCAAATTCCATCAACTTAGCTTTGGGTTTTGGTCCCCAACCAGGCTCCAGGCAAAGGTTCAAGGAAAAGGTCATTCTTACTATCATTTGAAGAAAACTGGAGATATAACGGACTGTCCTATCCAGATTAAATGAATCCACTTTTAATAACTGTCACCTCTTTAAAGGAATAAGTAAAGAAAAATCCCTTAGAAAGGTGCAATGAACAGGGTGTTTTGGGGTATGTTCCACTCCTTCTATGCTCCAAATCTGATTAAAAAACTAAAGTGCCTCGGCAAAATTGTAATCTCTGGGGTTTGAGTTGGTGGGGGGAGAGGGATTGAGACTAAGATCACTTAAAGTCATATTGACTTTTGTTTTAAACTACTGAGATCCAGAGACAGAGACAATGAAACAGGAAGGAGAGCTAGCAGCTAGGGGCAAAATAAAACTTTCCTGACTCTTTTTTTTCCTATTAAAAATCCTTTGAACTATTAAGGGAGAAAAATGGGGAAAAAGTGCATTTTATAATACAGAAAAGAGTGCATTGATACTTTTTTTTCAGAGGTGATCTACACTGCTGCATGAAACATTTTTAAATGATTTTACAACGGTGTAAATTGCATCATTGTATTGTGTGTCAGGGCACACTATGGTCTTGAAACGTTTAAGAGCTTACTTTTTTGAAGTTCTTCAAGCGTTTTCTGCGGTCACACCGAGCTTCTCTTCTTGCTATGTTTCTTCCTGTAGTATAAAACCCACCCACTTCCTGTAAAGCAGTTCCTCCTTTCCTTTGCTGCCAATTCTGCTCTTAAAGTGAAAGCGCAAGACTACAAAACAGTAAGGGAGGACACATTCCTTTAAAAACAACAGGTTTTCTTGGCAATATTACATTTTAAATCTGCAACACACAATACAAAATGAAACTAACATAAAATGGTTGAGTATGTGCATCATGTGCCCCAAAGAGTCTTTGCAACCCTTTTGTAACACACTTACCTTGGAGTAAGCCCACCTAAATGTAGTAGGACTTACTTTTGAGTAAATTTGCATAAGGTCTTACAGAATGTTATGTGAACAGTAGAAAGCAACATAAAATTACATTTTATTATTGTTGTTGTTGTAATAAAGCTTCCAAGCATTACAGATAAGCAGCCCCTGTTATCCAAAGCAATTGACAGTATGGAAAAAAGTAAATTCGGGGAAGAAGAAAAGGAGGGGACTCTTAGGGTATGTTCTCTCATCTTCTTTATGTTGCAAAATGCCAAGTAAAGCAGCTAGGATGCGGAGGTCACAGGCAAAGGCGAAGTAACAGGGTGGTGGTGGACAGGGATACTTCTGCAATCTAATTAAGAGGTTTGATGGAGAAAGGGGGAGATAAGGGGAAGATAAGCAAAGATACTAGCATAGGATGACCAGATAAAATCCAGGTCAGGGCTCATGTAACTTTAACAGTTGTAGAGAAAAGGGAATTTCAGCCAGTGTCATTTGTATGCAATTAGTTCCTGGTGAAATTCCCTCTTCATCACAACTGTTAAAGTTGCAGGGCCCCTGCCCTCTTTTGTATATGGTCACTCTAGTATAGTGCCTGCACCTTTAACTGTTGTGATGAAGAGGGAATTTCACCAGGAACTAATTGCATACAAATGACACTGGCTGAAATTCCCTTTTCTCTACAACTGTTAAAGTTACATGAGCCCTGACCTGGATTTTATCTGGTCACCCTATAGCAGGCATGGGCAGGCATGCTCCACCAGGAAGCACATTTGTCAATGGAGGGAGGTGAAAGAGCAGCAGAATTACAGACAAGGCAGACGGGATCTAGCTGACTAGTTTAAAATAAGAGGCTTCTTTTCTTCCACCTGGACTATTTTCCCCCAAAAGCCCCCCACCCACCCATGGATGAGGTGAAAAAAATGAGATCTTTAACAATGTGGCCCTATCTTTTATTTTGATTGCATTTGCTGCTTTGTAAGTGCACTTTTTTAAGTACATCTGGAGGTACCAGGGAAAAAGCAGAACTGCTGCTGCCTGGTAGCCCTAAACCCAATGTGACCAGTACAGGCAGCACCAGGCAGACAGATGCACTATTCCTACTGCTGCAGGTGCAAGTTCCAGGAAGGTTGACAATCTGATATGGGGGCACACAGCATCACTACCTCCTGAAGCTGCAGTTATGTCTCCCACTGGTTTTGCCACCATTGCTCTGTTCCACCATTTTCCTAGCTCCTTCCAGCCAATTTAAGAAGAGACAGTAAAAGCGTTAAGCAGCATGGTGGAGGCATGTAGTGAAAGGAAGGAAGTGGCAAAGCAGCTTGGTACCATTTTGCAAGTGGCCTACCCCATCCAGAATTGGGCATCTCACCTGGGTGGGGAGACATCTCCTACCCAAAAAGCCAGCTCAGCGGAGAAATGGCAGGTGATGGATGTGTGTCAGCAGCTGGGACTGGTGGTGGAAGTGTGCCTCCACCTCTCCTCATTTGCAGCCTGAGGCAATCAGTTCAGTTTGCCTCATTATAGGACTGTCCCTGCCATGATCTCTGAGCAGCTTCTTGTAGATGTTAAACAAAATATTGGGCCAAGACTGACACAAACCCTCAGTATCATATTCTGGATTCTGCCTAACAGGTAGAAACGAACGTCTGTAAAATTGTACCCCCTACTTTGAACCCTGCCAGATGGATTAGAAAGATAACATGACTGACAATATCAAAGACCTCTGAAGAGTCTAGGAGAACCAAAAGAGACTCGCTCCTATTTTTTACCTCCTGGAAAGGCCATTTACCAACAGCTACCAATTGAAACTAGTCCAGAAAAAGCAGATTCCTCCTAGAGAACCTCTCTTTTCTTTTATACCTCACCTATTAATATGTTCCTTTCCCACCATCCACCCTTCACATCTTTACTACAAACTTCCAAAATTCTAGATTGGATATTATATTATTATTATTATTATTATTATTATTATTATTATTATTTGCATTTATATACTGCCCCATAGCCGAAGCTCTCTGGGCAGTGTACAAAAATTTAAAACACTGAACATTAAAAAAACCGATATACAAAATTTAAAAAGCATAAAAAGCATAAAACAGATTATAAATACAATATCCATTTAAAACAACTATTCTGGGTCAAACAACAACAAAACAACAACAAAAACCAAAGAACATTAAGCAAATATATTCAAATATGCTCAATCAGAATAATTTATTGTGATTTCTGAATGTCTGTGTTCTTGGCAAATGATTTTGATTACCTTGGCACAACATTTGGATTCCTACAGGGAACTACAGGGAACACACAGTGCTGGTGAAATGGAACAACAACCCTCATTATGCAGCCCAAAATCATGGCAATGAAAGCTACGTCATTGTTTGTTCCTAGCATCTGGCAACAAGAGGTGTATGGATCTGAAGATGGAGTTTCTACTTAGCTATATGGCTAATATTCAATGATCTGTTCAGCAGACATTTGTTTAACCCCAGAAAATAAAAACAGTTTATCTTTTTGAAAGATATTTTACCTACAAATATTTCCATATTCTTCCCTGCACAACATGCTAATTCTACAGTAATAAATTATTCAATTTGACCTTCAATAAGCCATGGAAATCTAGACCTATTCCACTAGTAATGCCAAAATGACAATCTGCAATGAACTCCAACAGTTACCTTTATCCAGCAAAAACAATATTGAATTTTCACACTGCCTTCCAGTCCTTCTATAGAGCAGTAAATCAATTAGCATTGAACTCTACAAAGCTATTGATTAGAACTTTTCAGCCCAGAAGCACAAGAATAAATTAAAAATGCATTACAAGCAACACAGAAGATTCCAAGTCATTGTAGAATGCAGGAAAAAAGTTGTAAATTCTGTATGGCAGTAAAATAGTTTTTGTAAAAAACAACAACAGCAGGCATGGAGAGGGTAAGACCAATGTGTTAATTTAGCAGAAAATAACATGTATGACTATCTTTGCAACAAAATGCATATTAGAATATTTTGGATTTGTTTCTCCTACTGTAGTATTTGTAATAAGAGCTATATACTCAAAACAGCTATCCAGCAACCTGAACCAGAATCAGAGGGTGGGCTCCGGAGAACAAATGCACTCACGTGAAAGGAGGGCTATTATTGTTATTATCTTTTTTCGCTTATGGCGGTTTTTCTAGATGGACATGACAGGTTTTGCCAAGACATGCTGTCTTTTATTGATTCAGGAATTTCCTGACGATTGAGCATGTTTTAATTATGACTGCTTTCTGGATGTTGGTGTGGATGTATTTTGGTAGGCCCAGTTTCTGGAGGTTTTCTGTATATATTTTTTGATCTGATGCCGGTGACTGATGTAACGAATGGAATAATTGTGACCTTTTCCTGTTGCCATAGTTCTTTGACTTCCATAGCAAGTGGTGTATATTTGTCTCTCTTTTCTTCTTTTTCAACAACATTTTTGTCATTCGGTATTGCTATGTCGATGAGGTACATGTGTTTTTCTTTTTTGTCTGTGACCATTATGTCTGGTCAGTTGCAAGGTATGTCTTGTCTGTATGAATTCTTCTGTCCTAGTATATTTTATGATCTGCATTTTCCAAGATTGTTTTGGGTGAATATGTATAGTATGGTGTAGGTTGTTTGATAAGGTTGAATTTGATGGCCAGTAGTTGGTGATGATGATGATGATGATGATGATGCCATTTTCCCCTGCAGACTATTTCCACAGCTTTATTTGTCTTGCTTTGTGGCCATTTTGCAACAGACCAACAGGCAGATGTTCTTCTTTACATCCAGGCAATTATTTATCAAAAAGAAAGAATGGTTTGAGAGGGTCTTTGGGGATTCTTCTAAAATCGGGAGTCTTGAAACTGTTTCAGCCCAAGGACCAAATTCCATTTTGAAGGACCTCTCGAAGTGGGTGGGGATAAAGGCAAAAGAGATAGGGACAAAAATACCCCCCTTTTTGACCTTTTAGAATGGAGGGGGAAACTGGAAAACAACCAAACAATGGGGGCCAAGAGAAAGGAGGAAAGGGACATGCATGGCCATTTGAGAACACCAGCAAGCCAGATTTGGGACTCCAGGTGAGCTGGATTTGGCCTGAGGTTCTACACCCGTTCTAAAATATGAAAATATGAATTGGCTCGCCTTATTCACATTATTCTAAACTACAGGACAAGTGTATAACCACCTTCAGAAAATTCTCCATCTTGACAAGCAATCAAGATTTTACAGACAAACTACCAAAGAGAGAAGCCTTTAATAAATAAGCCTCAATTTGGGAGGTTTCATCTAGTAGTGACACTGCAAAATTGATTTGAAATATAATAGGTTTTTAAATGACTCAGGCAGTTTTCTCTGTCTGAAAATGTTGTACTCACTCAAAAAACAGAACAAAAACAATGCTCAAAGCCTCATGACCTTTTCAGACACTGAGTCACTGCTGTGGCTTATTAGATTCAACAAGCACAGATGGTGAAGCTTGCTGAGCTTCTTCATCAAAATATACAGACATAGCTGCAAATATTTAAATATATTAAGATTTTCAAAGATTTCCAGGCAACTTAACCAACATCTACCATTCAAATATATTTTGAAATGCAGCATATACAGTCTTTGTGTGTGCACCATGTTGTCATGTATACACACTGAATCAGGCCCTTCTTCCACTCACTTGGCTATTGTGCAATCTGCACACTCTAATGCAACCCTCACTGTCGAATTCCCCTCTGAGTTTGGGAATTCTGTCTTGACGGGGGAAAAGGGGGGAAGGTTATTTTAATATAAATGCATCCTGCATCAAAATTACAGCTAACAATGTGATGATAAGTCTGGTAAAATCACATTAATAATGATAATACAATAAAACTACAACTTATGAATTAAAATGCCAATGTTTTAAGTACATTTGAAAGTGTATTTTCCCATTCACAACATTTCTACGTCTTGAAGGCAAATAAACATCTTGCAGAATGTCTATCATTTCTCATTATGTAAATATTTTTCTTCAGTTGTTTCTCAGAATGCAGCCCACATGTGGCCTCACTTTGGACATTATTCATGGAAGACTTTAAAAGAGGAAAAGAGGAAACAACAGTACTGCATTGATCACACATCATTCCTTTTCTCTGGCAGACTGAGGATCAGCTGTTTACTGTTTTTATTTAAAACAATGCTGTGAACATACAAACCTTTTGAAGACACCAGCTGCAGACAACACATATGGTGTTTACTCATTACCATTCAAAATATCAATATTAGTTTTCAAGGAGAAAATAAATGGACAAATAGAATACCATGAAAATATCACGTTTTGATAACTCACTGTATCAGCAGGCCTTCATTATTTAATACAAATCTGTTGAAACAGCAACTGAACTTCATACCGTTTTATGATTCGGTGAGATGAACTCAAATGAAACTTAAAATACAGAACGTAAGAAGAGCTGTGCTGGATCACACCAAAGGCCTATATAGGACTGCATTTTGTGCTCATGGAGGGGAGGGAGAAGGATGGGAAAGAATTGGGAGTGAATGTGATGAGGAGGCTTGTTTGCAAAGTTGTCCACTCACTACATAAGCCACATTTTGACTTTTGTGGCAAAACAGCTCATGTTCTGGCTCTTGACTATGTGTAAAGAGATGGTAGGACAGGAGGAGATGGAGGGAGGAGAGGCTGAAATAGGAAGGACTGTGAGAAAGTTGAAGAGCAAGAACAAGGGACAAGCAGATGATAGCAGCAGACGAGGACAGAAGGAAGGAAAGCTGCTCAGCCTAAATCAGAGTTGGGGAGCCTTTTTTCTGTTGAAAGCTGCATTCTCTAGAGCGTTAAATGGATGGTGTTGAAGCTGGTGGCCCAGAGTGAGTAGGGACAACACCCCCTTCTCTCTCACACACAGCTTATGCACACTGTTCTCTCCTTCTTCCACCCAACAGGCTGAAAGAACAGAAATAAATTGCTCTTACCAGGGGTCTAAACTGACAGCATGCAGAGGGCTTTTGCAAGTAGAGCAAGGGCCTTCGGTGGCCCATCTTTGTGCCCTCTAAACCTAGTTGGGTATTCCAATGGGCTGCCCCCTAATCTTCCTGGCAAAACTTTCAGGTTGAGAAACATTTGTTGGTGGCTAGGAGGAGCCTGAATACCCCTTCTCTCTCCAACTCCCAGAGATCACCCAAACAGCTTGGATTCGTCCTGATCTCAGCCCACCAACCTATTTTGCTCAGTGTTGCCCCATTCTATTGTCTGCACCCAAAAGAGAAGAGAATCTCATTCATGGGTAGTGATTAGCTTTTGACTGTTCTGCAATTTCTACTAACCATCAGCTTGATGATTTCTGAAGTGTTCAACCATTAAGCTTTTGCCATGAGATTTCCCATGATAAAGGAAGTCTCACTGATTTGCATGTCTCATGTCAGTTTGCCAGAATGACAGGCACCATGAACCAGCACGAAGTTTGTTCATAGTAAGCCTGGATTCTGCAGAATTCTGGCTTATCTTTACAAGCAAATGTGGCTGCTGTAACAGCTGGGTGAGCTATTTTGGTTTTTACTTTGAAGCAGCAGAACTGATCTGCCATATTATCATTCTAGTCAGAAGGCTGAACTGTTTCAAGCTTTTATTGGATCATACTTCAGAAACATCATGAAGTAGTGACTGTTGCTGTGGAAGCAACACTTAGATCTCCTAGTGAAAGTTGAGTGTTGCAGTTAATGCAGAGATGAGTCAATTTTTTTATTTTGTAGAAAAATAGCAATGCCTTGACAAATCTTTAGTACCCTTTTTTGGCTTGGATTTTCTAAGTAGTAAGATTTGAACAAAAGTTTATTTTAATTTTTGCAACCTGTTTTGTCTTAGAAAAGTCCAGTACATAAGGGTTGATTCTATGCATTTTTAGTCAGGAGTAAATCCTACTGAGTTTGTAAATGACTGTATATAGCACTGGAACCTGACCGTCCATGTTAATATTTTGGTGGGTTAATAATGATTATTGATCACTGCAACTTAAAACAGGACATGTATAGTCCAAAATTGTTCACAATTAAAACTTTTTGTAAGTTCTGTTGATTTCATGAAATGTCTTAGGGTGAACAATTATTTGTTTCATTATATTTCATTATATAAATTTCCAAACAGGAAAAGAAAAATAGGTTTATCCATTTATTTACCTACCTAGACCACATTTTCATTTCAAAATCCATAAATGGCTACCAAAATATCACTATAACTCAAGACAAAAAGTATAAAACAATAAACAACAACAACAAGCTCAGCAGCAACCCAGCATTTACATCAACATCATATCAGAACTATTTCATCATCCTCATCCCAGGCACTGCAGGTCTATAAGGAGGTCATATCTGTGAGGATTTCTTAAAGCTATTCAACCCCTTATAACAAACAAATAAACAAACAAACAAAGAACACCCTCAGGGCAGCCCTGTCATTAGGCAGAGTAAGACAGTTGCCCCAGGCAGAATATGCTGGATGTTGTGGATGGGGTTGTAGCAGTAGCCCCCTGGCTGTTCCCTATTGGAGGACAGAGACGTGCATTTCAGGCAACCTGCCCTCTGCCCTCTAAGCTAACTTGATGCCCTTAGGTGAGATGGAAAATGCTGTCCTATTACCAGTATTGAAGTAAGTTTCAACTGCCAGCCCAGTCAGTTTTTGTAGATGGAATAGGGAGAGGGGGCATCTGGCCTTCACCCCAGGCAGCAGAATTGTTTTGGGTAGCTCTAAACAAACTTAATTGATATACTGGCCCCACATCACACTATCACTGCAGCTAAACAAGCCACAGTGCCTCGCTACCATGCATGCTAGCATGTATAGGTGCCACCCACCCAGTACAATCACAACAGACCATGGGTTACTTGAGAGTTGTTTCCTCCTCCAACAAACCATGCTGTTCAGGTTTTGATCACATGACAAGCCAGGCAAATGATGTCCAGCACAAGCAATGGCTTAAACAAGTCACCATGGGTTGTTTAAGCTACAGTGATAATGCAAACTGAGTCACTAAGTGATCCAGACCGCAACTTAGTTAGGCTGACCATATGAAAAGGAGGACAGGGCTCATGTAACTTTAACAGTTGTAGAGAAAAGGGAATTTCAGCCAGTGTCATTTGTATGCAATTCGTTCCTGGTGAAATTCCCTCTTCATCACAACAGTTAAAGTTGCAGGGGCCCTGCCTTCTTTTGTATATGGTCACTCTAGTATAGTGCCTGCAACTTTAACTGTTGTGATGAAGAGGGAATTTCACCAGGAACGAATTGCATACAAATGACACTGGCTGAAATTCCCTTTTCTCTACAACTGTTAAAGTTACATGAGCCCTGTCCTCCTTTTCATATGGTCAGCCTACGCAACTTACAGTGGGTTGCAGCAGGTGTGGGTGGTCATTTTTGGATATTCAACCCCAAGTTGGGGGTTGCCATTGTTTGCTATGTCATCAAACCTTAGACAGTAGGGGTTGTTTGAGGGTTAAATAATCCTCAAATAACCGTACAACAGACTATGGGTTATTTGAGGGTTGCCTATTCAAGCCCCACAACTGGGGCTTGAATAGGCAACCTGGTGCCACCATGGCGGATTCTGGTTTAAATAACCCATGGTGGGCTGCAATGATTGTGCAAACCAGGTCAATATGTCAGGTGAGGAAAAGCAACCTTTATATAGGTGATCATAAATGCATCCCCCTTACTTTGTTTACATGTAAAGGGAGAGGACTGAAAGCTTCTGCTATCTCCCATCATCCCTCACCATTAGCCATGCTGCCTGGGGCTGGGGAGTTGTAGTCTAAAATATCTGGAGAGAACCAGGCTGCTTTAAAATAAACTACAGTTCTGTTTAACATACAAACATGAGTAACTGTGGTTTGTTCTAAAGTGAATTTGTTCTTCTCCTTCGATGCATAGAGAATGTGAAGATGGTGGAGGGGAAGAGTGTGTGTCCAAAGTTCATTCGCAATCACCTAAACTACCTGAATTGGGCCAGCTTAGGAAATCCCATATAAATAGAAATATGTGGAGAAGTAGATGTGTTCAAAAAAACTGAATAGATTTTCTGACATTTTTATTTGCATTTGCAAGGTTCACAACACATAATTTTGTATTAAAATGAAAAGAAGAAATAATTACAGACGGGCAAATTCTCCCCAACATGGACAAAGATCCTTCAATTTAAAATGAGAACAGCTTGAGCAAAATAACAATCAAGACAAGAAAAACCCCAGACAATAAGAAATTAAGTTTTATTTAAGTCCATACCAAAGTTCTGCCCATAATATTCATAGTGATATCATGAGGAGCACATTGGACCGCACTGCATACCACAACTCCCTGTGAATGCTCCACAGCCCCATCTTTGCTTTTCCATGGCAACAGAGCACGATATGGGCCCCTCCATTATTTATTTATTTTCATTTATTTACAACTTGTATATACCACTCCACATTTAAATAGGTTCTGAAGTGGTGAACAATAAATGATAAAAAGAATTAAAAACACCATATTAAAACAATAAACAATAGAGCAGCATATTAAAAAATTAAAAAAACAGAATACCAATAAAAACATGGCTGGTTATCAAAGAAGACTTCTTGAAGGCTTCAGCAGGCACAGAAAGCAACACAGTGTTGGTGTGTTGCCTGCCTGACCTCCATAGGCAGGAGTTCCATAGAAAGGGAGCCACCATACTGAAGGCTCTACTCCAAGTGGATTCCAGTTGGGCCATATGGCTATGTGGAACCGTCAGGAATATCCTGTCTGATGACCTCAATGACTGGGCAGGTTGATAAGGGAGAAGGCACTCTGGGGAAGTTTGAGGCCTACAGAGGCAAGGTAATAAGCTCAAGCCTGGAGGCCTGGAGTTATTCTGTTGTGAGGGGGCATCCCTAAGAGGAGTGGTTTTATTTCCCAGTTAAGTTTCATTTCTCCAGTTAAGTTTCATTTCTTCAATGGTTAGATGGTATAAAACCAGCAGGAATAGATGAGAGCATGTGGAAGCAGCAGCTGGAAAAGCCTAAATGCAACTAGAGTAAAAATAACTTGTGTTTTGCAACTTTTATTGTCTTATAATGTCTTTGTATCATTCAATTCTGTGGAATAAAATACCTTTAATTCTAATTTGCTTGCTTTAATATATCACTAAACAGTTGTGTTAAAGTGCCTGATGTGCCAATCACCCCACATCTACAGCCTACACCCCATGTTACTGGGAAGAGGAAGGTAAAAGAGCTCTTAACGGGACTAGAGATCCTTAAAGTGTTGCATACGGAAAGTTATTCCAGTTGGGCCATACGACTGTGTGGCCCAGCTGCATGCTGAAAAGGGACAGCTCCTGACAAGAGCTGAGCTGCTCCATTCTGTACTAGCTCCAGCTTCTGGACAAGCCTTAAGGCCAGAGGGAATCCCACTTCTAGCCACCACAGGCTTCTACCCTGGGCAGAAGCAGCAGCACTAGCACATAAAGCCCCTTTCTCCTGTCCTTCACCCAGGATAGACAATAGCTCATAAACTCCAGGGGCAGTACGCAGATACAACTATCATCAGATGATCCCAACTCTCACCCTTGAACACCTTCCATGCACAGACTATTACACCAAACAACCAAGTAAGCAAGCAAAATAAACAGCCACACAAACAACAAACAAACAAAATATGAAAGGGAGGAAAAAGGGGAAAGAATTAAATTGTACCCCTTGTGGCATCCTGAAGACTTTGGCATTACTATGGCAACTTCATTATCTAGCATAATGCATCCAGCATATTGTTGTGGCACATACTAGGTCAGAATTGAAATTTTATTACTTTAAGCAGTTTTCAAGTATTATTAATAAAATAAAATAATAATGGATGCTGCAGCATTAACTCTCCCCATAACTACCGCTATTTCTGCAGGTGTGGAAACAAGGAATACTGGTATCAAGGCTGGTGCCAAGCCCATCACAACGAAGGCCAAAGGGGAATGGGCTTCAAAATTCCAAACTGTTCATCTCTTAGCCCTTGAAATTCCAAAATTACCAGCATTACTAGTTGAAGATTCATTTATAAAATTATTTGCATTATAAAATTATTTGCATTATAAAGATTACTATCATAACTTAACAAGAAAACTGTAGTTAAAAGGCAAGTGATAAATGGTTTTTTTTGTATTCACTAGCCTTTGTTGACTTATGTAAGTTTCCTTGACTAAAAATTAAGTGGAGGATTTACTCAAAAGGCTTTCTTTCACAAGAGGCTTAATCACTGCCAATATAAATGGTTAAGATTTTGCAAAGGATTTAGTATTTTGGCTTGTCTCCCTTTCAAGGAAACTCTTACTACAGGAACAGCTTACTTAAAATGAAATGGAATTAATATTTATAGCATCTCTTAAATAATACAGATTTCATTCCCGTCACATGCAATCTCTCATGCATTTCTTGATAAGTCTTCACAAAACTAACCAGATTTCTGCTAATATCCCAAGGCAAAAAAAAACCTGTTCTTGAAAATATAGTAAATGGAAACAAACAGAACTGTTCAAAGTAGTTAATACTGTAAGATGATAAAAAGTCTTCAGAGTTGTGAAAATGCAGTGACATGCTGCTTATGCATTATCCATGGGGAAGGCCCTCCTGAACAGAACTTGAGAACAGTGTCTGGAGCAACGGAGGGATGGACAGAATGCCAAGACAGAAGAGCTCAGCAGAAGCAGTTCAGACGCGGTCAAAGTGTACATGCCAATAGCAGGAGAATGTTTTGAAAGGGGGGAATGATCAACTGTCGAAAGGAGGAAGGGAAGAATACTGAAAATCTGAATCACCAGCCTTTACCATGAAATGTACTTCTGCATAGAGATAATGTACTGTACTCCCTACCCAGTCCCACATCCACAAGAAAATGGCACAAATACAATACTTCCAAGAGGAAAAGTTGTGCCTGTTTTTTCAGAGGTACCGAATTAAAGCACTGCTGAGATGGGGGAAAGCCAATATGCCAGTGATTAAACTGGTATGAGGAAAGCATAATGGATCTTGCACATGGAGTGGTTATTTTTTGGGGGGGGGAGGGGAAACAATAAATGGGCCAATGTACTAGGCAAGCTTGCTAAATACACAAATCCCTTTGATTTAAAACAAAAGGGGACCCCTGTTTGGCTTGCATTCATAACTAGGGACTACCACCTCCCTATCCCCAATATAGACTGAGATTTTTCCATTCAGTCATTTGGAAAGCCTTGAAGTGCTTAATATGAATATCTGGAGACCCCAATTTAGCTGTCATTCCTCTTTCTGACTGCCCCTTTGCCATGATCTCCTTCCCCTAAACCCTTACTTTAGTGAAAGAGGAGGCTGTATTAGTGACAGAGAAGTTCCTATCAGCACAGGAGAGCTCCCCCCCAGCATTTGCATGGCTTGCAAATGGCGTGCAAAGAAGCTTTTCCCATTGGGGAATGATGACAATCTTTTTTCTTCCTAGTAGGATATAATGCTCTGCACATCTTCTGCAACCAATGAGGGCTTTTGCTGAGTCTTCTGATTGGCAGCAAAAGATGCATGGAGCATCATCTCCTGTGAGGAATCATGGGGCTCCATCACCTCTGGCAGGGAAAGATTATTTACTGCCAAAGAGAGCTCCTATGTGTCCTCCTCTCTTTGATGAAAGACTACTACACTCTCTGCCTCCTGCTATACCCATCACCTTAGTAAGGATTTTTCCCCTCTGGAAAGATGGAGGGGACTGGGGGCAGGATAACGGAGGGCAGATGAAGGAGGAAAGTCCCAATTCTAGCCAGATATGCTCAGCAGTGCCCCTTTGCCTACACTGAATTTAGGATATCTTTATTTGGACTGGAGCAGTGGGGGAGGGGTTAGAAAGCCTTGCATTTTCAAGCCCTCTTTTGAAAACTCGCCCCACCATTTATAAGTTCTTATAATCATAAAGGTACAGAAATGGTATAAAAAAGTAAACCCAATAGATGTTCTTTAAATGCACAACTTTGCACCATAATCTTTAATATAACTAAGAGTGGGTCTTTAAATCTGAAATCACACTCTCGGGCCACTTCAGATTGCAAGAAAGAGGGAGCTGGGGAACTGTTGCTAAAAGAAAGAAAATAGAAAGAAAACCCCCTGCTGAGGGCAGAGAACTACTCTTGCTTCTCTGGAACAAGGGGCTTAGTGACTAAGAATGGACACACTTGCAAGAGGCAGTTCCTCACTTAGGCTTTTGAAGTCACAGGGGCACTGAAATGACTAATTCTAGTATACAAGAGCACGTACAATTCCAAGAGCACGTACAGTTCAGCTAATTCTAAGCATTCTATGTATTATCCTTCCCACACTTTATTGTTTCGTAAGTGCAAATAACAAAGGACCCTAAAGAGTATACTTGAATCATATGTTTTAAAATGTAGCTTGAGAAGTATTTTCTTAAACTGGATAAAATATTTCCAGAATTATAAAGATAAACATATTTTATGCAATGCACATATGCCTTTTTTCCATTTAAGAGTGTATCCACTAAATTTTATTTTTTTAAAAAATAAATAAATCAGCACAGCTGCTTCTACATTATGTTAACTAAATAACGGTGGTACACAGAGTTCTTGATTGCTCAGTCTCTGCAAGGTCTACAACTTTTTAAAAATTGCATGAGAGAGAATTAGTGACTAATTCTTTGTCATTAACTTCTACCATCAGCTCAAGTACAAAGTCAGTCATTACATGCAAGAGTCTTCTTATTGTCTAAGGTTGGCAATTTTCTTGGTTCTGATTTATTCTCACTGGATCTTCTAGATTCCAACAATAAGTATCGTCATTATGGGTTTCTTTTGGTTTAAAAGGGCGTCTTCGAATTGTTGTGTCTAATAAGCATAAAACCAGTCCTGGTCATGGAGAGGTACAGCTGCAGTAGAAGATGTTCCTGGCAATATGACCTAGAATCATATAACTTTTTGAGCTGGAAAGGAACATGGAAGTCACCTCATCTATCCTCCTATTCCAGCCTTCCCCATCCTGATACCTCCAGATGTTTTGGACCACAACCCCCAGTATTCTTCACCATTGGCCATGCTGGTAGGGGATGATGAGAGTTTAAGTCCAAAATATCTGGAGAGCAGCAGATGAGGAAGGGTGCCCTACTCAAACCAGTAATTTTGCAACTGCAGCATCCTTGACAGAATGACATCCATCCTCTGCTAACATATTTCCAGTGAAAGAAAGCCCACCACCTCCCGAGGCAATTTGTTCCTCTGTCAAACAGTATTAGGAAATGTCTCTTACTTGTTAGTCAAGTACGCTTTCTTGCAATTTCCACCCATTTGTTCTGATCCTGTATTCCAACCCTTATGTGAGAGCCCTTCAATTATTTAAAGATGGCTATCATGTCTCCCCTTATCGTATCTGTTCCAGGTTAAACATGCCCAGGTCTCTTGCCTATTTTTCATAGGACTTGGTTTATAGACTGCTCACCATCTGGGACACAGAAAAAGAGGAAAACTCAAATTGTAAAGCTGATATTGCTGCCAGCTTACTGGTCTAAAGACATAATGAGAGTGTATTCCACTTCTCCTTAAATGAGAATGCCAGCTTTAGCTGGCACAAATAAATTTTCAGCTCCCAATCTGTATTATTACATAGTGATGGGCCATTTCTGCATGGCAATGCAGTCTGGCAAGATGCTGCAAAATTGGTGTTGTTATTTAGGTCTTTTAGTTACAGCCACTAATGCCATATTCTGCAAACATTTGAGCTGAAGGGATAATGTGTGCTCTGCTGCCATATCATACAGATGATGTATAGGTTGCTTGTACTGTCACAACATACCGTAGCGCTATTGTCACTAAACTAAGTGAACGTATTGCTAAAATGTTCTCAGACAGAATCTGAAGAATACCTCCCGGGCAATACATTAGTTCAAAGAAATGGTGTTCAACTAATGATGGGTACCTCTACTGGAGTCTATTCAGATCAAACCCAAATTAACTCATAGCTCAAGCCCAGGCGAGCAAGTGGCCCTCTCATTCTCACTATCACCCTCATAAGAGGTCAAAATCAGTAGAAGTTTCATAGATAAAACCTGGATGGTTCCATGCAGGCTTCCTAGCACATCCATTGCTACTGGAAAGCATGGGAGATGTACTTCCCAACGTGTTCTGACAGGAAACAGGGAACTACATTCCCAATACTTTCCAGACGCAGTAGACTCTTCAGAGGGCAGGTTAAGGAGCATCAAAAGCCTGGAGATAAGACTTCCAGGAATAAGACTGCCAGACTTTTCTGTTGATGGGATTCCTTGCAAGGGTAGGTTTGGGAAGAAAGGGGCTGGAGGCAGGGGGACCCTGTTAGCTGTTAGGTGGGTACTGAATCAAGTCTATTTCCAAATGGAACTGAAGAGATCTGTGCCCTATGTATGACTAGTGACTAGTATGCATTTCTCCCTCAGCCGCTTGCAGCTGAAGATCAACCTTTGCTCCTCCATGTCTTTGACTTCTTGGGCATTCTTTCTGAGGTGGAGATCTGCATTCCAAGTGCTGTCACAAGGCTGAAAGTTCAGGGAGATGAAAGCCCACGTTTGGTTCTTCACAGCAATCTCCATAGTCTTCGTCAATGAAAAAAAAACAAGAACATAAGTCGCGCACGAGAGAGAGACGACGGGAGGGGACAGGACGACCGGAGGCAGCCGTGGCTGAAGAACTGACGGCGTGAGTGGGGGAGAACCAAACAGACAGTGCAGCAGTTACCATCGCACTTCCCCCCCCCCCTCTTTTTCTCTTTCTCTCTCGCGCACACGAGAGAGAGACGACGGGACAGGACAACCGGACGCAGCCATAGCTGAAGAACTGATGGCGCGAGTGGGGGAGAACCAAACAGACAGTGCAGCAGTTACCATCACACTTCCCCCACCCCCTCTCTTTCTCTCTCTCTCTCTCTTGCGCGAGAGAGACGACGGGACGGGACAGGACGACTGGAGGCAGCCATAGCTGAAGAACTGATGGCGCGAGTGGGGGAGAAACAAACAGACAGTGCAGCAGTTACCATCGCACTTCCCCCACCCCCTCTCTTTCTCTCTCGTACGGGGGAGAGACGACGGGACAAGTTAAGGTGACTGAAATGTGTCTGGGAGCACCAATATCTGTTGTGTGGGGCAGAGGAAGATATGGCGATAGCAGGGCGAAATGCCGTTACAGGGGAAGGAGAGATAGATATTTAACACCCATCTTGCCTTCCGGTCGCCCTGCTACCCTGGGGATCTTGGGGAACGATCCAGGCCACCCACAGAACCTTTCCTTGCTCCTATGCAATGCCAGGTCAGTTAAAAACAAAACAAACAGAATCTATGACCTCCTCAAAGAAGAGGAGGCCGACCTGGCTTGCTTCACAGAGACCTGGCTGGGAAATGACAGTGGCCTGACACGGGCTCAGTCTCTCCCAGCTGGGTACTGTGTTCGTGAGCAGGTGAGGGAAAGTGGCCGGGGGGGGGGCGGAGTAGCTGTGGTCTACAAAAACAATCTTAACCTGACCAGACATCCTGTCCGGGAATTGAATAACATTGAGTGTGTGTACCTGAGTCTGAAGGCCAGGGATAGACTAGGGATTCTGTTAGTGTATCGGCCACCCTGCTGCCTATCAGACTCCCTGGCCGAGCTCACGGAACTGGTCTCGGAGCTGGTGTTGGATTCGCCCAGGCTTTTGGTCCTGGGCGATTTCAACATCCCATTCGAGGCCGGTTTGTCAGGTGGAGCTCGGGAGTTCATGGCATCCATGACAAACATGGGCCTATCCCAATTGGTCTCTGGACCCACACATTCAGCAGGTCACACCCTCGATGCTGTTTTCAGTTCCGAACAGACGGATCTGTGGGCGGAGGTATTGAATATCTCCGAATTGTCATGGACAGACCATTTTCTGGTTAGGGTTAGTATCACGGCTACCACCCGCCCCTGCAGAAAACTCGACTTATATCCGACAAGACACGACATAGAGAACATCTTCATTTCTATGGGGTGGCAATACATGCAGCGAAGAAAGCTTTCTTCTCTGCATGCATTGCGTCTGCGAATTCATGTCCAGCAGAACTGTTCAGGGTGGTGAGGGGTCTAACCCAGGCCCCTTCTCCCCTGAATCCGATTTTAGAGCCTTTGGTAGTTCGCTGTGATGCTTTTAACGATCATTTCTCAGATAAAATCTCTCGTATAAGAGCCGACTTAGATGCCATTGTTATAGTAGAGGCTGACAGTGGAGTGTCCAGCGACTCCGCGAGTAGGATTACACTTGATCAGTTTCAGTTGGTGAGTACCGAGGATGTGGACAAGGTACTTGGATGTGTGAGGAGGAGGACTTGCCCTCTCGATCCCTGTCCTTCTTGGCTGGTCGTCCAGGGAGGAAATGCAGTTCGATCACATCTACAACGTATTATTAATGCATCTCTCAGGGAGGGGAGTTTTCCAACATGTTTAAAAGAGGCAGTAGTACGGCCGCTTCTAAAAAAGCCCTCCCTGGACTCTCTGGACCTTAATAACTACAGGCCAGTATCAAATCTTCCATTTTTGGGAAAGGTGATCGAGAGGGCAGTTGCCTCCCAACTCCAAGCAGTTTTGGATGATACAGATTTTCTAGACCCATTTCAAACTGGCTTCAGGGCAGGATATGGAGTTGAGACCACTATGGTCGCCTTAGTGGATGATCTACGCCTGAGTATTGACAGGGGGAGTGTGTCCTTGTTGGTACCCCTGGACCTCTCAGCGGCTTTCGATACCATCGACCATGGTATCCTTCTGGAACACCTGAGGGGATTGGGAATCAGGGGCACTGTGCTTCAGTGGTTCTGGTCCTATCTCTCCGGCAGGTTCCAGATGGTGATGCTTGGGGATAGCTGCTCTTCAAAAAAGGAGTTGCTATGTGGTGTACCACAAGGTGCCATCCTTGTGCCAATGCTGTTTAACATTTACATGAAACCGCTGGGAGAGATCATCCGGAGGCATGGGGCGGGGTGCTATCAATATGCTGATTGACACCCAAATATATTTCTCTATGCCTTCAACAACATCGTCAGCTAAGGATAGTGTGTCTCCTCTGAATGAATGCTTGGAGGCGGTAATGGGCTGGATGAGGAAAAACAAACTGAGGCTGAATCCAGACAAGACGAAGATGCTCGCTGTCAAAGGCCCCAACCTGGGTTTGGAGGTGTGTCAACCAGTTCTGGATGGGGTTACACCCCCCCCCCCCGAAAGACTGTGTTCGCAGCTTGGGGGTACTCCTGGATCCGTCGCTCCAGATGACAGCTCAGATTGATGCGACGTCCAGGAGTGCCTACTATCAGCCTTGGCTGATACGCCAGCTGTGCCACTTCCTAGAGTTGGAAGACCTAAAGATGGTAGTGCACGCGCTAGTAACTTCGAGGCTTGACTTCTGCAATGCGCTGTACATAGGGCTACTTTTGTGCCTAGTCCGGAAACTTCAACTTGTTCAAAATCACTTCATTGGCTGCCAGTCAGTTTCTGGGCAAAGTATAAAGTGTTGGTTGTTACCTTTAAAGCCCTACATGGTTTGGGCCCAGGCTACCTGCGGGATCGCCTTCTCCCGTACAATCCGCCCCGCACACTTAGGTCCTCTGGGAAGAACTTACTCAAGCCAGCCAGAGCTAGGCTGGTGAGTGTTATCCAGAGGACCTTCTCTTCCATCGCTCCCAGACTATGGAACGGTCTGCCGGAGGAGATTAGACAAATTAGCAGTCTTCTGGAATTTAAGAAAGCCGTGAAGACTGCTCTCTTCCGGCAGGCCTACCCAGTTTAATTTTAAGATGTTTTTAATAATGTATTGTTTTTATCTGTTTTAATGGTTTAATGTTCTCCCACCCAAGGCTCACCACCCAAATGCTTCTGCTGCCTCTTAAAAGCAGCAGGGATTGACCAGCAGGGATTGACTGACCAGCCAAGATGTCCATGAGAATACAATCTCAGCACTTGAGCTTGTGAGGGAGCCAACCCAACCATGCTTCCTTTTGTACAGGCAGTAACAGAGAGGTGCACAATGACAGGTTAGCCCAGAAAGCTATTTGAGGCAGCATCTCAGCTAGCCAGAGTGTGGTCACACACTTGATGTTTAACATGGCAAAGAATTAGAAATTCATAAATATGCTGTTTAGATACTTTTATATGAAGCTGTAGACCGGGCCTCTAACATAGGCACACTAAAGAAATGGGGGGGGGGGGGTTTACAAGATGGGGGTCTGAGTGGAGAATGAATTGAATAGCAGTAACAGCAGTATAGGAATACACTAATAGGGAAATAAAAATACCTACTAACTCAGAATAGTAATGGCAGGTGTAGAGTCAAAGGAACATTGTACTATAAACGTTCCAGACTTTTCAGAGAATACAGGTTATCCTGGAGCAAGTTCCTCCTTCTACTCAGCCCAGAAACAGGATTATGCTAATTAGTATTTCTTGTTTCCTCCATTAGGAGGAAAAGATCCTAAACTTTACCCAGGGGGTTGTCTTAAGGTTGTTTTTGCCCTGGGGTGGCTCTGAATCTGCACTGTGTCAATATGACGCAGCCACTGATTCAAAGCAAAAAGCTGAAGACCTGCAGCAGAAAAGTCTGGGACTTACCCAACTTTTCCTGGCCGAGTGAGGTCAACGTGGCTCTTCCCCATCTATATATAAAAGGTAGAAGGAGAGAAAAGAACACACAGTAATCCTAAGGAATCAAATTATTCTGAACAAAAACCATGGAGGCTAAAGGCCACCAGTCACTCTATCCAAATAGTAATAAAAAAGCACAAATTTAAAGCTAGGTGGGGCTGGATAATTTCCATCCATAAAAAACAATTAACTTTCATACTATGGCCTTCATTCCTCTTTCTCATAACTGAAATGCAGAGCAAACATGAATATTCACATATTATTCCTGGGCCTGAAAAAACAGTTAACCAATACAGAGTATGACAGTGGTACTTTACAAGGTGAACAAAAGGCCACTACTTACTCTAATAAAGGAAAATAGTGATTACAATACAACAGAAAAAAAGTTAAAAGGACAACCAGATTACCTACATAGACAGACAATACTCATAGACATAGTTATCTGTAAATAATTTTAATGGTTTGGATCCAGACATCGTCATACTCAGAATAGATCCACTGAAATCAATGAAAAAGACCACAGAATATTAAGCATCTTTGGGAAAGCGAATGAAAATTCAGTGGGAATAGGAACAGAATGGAGTATCCTGGAGGGGGTGGGGAAGGCATGGCTGGCTAACGCACAGAACAGGACTCCACACTGCACCATTTTGTTGCAAGCCTCACTTGTTCTTTTCCTGATTGTTATAAACTACAAACACCTTTTTTCCATTTTCAATGTACATCTGGCATGTGAGTTAAAAAGGAAAAAAAGTTCTGTATCAGATAGTGTATAGTAGCAGGAGAAGTGAAGCATATCTGAATTTTCTGGCAGGAGCTTAAACATGAATTTATTTCCAAAGCAATGTCACAAGCAAGTTTCATTAATCCTTCCTGAAAGGGAGTTAATGCAGGGACTTTTCCAGAAAGCACAAATGTATTGTTGAAGGTCAACAAGATCTAATGTCTGACTAGTACTGAGAAACAAGTGAAGCCATCATTTGTAAGCTGTCATGGCTACGTGACAGCAAATGTGTCACATGAGAATAATAGATAAAGTTCAGGAAAGAGGAAAGATAACTTCAGGAAAAACAGGACATGTACAACCTTCTCATCATATACCTCCACTACTTACATACATCTCATTTATTCCTAGTTCACATGTACAAGCTGAACTGTGTTGCTAGAATAGTCTTGAACATCCTATTTTAATTCATTTAAGAAACTAGTTCATTTAATTATTTTTCCAACAATGATACAAACAGTAGTTTGATTCATCTATACTAATTATGTTAATTAGTAAGCCTGAAAATGTACCAGCATCCACCACAGCTGTTTAAGCACTGATGTGATGCATGTCATGTAGTTGATCCCAATAGTAACCCTAACAGTTGTATTTTGTACTAACTGAAGTTTCTGGGAAGTCTTCAAAGGCATCCCCATGCATATCAAATTGCAGAAGTTTAGTTGTGATTTTACCAGGGATCACCGTGGCCAAGTTATAAGTAAAGTCTTCAAATCCATGACACATCAGGAATTGTTCTGTCAAGACTTATTCTTCTGAATTTTCTTAAAGTTGTTATCAGGTGACTATGGATCAACTAAAATGTCACAGACCCCTCTCTCATATAGGTTATGAAACATGTTTTGCCACAGTAGCTCCTTCATGTAGGGGTTGTAATATGTGGAAATCCCTTACCACATAGAGTAGCTGAAACACATGAAGAGTATATTTCATGGATTTAAGATTCCATAATGAATTTGCATAGCTGCAATACACTCATCATTACAACATATGATTGGGCTGATCACCAATAGCATACACATTTATGGCCCTGTTGTACAATCGCCGTCATGCCTTTCCTTTTCAGCAAGACGACTTGTAGCATTCCATTTGGTTACAATGTTTTTGTTTGGTTTTTTTTTCCTTTCCTGATATTACCATCTTCCATCTGGAGAAGCCGTGACAAAAACATCCCTAAGCTCAGAAGGACTTGTGGTATCGCAATTGGTTCTTTTACAACCTCCTGTCCTCTTCTCAAGCCATAGGGGGAAATTGTCTTGACCTCTAGCTGCCACATTTTGGCTGAAAACTCTTTATATCTCCAACCATCTGGAACTAAATAGTGGCTCAATTCGGACAACACGATAGTCAATGGTGGGGTAATAATCAACTTTACAGTTGTTCAACTAGGGGGTACTCCCCACACAACATGGTAATAATCAACTGTGGTGTGGATTAGGATCAGCACTGAGTTGACTATGGCAGCATTCGGATGACACAATAGTCAAAACAACTGACGATTGTTTCCCCCACACCAGTTGTTTATTGTGTCGTCCAAATTGAACCACTGAGTTTGTCTTCACTGAAGGAAAAATCTGTCAATTGCCAATTAGGTGGCTGCAAATTAAGTGTCTCTTATTAAATAATGCTCCTGCTTCACATTCCCCACATGAGGAACAAGAAGCAGGAGCAAAGCTAGCCAAGTCCCTTCTCTTGTCTTGCCACCCCTAATTGAATGGCAAGCAGTGCACAAAGGAAGTGCATGGTAGAACGCATGGCCAGCTCAGCTTTGCCTGTCTCGCACCACCACCAAACTGGAGAAGGTGCAGAGCAAGTAAAGCCACCCTAGCTGATGCATAGTGTAGATTAGTGGGTCCCGCTGAAAAATGTTCTCGACACAATCCTGCCTGCATGGCACTTATGGAATTCTGGTTTACTAACCTCAAAAACATGCATTTCTCTACAATACAAAAATAAAATGTTTAAAGTATAATCCCCCTACATTTGATTATGATAAACAAGATCTCAAATCACTCTTGGTATCATTTTCACAATGTAAACATTCAGCAAAGCTATGAGATTTTATATCAAAATAAATATAACCCAGCATTATATAACTTCAGTAAACTGAGTACATATCAGAATTAGGCACACATATGGAACAAACATACACTGTGGCTAATAGGTACAAAACAAGACTCAATCAGTCACAGTTGTTCTATAGGCAGTAGGTCTGTTCTCATTTTATGGGAATAAACAGTGGCACCATGCAAAGGTCAGAAACAATGAATATTCATTCTCTGTTTCACTTAAAAATGGCAAAAAGGCAGAAAATATTTAGACTGGTAATTCTTAATATATAACAATTCATTCTTGATATGACAAACATATTTAATGGGGGGAAATCCATTTTTAAAAATCCTATCTCTAACAGTATTTGTTTCAAGGTAGTTTTGAATCTGTAATATTTGTAAAACTCAATGGGTTACAAACGTCTCTTTAGTATGCAATTTGGAATTGCATTCTTTGCAACTTTGTAGCTTGAAATAGGAATAAACTTTGACATACAGCCAAAACAAAATGCTAATATGCATTTCAAAAATATTTCTCTCTGCAAAGCAGCAATTTTTGGAAAGTAATTTTATTATGCCTGAAGATTAAAGAATGAAACACTAGAAATTAGAACAAAATGTGTGGGGAGAATACTGAAGTGGCAGAACAAAAGACTGTAAAGCAAGGAGAGCAATATGCATGACTGATACATGGTGTAGATCCTGGAAACCCACTCTTACTTGGAAACCTTCCAACTCCCAAGTTTTAACAATAGCAACCAAAAGACCTCACCCCACCCCAAGTTAGATTGCTGAAACAAAAAAGTTTGGGAGAAACCAAGAACAGCTTTGTGGAAGATTGCAAAATGGAGAGAAGGACGACCATGTAAGCCACCCTGGGTTCCTTGCAAGAGGAAAAAGAAGGCATGATATAAACATAATAATAAAATAGAATAAAATAAAAATAAAAAAACTGTAAGCTCAGTTCTGTACAGAGCATATGGTCAGAGACATCCTATTCTTTAATTCTTAGTGTATGTCTCCCACCCTATGCCACAATTTTGCACCTGATTCTAGTTAGCAGACCTTGGGTTTCTAACAAAAAACTACAAGCCTGAATGTTGCCCATCTCTGTCGTCAAATAGTTGGTTATGGAACCAACCAGAGTATAAGTGGTCTTCTGGTAAAATATGTAATATAAGTGTTGTTGAACTGATCATGAATCATAAATATAGCACTATTAAATTCAATAGATATACAAATATAAAGTTGCTAGAAAGTCTAGCATGGTCATAATCTAAAAAGAAGAAAGTTCTTAAAACAGACAGGATTAAATAAAAGGTAGTTGAAAGGAAGAGTCAGGAAAATCAATCATTTCAGGACAGTTCATAGTTGTTTAACAGCATGATAACAGAAGCTCTGGTAGAATGTATACTTCATATAAGGAAAGGCACAAATAAGTCCAAGCGGATGTTAGTGAAGAAAACTCTTGCTTTCTGCTTCGGTATTTATGAGAAGATGATGAAGTAATCAAGCCACATGCCAACTGATTACTAAAGGTCAAAGGATAAAAATTGCTAAAAAGGTAAACAACTATACAAAAGTAGTTATGTCCTTATATACTAAACTACACAAATTCTGCACACTACGTGGTGTGAGGCAATATGGTAATGCTTTCTCTCTGTCTCTTTCACACACACACAATCCAAAGACAGGCCAGCATTCTGTGAGTCTGGCAGATATTCAAGATAAATAGTCTACAATGTTCATATTTCAAAATCAGTGGAACAGGGGAAAATGAAAAGGCATTTTCTCATAAACAGTAGACAGAATCATTATCTAACCAACGTTCTAACAATCACTCACGTCTCACTTTCACATTATCTCATATTTCAGCAACTATAATCAACCAATCAGGCCTGCTTCAATATATGAGAGTGAGTCTCACCGGTTTGAATGCAAACTATACAATGGAGGATGGAACTCAGAAGTTTTTATATGATTCATAGAGTAGGAGGAGGGGAATAAAAACAATGAGCCATGGTAACAATCTATTAATAATTTGTTTAGAGGTTTTTTTAGTACAACAGTATGGCACTATAAAGTACAATAATAGTATTACACTATGAATAATACCAAGGATTCATAAGGCACAGTCTGGGATCCAAAGATCTCTGCTTCTAGTAGCCACCAACTGCTCATGCAAAGCTTACGAAGCTGCCTTATTCTGAGTCAGACCATTGGTCAGACCATAGCTCAGTATTGTCTTCACTCACTGGTAGTGGCTCTCCAGGGTTTCAAGCAGAATCCTTTAAGAGACCTACCTAGAGATGGTGGGGATTGAACCTGGGGCCTTCTGCACCCAAAACATGTGCTCTATACCACTGAGATTCCTTCCCACCCTTCCACATCTAGTTTCTTCTTCAGAACTTTCATATATTTCTTGATACTGGAGTTATATTTAAATTTAGGGCTGTCCTAAGCAGACATCCCTATCCCTTCCTGCATATAGCAGTCCTGATGCACAGAGGGTCAGGCCCCCCTGTTGGACGGAGTGATCTGTGCTGTAGAGAAAAAAGATCCCCAAAAATCAGGTGGAGGCACCATCCATGAGTAGAACTCTTCTGTCTATGGAAGGCAGATCCTGGGTTTTCAGTTATTTTTACAACAAGCCTCCCCAAATCAAGGCCTGACATTTGTGGCAGTGATAATTGTAATCTTATAACAAAGATCCAAGGAAATTAATGGATACGGACGTAGCATTATTTGGATTGTTATTCTAAGAGAAGGATCTCAGAAGAGTTAATTACACGAGAACATGCAAAAAATATAATTTGCTCCCATAGCCACATTACCAAACACAGCAGGTAAACAAATTGTGGGAGGCAGGAAGACACATAATTTGATCTATCCCTCCTGCTTGAATCTAAGTAAGTGCACAAATACATTGTGAAACAAGAAGGAAGTTGGTCTCCCCCTAGCAAAGATTGGTCTCTCCTCTAGCAACTACTCATACCTCAGCAGAAAGTCCAGTTTCTTACCCTGGAAATCATGATAAATAGAAATGTGTTATCTGTTGCCTCTCCAAATTTACAATGATTACAAATCTTTAACAGTTTTCCAATACCACCACTGCCTTCAATTCTCAGTTACCGTTAGTGTCTGTTATATTGACAGTGCCTGTTCTCCCCCAGGATAGAAGGAGAAAGTGCAAATACAAAGTACCCCCCATACCTTACTAGTACATATCTTATGTACAGGTAGCTCAAAGTAGATTTGAAAACATCAGTCAGCTACATTTCCAGGTAGGATATTATTTTTTACAATCCAATTAAAAATGTAAAACAATAGCTTGTAATGATCAACAGTTTAATCTTTGATCTTGAGACTTTCTAAGTGAGATTACATTATTGTTGTCATAAAGCCTAAAGACATAACACAACTTACTGTGAACTTGTCAGACAGCATTAGTGCTAGCAACTCCTAGACAGAGCATCTCCAAGAAAGTTTCAAGTTCAGAAATTTTCATTGTAATAGATGCTGATATTTCACTAGCATTTACTTTACCCAACATAATGCTACACCAATATTCTCACTAATATGACATACTAATTGGGGGATGTTCTTTAAGCCAATAAGAGATTATAGGAGATGACTGAACCGTCAATACAATGTCAAATTCTAAAGATCAATAATCGCTCAGCAAACCATGATATTTCTTACGTATTCCAGTTGCTGGATTAGTGACTTCCACTCTGAAGGTGGGTATAATTCAACACTTGTTTACGGACATACATAATGTAGTGCTGCTGGCTTCTTCTCTCATGTATTCCACTGACTTGGTTTCTGTGTGTCTTATGTTTCAGCCATATATAAATCTCCTTTTGTAGAGTCTTGCTCTGTAAAGGATAGCTCCTCAGAGCCCTCTATATGAGATAAAAAATCAAATCTGTGTCTTAGCAGCAAATCCTCTTGCAGTACTCTGTGGTAGGCCCTTGAGCATTGTGATTCTTTAGACCATTCTTGTTCCTGTCCACTGCTCCAAGCCCAATTTTGCATACTTGAATTAAGCCAGAGTAGTGTTCTTGCCTTTGAGGCCTCCTGCAAAGCACTATACTTATTTGGTGTTGATCCTGGCAATTAATTCCTATAAAAACTTTTATTCAACCACTTTTAACCACGCCCTTTAAGGAATTTTGTGAAACAGCCCCTTGTATCGAAATGAAATATAATGATGCCTTTTAAATGATGTCTTTTAAGTTACATTGTAAATGACAGGCCCATGGTATCCTTCTGGCACGACTGGCTGTGTTGGGAGTGAGAGGCACTGCATTGCAGTGGTTCCGCTTCTATTTGACAGGTCAGCTCTAGAAGGTGGTGCTTGGGGGACATTGCTCGGCCCCGTGGATTCTCCAGTATGGGGTTCCGCAGGGGTCAGTCTTGTCCCCCATGCTGTTCAACATCTACATGAAAGCATTGGGTGCGGTCATCCGGAGTTTTGGAGTGCATTGTCATCAGTACGGTGATGACACGCAACTCTACTTCTCTTTTTCATCTTCATCAGGTGAGGCGGTGGATGTGTTGAACCGGTGCTTGGCTGCGACAATGGACTGGATGAGGGCTAATAAACTGAAAGTCAATCCAGACAAGACTGAGATGCTGTTAGTGGGGGGTTCTTCTGACCGGATGGAGGGTGTTCAACCTGGTCTGGATGGAGTTGCACTCCCCCGGAAGGAGCAGGTTCGTAGCTTGGGGGTTCTCCTAGAACCATCTCTGTCACTTGAAGCTCAGGTGGCCTCTGTGGCACGGAGTGCCTTCTACTAACTTCGGCTGGTGGCCCAGCTACACTCCTATCTGGGCAGGGATAACCTGGCTTCAGTTGTCTATGCTCTGGTAACCTCCAAGTTAAATTACTGCAATGCACTCTACGTGGGGCTGCCTTTGAAGACGGTTCGGAAGCTGCAGCTTGTGAAAATGCAGCGGCCAGATTGGTAACAGGGACCAGGTTCGAACACATAAGACTGATTCTGGCCCGCTTGCATTGGCTGCCTGTATGTTTCCGAGTCCGATTCAAGGTGCTGGTTTTAACCTATAAAGCCTTACACGGTTTGGGACCACAATACCTGATGGAATGCCTTTCCCGACATGAACCTACCCGTACACTACGCTCAACATCAAAGGTCCTCCTCCAGGTGCCTACTCCGAGAGAAGCTCGGAGGACGGCAATAAGGGATAGAGCCTTCTCTGTGGTGGCCCCCCAATTACGATGAGGCCCCCCTGGTGCCAACACTGTTATCTTTTCGGCGCCAGGTCAAAACTTTTCTTTTCTCCCAGGCATTTTAACAGCTTAAGTTGAGGGTTTAACTGACTTTGTGGCCAGGCTTAACAGTTTAAAATGTTTTAAATGTCAGCTGTTTTATGTTTATGGTTTTAGATTTTGTATATTGTCTTTTTAGTGTTCAATCTTTTAATTTTTGTAAACTGCCCGGAGGGCTTCGGCTATGGGGTGGTATATAAATGTAATAAATAATAAAAATAATTTAGAGAAGGCAATTGTTTGAGGAAATACTAATTTTAAGTCTTGACATGTATTAAGACTTGACATTAAAACTTTCCAATTCACTTAAAATTGGCATTTGCTCATTTTACATTACATTTTACATGTTGTTCAAATGTTCACTCAATATTAGCAAGATATGCAATCACCCCCAAATATGATATCACTATCCATAGCACAGTAAAACATCTTTTGAAAATATTAAAATCTGGCAGTGCCTGTTTTCCAGACCCAGTGTAAATATCTGAGCAAAATGTGGAGAACTACCATTTAATAGGGATGTGCACTGGATCGGACCCGATCCACGATCCGAGTCCGGTCCAGTGGGAAATCGGATAAATTATCCGATTTCCGATCCCGCAGCTGGATCGGCCGATCCAATCCGAACCGGTCCGAAAAGGCTCCGAACCAGTTCGGCGGATCGGCGGATCGGCGGGCGCCCACTGGCGCCCACCGCCGCTTCCATTGGCGGGCGCCAGCGGGCGCCCACCGATGAAAGTGGACAGCGGGGGGGGGAGGAGGGGGGCGCTTACCTTCTCGGCCCGTCCGCTCCCGTCCGGCACTAGCAGCTACTACCAGCGGGCTCCGCGGCCTGCTCTAGGGTGGCGCGCCGGGTGATGTCATCACCCGGCGCGCTACTCTAGAGCAGGCCGCGGAGCCTGCTGGTGGTAGCCGCTGGCCCCGGACGGGAGCGGACGGGCCGGGAAGGTAAGCAGGGGGTGCGTGGAGGGGAGGAGGGGGCGCGCGGAGGGGGGAGGGGGGCCCTTACCTTCCCGTCCCGGCGGCTCCCGTCCCGGCGCCGGCGCCTACTACTACCAGCAGGCTCCGCGGCCTGCTCTAGGGTGGCGCGCCGGGTGATGTCATCACCCGGCGCGCTACTCTAGAGCAGGCCGCGGAGCCTGCTGGTAGTAGTAGGCGCCGGCGCCGGACGGGAGCCGCCGGGCCGGGAAGGTAAGCAGGGGGTGCGTGGAGGGGAGGAGGGGGCGCGCGGAGGGGGGAGGGGGGCCCTTACCTTCCCGTCCCAGCGGCTCCCGTCCCGGCGCCGGCGCCTACTACTACCAGCAGGCTCCGCGGCCTACTCCAGGGTGGTGCGCCGGGTGATGTCATCACCCGGCGCGCTACTCGAGAGTAGGCCGCGGAGCCCGCTGGTAGTAGCCGCCGGCGCCGGACGGGAGCGGACGGGCCGAGAAGGTAAGCAGTGGCGGGGAAGGGGGCTTACCCCCCCCCGGAGCCGTCCGCTTCTATCCGCTGGCGCCCGCGGGCGCCAGCGGATGGAAGCGGGCGGCCCCAGGGGGGGTAGGGAGCGCGGGGGAGGGGGCTTACCTGCCGGGGCCGTCCACAGCGGACGGCCCCGGGGGGGGGAGGGAGTTAGGCCCCCCCTCAGCCACCCGCCGCCATTTTTTCCTCATAGACTTGCATTGCAATGCAAGTCTATGGGGAAAAAAATGGCGGCCGATCCAAAAATTTACGATTTTTGGGTCGGGATCGGACTCGATCCGGTCCGGGGGGCCTCCGATTTTGTCCGAACCGGTCCGGGACAAAATTGGAGGTCCCGATCCGGGTCCCGATCCGATCCGGGGGGTCCGTGCACACCCCTACCATTTAACATCTTTTTTTCTGGTTCAGTTAAGCCTAAACCAGTAACTCCTAAACTATCTGCTGAGGCATCCTAGTATATCATCCTATTGGATGTATACACTATTCTGTGTAGGGAGCAGGGAGGCCAGATGTCCTCTGCAGCACCGGTCCCTCCTAATTCCAACAATATATACCAGTGACATCACAACAAGGAAACAATGTGAAGTAACTGGTGGATTCAGCCTGGGAGGATTGTGGTTCCTGGGAGGAACCAGGAAATGTTGAGGACAACACCCATTGCTTCTGGCCTGAGGAGCAAGAGAGACGCCATAGCCTAAGGAAGATCTGTAGAAAAGGCTTTGTTTAATGAAACTTAGGTTTGTTTGGAAGAAACTTAGGTTTGTTTGAGTTTGTGGGGTGTTTTTAAACAAGATGGCAGTGGTGACTGAAACCTAGGGCTCATCTACACCTATCAGCCTCCTGGGAGGGAGGGGGAGGATCCCAGGCTTTCCCTCTTCCAGGATCATCCCCCAGTGTTCAAATACCAGCGTGACATCCTGGAAGGAAAGAGGGCTGTCCAGCACAATGTTTTGTTGTTGTTTGTTTATTTTTGAAGGTGAGTTTTGAGCAGCAATGCAAGCACAATCATGCAGTGGCAAAACAACTCCCCCTTCCCTCTCCACCTCACCCCCCAATGGGCACAGAGCCCCCTCGCAGAGCTCCATGCCAGGTAGCAGAGCCTTGCTACTCACAGGGAAGAAGGGGCACCACACCACCCTCGGACCTTGGGGTTGTCCCGGGACCACGGTAAAATTTTGAAAAACATGGCCCCAGTTATTCCGGGCAAAGTGAGTGGTCGTCCCTGGTTAACCCCGGGATCCCCTGTGTGTCATTTAGATGCTCAGGGACAATCACGTGACCAGCCCGGGATAAATGGCTGGTGCAGACATGGCCCTAGACAGAAGAAGCAGAACAAACTGTTGGCAAAGAGAGAGAAAAAGAAAGAGAAGATGAAAATAAAGGCCCTGTAGCTACAAAGCACATTGAAGCTGCAACCTCAGAATTTAGCTCAGGCATTGGAAACCTGGAAAGAGGATTTTAATCTCTATGTGAATACTACAATGGCAGATAAACAGGAGTACGTGAAAATGTAACTGTTTCTATATTAGATTGGAGAAAGGTGGAGGGAAATGAGTGAGGCACTGTGTGCAAACATTCCTCAAGAACACCGTTCTTTAGCTACAATAATAGGTTGTTTTGATGCCCACTGCAATCCCGGATATAACTTGTTTCATGCAGAACCAAGCAATAGGGAAAGGTATTGCACCAGATTAAAGATGTTAGCACCCACTTGCAATTTTGGATATCAAAAGGGACTGGATAGTGTGTGGAATACAGGACACTCAATTATAAGAGAGATTGCTGAGGGAAGCAGACTTGATTTTAGAGGAAAAGCTTGGAGATCTGCAGGGCAGATGAGTTTTCAAAAACTGGGATTAGAGACCTGGAAGGCCAATCAGTGGAACTTGTACATACAGTATAAAAGAAAGAGTGAGAAACCTAATGTAAGGACTACAGTGGACAACAAAGAGTGATGCAAGTACCGGAGGGGGCAGGGGACGACAACCCACAAGACAAAAGTTGTTCAGCTTATGGGAAGAAATGCCACAACTGTGACAAACTTAACCACTATGCATCCAAAACAGAAAAAGACCAAAGCTAGAATGCACACTGTAAATATGAAGAATGACATATTTACAGTGGGTAACAGATCAAGTAGTGAATACACTGTGATGGAGATGGACAGCTAGACAGAGTTTATGAACTAGAAATTGATACAAGAGTGAAGCCAATTAAATTATACAAGAGGAAAGTACTGGTAGCTTAAGTAAAACCTCTGAAAGAAGAGTTGCAAAGTCTACAACAACGGGAAATTATTCAAACATTAGAGAAAAGTACAGAACAGATAAGCAGTCTGGTGGTGATCCAAAAATCCATCAGGGAAACTCAAAATATACATAGATTCAAAGCCTGTACATAAAGAAGTCATTTTCCCTTGGTCACTATTGAAGATATTGCCAGATCTGTCAAAAGCAAAAGTATTCTTCATCTGTGATGTTACAAATAGATTCTGGCATAATGAGCTGGATAAAAAAAAAAAACCAGTTATTTGACAACATTCACCACAGCCTTTGGGAAAAATTGCTGGCTGAGAATACCAATGGGCTTCAGGCCTGCCCCTGAAAGGAATTCTGGCAATAGCTGTTAATTTGCTGATAGTGGGAGAGGGGATAACCTACAGAAAGAACAGCAGGACTATCATCACAAACTAATAGCATTTCTGAAAAGATGCAGAGAAAGGAATATCAAAATGAATAGGGACAAGCTCAAACTGAGGGTCACAGAAGTACCATATATTGGCCATTTACTGATCTCAAAGGGCCTGAAAGCAGATCCAGAAAAAGTAAGATCTATTTCAGACATGCCATGACTCCAAAATGTCAAGGAAGTCCAGAGATTTCTAGGAATGACCAACTATTATGCATGGATGGACACACATTCATCCAGTTGGTGCAGGTGCTTGCCGAACTGCCTATTATTATTATTATTATTATTATTATTATCAACAACAACCAGCCTTTTTCCCAACATTGGGACTGAAGGCGGCTTTACAAATTAAAACATGTACAGTTAATATATATATAGATATACAAAAGTTAAAAATATAATTAAACATGCTGCAAATATTGAAACATTTAAAACATTTTAAAACATTTAAAATACAAATATTTTTTAAAATGAATCCATTGCAGAAACAATACATAAGCGAAGGCCCAGTCTATTCCCCAAAGGCCTGCTGGAACAAAAAAGTTTTTGTCTGCCTCCGGAAGCAAAGCAAGGAGAGAGCCAGTCTAGCTTCCCTGGGAAGGGAGTTCCAGAGCCCTGGAGCAGCCACCAAGAAGGCACTCTCCCGCGTTCCCACCAGGCATGCCTGTGATGGTGGCACTGCCAAGAGAAGGGCCTCCCCTGAAGATCTCAGAGGATGGGCAGGCTCGTAAAGGAGAATACGGTCTTTCAGATAACCTGGACCCAAGCCATGTAGAGTGTTATAGGTCATAACCAGCACTTTTAATTATGTTCAGAAACAGATTGGAAGCCACTGGAGCTGTTTTAACAGGGGAGTTGTATGCTCCCTGTAACCAGCCCCAGTCAACAATCTGGCTGCAGCTCTTTGAACCAGCTGAAGTTTCCGAACACTCTTCAAAGGCAGCCCCACGTAGAGCATGTTACAGTAATCCAAACGGGATGTAACGAAGGCATGGAATGGGCACAGCTGGCGCACTAGCTTTAACTGTGCAAATGTACTCCTGGCCACTGCTGGAACCTGGGCATTTAGGCTCAAGGCTGAATCCAGGAGTACACCCAAGCTGGGCACCTGTGTCTTCAGGGGGAGTGTAACACCATTCAGTACAAGTGCTGAGAAGCTGCCAATATGCACATATTGGTGGATCAGTTACTTCTATAATTCTAAAGTTGCATAAATGGCCACCTTAAAGCAGGAATGTACACAACATTAAGGGCACAAAGGGGCAGGGGAAGCCCCTCTCACCTCACCTTGCCACACTAGTTTTCTCTTCTCTTTTTCCTATCATGGCTACCACAGCAGCAGCAGCAGCAGCAGCACTGGCAGGGCAAAGGGAGGAAGAGAGGGAAGCCCCGGTTTCTCAGGGGAGGGACCAGGTCTGGCAAATGGAGGTGGCTTGACAGGTACGGTCCAGGGTGCATCAGACTCCCGGACCCTGTTGGGCACCTGCGCCATCTCTACCAACTATTTAGCTACATTTTGTACAAACCTCTCATAGGACTGTGAGATCCTGAGAGACACTGTGGGAGAAACATCAATATATTTTCCAAAAGGTAGATGAGATGATGGCAACAGCCCCCATCTTGAAATATTACAAGCCATTAACGCTTCAATGCAATGCATCAGAGACAAGTCTAGAGACTACCATGCTACAAGAAGAACAGCCAGTTGTATTTGCCAGCACAGCCTTATCAGAAACAGAAAAGGACTGTGCTCAAATTGGAAAATGACTACTTGCAATACCTTTTGGGAAAAAGGAAATTCACCAGTACTCATGGACACAGTAGATGTCCAGAATGACCATAAACCTGTGGAAAATATATAGCAAAAGCCTTGCTCACGCCACCAAGGCATCCTAATGTGTCTGCAGAAGTATGATATACAAATCAAATACTGGCCAGCTGCCATGGAGGGATCAGTAGAAACTATGAATAAGGTACAGCACATACTCATATCTGAGGAAAGACTAAGAGAGATCCAATGATGAACAGAGGAAGGCAACATCCTCTGAGACTAAAACTCATGACAAGAGAATAGGGTTGAGGGCTGGGGCTGTAGCTGCATCTGTGTTTGGATTGGGTCCAGCTGCACCAGCTATCCTGGGTCTGGCCCTGGGAAAGCATGAGCTGTGCTGACTTTGGCGGGATTCCTCCCATGATCTAGGTCTGTAGGAGCATTCAGCAGGAAATCTTTCCCTGATGGGGAAGCTATACCTGGATTTGGGCCTGGGAAATCAATCCCTGGCCAGAGGCACCTTCTGGTCCTTCAACTCCTTAAGGGCTGCTCTATCCCTGATCTGGCTCATTACCACCTCCAGATTCCTTAGCATGCCCTTCCCTTGTGTCACGGCTAAATCTGGAGATGAGGGAGAAGAGGGGAAACTCTCCCTTAAAACTGAATTCTATGCTGGAGCCGGATGGGTCACTCCCCTCCCCTGTGGAGGTATTGGGGATATGAGGGACGAGGCCATGCAGGCAAGCATCCCCCTAAAATGGCCACCTCCGGGCTCTCACATGCCAGAGCAAGAAAAGACCCCTGACTGGATTGACCTCCTTGGAGCCTGAGCTATTCAGTGAGCGCCTTGCTTCTACCCATCCAGGCCTATCTGATGGCCGTGAGGAAGGGAAAGTGTGGACTTTTCCTTACCACGTCAGTTCACACTGCTGTTGTTGCCACTGCTCTCTCCTCACAGCCATTTGGCACTGCAGTAGTGTAAGGGATGGAATCGCCAAGGGGGTCCCAAGGTTGGGCTCAAATGCTCCCCAGCTTGCCTATCTGATGCAGGAAGGAGGAGAAACTGGGAAGTAAAACTAGCAAACTTGGGGGAGGCTCTGCCTCTTCTGGGAAGATCTAAAATGGAGACTACCTCCTGGCCCCCCGGTGGGGGAGGGACTTCCCCAAGCTAGCTGGCCTCCTGCAATTGAGGGGAGAATCGCAGGAATCTATATACCTGTAGCGCTCATTTTGTCTCATCACCTTGCAGCAATTCCATGAAAGAAAAAGAATAATTTTCCGAGTCAAATTCATTGCCTGCAGTAAATGCTGGAATATTAAGAAGTGCATTCATGATCAGAAAAGAGATGCAACACTTGCCTTCTGATGTACTTCTTAGAATTTTTTCCCCCGCTGGCACATATTCCTAACTTTAGCTTTGAAGGAATTCAGGGAGGGGGTATGAACTTTTTTTTGTCATACACAACGTGTGATCCATCACACATTGAATCATACTACAATCCATCACAGTGTATGGCCTATGAACCATAGCCTACCATGCACTTGACAGTTCTCCTGCTTTTGCCATCCCAGGTAAGCAGCCAAAGCAGGAGGCTTATTGAACCCTGGTGGGCTACCATACATGTCTTGTGGGTTGTGTTCTGCTTTGTGGGTCCTGTATTTTTAACTTTTTGTTTCAATGGCAAGCTTTATTCTACTGAACTCCATTCACCATTAACAGAAATTGTGTGATGTGTTGTTTTCCTCAATATTCAGCATGAATAAGATGAAACTATTCTTGGGAAAATATAGAAAAAGAAGTCAGCAATTCTGTAGATAAAAAGATTTGCAGTAATCAAACTGACAGGAAGCCACAAGAGGCAGAAATGCAAAATACAAGTTTGACATTTTTCTTCGGCAGTTGCTTAACATATTTCTTTTCTTTAGATTGCTGTGTAGTAAGCAGGCGATGAATCACACATGTAAAAATAAAATCCGTATACTTCTGATTAACATGTTTGTGGGATTAGAATTCCTAATAGATTATTCAATTGTCTTTAGCTAAAATACTTTAATTAATAGATGAGTTTATATCTAAGAGAGACATGTTTTTTAGGAACGCAGAAGTTGTCTTGTACCAAGTCTGACCATTGGTCCATCTAACACTGACTGGCAGCAGCTCACCAGCGTTTCGGGCAGGAACCTTTCCCAGCATTATCCAGAAATGATAGGATTGAATGAAGGAACTTCTGCCATTCAGCTACAACACTTCCAAACTTTTAACTCCAGGGCTTCAAATAAAGGCTGGCTGCTTTGCAAGTGGTTGCCTTTCATGGTCCTGAAACCATGAAATAAGAACATGAAAAGAGCCATGCTGGATCAGACCAAAGGTCCATCTAATCCAGCATTCTATTTAGACAGTGGTCAACCAGATGTCTGTGGAAACCCACAAGCAGGACATGAATGCAATAGCACCCTCCTGCTCATGATCTCCAATAACTGGTGTACATTGGTATACTGCCTCTGAAACTTTAACTTATACACATCTGAACTAGTTGCCATTGATAGCCTTATCCTCCAGGAATTTGTCAAATCCCCTTTTAAAGCCCTCCAAATTGGTGGCCATCAATACATCCTGTATTAGTGAATTCCATAGTTTAACTATCACTGTGTGAAGAGGTACTTGCTTTATCTGTCCTGTATTTCCCACCAATCAGCTTCATGGGATGATCTCGGGTTCTAGTATTATCAGAGAGGGAGAAAAATGTCTCCCTAGCCACCCTCTTCACACCATGCATAGTTTTGTCCACCTCTCTCATGTCTCCCCTCATTCGTCTTTTCTCTAAGCTAAACGCTCTCAGTTGTTGTAACCTTTCCTCATAGGAGAGTTGCTCCAGTCGCTAGATTATTTTAGTTGCCGTTTAGTTGCTTATTAATTTTATCTTTAATAATGCTTTCTACTAATTTACCTGAAACAGATATTGAGCTAACTGGCTTATAATTTCCTGTATCTCTCTGAATTCCTTTTAAAAATTGGTATTACACTGGCCATTCTCCAGTCCTCGGTTACATATTTTTGTTAGAAAATTCGCAATTTCATATTTGAGTTTTTAAGAACTCTAGGATGGATATAGTCAAGAGAACGTGAACCGTTCCTTGCCATGGCAGGGTGTTTCCCTTCCCGCCACCCAGTTCCCCAGCCAAAGCTGGTTTGAGCCAACGCTGGAAATAACCACACAGAATTTAAGGACCAAAGCAAGTTTATTCACACTCTACTCTAAGTTAAGGCCTTGGTCAAAGCAGAAAAGATTATACACGTAAAATAGCAAAATAGGGGTTAGGGGGTTGGGAAGGAAAGGAAGGGGGGGTTAGAAAGGAATGAGGTAGGTTCGGTATTAGCAGCACAAACAGGCAAAAGCCATAAAACCATTAGGACCCCAATCAATCAAGCACACTCTTAAAAGTGCTAAGCAACCCCAAACCGAGCAGGTTATAAAACAATAAAATTCGGAGATCACCTTCCAGCAGAGCCTCTGCCCCAAAGAGATGCCGAACCCCGCTCAAACCGTCGTTTTTCTGTCTTCTCCCGGGTGGGTCTCCTCACCAAGGAAATCAGCCCTCCCTAATTCCTTCCAGCTGAAGTTCGTTAACAACATCCACCTGCTTAACCTTGGCTGGTACGGCTTGAGATAACCAGCCCAGAAACTATGTCAACAATCTGTTCCTCTATCGCCCTCCTCCCTTGAGCTCCAAGGTTCCCGCTTTCGGCTTCCCGCACAACAACTCCCCTTGCAGAGCAATTCATTTTCAAAAGCTATGTCCTTCACAGATATCATCTGGGCCCAGTGATTTATGGGCTTTCAATTTGTCAATAAGCTTGAGAACTCCATCTTTTGTCACCACTATTTGCCCCAGTTCCTCAGACTTCCTGAAAGTTCAGGCACTGGAATATGTCCTACATCTCCTGCAATGAAGACAAGATGAAACGCATGCATTCAGCTTTTCTGCATCTCCTCATCCTCATTTAGCACTCTTTTAACTCTGTTATCATCCAGTGGTCCAACTGCTTCCCTAGCCGGTTTCCTGCTTTTGATATATTTAAAGAATCCTTTATTGTTGGCTTTTATGTTGTTAGCGATGTGCTCCTTAAAATCATCTCTTATTGTTTGCTTGCATTTTCTTTTGTGCAAATGTGTTCTCTTTATTTGGGCAAGACTTCCATTTTGAAGGAAGCCTCCCACTCCCCCTAATAGCTTCTCTGACACTGCTCATTAATCATGCTGGTGATGACCTGGACTTGGTGCTACCTTTCATAATCTGTGGTATACATTTGAGCTGAATGTCTATTATTATGGTTTTGAGTAAACTCCAAGCAATTAACCATCTCGACTCCCCTTTTCAACTTCATTTTTACCAGTTCCCTCATTTTAGAGAAGTTTCCTATTTTGACATCAAATATAACTGTATTGGACTTTCTTGACAATTTTCCACTTAAATATATATGAAATCTAATAGCACTGTGGGCATTGTTCTCAGGTAGTTCGACAACACTCACATCTCACACTAGGTGAGTGTTGTCAATTAATTCCAGGGATGCCTCCTCTCTGGTCAGTTCTATGACCAACAATTCTAGGGCACTGTCATTTTGGGCACTGAGAAATTTAAGCTTTGTCATGACTGAAACATGTACTTATCCAGTCAATGTGCAGGCAATTGAAATCACCCCTTATTACAACACTTCCTCATTTTGATGTCTCCCTGATTTTGTTTTACATCTAAAGCTCTACCTGAGTGTTCTGATCTGCATGTACCTAGTACTAAATTACCTTTGAAGCTTTTTGTGGAGAAATCTCTCCTTTAGTTTTTCTAGCCTGCTTGACACTATGCCCTCTTTAGCATACAAAGCAACAGCTCCTCCATTTCTTCTTATAGAGTTTATATTAGAGATGACCAAATCCCCCACTGGGTCTCTCCATTCCACCAGGTTTCTATTATGCCTACTATATTGAAGTTCCCATTTATAACCAGGGACTCCAATTCTCCCATCTTGGCTTGGAGGTTTCTAGCGTTTGCATAGAAACACTTATTCATGGTATCCCTCCCCAGATGTCTCTGATGTGTGCATCTTCCACTATAGACCTTAGGCCTCTTTGACTGGCTGTTATATTTCACCATATGCTCATGGCCTATTATCTCCTCATCTCCATTTCGGCAGTCAGAAACATTTTTCTTAATCCCCTAGGGATGATTCATCCCCAAACTGGGTGCTCGTTTAAAAAATGCTGTGCCACTCTTTTTAATGTTAAGCATAAGCAGTCTGGTTCCATTCTGGTTCAAGTGGAGCCCATCCTTCTAGTATAAGTTGTTCCCCAGTGCCTAACAAATGATCTTCTCATCCCTTCACCACCATCTCATCAATGCATTGAGAAGTCTCGGCTTCATCTGTCTAGCTGGTCCTGTGTGTGGGACCTGGAACATTTCAGAGAAAGCTACTTTGGTGGTCCTGGATTTCAACTCCTACCTAGCAACTTAAATTTCTCTTCCTAGACCTCATGACTATAGTTCCCCATGTCTTTGGTACCAAGATGGACCTTGAGCACTTACTCCACCCCAGCACTATTTACAAAGCTATCCACAACTTTGCACCACACAGGTGATTAACCATGTAGTCTTCAAACTCAGTTGTCCATGTGTATAATAACTGAATCTCCTACTACCACAACCCCTGCCCCCGGAACCACATCCTCAGCATGAAAGGATATTTACTCATCTTCTGAGGTGTGGTTTCCTTCTAGGGGATCATTTTCTTCTTCCTCAGAAACCTTCATTCTCTGTGACATCAGATGAGCTGCCACCCAGGAACTGGGATACCACTGTTAGGTCCCCAATGGTCTCTTCCACCAACTTCTTTTCCAGGTGTTCATTATACTGAGCTCACACCCTCGACTTGAAGATAGTCATACATGTGGCACTCAGTACAATACACTGGATACCCCCAACACCCCTTTCTACCTCTGTAACGTTCTAAAAATTGTCATTATTAGGTTTGTTTACTTTCAAAACTGTGATTTACTAGGAGAAGGTGGGGAATTTATTTATAGTTATTTATTAGGAGAAGGCTGACTGATGGGAGGCCACCTGGAACCCTATTTATGCTTGTTTGAATTCCATGGAAATAAGTTGGGATAGCAGTGTAGTAAAGAAATAAACACATGTAGCAAAATGACATCTATGTTCATTTTAACAGCAAAGTCCTACTACAATCTATAAATCATTAATTATAACATGATCACATTAAATTGTCCATTAAAATCTATGGAACTACCCATAGCTTAATCATAATAATAATAATAATAATAATAATAATAATAATAATTATATAGCATTTTCTAACAAAATATTAATTTTAGAAGAGATATTCATGACTCAAGAACATGTGAATTTCTCCCTTCCCCTTCTCCAGGGAATTGCTGAAGTGGAGGAATAAACTGAGAAGTCCTTTGACAAGTATGGTATAGTTTTGATGGGCTAAACAATGCAGTGTGTGGAGATCATGAAGCTAACAAGGATATTTACGAGAGGGGCTCCATAACAGACGTGGACTTTCAATCATGCACACTTGCACAAGATCACTAATAATAATAATAATAATAATAATAATAACAACAACAACAAAACTGTTACAGTCTTCCCCTGCTTACCAGAATAAAAAAACTGAAGAATCCCACTGAGCTTAAACAGAATCCCCAGCATTGCACATTAACTTTCACCCACAAATCCAAATGTGGGCAATGTATACAAGACTGCATGCCCAGAGCTAGCACACACTTTATGCTTGCCACTGGGATGCCAATGAAAAGGGCACAAGATACTCATGGTAGTCTAGATGTGTTGGATTACAACTCCCAGCATCCCCCAGGTACCATGGCTAGCTGGAGACCAACACCACATCTCCAGGATGCTTGGTTGGGGAAGGCTGGATTAGATCGAGCAACCAGATTCTTCATTCGTGGCTAGTTCACAACCAAGTATCCCATATCCATGACTAAACAGTTTTGTGAGAATTTGAAGTCAAATCCTTGCTGTACCACCTTTAAAGGAACAAAGCACAGATTAGTAATCAAATTAGTAGTTACCTTCCTGCTGCTTACACTGAGCTACAAGGGACTGAATAAGCACAACAATTGTAAATGCTTGTCCTACTCATGCACTGCTATGCATGAAATGGAAGATGTCATGGGGGCACCACCATCCATAAAATGAATCCTGAAAAGAAGCTGCTGATCAAACAAAACAGCCAGAACTTCTAATCATTTCTCCTGGTTCAAATACCTTAAACACACACAATGATGCTTAATAATTTGGATTCTTTCACACAGAAAATGGATATTTGTTCAAGTCCCCGAGAGATCTGTGATTCCAAGTTCTTAAAAGCTTTTAATCTGGATTTGCTGAATTGTGTACAGATTTGAGGGTTTCATAATCTTCAAGCAGGAGGATTAATCAGTTAATACCTAGCATAAAATGCTCTACAAAAAAGGTATAAAAATACAACCATGGCAATATATGTAGAGGCTTAACCAAAATAGAGGTTGCATAAGTCTGAGTTTTTCCACCATACAAGATGATTTACTGAATAAATATAGTCTAAATACCCGTGACATTGGGCGCTGCTAGGGCTAAGGCTAAAACAACTATGTCTAGCAATAATTTAAGCAAAATGCTCTTGAAAAGCTGTTATTCAAAGAGCTCAGCCTGTAATTGCTCCTCACCCAACAAATAAATGTGAAGAAGTAGAATTACAAAACAGAAAATAGCCCCCAGCTTTGCGTTTAAAATAGCCTTATGAAATAATGCAGCATCCAAAAATCAAACTGCTGTGCAGCCTGCATTTTATACAGGCGCTACACTATTTGTTGTCCTATTTAATGGTATTATGGGAACCATCATCAAAACCAAAACAACAAATTAGACCAATTATGTTCTTTCAGGCTACTACAATTTTAAAACAGCTTACGCCATTTTTTACTTTCCTGGAAAGGAACACTTTCCCACAAATCAGTAGCAAAAGAGATTTAAATACAGACATATTTGCGTAATAAAACAAACGTTAAACAAAACTTCTGAATATATTCTGCAGCTTTTGAAAATTCAGCTTTTGAAAATTCAGCAGACAAACAAGGTACTGACTATGTTTGGTATTACACCAAACTGCAGTTTGTTTGTTTAACAGCAAAACCTAAATTATCAAATGTTCATTTGAAACTGATTTCCAAAGGACTATTTGCACTATGATTTGCTATTACATATGATTTTATAAACCATAAGTATGGCCATTGTTCCACCAAAATGAAAGCAGGCAAGTTGGTGGCCCTGAAATTAAGGGGTGTCTTACATTCGATGGTGTCTTACATTTGATGAAATACGGCAACTACAGTTTTGTATTATGTGTGTCCTTGCTAAGAAATCTACTTTTTGTGGCCAAATAATCTGGTCTGGGTAGATTCTACCCAGCTATCTCGCACGTAATGTTGTTTCCTTGGACTTCTCAACCAAGCAACTGAATAGGTATAAGTTGACCCTTTAGGGGAGCTGAGTGGGCAGAATTGGAGCTGGCAGAATGGTGACATCAGATCTCCCTCCTCAAGATACTTAAGAGACCTACTTTTTTGTTAATTCAGCAGCTGGTGGCAGCTAACGAATTTGGTGGGGAAAAAATCAGGATAGGTAAAGTCCCAGTGGTAAAATTAGGGCAGCCCAAATCCTACTTATGCTTGAGTTAAGGGCTCCAGTTTACACCTTGGGAGGGCACCAGGATACAGCACAAGAACTGTTTAGCTTATTAATACTGGGGGGGGGGGGGGGGGTCTTAGCTATTTTTAATAGAAAAGTGGTATTGAAATGTTTTAAATAAAATCAAAATTATTTTTGCCCAGGGTGGGGCAAGGTTTATACTTGCATGCATACTGAGAGCCCTGTGCCTCAGTATTCAAAGTTCTGCTCTTGTTGTGTCTCACAACATATAGATCTTTTGTTCCTGTATATAGTTCTTATCCCAGTCCTACCTTCTTTTTCTGAGGTTCCACTTGATATTTTTAGCATGTTTTAGCCTTGCTGCTTTCAAGCCTCTCCCAGATGGCTAGATCCTTGAAGGAATTTAAGCCTTTTATGACACACAGCCTTCTCACTTTACTTCAGTGTTCCCAGCAGTATACACTTCAAAACTACTTTTTAATACTAGAGTGGCTTAGGAATTATAGGCCCAACACTGCAAACCCACAGTACATAGCAACTTCTATTCATTTGATATTGAGAAGACTGGCACTATTTAGATTGCTCTTTGTTCTATGTGTATGCATACATATACATTAGAAACACAGGGAGATTTAGCACCTAGTTACTACAGTGATCAGCACTTTTGAAATATCTCAGATAGATGGAGTTTTTGATAGGCAATGACATCCTCTGTAGAAAATATACATTTGTGTTTCAAAGAGCTGCTCATACAGATTAAATCATACTTGACAACTTATCAAAAATATGCTGCTATGGGATATCATTTATTTTTCTGCTCCATACAATTTTTGCCTTTCTTTCTGTCTCTAAAGGATTTGCAGAATCAAGATGGCAAAGGACTGCAGTAAATATTTAAGTCTAAGAAGAAATATACCTACCTGAAATTATCTGGGTGTTTTAATAGAAAAATATAATGTTCTGACAGGGGCATTCTAATGTGTATTCCCCCCTGCCCCACGAATTACAGGGTTTCCTTCTAATTATCTTTAGTAAACACAATTGTGATATTTGTTTAACAAATACTGTCTTGATGCCAATAACAGGATTAATTACTGAGATTGAAAGTACTATCCATTGTGCTCCATATACAAACGGAGGCTTTTTAGTTCCCTGTTCCAATAGCAACACCTGTGCCCCCTTTACCAAAGGTCAGGGGGCCTCTATTTACTCACTGCATTTATATACTGCTTTCAACCAAGGTACTCAAGGTAGTTTACAATTTAGAAAACTAACAGAAAATAAAAAGATACCCCCCCCAAAACCCCCCCCCCCCACAAAGTAATAATACAGCAGAGTTGTCTCTGGCTTGTGGTGAACATCTTGAACGCCAATGGAATGAAATATCTGGCCTGTGCTTCTCCAGCCCATGAGGGCCCCTACTGGGAGGAAAGTGGAAATTAACAACCATTCTTTGCATGCAAGGCCTCTCTGGAACCCAGGCTATAATAATTAGGATGATTATTTATTATAATCAGTTAATTAATTAAAATGAATATATCCTTATGTATATATTCTGTATATATCCTTCTGTATATATGAGAGACACTCAATATGGCTTACAAAAAGATTCTCAAAGTAAAATCACATTCAAATCTAGCCTAGAAACAGAAATAATAGTGTCCTTATAGAGCCAGGATTATTCGGTTGTATTTCTTGCCATTGCCCCTTTTCTTCTCTAGCTTCATATGGAACAGCAGTTCTCACTGAACTGAACAGTTGGGTCATGCTCAGCCTGTGATGGAAGCAGACTTCCACTGCTGGCAGTTGCCTGGCAGCAGGTCTTCTTACTACATTTGCATGGCACTTTCAAGTATACAAAGCACTTCTAGGGCTGGCCCTAGATATTTTGTGGCCTGAGGCAAAGAACAAGATGGTCCTCCTCCCATTCCTGATATAAAAACTGACTGAACTGGCAGATGAATCTTACTTCTATACAGACGATGGGAGAGCATCCTCCACTGCACCTGAAGGCAGCATGTTAGATTAGCTGTGCAGAGAAGATCGCATGGTGCACCGTTTTCTCCTCTGGCACCTAGCTGCCACCTACCAGCATTTGCTACCTAAGGCGACCAACTCACTCTGCCTAATGGTAGACCAGCCTTGAGCACTTCATTTGTATTGTCTAGATACAATCCCCTGACAACAATCCTGTAAGGTAAGTCAGTATTATTATCCCACATAGCACAGATGGAGGGAGGTCTACCCTAAGGTTTGGGGAGAGTGACATGCCTAAGTACATCTACCAAGTTCATGGCAGATGCGAAATTCAAATCAGAGACATCCCAATTTGTAGCTCAGTCTATTATTACTTTGTTATACCAGCTCTCTAATATTTTAATTAGACATTTTTACTTGAATCAAACACTTCCAATGAATAACTGCCCATTATATTTTATTAGTTCTTAAGAATACAAGGGAGGTTTTGGGTGGGTTTTTTTTAGTATACTGTAGAAAATAATTTGCTGCACAATGACCATATCTGCTAGTGGGCACAACATAGCTCTAAATTGGCATTTATTTGAGTTAAAGAAAAATGATTAATTGGCAAACCCCTTTGGAAAGATAGCAAGGGGGGAAACAGAGTTTAAGCCTTTTTTGTTTTAATTCTATCCACTTATATGAAATGCACAATAATGGACACATGCTTAAATTATGCACACAAAGGATATTAGGCAGCGAGACATCTGAGATAAACTAACATAAAAATCTTGGCTGCAAACCAAAGTGGAGATATATTCACACAAGTCTGAACTTTTCCTGCAGCAGGAGTTTTCTATTTATTTAATATGAGCATTTTGCCTCTTCAGCAGAGCTACCACAGTAAGAATTTCAATAGAAGGACAAGCAATTCCACCCACATGTGCATACCTGGTCCGTTGTTTTCAATTTTAAATTACTGCATTCCAACTTTCTTACAAATATTATGTCACTCTCTATGCATATGAAGTTATGGGAGTTCGTTTCTGTCACAAAAAAATACTTAACAGAAATACATTTCAATTTTTAATGTTCAAGTCCAATATTGGAAAAAGTAATCAATGGGGCACACGGCTTTTTTAGCATTTAAACTCTTTAATGTACTATAATTTGTCCTTGTTCTCCTGCTAGTAGATTTTTCTAATAGTTCTTATGTATGACACTATATCAGTCTCTTCACCAATGACTTCAACCACAATCTTCCATGCAAGCAGAAACATCTATGCTTGTTTGTTCATCTTCTCTTGCATCTAACTCTTGATATCTACTCCACCTGTGTAAGAGCTACCTTAGGAAACTAAGACTCCAGCTCTTGACTAAACTTTCTGAAAAACACTGAAGGATAACTAACAGTTGATTATTTATCCTCCAGTGGTTTAAAGCCCCCCAAAGAACTCAAAAGTTCACAATTTTTCAATAAAAAATGAGAAAATAATAAGCATTCCCAATTTAAAGAAAATGCCACTTTTGACACAAGTTATTTTCTTTCTCCACTTCAAGGTACCCTGTTAAAACTATGGGCAGTATCCAACTGTGTTGTTCCTTTAGCACAAGTGATGTGCTAGCGGAAACTAGGTTCTGAACTATCTGCAAGAGAAGAATCCAACTAAAGTTACATTTGTTCAAGCAGTTGTGCATTATGCTTGTACAACCAACTGTGCAACCAACTGTGCAACCAATTGTGCAACCAATTGTACAACAGCTTGAACAACGTGTTGCTCAAGTGTAATAAGCAATCGCATCTGCAACACAAAAAATCAGCAGAGCTCCGCAAGCACTATTTGAGTTTGCAGAATGAACCATTGGATAGTGCCAATTACTTCAAAGCCCCATAAAATAAGGTTGCTACCACCAAGACTATCACATACAGCACATCATCCTGGAGTCTTTTGTGTTTTGTTGATCAACATATGCATTTTAAAGAAGGCCTACATTCAAGCACCTCATTCTTTAAAAATTATCTAATATGTTGAAAGAATTCAACACGTTAAAAATAGTGATAGGTAAACTTTAAAATCTTGACTCTCCTTTGAGATGGGCATTTATAAGTCCCTGAAGTCATTTTTAGTTCCTGGGTTGGGAGAACTTTGCCAGTATTCCTAGTTTAAAAAAGAAACATCAGAAAGGAAGACAGGAAAGCAAATGAAGTGCACATTCATATTATGAGTGCAATCCTGTATACATTCCCTCAGAGTGCAATCCTGTATACATTCCCTCAGAAATAAGCCCAACTGAGCTTGTTTTCACAACACTACAGTCTACTGTAGGGTTTTTAACCCATGCTGAGGCTGCTGCCATTTTGAAACCCCAGTTAAAGAGCTGTCATGTCATGCAAACTTTGTGAATCTGGGTTGTGCAAGGGTTAAACCACTCTCACAAAATCTTCACTAACAGGATTTGCACAACACAATAACCCCCGCATCAGGGTTGCATATGCAATTTGGTTCCTGTAGAGTGTTGTCTAGGCTGACCATCTGAAAAGGAGGACAGGGCTCCTGTAACTTTAACAGTTGTAGAGAAAAGGGAATTTCAGCCAGTGTCATTTGTATGCAATTAGTTCCTGGTGAAATTCCCTCTTCATCACAACAGTTAAAGTTGCAGGCACTATACTAGAGTGACCATATACAAAAGAAGGCAGAGCCCCTGCAACTTTAACTGTTGTGGTGAAGAGGGAATTTCACCAGGAACTAATTGCATACAAATGACACTGGCTGAAATCCCCTTTTCTTTACAACTGTTAAAGTTACATGAGCCCTGTCCTCCTTTTCAGATGGTCAGCCTAGTGTTGTCTGAACCTGGTCATTGTGTTCAATGGTTCTGAATTAGTGTGGATGGCCCGAACTGGGTTGGGATCGGACTAAAGTGCTTTGGGGTGCTTCAGACCAGTTCGAAGGATTCAGAGGCCCTGTCAGGAAATGGCCCTTTAAAGCCACTATTGTGTGCAACATAGATCTATGAGATGGAGCCACCGTCGTCAGTTAAAATAGCGGCTCCCATGGAGGAGCGGATGGCTGCCAAGCATGAGAAGATGGGTCCTGTAAATCCCAGGCATAAGCAGCAGGTTGCCGAGATGGGTTAGAGAGTGTTTGGGGGGCGAGTGTGGGGATGGGGTCCTGCAATTTCCCTCGGCCTCATGTCTGGCTGATCCAGATCTAGATCAGAAGCGATTCAGATCTGGATTGGGTCCGATTAGGGACGAGGCAGATCAGGGCCGATCCACCATCCCCAAATCAGCCTCCAACATGCCTTAATATACACAGGGATTTTTATTTTATGCATCTTAAATAAAAGCTATAAAATGCAGTGTCTAAGTGTATGTATTGATACCAGACCTCCCCATCCCTATCATTCTGAGCCATAGCTTCACCAGGTAGCCCTAGCCTCTGCTTCTCAGTCTCACCCCATTTGCAATAATACTGGCCTACTGTACAAGGTTCTTGTAGGGATTATTGAGAATGTATGTGAAGTACTTTAACCATTTAGAAAAAGTATTTTAAATACTAAATATTAACATGCGCCCTTTTCTGCATGTTAATTTACAACAATAAGGTCACTTAGCAATGCTAGCTCTAAATACTGGTCCTGGACAGTGGGTAAAACATGGCAAGAAAGAATTTCGAACACTGTTGTCTACACTGACTTGTGGCGGCTCTCCATGCTTTAATCGGAGTCCTTGCCAGCCTTAACTACAGGTGCCAGGGTTTGAAGCTGGGATCTTCTGAACTCAAAGTATGTGCTCTATCACTGAGCTTATAGCTCTTTTCTAGTGCCAGGCATTAGATTAACCTTTCCCAACCTTGAGCCCTTTTGTTGTGTTGGGCTGCAATTCCCATCATTCCCAGCCAGCATGGTCAGGTGAAAGCCTGGAGAGCCAATGGTCATGTTGGCTGGGAATGATGGGAGTCCAACATATCTGGAGAGTACCAAGGCTGCTCTGGAGCTTCCTAGGCTTTGCCTATAGTTATCCGTAGTCTTAAAATCCTCCTTTTGGATTGTTTGCTCAATTAAAAATAATTCTCTTCACATGTACAATTTAACCTACAATTTGTACTAGACTGCATGATGAGATAAGCAAATTTGTATTCTAAAATAGGTAACAAAGAACACAGGAACCTGCCTTAAACTATTGCTTGGGACTATGAATCCATCTAGCTCAGTTGACACTGACTGGTAGTGGCTCTTCAGGTTTTTAGGCAGGAGTTTTTCAAGCCCTACCTGGAGATGCTAAGGGGTTCAACCTGGGATCTTCGGCATACAAAGCAGGGGCTCTACCATTTTGCTACAGCTCTTCCCCAAGGTTTGAGACATGGTTAACCCTGCATTCGATTGATTTATTTTTGCAAAACTTGCTATCACAATAGCAAGATAAAAGTTATGACTACATTATGACAACAATTTTATGTTGGGGTGCCTCTACAAGAGCAATTTAAAGCTCTTTCAAAGCGCATTACAAATTTTACCTCTACAAGAGTGGAGCGCAAATCAGAGGTTGAGGCGCTTTCTATCTCCGATTATTCGCATTATCGAATGCGCGTTAAATAGCGATTTAAAACTTACCGCAGGAGTTAAAGCGCCTTATGGCCGTGTAAACATGCGATTCTCCGCATGTAAACAACTTTAAAGTGTGTTTCATACAGCCCATAATGTGCTTCACTGCCTCTCGTGAATAGGTATTAGGAGTAAATGCGCTTATCCGTATATGCGCATAATCGAGCAACCGGGCATCAAAGCGAAATCTGGTAGAGGGGACCTTGGCCATGTGGTTCATGTGTCTTAAGTCTCATTTCCTATAGTTTATCCTTAAAAGTATAATGTAATATAACCAGGGACATTTTTATGATTAAATCAAGAGAGGAGTTAGAGAGAGTGAACAATTTCATGTCTTTACTGTAGAAACTGTTTGTCTAGAGGCAGTTTCCTATGATATCAGCACAATAGCACATCTGCTTATATTTGGATGTCTGTATCCTGGCAACAGAAAAATACATCCTCCTCCCATCCACCCCATTGAAGCATGTTAAATTACAGAAGTCTGCAAAAGCATGGCATCTACAATTATTCTGCACTGCAGATTTCCTCTTGTTCTTGTTAGTAATTAAATGTTCAAACATATTTGACTATCTTTAATTTAGAAGAAATGAAGTAATTCAGGTTTCTGTAAGCCACCCTGTAAATTACTGCTGTTGTGAAATGTACATGGAGGAGGTAAGGACCAGCTCAGGTTCACTACCCTGAGGTTTTGGTATATTTGAAGTTTCTTTTTTAATGCTTACTGGAGTCATAAATATTAATAACCATATGCAAGCAGAAAGTGCCACATTCAACAGCAGTTGTAATTGTGAATAAAATTCCATTAAATATAGCATTCAAAATAAACTTGTATATGTGAGCTTGAGCATCTGCCCTGAGGCTTATACCAATTGTCAATTTCTTAAAACCAAAGAATTAACATATATAGTGATGGACATATGATTTTGGATTTCAATGTGCAACTAGGTATGTTCATGCACAGGGGCATCCTGTAATTCCATGTGACAGAAGCTACATTCAGATGGAAAGCTAAATCATACTTTGCTTTAGCTATGATTTCTTGAATCAGCCAGAATCTCACTTGAAGATAATCAGAGAAACCATGGTTTATTTCACCTAATGTTGGTTTGGTGTCCTCCCACCTCCTCTGAAAATACTTAGCTGCAATACCAAAATACTTTTAAACAACGGAGCACTGGCAAGTCTGCATTGCATTTCCAGTTCTCTTGCTATTGGGCAGATGCAAAAATGTTTTCCTCCTCAGATCATCAGACGTCTTTGTCAAGTCTCTGAACCCCAATATTCCCCACCCCAAGCAACACACAGTCCTAAAGCTCCTGTTAACCCAATCCTCCCTCAAAATATCTGTCCCACTGTGGCCACTTTTTACCAACACTGCACAAGCAGAACAAGTGTCAGCAGTAACTTGGGTCTTTAGGATAAAACGGTGATGGGTAGAGGATGTTGTAGAAACAGAATTTGGCAGGAAGTGAAGGGTGGCAGTGATTGGGGGAGACTTTAGATCAAATTATGCAATTGCATCTGTTAAACTGTTCTAATAGTTTGCATGTAGTTTTGCCATACATCCCTTTTTCGATGTGAATTTTTTCTCCCTCACAGGCTTCTACAGAGCTAGACAGCCAGACAAGAGAGGGAAGGCTTGTCAAAGTGGAGACTGACATGGAAAAGAGCTATTGCCAAGGACAGACAGGATAGACTGAGAGGTCTGTGAAAGAGGTAGTAGAACTCTCTTAGGTACATGAATGGTTTTGATGTCTAGCCACTCTAATCTCATGTTGTAGTGAGGTGGATGGGCTGGAGTGATGCAACATGAAGACACCATGTTGAGTTTGAATTTATAGTAAACCACAATGAACACAAACAGAGATTCACAAGCTAACTTTAAACAGTATAATATTGTCCCTATAATAGAGAGACAGTATGGTGTAATGACTAAAGTATCAGACTGGGATTTGAAAGATCTGGGTTCTAGTCCTGACTCAACAATGAAGCTTACTGTGTGATTTTGGACCACATATTGGCTCAATTCGGACAACACGCTGAGCAACGGTTGTTGAATTACCTACTGAGGGTGGGTGGAAAAGGTGGTGATCTACAGACAACACGCTGCAGCAGGTGCAGCAAGGAATCGGCAACCACACCGGTTGCAAATAGCGTACTCGGCTCTGACTGACAGCTCGGCCGCCATTTTCCCTGCTTACCGAACTCCACTAGTCCTCCAGCAGGTATCCCAGAAGGCACTGTGGCCGAAAACCATGGGCGCCGCCATTGAAGCCGATGCAGGACACGCCTCCCAAACCCCATTGGCTGCCTCAGTCAGTTGGCGGAACTCAGCAGCTTCGGGCAAAGAGGCAGCCAGGATGAATGGCAGCACCAATACAACATTCGCACCCCACGCCCAGCACTGCAATTCCAACGTTGGCACCCACGCCCCAGCCCCCTCCCTCCTAGAGCATCTTCCGCACACACAGGAAAGCAAGCAAGAGTGGGGTGGCATAGAAAACTTTATTCAGCAGGGAGACCAGACATGGGCAATAAGGCACATGGGCACCACTATGCCAGGGCAGAACCTACAGAGAGGACAGTTGCCCCGGGAAGGGAGGAGGCGGCTGGAAGGCACAGCGGTGAAGAGGGGACAGCCGAGGCCACGCCCCCAGGGAGCCAAGCACGGAACCTGCCAAGGGGATGTGATGGAAAGGGGCAGCATGCCAGGAAGAGATGCCAGTCCACAGATGGAACTCCACACCTCTTCTGGCCTTATAGCCATAAAACTGGCAGTTCTGATGAAGCCTTACTTCATTTAAAAAAATTCCTCAAGGTGCTCACTGAATGTCACTTTTGGTTTTCATTCCCTTAATCCTGCATTGCACCTGCCGGAAGAGGGGACTAGCCTTTGCTTAGCTCCACACTCCCCATCAAGCCAAACATTCCTTCAAACCCTTCTGCAGATTCCTCAAGAAGGTTCCAAGAGGTGCATGCTATTATCCCTAATGAACAATGAATGAGCAATACATGGATGAGAAATAACCCTTATTCCATTCCATTCCTTCATCAAAACCTGAAGGGATATAGTAATTTCAATTATTTTGCTCTAGATTCTAAACACACTGCACAGATGTGGATGGAAACCTTCATGACTTCTGAATTCATAATCACCAACATATTGCAATTATTTGAAGATGTAAATACTTGTACATTTCATACGTTAAAAAGTGTGGTGATCCTTTTCAGGTGTTCCTGAGGACAGGTATATGTATGTATTTTATCACAACTGTGGAACAATAGATTTCATAAACCAGTAAAAGAGGTGGACAGTCAATTTTAGATTACAGCACTTCATCACTTCAGACTACAGGTAGGATCTAACATAACTGAGATGAGATATAACCTAGCTTTCTCCCAGATATTAATTTTCTAGGTGCATGGCATCATTAATAGATTTGTATGGATGGACATTAAACCAACTGAGTGTCTCCTTCAGTTTGATGTGGTACAACATAGGAACAGGTTTAACTCCTATTTGCTATTTAAGAAAAGCAGCCAGAGCAAGTGCTGCTAAGTCTCTTCAACTTCTGTATTGAAGACAACACTAAAAAAAAGCAGACACTAACTACAATTTAGAAAAAATGTATTATCAAAGCAGAAACTCTTCCATTTATTTAAAAATGTTGTTGTTGTTGGTTTCATATAATCAGCTTTCCCATCACCCATACAGTGATCTTAAATAGGAGCAAATCAATCAGTAGGTCAAACTTAAAATGTGCAATGAACAGAATTATATCTGTCTTTCGCTTGTGGTTTTTGATAAAGCAACATTAAAGCAGGAAGATTTTCTAAGCAAAATGGCATTATATTTTCTGATTTAAAGATATTGAGGCAAATTAACATTAGTAATATTAATTTGGCAATTACTTTATGTGTGCACATATCATACTTTCAATATAAAAGAGCACAAATGACCTTTTGAGTATCTCTATTAAATACAATCTTTCAACAGAGTTTTCCAATAAAGCAGAAGTTGAAAAGTTCAAATTCCATGGAAGGATTTTCTTACAGCAAACCAATAGAAGCTTTCACTGTTTAAATCAATTTACGTTAAAAACATTCTGCCAATAACTGACTCCCTATTAATTTACTACATCCATTTAACCTGAGCCTTAATTGATTTTCCTTTGATTAGACAATACAAGTCACAAAGACACTGTGACAGCTGAGGAATTTCCTTCATTCAGAAAAAAAGTTCATTAATGAGGGCCGGAATATTAAAATATTAATATCAAATCATATATATAGTAAGATTAGGACAGTTGATGTAGGATTATGAAAATATTATGAGACAATATTTCTAATTCATTCTTGTTTCCCAACAAGGGATGGATGAGAAATTAGTTTCAGTTCATTTTTTATCAAGATTTACCCAGTTCACACATTCCGAAATGAACATGGATTCAGATGCAATCTACAATTATAGTCCATACATTTCTGTGCTTGCAAACACAGACCAAAGTGTTTAACAGTATGCATACATTTGAAAAATGCACATGAAAAATGCATATTTTAAATAAAAGTGAATAAATGTACTTTAATCTATGGGAGAAGAATGTGTACATTTCAAAGATGCACACAACTGATGCATTCCTATAAAATGTACATGAAAATACACATGGATTTTCATGCATAAAGAAAGAAACAAAGCTCACAATCTGATATGGACTCAAGTCGCAATGAGCATCAAAATGGAATTCAGAGAATTTCAGCGAGCGCAAATTTTGCTGATTTACACATCCGTATTCCCAATCCTCTCTCGCCTTCTTTAGTAGAGTGGAGGACACATGACTCATTTTAAATAGAGGAATATAAATAGTAACAGTCCTATGCACTCACATCCCAGGTTCTGTATTAGGATTAGTGTTATTAATCTATTGTTCAGAAATTATTCTAACTCGACAACCAGACAAGTACTCAATTTCGACAATAACAACACAGGTTGGTTCACATGTAACCACTTGGGGTCATGTTTTTTGTCCTTGCCCCTCTCCTAAGCACACTCTACAATGTTGCTTCCAGGTTTTTGGCAAACCATAGTTTGCTATTATATCTATTCTGGGAAAATAGAATTTGTACTTGCCCTCCAAACCAAGGTGCCAAACCAACTTCAAAGTGTGGTTTGCAATCCTAATTCAGAACATAAATGCAAATTCAAGTTTGTTGGTTCAAATATAATGACAAACTACTGTTTGCTTCAAACCAGTTCTTAAATGGAGTGTGTGGAGGGAATTTATGGGATCAGGCTGACACAATGGCTGCATTCGGACAACACATTAAGCAACTGGGGAGGGGGGAAACAATCATCAGTTGTGTTGCTTATTGTGTTGTGTGGAGGGTAACATGCTGCTCACAAACTACTGATGGTATGCAATTCTGCCCAAATAAGCAACTGAGAGAAATAATTGGCTTGCAAGTTGTTTAGCTTGAAGCCAGTTGTTTAAGTGTTGTGTGTTAATGGCGTGTGGTGAGTGGGTTAAAACACAAGCCCACAGAGGCAGGCGGCAAGAGCGACTAAAGTGGCGGCTGGCACTCTGCTACAACTGGTGCAACTTGCAGAGGCTGCTGGGATAGAACTGGGAGGACTGAGGGAGGAGGGACGGTGGGGAGAGGGACGGGGGCTATGTCAGTCAAATGCCGGGTTGACTATTAGTCTACCCAATGCCAGCCCCAACTACCCACAGTTGTGTAGGAATATGTTGTGTGGGGAGTACCCACAAAATAACCAACTGTGAGTTCGCTACTCAACCCACCATTGACTAAAGTGTTGTCCGAATGCAGCCAATGTTTCCTGTTCCTGTGCAAATGCATAGCATGTGAATCTAAAAAGCACTAAATAATAAGAGTATTATTTAAGAGTGTTTGTGCAATAATGAATATGCTTGCAGGCTTATGTAATCTGAGCTTTTAAAATATTTTCCCCATTTCTAGCTTTAATTCTAGAATACACACACACACACACACACACACACACAAAACACAGGCAAACTATGCTAACAAAAGCTGCAGTTTTGATTAAAACATGTAAGCATAATTAATGTTGACACATTGAAAGGGACTTCCATTTAACACTGGTTAAATTATTTTCCTGCTTGCAGATGATAAAAGAACAGATGCAACACTCTCATAATGTGACATTGCTGGAATACTTTTGATATGTGAGAAGTTTTATGTGACTGATGGGCAGCTCAAAGGGCATGATGCTACAAGCCTTTGCTCATTATACAATAACTCGGTTGATTACACACCTTTAACAGCAAACTGCTAAAAAGAAATAAAGAAATCAGGACTCATTCACCTACAAAGACAGACAGATAATGCTGGGGGCTCCAGCATTGTGTCCATCGGCACCAATATGCCCACGGCATCCCTCCTGGTGCCAACCTGAGACCCTGCCCCTCCTGATTTTAATATTTTTTAGTTGGGAGACTATCACGTTGCAAAGCAAACTGCTGCCTTCTAGCACCACCTTTATTTTGCTTCATAAGAATAGTTTTGTGTTTTGAAGCTCAGAACCCACCTCTGCCTAGTACTTAGGTTCTTGGCCAAATTGCTTTTCTTTTAGTTTCACCAGTTTGGCTTCTGGAAAATTAGTATTCTGTGATAAGACATGACCATCATGGCAGGCCTTTTATGAATTAACAACCCCTCAGAGCAACCATTTTGTGAGAGCACCCATGACATTCTCTAAAAATTCTACTGATCCAAAATATTTGGGGGGCCCTGCTGTAATGGTACTGAACAGTCAACTGATGGAACAAGGTTAAAATGTATTGCGACCACTTGGCACCATGTAGTCTTCAACTACTTCCAACCCAACAAAGGAACAACTTTCCGCAACCTTTTTTTTACTTCATAAAATGATCAGATTGCTGTTGAGTCATAGCTATGCATGGGTGTAATAATAATAATAATAATAATAATAATAATGTAGGGCAGCGTCTACGAGATCGTCAATATGCTGCATGGAAAGCAGACACCAATAGTTGGGGACTCAAAGGCCGAAGAAGAAACTTCATCAACATGTTGCTCTGAAACTACCACTAGTCATCATCACATGATTTTTTTTTTTTAAAATAAAGTTAAAATACAGGCAACAAAAAAGAAGAGCATCCATATTAAACACAAGATCACTGATTAAGTGGAAAATGGAAATTCACTGATTACAGTCCTTAGTATATCATGGGAAGAAAATGTGGAACAATTACCATAAAACAATCTTAAGAGAAAGTCACTGTCTGTTGAGATAGTTTGATTGCAAATTACGTAGCTAACGATAGTCCATATATGCACATCTGATCAGAAGCTTGAAAACCAGATTAGAATGTAGTCAGAAGCTTGAAAGCAGGCTCCTGTACAAAACATTACATTTTGTAACTTCAAATTATATTATTACCAACAGAATTATAGATATCAGCAAACACAAAATTAATTAAATTCAGGTATATTTAATGTGTGTGTGAGTGTGTGTGTGTATATATATATATATATATATATATAAACACTGCAATTTCTTTTAAAAAAATAAAGTATGCAGAAAAAATGCTAATAAATAACTACAGGGTTTAATATTATTTGTCAGCATATGTACTACAGTCTTGAACTTTAGAGCACTTGCTTACAAAAGAACTACATTAAAATCCAATGTTAAGGATGTCAAACAGTGCTGGTTATAATTTTCTTAGGGCCATTGGGCGAGTCCTCCTCCCTCAGGCTGCCTCTACATGAGAGGTTTAAAGCTCTTTCAAGTCTCATTAAAATTTTGACCTCTACATGAGTGGAGCGTAAATCGGGAGTTGAGGTGCGTTATCTATTCGATTATGTGCATTATCGAATGTGCGTTAAATAGTGAGTTTTATTTTGCTGCGGCCCGTTAAAGCGCATTTTGACTATGTAAACAAGTGATTCTCCGCTTTAACTACTTCTAAAGCGCATTTCAAACAACCGGTAAGGCCACCAATTGTGCGTTCAATTACCTCCCACGTACAGTCATTTACCATAAAGCGCTTCCGAGAAGATGCGCATAATCGGAGAACCAGGCGTCAAACCAAATTCTTGTAGAGGGGGTCTCAGTGACTCTATCTTCTCACTCCCATTGTCACCAGCTGCTATTGCTCCTTCCCCTCTTTATCATCATTGCTAACACCTGCTAGCTTGACAGAGAGCCAATAAGCAAGTAGGAAACAGTACCTGCTGCTCCTTCTTCTCACCACCACTGTTGTCTAGGTCAGAGCAAGAGGCAGGTGAGCAAGAAGGCTGCACCAGTGAAGAGGAGGAGCAACTCCAGGGGGCTCTCACCCGTGGGCCACTGCTGCACGGTGGGTCCTGACCAGGGCTCCTTGACCATGCCTCTTTGATGCCAGCCCTACTGCCAAACGTAGGGAGGGCAGTTTGAGAGTTTATGGCGTAGCCCCAGGCCATACTGCACAAAAAGGCATTGTCCTCGTTAAAGATTAAAAATTTATATATTGAAATCATTTAAAAAACGCTACTATATTTTGTCCAGCCCCATCCATAATACACACAAAGTTTATATATAACCCAGAGTTCTGAAAAAATAGAGGCCTATTGATTTCCATCATCATCACTTTAATCTGTATGATGTTTTTCCACACAATGTGCTGATTGAAGTGGCTCGCAACACAAGAACAGCAATACAAAAACAAAAATGCATATCAGTTCATCAAAATACAATTTCAAAATACATCACTGCAATAACAACCTGATAATCTATTACACTAATAGTGACATTATAACATTTTAAATTCTTCACGAAATAGACAGTATTAAAATACAGTATCAATTCAATATGATTGATCCATAAGGCATAAGCCAGAGCCAAATACACCAAACCTTTTCAATACAACCAGCAACCAGTTCCCCAAAAGGCGCCAAATGCAGGAAATGGCAACCAGGTTTCTTACAACCTACAGCAGCTCTTCTCTCCCTTGCTCCACTCACTTATTCTGGTGCAGCTCTTAAGGATTCAGCAGAAGCAATGGAGTGAAATATAGTCTCTTCCCCTCTTGTGTGGATGTTCTCCTGCTGCTTTTACGTTAAATAAGCAAATGTAGCAAACCTAATTAAACCATATATTGTAGCACTGTAAAGATCCCAATATTTCAGAAATCGAAGCAACCACAAAATGTTTAAAAATTACAAGATGGGAGGAGGTTATGACAATGAGGATCAGCTATCTTAGAGCATTCTTTTTAAAAACTGCAATTTGTATCATGACCTATATCTTGTGTGTACACACAAAATGCATGCCATAATAAATCGATTGCTTTTCTGTTCCAGTATTATGTTTACATATCTTTCACGATTTTTTTCTTTTTAAAAAAACAGGTATGAGAAAGAAACATGTTGCTTGGCAACAAGTCAAACTCATGCTCAAATCACTGATTTTAAAGAAAAACACCATAGTGCAAAATTACCAGATGCCTTAACCCAAAGCATGCTAGCATCAATGATACTCTTTCACTCAGTTCCATATTATTTTCATCTGTCCAATTCGACACAAGTGGAGCAACAGTACTACTAAAAACCAATTTACATGACTACAATTCATTCAGCCCACGCAACTGCTTTTGCTTTCATCTGCATAGACTGAACATGTGTATGGCAAACTGACAACTTGCGCTCCATCAATGTTATGTGAATGTGTAATAATTGTCATAGTAAGATACAAACATAGGCAATGGATGCTTATGGCACTCAATAGAAAGACATACACTCGTCATCAGCATAAGATGAAAAAGTTTTCATGGACTGGAAAAGGCCCTCAAAATGGCCAGTTAGACTGCCCCCAGTTCCAAAGGAAAAGTGTTTGTCTGTCCCTGGCACCTCCAAATCAGGTAGCCCATGCTGCAAAAGACCTCTGCCAAGAACCTTGAGAGTTGCTGCCAGCCTGAGAAGACGCCACTTGGCACAAAGGGCAAATAAGCTGACCTGGCAGAAAGCATCCTCCTATGGCTCTGTGTTGATAACTGCAGATAAAGAGTTCTGCTGTATCACCAACCAAACTAATCTGCACCCCAGTTAAATCGTACACTTCGTAGATTGCAATTAAGCAGCCTCCCTCAACCTGGTGGAGAAGCATGTATTACAGATGTAATGTTAGATTCACAGAATCACAGAATAGTAGAGTTGAAAGGGGACTATAAGGCCTACTCCATGCTCACTGCAGGAATTCACCTTAAAGCATACCTAACAGATGGCTGTCCAGCTGCATCTTGAATGCCTCTAGTGTGGGAGATCCCATGATCTCCCTAGGTAATTGGTTCCATTGTCGTACTGCTCTAACAGTCAGGAAGTTTTTCCTGATATCCAGCCGGAATCTGGCTTCCTGTAACTTGATCTCTTTATTTTGTATTCCCCAAAGAAGTGAGAATTTCAGGAACTGCAGCTTCTCCCATCACTTCCCCCAATGCTCAGATGTTTTGGCCTCCAAGTCCCATCAGCCCTAGCCAGCATAGCCAATGGTGAGGGATCATGGGAGATATAGGCCAAAACACCTGAAGGGCACAAGTTGCCTCTCCCTGCTACATCCTCCCTTCCAACTTGCTGCTACACCTTATATTATTATTCAAACTCAATTCAATACTTGTTACACTGAAGTGGAAGGAAAAGCAGAAATGACTCACTTTTCTTTAGCTACTTCTATTATAATGTGTGCAGTCTTACTTGTCAACGATCTACAGACCAAAAATGCAGAGATCCCACTTCACAAATTACAGCAGATACAGAGATGTAAGTCATTTCTACTTGTTTTCTGCTTGATGTAACTTATGAACTAGATCTGTAGCTTCAAATATCAATACATAAGTTCAATAAAATCAATGGGGTTTGCTTGTATCGTTGTAGATATGTATGAGATTGGAATTACCAGTCCCAATGAAATCAGTGAAAGCAACACCACAAAACTCAGACATTGTTCTCTAGAAAATAAGTGCTTTAAGGTAGAACATATCTATTCTTCTACATCCATGATGATGCTATAGAACACTGCACTATAATGGTCTTGCAAGCCCACCAACTCAGTACTCAAAGCAGATATGTTGGTGACCCAATTGGTTTATCTTGGTTATGGCCCTGGTCTAGTTCTGCAAACATGGTTTATGAATACAAGGTAGAATACCGAGAATCCAAAGCATATACATAAAAGAGTGAGACTCTGCAAGAAGGGAATTACTTCTTAGCTTAGTGCATAGCACATCTTTGGTATCATTTATAAATCCAGTAATATTGGCAAGGTAAACAGGTACTGAGAGAAACTTTAACACAAATGCACACACACAAACACACACACACACACACACACACACACACAGGATATCTTTAATTATCCACTTCATAGAACTTCAGTCTCATTATTCCTTCATTAGAACAGTTAAAAAGCTTTGAAATTGGTTTAAAATCATCACTGCAAACATCTATTAACAGTGCAAACCTATACCTGTCTACTCAGAAGTAAGTCCTGTTCAGTTTAATGGGACATACTCTTAGGGAAGTATGTATAAGATTGTAGCATAAATATATTTACTATTCATGTAAATGAATTTAAACTTTGGATTTTAAAAGTGTGGCTCGAACATTAAAAAAAGTTTCCAAAAATAAGGTTTTTATTGGCATTGTTATTTACAAGGGAATCCAAGCTTTCCCCTAGATTTTTGCACAAGTACATAGCCAATAAATCATGAGCTTCTGTCTCAAAAATTGTGTTCTGCATAATGACAAATCTATATGGTTTCCATCAAATCTTTCTTTCAAATCTACTTGTGCAACTCTAGCATGTATAGGTTCAGAGTCAAGGATAATTAAAGAATAATCTGCATTTCATTTCCATATGACAAAGAACTAATATTCAAAATTGAAAAATGATATTGTGCAGTACATGTAATTAGAAGTGTTAATGGGATTATAGTTAGATCATTTTTTTAATGTCCCACATTTTCTAGGAGTGAGAATAAGGAAAGCTGAAAGGTAACAAGAATCTTTCATACAATTATTATTCTCAGTGTGGGTATCTGAATTAATGGACGTTCAATGATATTTCAAGGGAAGGTTGTATAGAAAACAATGATAATTGGCAACTCCATTATTTCATGAATTTTTCACAAGCAAAACATAGTATCCAACACAGACTACCCATGGAAATTCTGGTGGAATAGTTTTCCATTCCCCTTGGATCCCTCCACATACATCCCAAATCTGCTCTGGAGAGTTGGGGAAGCCTCTGGACCAAATCTGAAGGATGCCCTGGAATGCAGGGGGGGATAGAGAGGATGTGAAAATCCTGTCAGGCAAGTTAGTTTTCCATTGTGATAGCAATGGCTAGATTCTCATTGCACAAGCATTGATTCCCTCTAGTGCAACATCATTACTGCTAGCAGAAAGCTATCACTGGATGCTACTCATAGTACATTATAAATATATTAATTTATTTGTACAGAAAGACATTATCTCACTCAACAGATTGCCCCATGATCACCAATCTGATTGAACATTTACCCAAGTCGAAGGTATGCTCTGTCATCAATCCAGCAATCTAAACAACAAAGGAATTTAAAATACTGCACTGAAAACATAATCATGTCTACTTTGCTTCTTTGAACTATCATAAGACAGTGGCTACAGATTTTACATTTTTTTCTGCACAACTCAGCTAACATAATGTCATCCAAGTATAGAAAAAATATATCTTGATGGTTGTTTAGTTATTTCTCCTTTCAGGATGATTGATGAAATATTCAGGATAAGCTAAAGACAAGAAACTGTGCTACCAAAACAAAATTAAAACCATAAAATATAAATAAATAGAAAATGAACACACAATAAAAAATAAGTTAAAACACTGTCAAAATAAAAACCAGCAATGATAGTGTCCATGATCTAAGAAGCACTTGAGTATGTTTTTAAAACTGAAAAGCCTGAGAAAATAAAAATATATTCACCTGGCACCAACTAACCCTCTCTGGGGAGGGCATTTCACAACTGTGGCACAAACATGGAAGAGGACCTGTCCTTAGGAGCTACCCACATCATTTGGTGGAGGCACCCAAAGAAGGGCTTTCAAAATGATATTAGGTGTAGAAAATGGACTGGAAGCCAGTGCAGATGACAAAGCATTGGTATACTGTGACTGTATCAGCCAGTTCCTAATTTTGGACCAGCTGAAGTTTCTGAACCATTTTCAACAGCAGACTGACCCATTTGTGATGCACTGCAGTAATACAAACAGGAGGTTACCAGAGTGTGGACAACTAGGCTATCTAGTTGTGTGTAGCTAGGCTATCTCTGTCCAGATAGACATGTAGTTGGTACATTAGCCTGAGCTGATAGGCTAAGGCCACCTGTGTCTCCAGCAAAGGGCCTGACAAATCTGTCTATTGCAGTATGTGTCAATTTCTCCTGTTTTAAAAACTAATTTCATTGTGTCCCCTTTTTTTTGCAGAAGTTTGTAAATGTTTTTTTTTCTTTAAAAGATTTGGCAAAAACATGCAATTGTTTTTGTTCACACCCAACCCAGACAGCCTATCCAAGACAATCAAGGCCAATGTTTCTCAACACGTCATACCACAAAATGAGGATTATTCTCAACTCGGGGTTGTATACAATCGGTTGTGTCTAATGTTAATCTAACTTAAGTCCCATTCATTTCCAATGGATCTGCTCTAAGAAAGACTAACAATAGATACAACCCTCAGTGACCATTTTCATTAGGCAGAAATCTTTCATTTAGCATGCCAATAAAAGGAAGCATAGATTGTGATACAATTAAAGTAAAAGTAAAAACCAAACTACATTTGTGACTATATTTAATTAAGAGTCTAAAATGTTCTTCTATGAACTTCAAAAATGCCTTGATTCTTTAGCGTTTTGTGTACAAGAACACAAGGAAACCAATCCCTATAAGGAACTTTTAGATAATAGAAACAGAACTAGTACAGTGTAAAATTGTGATGCATGAATTTGAGTCTCAAAGATTTAGTAGGGGGGGAAGCAACACTGGCTGCAATCCTATATTAACTTACCTAAGAGTAAAGCCCATTGAACTCAGTGGGACTTGCTTCTGGATATTTATTTATTTATTTATTGCATTTCTATACTGCCCAATAGCCAAAGCTCTCTGGGCGGTTCACAAGGATTGTGCTCATAGACATTTTCCATGAGGAAATTAGCGACGATGGCGGAAAACTAGACTTGTATCCGACAAGACATGACATAGAAAACATCTTCGTTCCTATGGAGTGGCAATACTTGCAGTGAAGAAAGCTTTCTTCTCTGCATGCATTGCGTCTGCAAATTCGCGTCCAGCAGAACTGTTCAGGGTGGTGAGGGGTCTAACTCAGGCACCTTCCCCCCTGAACCCGATTGAACAGCCTTCTGCAGTTCGCTGTGATACCTTTAATGACCATTTCACAGATAAAATCTCTCGGATAAGAGCCGACTTAGACGCCATCATTATAGCAGAAGCTGACAGTGGAGTGTCCAGTAACTCCGCAAGTGGAATTACACTGGATCAGTTTCAGTTGGTGAGTACCGAGGATGTGGACAAGCTGCTTGGAAAAGTGAGGAGGAGGACTTGCCCTCTCGATCCCTGTCCTTCTTGGCTTGTCGTCCAGGGAGGAGATGCAGTTCGATCACATCTACAACGTATTATTAATGCATCTCTCAGGGAGGGGAGTTTTCCAACATGTTTAAAAGAGGCAGTAGTACGGCCGCTTCTAAAAAAGCCCTCCCTGGACCCTCTGGACCTTAATAACTATAGGCCAGTATCAAATCTTCCATTTTTGGAAAAGGTGATCGAGAGGGCAGTTGCCTCCCAACTCCAAGCAGGTTTGGATGATACAGATTTTCTAGACCCATTTCAAACTGGCTTCAGGGCAGGATATGGAGTTGAGACCGCTATGGTCGCCTCAGTGGATGATCTACGCCTGAGTATTGACAGGGGGAGTGTGTCCTTGTTGGTACTCCTGGACCTCTCAGCGGCTTTCGATACCATCGACCATGGTATCCTTCTGGAACGCCTGAGGGGATTGGGAATCGGGGGCACTGTGCTTCAGTGGTTCTGGTCCTATCTCTCGGGCAGGTTGCAGATGGTAATGCTTGGGGATCGCTGCTCTTCAAAGAAGGAGCTGCTATGTGGTGTACCACAAGGTGTCATCCTTTCCCCAATGCTGTTTAACTTTTATATGAAACCGCTGGGAGAGATCATCCGGAGGCATGGGGCGGGGTGCTATCAGTACGCTGATGACACCCAAATATATTTCTCTATGCTTTCGACAACATCGTCACCTAAGGATAGTGTGTCTCCTCTGAATGAATGCTTGGAGGCGGTAATGGGCTGGATGAGGAAAAACAAACTGAAGCTGAATCCAGACAAGATGGAGGTGCTTGCTGTCAAAGGCCACAACCTGGGTTTGGAGGTGTGTCAACCAGTTCTGGATGGGGTTACACCCCCCATGAAAGACTGTGTTCTCAGCTTGGGGGTACTTCTGGATCCGTCGCTCCAAATGACAGCCCAGATAGATGCGACGGCCAGGAGTGCCTACTATCAGCTGCACCCCTTCCTAGAGTTGGAAGACCTAAAGACGGTAGTGCACTCACTGGTAACTTTGAGGCTTGACTTCTGCAATGCGCTGTACATAGGGCTACCTTTGTGCCTAGTCTGGAAACTTCAATTAGTTCAAAATATGGCAGCCAGGTTGGTCACCGGTACACCTAGGGGTGACCGCATTACACCAGTCGTAAAATCACTCCGCTGGCTGCCAATTAGTTTCCGGGCGATGTATAAAGTGTTGGTTATTACCTTTAAAGCCCTACATGGTTTGGGTCCAGGTTACCTGCGGGATCGCCTTCTCCCGTATAATCAGCACCGCATACACAGGTCCTCTGGGAAGAATTTACTCCAGTCAGCCAGAACTAGGCTGACGAGTGTTACCCAGAGGACCTTCTCTTCTGCCGCTCCCAGGCTATGGAATGGCCTGCCAGAGGAGATTCGACAAATTAGCAGTCTTCTGGAATTTAAGAAAGCCGTGAAGATTGCTCTCTTCCGGCAGGCCTACCCAGTTTAATTTTAAGATGTTTTTAATAATGTATTGTTTTTATCTGTTTTAATGGTTTATCTATTTTGTTGTTTTTATATTTGTATTTATTGTTGTTCCCCGCCTTGATCTGGATGGAGAGGCGGGTTAGAAATTAAATAAATAAATAAATAATAATAATAAAAAAAGTTATTCAAAGAAGGTTCAGCTAGATCGAGTATAATTGTTGGAGAACAATTCTGCATTAATGCAGAACTATATCTAGCAAACTGGTCAGTTGACTTACTGACTCTTAAACAAAATATATGGGTTGTATACTGTCTAAGTCAGGCTTAGAGTAGACCCTAGGAAATCAATGGGAAAAGTCAGTCACGAGTAACTTAGGTCCCATTGATTTCAATAGATCTATTCTAAGCATGACATCCAGGTCCAATTCTATATATTTAGCATAGGAATCTAAATCTTTCTAAAATAAATTAAAATTGAAATTATCAAATCATAAGTGTCAAAGTTTGTAATGCAGTAAATTTGAGAAGCAGAATTCAAACATAATTTTTCTGCACATATATAGTCCTAAATCTTTCTATGCTTCCTATGAATGTAATGTCTGATCAGCAATCCAGCCATGGGAGCTCAATTTATGCATGGAATGTCATTGTGCAGATAACCTTTCCCCTTCATTTCTATGAAGGAACAGAAATATTTATTCATGCATATTTGTGCTTCTTCTACATAATTTAGTATAGTCTCTCATACATACAAGATACATACAAACTTGAGCATACGTAACTCTTTGGAGAAGAGCAGCTATCTACAAATGCTAATAATTGAGAATATAATTTTATATATTCCTAAAGCAGGTTCCTTTTCTCTCTCTCTTATAAATTAAGTTTAAGTAGTTCCATGTAGCATACTGTTAAATTCCTCTATCTTTCTTGTTATGGTCTTCCAGAATTAAATATCTGAAATCCTATGTTGGAATTTATTAGGGGTGTGCATCGGATCGGATCCGATCCACGATCCGAATCCGATCCGACCCAAAATCGGGAAAATCCGATCCGATCCGATCCGATCCGGCCAACCTCCGATCCGATCCGATCCGATCCGATGAGGTCCGATCCGGATCGGACGCCATTTTGAATGCTTTTTCCCATAGCCAAGTATTGTTTTACAAAAACGCCTATAACTTTTTCATTTTTAAAGATAGAAGGATGAAACTTGGGGACATTGTAGACTGGTTAGGGATAGTTATCTGTGAGAAATTTCAGAAAGATTGGTGCATGCGTTTTGTGGCAATTAATTTTTTAATAAATACCCAGGAATGCTTATAACTTTGTCATTTTTAAAGTTACAAACATGAAACTTTGCCACATTGTAGGAGGTACCTTGGGACCTATGTGTGTGAAATTTCAGAAACATAGGTGCTTGCCTTGTGTGGCAATTAATTTTAGAAAAATGGGTAGTAGTGGGGTAAATACAGTTACGCCTCCCATTTTTTTATTTTTTAAGATACAAACAGGAAACTTGGGCACATTACAGATACCACTTTCCTTGATATGTGAGTGAAATTTCAGAAACATTGGAGCTTGCCTTGTGTGGCAATTAAGTTTTGAAACAATGAGGAAAGAAACACCTATAACTTTGTCATTTTTAAAGTTACACACATGAAACTTTGCCACATTGTAGGTGGTACCTTGGGACCTATGTGTGTGAAATTTCAGAAACATAGGTGCTTGCCTTGTGTGCCAATTAATTTTAGAAAAATGGGTAGTAGTGGGGTAAATACAGTTACGCCTCCCATTTTTTTAGTTTTGAAGATACAAACAGGAAACTTGGGCACATTACAGGGAACACTTCACTTGATATGTGTGTAAAATTTCAGAAACATTGGTGCTTGCCTGGTGTGGCAATTAATTTTTGAAACAATGAGGGATTCATTGGACAGCACTTGCCCATAGGGATTCATTGGACAGTACTTTCCCATAGGGAATCATTGCATTGCACTTTCCCATAGGGAATCATTGCATTGCACTTTCCCATAGGGAATCATTGCATTGCACTTTCCCACTGAGAAATACAGTTATGCCTCCCACATTTTTATTTTTGAAGATACAAACAGGAAACTTGGGCACATTGTAGACTGGTTAGGGATAGTTATCTGTGAGAAATTTCAGAAAGATTGGTGCATGCGTTTTGTGGCAATTAATTTTTTAATAAATACCCAGGAATGCCTATAACTTTGTCATTTTTAAAGTTACACACATGAAACTTTGCCACATTGTAGGTGGTACCTTGGGACCTATGTGTGTGAAATTTCAAAAACGTAGGTGCTTGCCTTGTATGGCAATTAATTTTAGAAAAATGGGTAGTAGTGGGGTAAATACAGTTACGCCTCCCATTTTTTTATTTTTTAAGATACAAACAGGAAACATGGGCACATTACAGGGAACACTTCACTTGATAGGTGTGTAAAATTTCCGAAAGCTGGGTCCAGGCATGTGGTGGCAATTAATTTTTGAAACAATGAGGAAAGAAACGCCTATAACTTTTTTATTTTAAAAGTTAGAAGTCTGAACATTGCTCACTTTGTAGATGGGTTAGGGGTAGATATGTGTCAGAAATTTCAGAATGATAGGTCCAGGCATTTGATGGCTATGGAATTTTTAGATTAAATGTTTCAAAAAATGTTCCACAGAGGCCAGGTCTTCCTTTCCTCCCCCTCCCGCTTCCCGCGAAGAAAAGGAAACACTGTCTCGTCTCGATCCCTTTGATCCTTGCTAGTATCCATTACAGGGCTCGTGTCTGCTTGAGTAAAAAGTGAAAGTAGGAAAGCAGACACGAGCCCTGTAATGGATACTAGCAAGGATCAAAGGGATCGAGACGAGACAGTGTTTCCTTTTCTTCGCGGGAAGCGGGAGGGGGAGGAAAGGAAGACCTGGCCTCTGTGGAACATTTTTTGAAACATTTAATCTAAAAATTCCATAGCCATCAAATGCCTGGACCTATCATTCTGAAATTTCTGACACATATCTACCCCTAACCCATCTACAAAGTGAGCAATGTTCAGACTTCTAACTTTTAAAATAAAAAAGTTATAGGCGTTTCTTTCCTCATTGTTTCAAAAATTAATTGCCACCACATGCCTGGACCCAGCTTTCGGAAATTTTACACACCTATCAAGTGAAGTGTTCCCTGTAATGTGCCCATGTTTCCTGTTTGTATCTTAAAAAATAAAAAAATGGGAGGCGTAACTGTATTTACCCCACTACTACCCATTTTTCTAAAATTAATTGCCATACAAGGCAAGCACCTACGTTTTTGAAATTTCACACACATAGGTCCCAAGGTACCACCTACAATGTGGCAAAGTTTCATGTGTGTAACTTTAAAAATGACAAAGTTATAGGCATTCCTGGGTATTTATTAAAAAATTAATTGCCACAAAACGCATGCACCAATCTTTCTGAAATTTCTCACAGATAACTATCCCTAACCAGTCTACAATGTGCCCAAGTTTCCTGTTTGTATCTTCAAAAATAAAAATGTGGGAGGCATAACTGTATTTCTCAGTGGGAAAGTGCAATGCAATGATTCCCTATGGGAAAGTGCAATGCAATGATTCCCTATGGGAAAGTGCAATGCAATGATTCCCTATGGGAAAGTACTGTCCAATGAATCCCTATGGGCAAGTGCTGTCCAATGAATCCCTCATTGTTTCAAAAATTAATTGCCACACCAGGCAAGCACCAATGTTTCTGAAATTTTACACACATATCAAGTGAAGTGTTCCCTGTAATGTGCCCAAGTTTCCTGTTTGTATCTTCAAAACTAAAAAAATGGGAGGCGTAACTGTATTTACCCCACTACTACCCATTTTTCTAAAATTAATTGGCACACAAGGCAAGCACCTATGTTTCTGAAATTTCACACACATAGGTCCCAAGGTACCACCTACAATGTGGCAAAGTTTCATGTGTGTAACTTTAAAAATGACAAAGTTATAGGTGTTTCTTTCCTCATTGTTTCAAAACTTAATTGCCACACAAGGCAAGCTCCAATGTTTCTGAAATTTCACTCACATATCAAGGAAAGTGGTATCTGTAATGTGCCCAAGTTTCCTGTTTGTATCTTAAAAAATAAAAAAATGGGAGGCGTAACTGTATTTACCCCACTACTACCCATTTTTCTAAAATTAATTGCCACACAAGGCAAGCACCTATGTTTCTGAAATTTCACACACATAGGTCCCAAGGTACCTCCTACAATGTGGCAAAGTTTCATGTTTGTAACTTTAAAAATGACAAAGTTATAAGCATTCCTGGGTATTTATTAAAAAATTAATTGCCACAAAACGCATGCACCAATCTTTCTGAAATTTCTCACAGATAACTATCCCTAACCAGTCTACAATGTCCCCAAGTTTCATCCTTCTATCTTTAAAAATGAAAAAGTTATAGGCGTTTTTGTAAAACAATACTTGGCTATGGGAAAAAGCATTCAAAATGGCGTCCGATCCGGATCGGACATCTGGTCCGATCCGATCCGACCAGCCTCCGATCCGATCCGATCCGACCCCCCAGGTCCGATTCCGATCCGCTATCCGATCCGATCCGGGGGGTCTGTGCACATCCCTAGAATTTATATAATATTTTTTCTCTCTTAAATGTAAATTTGGAATAAAGGATTCAACAAGTTTTAGTTCAGAAAAGGATATCCTATTGTGTTTTCCAAAAGACAGAGAAATGGCTCCAGATTTAGGGCTAATCTACACCTATGAGCCTTCCAGGAGGGAGGGGGGAAGATCCTGGGCTTTCCTGCTTCCGATATTGTCCCCCAGCGTCTGAACGCAAGCGTGACATCCTGAAAGCCAAGAGGGAAGTTGCAGGTGCCATCTTTTTCCAGAGATGGGAGCACAATTGTGCTCCACCCCAAGTAAGTTAAAAAAAACAACAACTTGAAACTACCACCCCCAACCCCTGCATGGGCATGGACTGGCCCTGCACATCTCTGTGCCCATTTCCAGAGTCCCGCTACTCGCGGGGGAGAAGAGACAACACGTGATCGAGCGCCACACCAGTCATGGTCCTTGGGAGTGTCTCAGACTGTGAAAAAATTGGGAAATCCATGGTCCCAGTTATCCCAAGGAAAGTCTCTGGTTGTCCCTGCTCAATTCCGGGATCCCCTGTGCGTCATTTTGATGCACAGGGACAACCTAGAGATGACCCCGGGATATATGCATAGTGTAGACATGGGCTTAGTTATACTTAGAGCAGACCCATTGAAATCAATGGGACTTAAGTTATAATAGACCCATTGAAATAATGACTAAGTATGATTCAGTGTGCTTCTCATTTCATTTCTTTAATCCAGACGCCTTACAAATTATTTTCCTATTGTACTGATCCAATAAATAAATATTCAGTACAGCCCAAATATTTCCTCTACTCCACCAATGTCATCTCAGGATTCAATATACAGCTAAAAAGCTTTACAAAGTATAGCAAAATCCTTGTTTCCCAATCAAGTCTTCCACATTTCCATCGTTCTACTGAACTAATTAAGCTAGTGTCATCCTGGCCTTGCATCAAGCTTCCATAAAGGAATAATAATAATAATAATAATAATAATAATAATAATAGCCTTCTAAGGCCTGCTGAGATTTAGTGATTACTTCGCAATACATAATTTGACACTGAAATTCAGAGTCAAATATTATTTTTGAGATGGTGTCAATCCATCCAAATAGCACCAAGAATCCTATCTACCATGATTTAAGCTGCAAACATTATCTTGTACTAGTAGTACAGGAATAGTCTGTAATTGGGATTCCAGCAACTACGGTGTGTCTCTCAGAATTAACAGCCTGTCAAGATAGCAAAATGTCCGAAAGGTCAATTTATGAGTATTCTTCCTTTAGCCTTGTACACCCTTTCTGCAAAGAAAAACACAACATCCAGGGCAATGATAATATATATTAGCACTGTGATAAGCTTCCAGCCACTTGTAGAATTTAAAATTTCGCATGGCCTCCCTCTTATCTGTCTCGGACGGGAGCACATTCATATACTTCCTTGAGATAACGGTTTCAGCTTAAGCATGCAGCTTGCCATCTGTTCTAGGTCCTCCTCATGCAGAGCAAGGAAATATTAAAAGTTGTTACCTAACAAAAACTGCTATTTTGCTCAGCATGCTCACTGGAACTGGGATATAAATTCACGTCTCCTGCTTGATCTTAAATCAGAATCCCCTAAAAATACAGAATTAATAAGAGCTAACAGTTTCAACACATGCATTACAGTGTACAATTTTTTCCCCAGAAATAAGGCTGTCAGTGGACCTTGAGGCCTGAAAGTGTTGGCCTGTGTTGTAAAAACAAACATCATAGATTTGGAAGGTACCAAGAGAAAGGCCATTTAGTTCAATGACTTTACCCGATCAGGTCTATCCAGCCACCGGTATCCCACAGATCAGCATAAACACAAAAACAATCCACATCACAATGTGCTAAAAGCAGACAACTCTGCTACTTACTAAATGGGGACACCATTTAGACTCATACCAGGTCCAGTTTTCTATGTCTTATTTAGGAGAACCTACCTCTCTGCCTAGCTCATTTGTTTTAGATATGGACTATTGTGACACAAATCTGTTTAGTTGTTGGTTTTATAAAGAGTGGGATAACTGACCTGTGTCATTGTTGTAAAATATTTAAAACTAACTTCAACAAATGGTCTCAATATACACTACTTTATTGCACTTTGTTATTAAATATATCCCAGAGTGGGCTTAAAATCTTAATGAGAATTCCCCCTTTCACTTCCTGAAATAGTGTCTCTATCAATGGGAAGAAACAGTTTGACATGAGTCATACAACAAGCCAAGTGACAGAGGCAAGGAAAGGAGATCGAGGAGGAAACAAGCCAGATCACTACATTTCATCCCTGATTGAGGGAATTCCTGGTGGCAAGAGAACTGGAAGAACTTGCATGAACAGGAGGAAAACATTCCTGACTTCAATGGATCATGACAGATAGATAGATAACATCCGTAAAAGTTACCTTCATCCAATAAGAATAGTTAATCCCTATTATTCTAAAAACTTTCTGGATTGCATGCTGAAAAGTCAGCCAGTCCATGTCACTGTATCATACCAAAACTGACCACACATCCAATGGGCAATTGACCCACATGATCTGAACATAAGAGCCATGCTGGATCAGACCAAGGGTCCATTTAGTCCAGCACTCCATTCACATAGTGGCCGACAAGCTGTTGACCAGGAACCCACAAGCACGACACGAGTGCAACAGCACCCATACACCCATGTTTCCCAGCAACCAATGTATATAGGTTTACTGCCTCTACTACTGGAGGTAGAACATGTCCGTCAGGATTAGTAGCCACTGACAGCCTCCTCCTCCAGGAATTTATCTAACCCCCTTTTAAAGCAATCCAAATTGGTGGTCATCACTACATTTTTTGGAAGTAAATTCCATAGTTTAAATATGGAATTGTGTGTGAAGAAGAACTTCCTCTTATCTGTCCTGAATCTCACACTAATTAGCTTCATAGAATGACCCTGGATTCTACTATTATGACAGAGAAAAATATGTCCCTTTCCACATTCTCTATATCATGTACACCTCTATCATGTCTCCCTTTAGACATCCTTTTTCTAAGCTAAACAATCCCAGCAGGTGTAACCTTCCCTCATAGGGAAGTTGCTCCAGCCCCTGTATCGGTTTTTTTTGCCCTTTTCTGCACTGCTGACAGGTGCTGTCCCAGTATTTGTATCCTTTAATAGCTGGTCATAGCCACAGAAGCAAATGCAACCCTACTTGAATTATAAACCCTCTAGACATGGCATTGGATCCAGACTCAGCTGTCACTCTTTAGTTACGACTAATTTTTCATATTGATTTCAACAGGACCAATGTATAACTACTTTAGCCTGGATCCAACCCATGGTAAGTGTCACTTCTGTGTTTGTACAGCACACAGCAAAACAGTAGTACTAAAAATATTAAGCAGCAGCACTAGCTTAAGTTTCCCTTATTTGCATACACACATCACAGAAGGAATGGGTGATGTGACTTGGCTGCAAAGCCAAGCCTACCTAGTCTAACTCTCAGAATTCTTGACCACTGGTCATGCTAGCTGGGGCTGATGGGAGTTGGTCCAAAAGATCTGGAGGGTACCAGGTTGGGAAAGGCTCATCAAGTCCTGGGAGTTAGATCCTAATTTAAGTCATGAAGCAACAAGCAGTCATTAGCAGCCAATTGTCATCTTGATTTATTTTGCCAAATTTACATTATAGAATCTCACCCACATGTTCTTCATTCAGCCAGCTGAAGCCAAATTTGTGACAGGCAGTGTGTGATGCTTCCAGATGATAATTAAAGAAAATAGGAGGCTTACAGTAATAGGATGGGCTGCATCTGTAGTGAAAAGTGTAAGAGATAACAGAGCTTCTGAGATAAAAGAGCGAATAGCCTGGGAAGCTATACAGAGCAGGAATGAGGAGCATGTGGATCTCCAGATGTTGTTAGACTGCAACTCCTATCATCCTTCATCATTGGCTAGGGCTGATGGGAGCTGCAGTCTAAAAAAACCCTGGAGGGCCACATGTTCTACATCACACCTAATTTCCCCCCTGGTTTGCCTCCACATTTTTTTGCCTCTGATGCAGAAGCGCATCAAGCTGAATAGCTGCTCTTTTGCTCCTTCACTCTTCCACTCTACTCTACTCCACCCCTCCCCTTCTCTTTCTCCCTCCAGTCAAGTCCTGTCAGATGAGTACTTCAACCAGACCACCTTTCTGTCAGGCAAAAATGGAATGACCCTTTAGTCTGGCTTTTTGGGGGCATTGAGGGAGTACAAACCTGTCTCTGCAGAGATTCAGGTGTTGTATACTTTTAAAAAATGCTTTTGAACCTGGGATGCAAGGTTTGGGTTTTATATTGAGGCTTGGAGCCGGCTGCTGGGAGAGATAACTTTTCCCTGCCAGGACCTGATGCAATCCATTCAAGCCTCCAGTTCCTTTAAAACTACACGGAGGCTTAGGGCCCATTAAATGCGCTTAGGAAAAATAATCCAGACTGTTAACATTCTAGGAAAAAACAAAAAAGGATGGGGACAAGGCAGGATGTCAGCAGGACAGGCACGGCATCATGTGAGTACTGTGTTGCAAATCCGCACACAAGGCATGGCGAGAGTGCACTAAATCACTGATGTGATGGAGCTCTAGAGTATGAAGAACTTGAAAGAGAGCAGGGAAAAGGTTAATTGACAACTTCTGTCAAACCAATGTAGCCTTTGAATGTGATATATACCAACCTAATTCAAAATTCATCTGAAGTATGGTAAAATGGATTATTGATGCCATTTGTATTTGAACATTACAATAATACACATTTTCAATTCTGCTCTGGTTTTTTGCAGGTTTGCATGTCCAATACCCTTTATTCAGGTGTTTTCTTTATTTATTGTTATTAATGACCTCTCTGATATATGGAGGACCTCATCTATGAGAGTTCCCCAAAACTTTTAATTCAAGTGCATAACTTAGCTAGTAAGTGGTGGTGGTGGGTGTTCATCATAAAATAGTTATGATTATTTACGAAGTCAACACACAATAGTTTCACACTAGTAGAAATATTTGAAGGCAAAATAAAGTATTTTATTTTATATCTACTGCAATGCTTTCCATCTAGCCTGTAATTTTCCCTCAGATTAAAAGAGCAATTGCATAAGATTAATCAATTTTGACAATCATGAGCGATCCATCAAAACCAGAACCTGCTAGTCTAGTGAACAGGTGTCATTTTAGAAGACTCATTTATCAAAGTACATTATGTCCTCCCTATCAGAGGGAGGGGGAAGGAAGGCCATGGAAGACCACTGGGTGACTTTGGGCCAATCACAGTCTCTCAGCCCAGCCTACCTCACAGGATTGTTGTTGTTGTGAGGATAAAATGGAGAGGAGGATTGTGTACACTGCCTTGGGTTCCTTGGAGGAAAAAAGGCAGGATATAAATGTAATAAATAAAAAAATAAAAAAATTGGACACAGAAGAATCTAACATGCATCACCAGTTTGAAATATGTACCCTCTCCAAGCAAAGAATGAACACAAATGAAGTAAAGCAACCATCACCACTTCATCCATATGCAGTTCACTGGGAACAAGAAAATGACAGTTTGTTTGGATGTTAGTGACCATTAAGACGTTGTATTCATAACTAGTAGCAGATTCTGATATTACTACATGAAGCAAGCAGATTCCCAAGTTATCACAAAACGTCCCTGATTTTAACTGTTTTGTCCTTCCAGCATGTGTGACTCAAGGCTGGTTCCATCTAACAGTATCATATCCAATCTCAGTGGGTTGTTCTCTAGTTGTAAATAAATGATTCTGTGTCCCCTTCCCTTTCCAACATATCCTTAAAGGACTCCCTATTCTAGAGCAAAACCAGGCAGGTAGAATGATGGTGTCCAACAGGCTTCAATGCCAGCAATCACCTCTGTCTACTCCTGACAACAAGCAACATTTCTGAGGCATCTGGTAGTGTCAAAAGTTAGCCAAGTCCTCTTTCTGTACTTATCCTGCACTTCTCATACATTCATCTTTCCAAGTGACTCTAGCCTTCTGTTTAAAGCCAATAGATCTGCAACAGATCTTTCAGTTAGCTTGGACACAAGAGACTGCAGCCATCACCCCGCTCTCCTGTCCATCTGCCCAATGTACTATTATCCATCTCCTAGTCTAGCACAATCTGTAACCTTTCCACCAGTGATGCTGAACCAAGCATCCTACCCAAATTTGGAATGAGCATAAACCTTAAGTATCACCACTGCTCCTTTCCCCAGGTGAAACTTTTGTATTATTTTCTCCTCCTTGTCTGCACTACTTTCAGAGCTAAGTTCAAACCTTAAACGTTTTCAGGCTTTCCTTCTGATGGATCTATGTATCCATCTGTGTGGGTGCCTGGGTGTGCATTATTTGTTTTTAAGAAATAAAATGTTTCTGCACGAAGTTTACACAGAGCCCTGACCTTCGACACATTCACAGTCCAACCTGTTAATAGCTTTCAAATGAAGCAGTTGAGGATTGGGAAAGGTGTTTAAAGGGATAGGTTCCCTTGTCATCAGTTTAAGGCTAAGGAGCCAGCTTGTCTACACTGAGGGCGGGAGAAGCATGCATGTTTAACCGATGGATCCTATACATATTTACTCAGAAGTGCGTTTCACTGTATTCAATGGGGCTTACTCCCCCTAAAAACCGTGTCTGAGATTGCACTGCAGCCTACAAAGATTGATAAAGGGGGATGAATAGGTGGTGGGTCTCTGTCACTCCTTCGATGCGTGCCATGAGAATCTTGCTTGCTTGCTTGCTTGCTAAAAATCAGATCGTGGGACGTGGCCGGCAGTACTTCCGGATTGGTTCTTTCGGGGGGGGGGGGGGTCCCAAGCCCGATAGCGTCTATATGCACGCTCGAATAGGCTTTCAGTCCCAACCTGACCGGGACGAAGTCCGGCGTCCAAGCGGACGGGGACCGGACTGCTCGCGCGCCTCCCTCCCAGGAGCGGGATGCCAAGGACACCATCGCCTCCACCACTACCACCACCGCGGCAGGCAGGCAGGCAGGCAGACGCGCATGGAAGGCAAACAAAAGTCTAAAGCCGCCGCCGCCGCCTCCAGCAACAGCAGCACAGAGACAACTGGTCGCGCCGAGCGCAATCCCTGCACGCCCCCCGGCCTGACCCTCACGTTGCCTGCCCAGAGTCATTACAGGAACCGGAGAGAGGAGGCTGTTCGCAAGGATCGACCCCCCCCCCCACCCTCCTCCAACTCCGCCGACCAGGCGCTGACAGACAACAGCGAGGAGAACCGGAGGGAGGGGGGAGCGCGGGACAAAGCGCGCGGCGTCTCTCTCACACTCACCCCGAGCTTCCTGCTGCGGATTTTCACGTAGCCTTGCTTGACTATATCGTTAAAGTTGGAGGCCATTGCCAGGGCGAGGGGGCTGCGGCGCCCCCGCTCCGTGCCTGCGGTCGTCGTCGTCGCCGTCCTCCTCCTCCTCCGCCGCCGCCGCCGCCGCCGCTTCCTCCTCGTCTCCTGCTGCTCCTCCTCGGTCTCCTTCTCCCTCCAGCTGCCGCTGAGCACCTTCGGCCGCCGGCTCCCGAAGAGCCTCTGGCATCCAGGCGGCGGCAGCAGCAGCTGAGCAGGTCCTTTTGCGTGTGCCGGGCACACACTGGCCCGACGCAGCCCGCCCACTCCTCTTGCAAGGCGCCACGCTCAGCCCCAAAACCGCGGCTGCAGAGGAGGAAGCAATAAAGCGAGCGACCGAGCGGCTCTTCCTACCTCAGCGGAGGGGAAAAAGGCTAAGAAAAGGGAAGAGACTCCTTGCTGCGCCGCCGCCGTTTGGAGCAGTGAAGGAACAGCGCTCTCTTCTCCCTCCCTCCGCAGCTCCCGCTGCTCTGCCGGCACCTAGAGGCTCTGGAGCTCCTCACGCCGCGCCATCCTCCGAAGGGGAAAGGGGAGGGCTTCCCACCGCTCCCACTTTCTTCTTCTTCTTCTTCTTCTTCTTCTTCTTCTTCTTCCTCCTCCTCCTCCTCCTCTTCCTCTTCACACCTGACCCTCACCAGACCAGGCTGAATGGGAAAATGTCAGTTTCCTGCTGCGCCCTTTCCCAACCTCACTTGCTTCTGCAACAATCACTCACTCCCAGTCTCGACTCCCAGTCTCGTCTCCCAGTGAGTCGCTTCTTTTGATGCCAAGTCTGGACTCTTCCTGAGGGACGCTGCCCTGGGCATTTCTCCAGTCAGTTGACCTGGCTTCGCTCTCGCTCTCGCTCTCTCTTATTTACTTCGATCTGTGAGAGACTTCTGTACAAAGAACAAACAAATCCGTATCCTTATCCTTCCACCTGCATATTCACTGCTCAGTGCCCCGAAAGCCACAAGCAAATGTGTTTACCGCGGGTAACACAATCCCAATATATTTACTGAGAAATAAATCTCATTGAGTTTCCATGGGGCTTGCTCTCTAGTAAACAGGCTTAACAGGGCTATTCATATACATACATGCAGCCTATACATGCACACTCAAAAGTAAACCCTATTTCATTCAATGGGGCTTACTCTCAAGAAAGTGGATATAGGATTACAATCTCACAAGCCTCAATGAACACATGAGATTTTTAAGTAAACATGTAAGAGAGAAGACTGGGCTGATAATGAGATGTGCAGTGTAAACCTCTGCATGTTTACTCAGAAGTAAGTGTCAGTCGCCTCATGGGCTTACTCCCAGGTAAGTGTGCATAGGATTGCAATCTTCATTTCTTCCAGCTCCAGAGAGGAAGTCTTGGAGTATCTTTCCTGACAGGGACTCAACAAGATTTTTTTACTAAATGATGCCAAAAAAGATAGCAACAACATCCCTGTTAACTAAATGCCTAGTTGATAGGTATGTAACTACCTTGCATTCCATGGATATGAAATGAATACTTGTAATTCATCTTTCTTCCACTAGAGCCTGCAAGGCAGTTCACAACATGAAACCATATCATAATCATAAAACCACATAACCATAAAACAGTGCATACACAGAAAACAAAATAAGAACAGGAACAAAGCAGCCAAAGTTAAGCACAATAAAGGGCCAGTAATTTCTATGGAAGTGTTCAGCACATGCATAGCACTATCCCAATTAACTCAGTGACTGCCCATTAGGATGTGCATGTGACTGTTGAACCACAGGGCTCTGGGATGTTGACAGCCTGAATGCTTGGACCTGTGAGATATTATGCATCCAGCAAGATCAGTCAAGGATTTGGCAGAAATATGGCCCATTCTCTAGTTGGCCCGTTCTCTCCCAGCCTGGCAAATTGGGTGGCTTTCCATCCATATCTCATGCGACAGGTAGTTGGTTATGCTTTTTCACTCTTTTTTTAAAAAATTCACACTCAGGCCTCATCTACAAGAATTTATGCCTGGTTAGGCGATTATGCACATATTCGCAGAAGCACATTTACGCCTAATACCTCTGTACGAGAGGCGGCGAAGCGCATTACTGGACGACCGAAACGCGATTTAAACTGTTGACATGCGGAGAATCGCTTGTTCACATAGTCAAAATGCGCTTTAATGGCCGGAGCAAAATAAAACTTGCTATTTAACGCGCATTCGATAATGCGCATAATCGGAGAGAAAACACGCCTCTACGCCCGATTTGCGCTCCGTTCTTGTAGAGGTAAATTTTTAATGCGCCTTGAAAGAGCTTTAAATGCCTCTTGTAGAGGCAGCCTCAGTTTTTTTTTCTACCATACCTTATGCACTAGAAGGACTCCGTACAGAATTGTGTTTCAAAGGATAACACTAACTTCTGTCCATGAGGTCCTACATGGGGGGGGGGCTAATGAATTTTCCTATAACATCCCACAATAAACTTAGTTATGCATCAAACCTAGCTAATCTGCTAGCAAATTACTATAGCTATCAATGTGCAAAATTTGGGGCCGATCAGACAAAGAGAAGCTTAGCTCCCCCAAACCTGACTTTTTGCTTTATGGGGAAAACAAAATGGTGTTTCCAACTATAACTATGGGTGGACTGAATGGGCCACCAACAATAAAGCAATTAATCAGCAATCTTAAATGGTGCTGGAGATATATAACCTAGGTATGTGTGTGTTATATTTGTTCGTAAAATTTGTGCACCCGTTTTAGGGATAGGTCTTGCAACTTTAATGTAACTATAAGCAGAAGAATCATTCACCCAAATGACTCATCCCTTCTCCCTATAGATTTGTCAGGTTTTGGGGGGTGTCTTTGTACCTTCATCGATAGATGAACTGTTCCCATGCCTGCAGATGCAATGGTCTTCCACTTCACAGAATCTTTGAAAAACAGTGGAATCCTGATTATTTATTTATTTTATTGTATTTATATCCCACTCTTTTTTCCTCCAAGGAACCCAAGGGGCCGTCCTCTCTATTTTATCATCACAACAACAATCCTATGAGGTAGTTTGGGCTGAGAGTCTGTGACTGGCCCCAAATCATCTAGTGAACTTTCATGTCTGAGTGGGGACTAGAATCCAGATCTCCCAACTCCCAGTCCAACACTCTAATCACTATACCACACTGGCTATGCATATCAACTTAGAAGCAAAACCCATTGAGTTCAATGGAGCTTCCTCCCAGGTAAGTAGGTGAAGGATTTCAGCATAAATCACCAAATTAGAATATGTACATATGTTCAAATATATCAGAAAACATCTGGATGTTCAAATATGTTCCAAAAATTGGAAAGAGGGTATTCCTCTTTAGCTTCTGCTGAATAGTCATGAGAAGGAAACCAGTGCTATCTAAGTGCCTAATTGTGTGGAAAGCCTATGGACAATGGTAAAGGTATGGGCTGGCCTTTCAAACATCACAGACAGCATAGATGTCAAAGGCAGGACCAATGGGATATGTGCTTTTGGGAGTGAGAAGCATGGCCCTGATTCCCTTCCATGTGTTGGATGTATATGGGCAGGCTTGAGTGAACATCGCTAATGAGAAACACAATAATGCAATGGTTTGGAACGGACATTGTCTGGAATATATGAGTGACCAAATGGTATGAGAAAAATTCCAGACAAAACAGGTTGTAAAACCAGAGTCCCATTGATTGAAATGGATATTGGACCAGAATTGTGAAGCAAGAGAATCAGAGTCATTCACTACGCTAGGGGAAGTGAATTAAAGCCCTACTGGAAATCTGCAGAAAATGCACACAAGATCTCTGGGAGAAAAAGAAAGCTGACTTGTTGCTTCCTTTGAGAGTTCAGTCCTAATGTTACTTATTTAGCTAGATGTGTGCATGAATGCATATTAGTTCCCTTCACCAAACACTTTCAAGCACTCCATTAATTAAACAAAAACAACAAAATGTATGAATCCTTCTAAGGTTGGAACATGGGAACTCTTAAGTAACTTCAACTCATGTATTTATTGTACTCTGCCCAGCCATAAGAATGTCTTTAATTATAATGCCGCTTAAGGCAGTTGTAGAGAGAAAGACTTTTGCAATAATATTAGATTGTTTTGAAGAAGCTGGGGATGGGGACTGAGTCGAGGAGCAGCAAGAATTGTATTTGTCTCAGTGATATCCAATGACTATTTATTTATTTAATGTATATCCCACCTTTCCACTACAAATAGTGCTCAAGGCAGCTACGACAATCAGCAACATCTCCTTAAATACTGTCAGAACAAAAACATATTTGCCTACTGGTGGAAAGACAATAAAAATGGGACTAGCATATCCTTCCTTGGCAAGGACATCCAGAACTTGGGAGGCACTATCGAAAAGGTCTTCTTTGCACTGCTGCCAAATATCCCTCTAATGATGGCATGACAGAGCAGAGAGCCTTTCCAAAAGCTCATATGGGAGAAGGCGATATTTCAAAGAACCTAGAACCCAGGACATGGGTGCAGAACTTCTTTCAGCCCAAGGGCAAAATTCCACTTTCGAGGAGCTCTCAGGGGCTACATTCCAGTTTGTGATGAGGGCTGAAAGGGAAAGGAGTGGCCCTAAAAAAATCCCCAAATACCAGCATATTTTAGCTTAAAGCTCTTACTGCCAATAAGTAAGCATTAGCAGAAGCACCTCAACATTTTAGAATGGGATAGAACCACACAAAAGCCAGGGAATCACCAAATGATTGGCAGTTGAGGAAAAGAGGGTGGGGCCAGTAGAAGGGGAAGAGGTGGGGCTTTTTGGGGGACCCTGGCAGATTTCACCCCTCCCCCCAGACCTTAGTTCTGCACCCCACTGGTGTAGGGCTTTATAGGTCATAACCAGCAATTGTGTCTGGAAACAGGCTGGTAGCCAGTGAAGATGTTATAACAATTCTAGCCTGCTTGAATTTGCTGTCCAAATGTTTCCAAGCCCGATTCAAGGTGCTGGTTTTAACCAATAAAGCCTTATATGGCCCAGGACTGCAATACCTGATGGAATGCCTCTCCTGACCTGAACATGCCTGGACATTATGATTTTATTTATTTATTTATTTATTTATTGCATTTTTATACCGCCCTATAGCCGAAGCTCTCTGGGCGGTTCACAACAGATCAACAACTGCCATCTCCAATTAAAAATAAACAAGGGAATCATATGCTTCTAAAGGCAGTCCTGGCCAATAGTCTGAACACTTTTCAAATGCAATCCTACATAAAGTGTGTTACAGTAGCCCAAACTGGATGTAACTTATTCGTAAGTCAAGATGGCCAGATCTGACATCTCCATTGGTACACTATCTGAAAATGTGCAAACACATTCCTGGTCACTGCCAAGCCCTGGACATCCAGGTTCAGGCCTGAATCCGGCCATATACTCAAAATGTAATATGTCTGCAAATAGACCGGTTGAATACCTGTTCTCTGATCTTCCTTCTAACTGACTTGAAACACCTTTGTCTCATCTGGATTAAGCTTCAATTTTTTTTCTACCCATCCAGCATGTTCATCTAATGTCAAGTTTGCCATTGTTGTTGACAGCTGTTGCTTTCCTATACACCAACATGGCATTCATCATCACCTGTATCTTCACCCAGGGGGACTGTCACCAAAGCCACTCATTCTCTCTGAATTGAGACAGTTCCATTTCACCTGTTCTTGAACCATTTAGAAGTGTCCAATATATATCCACAAACCAGTCTCATACTTCCCAGGTTTATTACAATCACATGCAACTACTACCAGATCTACACCAAGCAGAATATGACACTTTGAAAACCATATATGGAGTGTGTCCTGAGCCCCAACAGTTGTCAGTACTGTTATAAACTGCTTTAAAGCAATAGTGTAGATCCTGCCTACATCTAGAAATTTGGCATAACTTTGCAAATGGTATCGCTTTTTTGATGTAGCTGAAGAATATGTCACACCTTGTTGTCAATGTAGCTCATTTAGTGTGTGTGCGTGTGCGTGTGCGTTAAACATAGATTTCCTGCACCTTAGCCATGATGCATCTTGATTTTATTTGTGGTAATCTGGATGGTATTTTTTTTTATATTTTAGCTGTATTAAGTGGAGAATCCAACCCCCCAAAAAGTTTGTCCAATGTTATTCTAACTTAAATCCCATTTATTTAAATGGGTCTACTCTGAGTAGGATTACCATTAGAAACAACCCAATGAGTGCTTGTGTAACAATGTAGATTATATTTTGGCACCACTTAATATTATATAAAATAGTTTTTCAGATTAGTTTTGCATTTGTATGGATACAGATGTATTTCTATTTAAAACATTATTGGATCAGATGGCAGGTGGGTAAAGCTAGGTTACAATATACGTAGCTATAGACACACATATATTATTACCTGAGGGCATCCTGTCTGATCTCTCTTTGAACAGACTACAGGTCATCCACATGGAAACTTTCTTAGAACTTTTAAACATCAAAGAGTAGTATTAGTATTTCTGGACCAAGCTCCTTTGACAGATTGTGAAAGGGCAGAGGCAAGTTAAGGCTGCTTTCAGACTGTAAAAATGATAGCACAAGGATCAGAGCCATTGCCAGGTGTCAGCATAGTTGGGCATCTGCTGAGGGCCACCACCCTATCAGGGGTTCCACTGACAACAGCTCCTGCAACCTGAATGTTTACCTGCCTCTTGCTTTGGAACAGGCAATAGTGGTGGAGTGAAGGGGAGAGCTAAGTGCCACTGCCTGCTTGTTCATCACCTCTCTGCCTGCCAAACAAGCAGGTGGTGGCAATAATGAGGAAGAGGAAGAGCAGCAGATGATGATGATAATGCTGGTGGGCATTGAGGTTTCCTTGCCCAAGCACCCTCCAGAACCTGGAGCCAGCACTAGCAAGGAGAATTAAAAGTGTGTGATGAAGCAAATCAACTCTTTACATTTTTATACCATAAATTTCTTCCTTTGTCCTATCAAATTGTTTGAATGGAATTAGATAATTCTTTAAACTAACCTTTTCTAACATACTTCCAGTTCTTTGGTGTATATATAGCACAATATAAAATATTATGTAGTGTATAAGAGAAAATAATCTGGAATGTGGTTTATTTTGTGGAAATTTCTTTGCAATAGATTATAACTTCTCTTGTAGGGAAGACACTGATAAGGCTAGTGCCATTTACAAGGCCTTTTTGGTGATATATTCACACCTATGGAATTCTCTCCCAGTATTCATGACCCTTCTGTACTGGCCTTTAAATGGACTCTGAAGGCATTTTGTTTCAGTCTGTGATCTGTTGAAGTGTGGAGTACTGCTATTTTTAAAATTTAGAGTTGTTATTGACTGGGTTTGGATGACACCCTGAGGCTTGTCATCAGTAATTTACCCAATGATGAGGTTACATATACAACTCCAACTCAGGGGCTGTCAGGTCATGTGAATCCAGTGAGCATGGGTTATGCGAGGGTTAAACAAAGACCACGGATTATACAAGGGTTGTTTAACCCTCACAGAACCCACACTCATTGCATTCACATGGCAGGACAACCCACGAACAGGGGTTGGATATTTAATATGGTAGCCTCCAAGGCCTACATGCACAGTCATGGTGGGCTATCTTGTTGTATGAACAGCTCTATTAAGTAATTAATTGTTTTATGCTGTTTTAAGTTTGTGAACCACCACAGGAGGGGCTGTGCCCTGAAATGTAGTTTAATTGCTTGCCATATATATATATATATATATATATATGGTAAGCAATTCCCAGAACACAGTGCCTTGGCAAGCTGAGCTTTTAAATTTCCCCAAATTCTGTTCCGGTATGTATCACATATAACGTCAGAAATCTTTCTGAAATTGCAAAAGCAGCTCCTAATGTTAGGCTGACCAGATAAAATCCAGGTCAGGGCTCATGTCACTTTAACAGTTGTAGAGAAAAGGGAATTTCAGCCAGTGTCATTTGTATGCAATTAGTTCCTGGTGAAATTCCCTCTTCATCACAACAGTTAACGGTGCAGGCACTATACTAGAGTGACCATATACAAAAGAAGGCAGGGCCCCTGCACCTTTAACTGTTGTGATGAAGAGGGAATTCCACCAGGAAGTAATTGCATACAAATGACACTGGCTGAAATTCCCTTTTCTCTACAACTGTTAAAGTGACATGAGCCCTGACCTGGATTTTATCTGGTCACCCTACTAATGTATCAATCCTGATACAATTGAATGCATTTCTATTCAGAACATTATGTGTATAAGTTGGCATGTGGGTAAAGGGGGGGGGGGTAAATAGCTGCAAACACACACATGTCCACTTCCTTGAGGGCATCCTGTCATTCGCAATTAGTGGGTAGTGGAGGGGAGGAGCACAAGCTCCATTGTACATGTAGAGATCATTAGGCTTTAAAAAGCTTTATTCTGTAAGTGTTTGCAATATTTTAATTCAGTTGATATTACTGAAGTTTTGTAAATTTTGGACTCTGTTTAAATTAAGTGCTTTAGCCATATGGGATCACTATCGCGTTTGTTGTGTTGTAATATCTGTATATCTATCTATATCTATCTATATAGATAGATATGTATATCTGTCTATAGACACACATATATATGCACACTAACACACATAATGTTTTATGCTTAATTTTTAATTTATTATTTATCACTCTGAAAACATTTTTGTCACAGAGTGTCTCATAAATAAATAAATAAATAAATAAATGTAGCCCTCTGGTCAAAACTTGCAAGAAGTGAATAAAACTGTGCCTTTTTTAAACTCCATTTTCTTCATTTCTGAGCTAAGCACTGAAACATTTCAAGAGAAAGGCAAAAATCTATTATTGATTGTTGGTAAGAAAGAAGAGATGGAAAATGCTGGTTTTGTGCTGACATAAGTTGGTGGGTGTCAGAAAATAGATGCTAAGAAAGCTGCTTACTATTTTCATGCACCTAGCATAGATGGTTTGAGTGGGTACATTTGTAATTATGATCAAAAGAAAGGCTGGGTTTTTTTAATGCTTTGTATATATAAAAAAGTCAGAAATTCTTTTTTACCTGGTGTCATGTTTGACATTTATTGTACAACATGTTTCGTTTATTCAATGTAGATTTGTCCCTCCTTTTGCATCCTTAGTTAAGGTTTGACAGGAACAAAAGCATTTTACCATTCTAAAAGGGTAATCAGGGGGTTGGTCATTCTAACATTCATAAAAATAAAAAAAATGTTTCACCAATCTTCCTGAAATATACATGTGCCAGAAAAAAATGTTGGTTTTAAATAACCTGAAAATTTCAAGAAGATTGGTGAAAGATTGAGGGAAGAAGGGCAGTTTAAAGTAGAAAAGAAAAATCTCCTTCTGCCAAAGTGTTTGTTAAAAAAAACCTTGGCGATTTTTTTCTCCAGCCTTTGTGTTCATATGAGGGCTTAATTCATTAAAATCCTGATTATTTCCTTTTCCTTTAATCTTATATTTGATGGAATAGCTTTTATTTTTTTTATAAATTCCCTTTAGTTTTTTTAAAAAATAATATTTAATTGAGTCATGAAGTCCCTTATAAGGCATACAGCTCTCATAGTGCATGCATGCTCAGTAGTCCCCCTCCCCTCCCCCTCCTCAACTGATTGGAACATTGAGAGGTGAGGGAAAATGGCTGACTCCTGTGTGATACTACACTTGATCTTAGCCAAAAGGCCGAGAAGTCCCTCCTCTCAAAAGTAGAGGAATGGGTTTATCAAAATAAAATAATTGGGGATGAACAAGCTGGCTTCTGTAGTGGAAAGTTAACAATAGATCAGTGCTTTATTCTGAATCACCTTATTGAAAAATATTCCAGGAAACCTAAGAGATATTTATATGCTACATTTGTAGACCTATCACCAGTGTTTGATAGGATTAATAGGGAAAGACTATGGCAAAAGTTGCTGTCGCTGGGAATCGATATACGCTTGTTGATTTTGATAAAGAATCTTTATTCAAATACCTTCACCCGAGTAAGAGCAGCAAGAGGTGGTCATCTGTCCGACGAAGTAGAAACCTCAATAGGAGTTAGGCAAGGCTGTCTTTTAGTGCCTGTATTGTTTAATATTTATGTAAATAATGTGATAGATGAGCTGGTAAATGACGCTCACTTCCCAGTTTCACTGGGTTCAAGAAAACTGCATATATTGCAGTATGCAGATGATATGGTGGTATTATCACAAAATCTAGTGGGCATGAGAAGATCCCTTGAGGCCTTTGGGGAAGTATTCAGTAAGGAATTTCTTAGTATAAACTATACAAAAACGAAAGTTATGGTTTTCGGTTTGCATTATTCGCCCAAACATAAATGGTTACTTAATGGTTTCCCTTTGGAACAAACAAAAGTATTCAATTACTTAAGCATCTGTTATAAGCAAAATGGCACATGACAAAACCATTTGGATTCAACCAACTTGAAAGCAGACAGATCCATGCAATCGGTGTTAAAATTTACTAGAGTTAGAGGGGGACAGATGGTAATGCCTGCTGTAAAGGTCTTTGCCGTGAAAGTCCTGCTGCAGATAACATATGGAGCAGAAAATTGGTGCAATACAAATGTGAGACAACTAGAGGTTATCCAAAATAAGTTTATAAGATCATTATTGAGCCTCCCATTGGGTACTCCAGCAAGCTAAATAAGGCGGAATTGGGGTACTTCCTATAGGATTTGCTATCTGGAAGACCATGTTTTTCTTTTGCCTTAAAACAAAAGTTACAATAAACAAATTAGTTAGTTTACGTATTAGGGAGCAGAGAAATTCGCTTCCTCATAATAATTGGTTTCAGAGATGTGAATGTAAACTAAGATTTTTCGGAATGCACCCTAAAATAATACTGGGCGGGGATATACAACAAAACAGGGAGGTGATATGATACACACTGCAGAGGTTCTACTGCAAAATCTCTAGATTTTCTAACAGTTTCCCCCATATAAAACGCCTGCATGAAGAAGAAAAATATTTAACAGAAATCTCTACGCCTGGTCTTCGAAAAGCCCTTACTAGCCTGAGACTACAGACAATGATGTCCAACTTTGGAGAAGGAAGGAAAAATAATACTCCTAGGGAACAGAGATTTTGTATATGTGGAGAACAAGCTGTGGAGGATACGTTGCATTATGTTATACACTGTAAATTATATAAGATCCCTAGGAATAGACATTTAGATAGATACTTAGCCCAGGGGTCCCAATGGACAGATTTGGATAAAATTATCTGTTTACATCAATGGATAAAATGGTCATGTTGAATTTAGCCATATATGCGATGAAGGCGATGAAAATTAGGGAAAAACAGGGAAGTCCAGGTGTAAATGGATAGATAAGCAGAATTAATATGAAAGGTGGATAAAATGTATAGAGATTAATTGTAGTTGTACCGATGTGGGTAATATTATAGGTTGTATATATTATATTGTATTTTATTTTAACTGTATATATTGCAGCTGGCAAAACCCCTAATTGGGTTGCTGTAATAATAAAGTGAAAGTGTAGTGTGTAATGTTTGTATGTAAAATACTCCTCTCTGTGTGTGTGTTCTTTTATTCATTTGATCATTGCTGCGGCTTGATTTTCAATTCAATCCTATGCATGACGACTCAGAAGTAAGTTCCACTGAGTGCAATGAGTCTCACTCCCATGCACTTGCTTGAAGAGGTGTGCGGGTTTTGTTGTAGTTCTCTCTGGGAGCTCTGTGTGTTTAGGGACCAGGGCTTTTTGTGAGAGAAGGGTTTAATGTTTAATCTTTTCGTTTTTGTTAACTGCCCAGAGAGCTTCAGCTATGGGGTGGTATAATAATAATAATAATAATAATAATAATAATAATAATAATAATTCTCCCCTTACTTTTGTTCCAAAATTCCCCCCTCCCACTGGTTAAAAATAATTTTAAAAGCTTCACTGTTTCCTATGGACCTCTGATCCCTTGCTGCTTGGTAAGCCCCATCGTATTAAGTGATGCTTACTCTCTTGTAAATATGCTTCAAATCAGTCTTAACTTGCCTTTTTGACTCCTCTGCAGGTTCTCTGGAATGTTTTGGCCCACAAACCTAAGCATACTTCTAGGTTGTAATTTCTAGGGCAGTTTAGTTTTCTAGGGATTTACTTGAGAGTATACATATGAAGAGGATTGTGCTATAAATAAATATGATTTCCAGCCTCTGGTTATCCCACTCAAGTAGGTTTCATCAGTAATTTTTGGTTCCTATATTTACCCTGCAATTGTATGTAGATTTACTTGAAAGTAACTCCCATTGTTTTCAATAGGATTTCCTCCCAGGTAAGTGTCACAAAGCTTTGTTGTCCCTTCCTCACTGCACACACAAAGCTATTGTACTCCTCTTGATCTATTTTGTTTTGTATAGAAAACAATACAATATGGCAATAAAGGAACTGCATGCAGTGTAAATATGGGAGAACTGGAGAGTGGTAAGCAAGACTTTCCTTTTTATCTTGGACAACTGAATCCTACAACAATCTAGAAATGAAAAAAAACCATGTTGTTTTAAGGACAAAAACTACAGCTTACATGTAAGTGCTGAGTGTGGAGAATCCTATTTGGATCAAGACCACAGTGCATGGGTAGGGTAGCTACACTTAGGAAAAACTGTCCCTTTGACATAAATGGGACATATCTTAATAGTTGTAAAGTTCTGTGTGCTGTGCAGCCTGTTTGTATCAAGGCAAAGTTCTCTTTCAAAAATAAAAATACCATCATATATTTCCTCTAGTGTCCTCTCTCCAAATGTTACAGGCTTTCAGTAGGTGCTAGGTACTATTGCGATTGTGCCCTTTTTAAAAAACAATCTTATATTGATCTTACATTTTACTTCTGGTTATTTTACTTTTTGTAAGCTGCTTTATACACTGCAAAAAGTGGGGGGTAAAATATTTAAATCAGTGCTACACTTTTGTTCATGTTTCCTTTATCTTTTTGATCATATGGATTCTCTTAGTATTCCTTATGATTGTAGGGTTTTGGTTTAACCACTAAGCAGCATGGTTTCTTCATGGCAAGTGCTGCAGCCTTAAACAAATTGTGAATAGGGGAGACATGATAAAGGTATAAAAATTATGCATGTTGTGCAGAAAGTGGATAGGGAGACATTTCCCCCCTTCCTCATAATATTAGAATCCCATAAAGCGTATTGGTGGAGGATTCAGGACAGATAAGGGGAATTACTTCCTTAAACCAATTAGTTTCCAGGTGAAGTACAAAGTGTTAGTTATTATTTTTAAAGCCCTACATGGTTTGGGCCCAGGTTACCTGCGGGATAGCCTTCTCCCATACAATCCACCCCACATGCTCAGGTCCTCTGGGAAGAATTTATTACAGTCGGTCAAGACTAGGCTGACAACAGTTACCCAGAGGATCTTCTCTTCTGCCACTCCCAGACTGTGGAACAACCTGCATGGAGAGATCTACCAACTTACCAGTCTTCAAGAATTTAAGAGAGCTATAAAGACTGATCTCTTCCGGCAGGCCTACCCAGTCGAATTTTAAGACTTTGTTGATTTTAATGATGTATTAATTTTATATGCTTTTACGTATTGTTTACGTAAAATATAGGCTGACCATATGAAAAGGAGGACAGGGCTCATGTAACTTTAACAGTTGCAGAGAAAAGGGAATTTCAGCCAGTGTCATTTGTATGCAATTAGTTCCTGGTGAAATTCCCTCTTCATCACAACAGTTAAAGTTGCAGGCACTATACTAGAGTGACCATATACAAAAGAAGGCAAGGCCCCTGCAACTTTAACTATTGTGATGAAGAGGGAATTTCACCAGGAACTAATTGCATACAAATGACACTGGCTGAAATTCCCTTTTCTCTACAACTGTTAAAGTTACAAGAGCCCTGTCCTCCTTTTCATATGGTCAGCCTAGTAAAATAGTTTACGTATTGTATATTGTATTTTATATTGTTGGTACCGAAGTTGTTCCCTGCCTCGATCCGGAGGGAGAAGGTAAGAAATTATTATTATTATTATTATTATTATTATTATTAAACACCCACCAGTTGGTTTCCACAGGGTGTTCCTGTGACTTCATGATTCCAACGATTTTATACTTAAACAGATTTTATGATTAGGGTAGGGTATCACAGTGATCTGTATTGGGACCAATGTTTTTCATGTTGTTCATAAATGATCTGGAACTAGGAGCGAGCATTGAAGTGATCATGTTTGCTGATGATACCAAATTATTTAGGCTTTCTAAAACAAAGAGGGATTGTGAAGAGCTCCATAAGGATCTGTTCATACCAAGAGAATGGCCATCAAAATGTCAAATGCTGTTCGATATAAGCAAGTGTAAAGTGGTGCACACTGAGGGAAAAAACACAACTTCACATGTACACTGATAGGATCTGAGTTAACTGTTGAGGAAAATTCCAAGTCTAAGTGGATTGGTTAAAAGTTTTGTGTCCACAAGGACAGAACAGCCACTGAAAGCAATAAGTTAGAAAAGAGTTTTTTCTAGACTGGAAATTGGAAAGGTCATCCTGATAGTGGGAAAGTTTTTTATTAGGATGAAGTAATTACTTTGGGCTGGGCTGGAGTCAGAAAAGTACAAAAGTGAGCCTTGATTTAATGGCTGTGTGGAGAGTCAGGCGTATGTATTTTGGAACGGAGAATTGCGGATGAGAGAATTGCTGGAGGACTGTATATATCTGGATGAAACCTGTTGTGCCTTTGTATATATTGGACCACAAGTAAACAACCTGTATTATACACAGAAACGGTGTGTGAGTATTTGTTCAGCTCCTGATTGTTACTGGACTTATTGATTACACAAACACTCGCAGTGTTTGTCTCCTTTACGCTTCCCCCCTAACATTAACTACTAGTGACTGACCAAGAAAGAGATTGGGGCGGGGGAGGTGGACAGCTCAATGTAAATGTTGACCAGCTACTGTGAAAAAGGGAACTTCTGTGTAAGGCATAATTAGGAAAGGAATCCTAGTTCTTGAACACTAATATGAAAAATTGCAGGTTCTCTGACCATGGGGCATACTAACTTGCAATGATGGGAGTTGTAGTCCAACATCTTTGGAGGGCACCAGGTTGGGGAAGGGCTGCTCTAAGGTAGGTAGCCCTAAGTAATTTATCATCAGTTTTCCACAAATCCACAGTCACCTCGGCATATCATATTCTCCATCATGTCCTCATGGTTTATCTGCTTTGGGAGAATGAGAATTTCACTTGCACTTTCTGCCTCCTTAGGGGGATGTGGAGTTAAGGCTTGCGAGCCTTAACACACGATTTCCCTGCTTTTGGATGGTTGGTTGGAAGTTGTAGAGCCTTAACATTGTTTTATATACCGCTATGGGGCAGTATATAAATGGAATAAAATAAATAAAATAAATAAATAGTGGTTAGAGTGTTGGACTGGGACTTGGGAGATCTGAGTCCTAGACTATGAAGCTCACTGGCTGACTTTGGGCTAATCATTGAATCTCAGCCTAACTTACTTTACAGGATTGTTATGAGTATAAAATGGGGGGGAGGAAGCTCATATACACCACCTTGGCTCCTTGGAGACATAAATTAGGCTGACCATATGAAAAGGAGGTCAAGGCTCATGTAACTTTAACAGTTGTAGAAAAAAGGGAATTTCAGCCAGTGTCATTTGTATGCAATTAGTTCCTGGTGAAATGCCCTCTTCATCACAACAGTTAAAGTTGCAGGGGCCCTGCCTTCATTTGTGTCTGGTCACTCCAGTATGTGCCTGCACCTTTAACTGTTGTGATGAAGAGGGAATTTCACCAGGAACTAATTGCATACAAATGACACTGGCTGAAATTCCCTTTTCTCTACAACTGTTAAAGTTACATGAGCCCTGTCCTCCTTTTTATATGGTCAGCCTACATAAATGTAACAAATATATAAAGACATGTTCAAGTATTTTCTGAAGAATTGGTGAAGAATTGGTGTTTGGTGTTCGAAATGCATTTCAGAATTATGTTATAGTTGCTGTAGATACTGAATTGATCATTTATGACTTCTGGATATATTACTCCTTGCCTGTCATCCCCCATTTTAATGCTGTTTGTTTTTATAGTTTTATTGTTTTAAATTAACATTAAATTAATCTACTCCTCGTCATGTTTTAATAAGGTTAGTGGTCAATTTAGTAAGAGAGTATGCTGATATCAAGGAGTCTGGTTCAGACATAAAATCAGTATTTCTCACAGTTTCTCAGTCTTTGTGTCTGAAATAGATAGTTTAACACCTATAGCAGAACCTTTGCTCCTTAGAAAAGGGTGAATGGGAAATTGCATACATATCCACTGAAAAATATCTCACACAAAGGAAAATAGGAAAGTACTGCAAAAATAATAATGTGCGATCACAAGTCCTTCTCGCAAATAGGAAGTGCTTTCTTTCTCTATAGTGCAATAGTATGTATGAACAGAGCACTACTCTTACAGAACTGTGCTACTATGTGTATGTGATAAGGCAACTTGGAAGAGATTTCTAGGGCAGAGGACATGTATATGAGCCCTTCAGGGATCTCTGTGGGACTGTCATTTGAAGGATCAAACGTCTTGGCTCAGGCTCAGCATTTCTAACAGCTGTAATCCACATCGGTTGGGACAATTCAGCCCACATTGATCCATGCTGGTACATTCAGTAAAGGAGGGCCAGAGCAGCCTTGCTCTTCAATCAAAATGTTTGGGGTGTCCTGAAGGAAATCTTAATTTCTCCAGGAGAATCCCCATGTTCAGTGTTCTGTGCTGCAATGATACGCAGCATACAGTTAGTAGCAGCACATGTGATGTATCTGTTTCTGGACTGTATCACATTTGAAAGCAGTTGGGGGATTGAATACTTTAATGTTTCCTCATGTAAGAAGCACCCTCTATATTCAAAACTAGCATTGCCAGAGAGTACTAAGCTAGAACCTCCTCTATAACAAACTGGTTTTATATGTGGAGGTAGTTTTCGTTTTTTAAAAAAAATCTGGGCAAGCATTCAAACATTTGTTTTTCTTACCTGCTATCTAAGATCTTCCAATACAGCGACAGATGCAGTGTGTTTAAGGGCTGGTGGCTTCATGCGCAAACATTTTTGGTGTGAAAATATTGTTTTGGAGAAAGGGGGAGGTAGCCTTGTAAGGGGCAAAGTTGCTTATCTTTTCTACTGCCAGCAGCTGTTTTTGTGTCCGTGTGTGTGTGTATTTAAACCAGGGCTTTCCTTTATGGAAAATAATTCCAACCAATCATGGATCATGTGGTCAGTGTGATGACATCATGATGGCATACAGGTGATGAAATCTGGGTATCTGGTTATGTCACAAAGCAAATTCAGAATGAAGGCAATGCTTCCTGCTTTCATGCTGAATTGGCAAACGTGTGATTATTTGGCATATGTGCATAGGCTGGTGGTTCTGATGTCAGTGGGGGCAGGGTGAATTTGCTCTGGGTTTCAGCCAGAACCAGTCAGAACTCTAAAGGAGCTATCCAAGGTGCAAAGTTCTGACTGGTTCTGACTGAAACCCAAAGTGGATTCGTCACCCCTCTATTATCGGAGCCACCAGCCTCCACTGCACTAACAAATTTCACTAAACTTTCAAAAAGCCTCATATTGGCTCAAATGGAAGCAGTTCACACATTGACCTGTGAGTCATTGAATAATTAGATCAGACCTCCTCAAGCTGGTGCTTTCCAGGTGATGTGGACCAACTCCCATCATCCCCAGCCAGCATGGCCAATGGTCAGGAATCCTGGGAGTTCTAGTTAAAAACATCTGGAGGGCACCAGGCTGGGGAAGGCTGGGTTAAATAATAAACAATGGGCATGTGTATGTTAATCAGTCCTTAGTGGTAAATGTACCCCTGGGCCAGATCTACACCAAGCAGGATAGATATAACACTTTGAAAACAGTTTGAAAATGGTATATGTAGGGTTCCATCACCCCAGCATTTTATAGCAGTCTTGTCCTGCCTTTTATGCCATTTTGAAATGTGATACTCACATGATGTTGTGCCTGTCCTTCAGTCACTTCGCATCTTCCCCTCCATTTTCCATCTTTTTCTAGGTCAGGGAAAGCGTGATTTATTGTTTCCACATGAAATAAAAGCGCCCTTCTGTCCTGTGTATTGCCGTCCTCATGCTATGTTGCTTTGTTGGGGGTTCTGCTGAGGAAAGACGAGGGTGGGGCGGTTCTCTTCCAGCTTACTGAGTCTGTCAATTGAACTAACAGACTTGTGCAGAGCTGGTTGAATGGACTTTTGCTACTCCAACCCCACCCTCATTGCCCATGGAAACAGTGGCCAGATGATTAAATACTGAATCGGTAAAACCCTAGACAACAAAACCAGAGCGAGGGTGGGGAAGGCAACCACATCCATCACTCAACAAGAACCAATGAACTGGACGGGAAGGAGAAGGGGTAGGTGCAATAGCAGGAGAGCAAACAACAGTGGCAACCATGAAAGGGACCAGTGCTTGCCTTGCTAATGAAACGGAGGTCAAAATCGTGGGTGCATACCAGGTGTGATGGAGCCCCAAATGTGTCCTGGGTCCGAACTGTTGTCAAAACTGTTATAAACCATTATAAAGTAGTAGTGTATATCCTGCCCTTGTTACTTAAAATCACTTCCTTTCTGCACAACTTCACACTTTTGTGGAGCTTTTTGTGCATGTTATTATTCTAAAATGTAGGGGTGTGCACGGACCCCCCGGATCGGATCGGGACCCGGATCGGGACCTCCAATTTTGTCCCGGACCGGTTCGGACAAAATCGGAGGCCCCCCGGACCGGATCGAGTCCGATCCCGATCCAAAAATCGGAAATTTTTGGATCGGCCGCCATTTTTTTCCCCATAGACTTGCATTGCAATGCAAGTCTATGAGGAAAAAATGGCGGCGGGTGGGTAAGGGGGGGCCTAACTCCCTCCCCCCCCCGGGGCCGTCCGCTGTGGACGGCCCCGGCAGGTAAGCCCCCTCCCCCGTGCTCCCTACCCCCCCTGGGGCCGCCTGCTTCCATCCGCTGGCGCCCGCGGGCGCCAGCGGATAGAAGCGGACGGCTCCGGGGGGGGGTAAGCCCCCTTCCCCGCCACTTACCTTCTCGGCACGTCCGGCGCCGGCGGCTACTACCAGCGGGCTCCGCGGCCTACTCTCGAGTAGCGCGCCGGGTGATGACATCACCCGGCGCGCCACCCTGGAGCAGGCCGCGGAGCCTGCTGGTAGTAGTAGGCGCCGGCGCCGGACGGGAGCCGCCGGGCCGGGCAGGTAAGGGCCCCCCTCCCCCCTCCCCCCTCCGCGCGCCCCCTCCTCCCCTCCACGCACCCCCTCCTTACCTTTCCGGCCCGGCGGCTCCCGTCCGGCGCCGGCGCCTACTACTTCCAGCAGGCTCCGCGGCCTGCTCTAGAGTAGTGCGCCGGGTGATGACATCACCCGGCGCGCCATCCTAGAGCAGGCCGCGGAGCCTGCTGGGAATAGTAGGCGCCGGCGCCGGACGGGAGCCGCCGGGCCGGAAAGGTAAGGGCCCCCCTCCCCCCTCCGCGCGCCCCCTCCTCCCCTCCACGCACCCCCTCCTTACCTTTCCGGCCCGGCGGCTCCCGTCCGGCGCCGGCGCCTACTACTTCCAGCAGGCTCCGCGGCCTGCTCTAGAGTAGCGCGCCGGGTGATGACATCACCCGGCGCGCCATCCTAGAGCAGGCCGCGGAGCCTGCTGGGAATAGTAGGCGCCGGCGCCGGACGGGAGCCGCCGGGCCGGAAAGGTAAGGGCCCCCCTCCCCCCTCCTCGCGCCCCCTCCTCCCCTCCACGCACCCCCTCCTTACCTTTCCGGCCCGGCGGCTCCCGTCCGGCGCCGGCGCCTACTACTACCAGCAGGCTCCGCGGCCTGCTCTAGAGTAGCGCGCCGGGTGATGACATCACCCGGCGCGCCACCCTAGAGCAGGCCGCGGAGCCTGCTAGTAGTAGTAGGCGCCGGCGCCGGACGGGAGCCACCGGGCCGAGAAGGTAAGTGCCCCCCTCCTCCCCCCCCCCGCTGTCCACTTTCATCGGCGGGCGCCCGCTGGCGCCCGCCAATGGAAGCGGCGGTGGGCGCCAGTGGGCGCCCGCCGATCCGCCGATCCGCCGAACCGGTTCGGAGCTTTTTCGGACCGGTTCGGATTGGATCGGCCGATCCAGCTGCGGGATCGGAAATCGGATAATTTATCCGATTTCCCACTGGACCGGACTCGGATCGTGGATCGGGTCCGATCCAGTGCACATCCCTACTAAAATGTTCTTTACCAACAATATTAATGACGTGCATTTATCATAGCAGTTATGAACTTCTGCAACATTTCATTACAGGACAGTCTTCATTACTCAAAAGAGTACAGAGAAAGTGCAGAAGGTTGGATCCAGAATATGCTTTCCTCAGATGTAAGGGCTCCTTCCATCCACAGAAAGCTTCGTTCCAGTGGAGGGGTGCAGCTGGTGGCACAGGGAGGAGGCAATTTTAATTGATTCCCCCCTAACCCTGCAACCCCCATTAAGCTAACTGTGTGTATGTGAGGAGGGAGGTGCATTTGGAATTCATTTTAAATATGTTGGAAAATTTGGTGGCTACATATAGATGCTGTTGTGTATCAGACTCATAAAAAGGGCAGCGTACACTTATCAAAATATACAGAGCAGCTAAATTATTAAATATTGCTCTGATTTTGTATTGCTATAATTGCCATCCAGTTTAGACTTAGCCAAATAATGAAGTTGCAAATTAAGGTTATATATTATAGATAGATAGATGATAGATAGATAGATAGTTTCTCTATGTGCATATATACAAGATTACTATAATTTATTTTCTTGTTCTTCAGATTACTTCAAAAGTTTTTCGTATTCTTTGTCATCATTTTTTTTCCTTTCTTGTCTTAGGTTTCTTCCTCCCCAGTCCCTGGAATGATTTGTTGCAGTTGTTGATGCATTTATAGAAAAGTATGCATTTAAATGTGACATATGCATCATCCCAACCACCTTATAATCATGGCTTATTAGTGTTCAGGCATACAACAGCAGGTGAAAATGTGTCTCAGACCCACAAAGGTTATAAAGCCCTGCAGCGCACCATTATAGTTTCATCTGTTTTGTCATGCAGTTGGAGGCCATTCTGCTCTCAACAGGGCGTGGACATGAATTTTATTTTGGGGCAGTTCTGATATGGAACTTAGCTGATGATTAGCTCATTTAATTCTCATAAAAATGTACAGACAACTACCTAAGAATGCTGAGTAGAAAACAAGAGAGAGTTTTGTTATATGTTTGAGGTGAAGGTTTTGAAAGTGGTGCAAAGGCACAAATTCCCCGTTTTAAAGTTGGGAATAGTTTGAACACATTTGAGTTAAGAACATATGAAAAGCCATGCTGGATCAGACCAAGGGTGCATCTAGCACTCCATTCACACAGTGGCCAACCAGCTGTTGACCAGGAATCCACAAGCAGGACACGAGGGCAACAGCACTGCCTCTGCTACTGGAGATAGCATCTAGCCATTAGAACTAGTAGCCACTGATAGCCTTCTCCTCCAGGAATACCCCCTTTTAAAGCCACCCAAATTGGTGACCACCACTACCCCTTGTGATAGCAAATTCCATAATTTAACTATGCACTGTGTGAGGAAGTACTTACTTTTATCTGTCCTGAATCTCCCACTAACTAGCTTCTTGGGATCAAAATGAACCCAGTTCCTAATATTTTGAGAGAAGGAGCAAAATGTCCAGCTTTTCTGTGAGCATATATCTTCAAAATGTCCGAAATCCCGAGTTTGGGTGCAGCAATATCTGCAATTATTTCTAAACAGTTACAATAAGGATACTTTAGGAATCTTACTCTTCATGGGCAAGAGATGGGAGGTTCTAATCTGATGGTAACGCTGCACTTACAGGAATCTACAATTCAGTAATTTAACAACTACCTCAACTCTTGAGATGCATTCATTGGCTTTCATACTTGAGAGCAAAATCTGTTAACTTTTCTGTGTAGGCTAGTTTCTCAGTGGCACTTGCGCTACAAGGAACCACATTTGGCCCGTTCCCTTGCACACATTCATAAGGCAAAAACAAACAAATAAAAGCGTACCATACATGTGCTTTAAGTGGCAGTATTCTAGCAGTTTATCAGAGCCTATCTACACTGCTGCTTTAAAACAGTTTAAAACCGTTTATAATAGTTTTGTGAACTGTTGGGGCCCAGGACACACTCCATATACAGTTTTCAAAACGTTTTCAAAGTGTTGTATCCTGCTTGGTGTAGAGAGGCTCTCAGTGTCAGTCTGTACACCTGTGAACCTCAGAAAAATACAGTACTGGGCCAATTCTGTAATTCTTTTTCAGCATGGCAATAGAAACGTTTAGCTGCACCAGTCACAATGTCAAGAGGAGCAGGCACAGCTGTCTTTGCTCTCTGCAGCCCAATCCCCCACTTTTATCACCGACAGTGATTTCCAACTTAAGAGCACTATCTGTTGACCTACTCATGTAGGCTGCTGTACATCAGAGAACCACATTTGGCCCAGCTCCCAAATGGGCCAAAGCCCCATTGACTTCAATGGGATTTACTCTGAAGCATCTCTCATTGAACGTTTTGCTTTTCTTCGATCCTTGCAGCTGAACAAGGACCCGTTGAAGGGCAATTGGCACTTCATACATTCTTCCCAGTCCACTCTAGTTCCATGCAAGTGCCTATATGATGCATTTTATAAGGGGCAGGGAATCCTTGAAGTAGGTCCTTAAATGAACAGAAAATAAGAGTGCAAGACTAAGTGGGGTTGGGGAAGTGCAAAATGTCAGGTCATTCACCACCTCCAAAGCTCTGCAAGCTTGCATCAGTCAGGGCAGGAGGTGTGGGTAGACAGACTTACCCTTTTTTGTCCCACATGGTTCTTTGTTTTAATTCCCCCCTTGGAACTGACATGTTAGGGGAACCAAGGTGGATGGGTGGAATTAGTTATGCCAGCTTCAGGAAGGCATGGGAGATGCTCCTGAAACCCTTCTAGAAATAAAAGGGCTTTAGATCCAGCAGATCCAACACTGCTCTATTCTGCTCCTCCCCTCAGAATCCTCCATTTCATTGCTCACCATTGGCTACCATTGATGGTACAAGTATTCCCACAGAGCTTTCTGCGGGCATAACTGGGGCCTCTAGGACAGACTTGCCCATCCTTTGCCAACAGAGAGGCACTTCTGCCCCAGCTAAAGCTGCATTGAATGGCTGTCTGAGGGAGTTAAGATTGTTCTGCCTGGCAAGAGAGTCAAATTGAAACAGCAGTGCTTTAATTTATTTAATTCTTTATTTATTGATTTGCTACATTTCTATACCACCCAATACTCAAAGCTCTCTTTATTGATGCTCTTCTAGGCATGTTGAACTGCTATTCTCCTTAGGGAAGGATGTTCCATCAGTGCTAGGTTTCAGTAGACATTCTACACATACATAAACTACCCATGTATGTGTATATATATATATATATATATATATAGTGTTCATGTTTTATATTAAAAGTCACCTTTGATGGGGAAGGCAAGAAACTTTGCTAGAATGCATGATTACAGAAATTGAACACTGGCCATTACACTATCCTAGAGAGGTATGTAAATGTCTTGGCTTTTCAAGTTATCATTTCAAGCATTACATTTCTTCTAATACAGTATTGTCATGTTTCTCTGATGGGTTATTTACACTATTATCATCTGCTTACTTGATTTACAATAGATGTTATGCTATTTCCATCAGAGAAAATGTAAATAGGAAAATCAATTGCATTGCTTCTGATATGCAAATGTTTTTGCGGTCGCCTGTACATTGCATCACAGGATCCCTATGCAGGTGTTACAAAATTTGAAAGCATGGAGGGGAGATAGGAGCATGGGCATCTTCCCTGCCCCATTTATACACAATGTCTCTGCGTTGACTAAGGCCCTTTCTTCACCTAAGGGTGTACAGGGAGGGGGGAGGATCACAAACTTACCTGCTTCTGTGATCCTCTCCCAACGTCCAAACGGAAGTGCGATGTCCCGGAAGGAACGAGGGATGTTGTGCCCATCACACCTGCCATTTTTTTAAAAAAAGAAACTGTAGCCGGGAGTGCAATTGCGCTTCAGTGAAAAATGTGAGTTAAAAAAAAAAAGGCATAACCCCGCTCCCCCCCTCCCCCATGCCCCTGCACAACCCCCGGACTGGCACCTTCCCTCTTTCTGACCCCCACTACTCATGGGGAGGAGGGAAGAAGCCAGGATGGGTACCCACACTGCCCACAGTCCTCGGGATCACTCCAGGACCGTGGGAAAAATCGGGATAAGTGGGCAACCAGTTATCCCAGTAAAATGGAGGGGTCATCCCTGCCTGCTCCCAGGAGAAAAAAGGCCAGTGTAGACATGGCCTAAGTAGGTCTTTAGCTGTGTCCATGCCTGATGCAATGTTTCCTGTATGCTTTCAATTTTGTAACGCTTGCATAGGGTTAACAAATTCTCACATTAATGCTCTTTTTCATCAATCATATTACCGTCTCTTCCCCTGTTGGTCTTTTGAAGCAGCTATTTGCTCTTCCAGATGATCCAGCTAAAGCTGATTTAGGATAAATTAATTTTATCCCATTGCACTGTGACTTTTGCTGCCAGAACATGTCAGGAACCACAGGCAGTTACGATGTCTGAAGAAGTATGGTGAGAAGTCGACTCCTTCTTCACTTAAGCACATCAGGATTGTTATTATTTTTGATGGGCTCTATGCTTGCTACAAAGTGCATCACATGTTGTTAGGAATATCATTCAATAGAAAAAACGTTACTATGTTAGTGAAAATGGTATTATGTGATGAAGAAAATAGTACTTCAGATCCATTCTCAAATGCGCATTCTCGAACTTCCATCTTTTACTTAAAGTACGTCTTAGCCCGCTTCCCTTAGAGATCTTTAAAATTATGCAGACACAGATTTACTCATGCATTCCCATGTGTGCGTTTATATGAATATTCAAGAAGACATAAATGAATTGAAGAAATGAATATGGCTACTATTCACAGTCAGCTGATTTTAACACATATGATGCATAACTGTATTGAAAATGCTTCATCTCCGGGCCAAAAGAGACATTACTTTAAAACTGTATCTAGCAACTCTGCCTTTTATTCATTTTTACTCTAGAGTAGGTGCAGAGCCCTGATCTAGATTTTAAAAGACAACCTACACTCCATGCTACGGTCCAATCAGGGCCCCTGTGTCTACAGTAGAGTAAAATGAGAGTGGGGAGACATGGCTTATAGATAGATTTAAAGTAATGTATGTTTTGGCCATCACCAAATGGATTTACTAATGAGTAGTAGGTTTACATAATAGAAATATTGACCATGGAATTCAGTGGAAAGTTGCAATAGCAAATCAGGTGATTTCATAGACAAAATGGCATCTTGGGGCCGACATCCAAGAGTAGTCACCAAGTCTGGAATTTTATACAGTTATCTAGGAATAAGTCTCATTGACCTTAATAGACTTACTTCAGAGCAAACATGTATGAAGTTGCATTGTTAGTTTGCCTGTGTATTTCTCAGGGGGGCATTGGTAAGCTAAAGCCATGTAAGCAACATTATGTTTGCTTAAATAGAGCAGCTTTTTAAAATATGCTAACAAATAACAATATTGAGCAAGATGCTGACATGCATAGACTGAAAAAGGCAGTGTTTGTAAATGAATGACAACCCTTTACATATAATTGACATGTGCACAGCAGCATCAACTAGCAGAGTGCCTAGTGGTACTGCTGTTGCTTATTTAAAACAAGGCAATAAAATAACAACAACATACACTTTGGGGAAGGCTTCAATAAGATTTTTTAAAAGATGGAAATTGTTAACAGCAGTTTTGAGACAGCACTAAAATAAAGCCCATTGTATTATTTTAACAATTCCTTTTGCTATTTACTGAAAAATTAAAATCTCCCTGTACAATGTTATTGTAAAACCTTCTGTTTCATCAGACATAATTACAAGATTAGAGGGATAGTGTTACTGTTCATTTTAAAAATAAATGTAATAGGCTGGTTTTGATTAGGGACCTCTTTCAAGGTCAACACGTCCTTAATAATCTTACGGATTTCAGAGAAGAATGTGTGCACTCGATTATCTTTCAAAACACAGCACTGAGACACAACAGGAGATGTTTTACTAGATCATTAACATATGCCTCCAGTGCATTGTTAAGTTCAGGGCTCTGGTCCCAAGAAGTGCATTAATCTCTAAATAAATCAAGCCCTGGAGTCCAAACCATTTCATTTCATTTAGTCTTCCTGGCACCATTCCTTTGCTGTTTTCCTACATTAGTATTTTTAATGTGAAACAAACTTGTATGCAGCAGAGCAAAAGGAAATTACGCTATGTCATTTGCCACTTCTTTAAAAATAAATCTTCAGGAAACTTTAATGAGCCAGTTCTGTTCTACCTTTGTTGACTCTGCTTGTACCTACTTGCTGAAAACAGCAGCTCAGTTTCCAGAGAAATAGGCTGTATTGTGGCTTTAAAAAAAACCCTCATTTGTAAGCAAGCCCTTTTATCTCGGGGATATCATAGCAATAAACAGCATTTGCATCTCACATCAATGTGACACAATGACCTTGAGGATATTATTTGTTTGTTTTTTTTACTTTTTGCAAGCAGAGACTTCTCATCTCCCATGAAGCAGTAGTGACTGTACCAGACATTTAACTCAATTGAAATTAGTGTCCAGAGACTTTAAGTTCTCTGGAAGATTTGCTGCTAGCATATCCAATTAACTTGCGGCTTTACTTTTAAGTTAACTATTGAAAAGGCTGAGTGAGACAACAGGAGAACTCAGGTTCATGAGTAGTACCATCAGAACAGAATGTGGGAATTTATAACCATATTCTAATCAAAAGCAATTGTAGGGAATTGCTTACAGCCCTTAAATACATATAAAGATATGTTCTCGAAAGTAGCATTTTTTGGATTAGTTAAGTACCAATGTGGGAAACAGCCTGGCTAGAAGTATATATGGCCTATGAGAAATGGAAAGCCTAGGCTTATAGAGTTAGAGGCTCAGTGCAAGAAATGCAGACCTAGAGCATGCCCAACGGATGGTTGTCCAGCTTCTGCTTGAAGATCTCCAGTGAGGGAGAGCCCATGTTCCCCCCTAGGTAATTGGTTCTATTTTCCAAATGCTCTTATCCTTAAGACCTATCTTGTTGTAACTTAAATACTAATTAAGGACACAATCTTATGAGTTGTGCCCTCATGAGATGGAAGCCCCCGAACTCAGAGGCTTCCGTGTGTCCAATTCCCTCCCAGACTGAAACCAGCAGGGTCTGAGGAGCGGCGGAACCAATCTTTGCCATCTTCCAACTGTTGCATTTTTCACTAGATGAGCTTTGCCCCCCATTGAGCCATGGCGCTTCAGAGGGGGAGGCTAAGGATTTGAGCTATCTTCCCCATCTACCAGAACGCCCCATTTCCCCCCTCTTCCAGGTCAGTTTTCTGACCTTGGGGGCCAGCTGTCATGTCTTTCCTCTCACCAGCTGTGAAAGGTCAGAGCGGACAGTTGGATCTCCAATTCCCCCTTCCAAGTACAGAGCACTGTCTCCAACCTCAGAGTGGGGAATTCCCACTATCCTACGGCCCCTCAGACAGTGTCTGTGGGCCATAGGATTGTGCCTTAACTCTAGTCCTGCCCTGTAGCAGCAGAGAACACGATTTTGCCCTCTGTCATGACAGCCCTTTAGGTATTTGAAATACTCTATCATGTCTTCCTTCCATCACTCTTGTCCAGGCTAAACATAGCTAATTCCTTCAACATTCTTCACTGGACTTGTTTTCCATACTCCTCACCAATGTTGTTGCCCTCCTCTGAACCTGTTCCATTTTGCCTACACCCTTCCTAAAGTGTGGTGCCCAAAACCGGACACAGTTCTCCAGATGAGGTCTGACTAGTGTGGAATAAAGTGGAACTGTCACTTCTCATGACTTGGAAATTGGCCCAATACTCATTTATAATTATTTGTGTCTAGCGCTATTGGATGAGGACTTTGGGATTTGCTGGACTGGTGCCTATAGTTGTCTGTGAAACCAATGCATTAAGACAACCTTTCCAGGTTACATGTGTCTTCCCTTAATTGAGCATAGATGGATGTAGTAGGGATACTAGCTAGGACTAGTGATGGCACCAAACTTTGAATTAGGGAGAATTCAGAAATTAATCACTGCATGTTCAGTTCCCATGCATACTAGCTAATCTATCAGGATAAAATACTAGCTTAGAAAAAACTGTCAAAGCTACCAGGAGAACTATTAATAAAATCTAGAACCCTAAACATAAATGTAATGTATTTCCCTGAGTTTAAGAAAATGGTATTCCTTTCATTAACTTGCTTTGCACCATCACAACAATTGTTTGTTTTGTTGGTTTATAATAATAATATATTTATTTATTACCCGCCTCTCCCTCCGGATATTAGAAATATTATCACTATTATTGCAATAAGTTCTTGTATGTGCGCACGCACGCACGCACGCACACTAATCATATTGAAAATTAAGTAAGCATTAAATACGTATATTTTAAAGTGCACTGTTCTTGAAACGATTGCATACATGGAGGCAGAATGTTGTATGTCTAACTTGGATAAAGTGAGATTTGGCTCAAGTACATTTCCCCTTGGGGCACAGAGATAAATCATCTTCAAGAAAGTGGTTTCTCTCCTTTGCCTGAAATTAAAGTAAGATGATCTGTTCGGGGCTGTTATGTACCAAAAAATGAGAATGCATATTTTGTCCTTTTATTCTTTGTAGCACTCTCAAACATGCATTTTACCATATTGTTCTGATGATGGTTGATTCTTATGGGATTTGCTATGCATTGCATAGAAAAACACCCAGCTCACAACCAGTGCATTTATATTTCAAATTAACTAAAAAAATTATCTTGTTAAACTGTAGCCAGAATGTTGAAAGGGTCCTTGGAGAAGGAGTTCCTTCTCTAAGGAACCTCATCCATACTGTCGTGAAGCTGCTTAGTTTCCACGTAAATTACAATTCTCACGAACATCTGACATTACAAATACTTCATGAGAGCTCAAAACATAATTGAAATTCCTTTAAGAGATGCATACATCAGTCTTCAGTGACATTCTACAAGTCAAAATTCAACTTGAGGTCCTCCAATCAAGAAAAGAGGGATGAATGCAGCAGAAATGACATACATGGGCTAGAGTTTATGTGTTGTAATCCTATGCATGTCTACTCAAAAGCAAATCCTACTATGATCAATGGGGCTTACTCCCAGGAATGTGTACAGCCTAAATTGGTTAATTTCACTTAATCAGCTCTATTTTTTCTACAGCCCCAATTTTTCTTTAACCTCCCATTATCAGCTACTTATCTCTTTCCGTGTGTGTGCGCTAAATTTCCCCTTTTTAAACAGGAGTCAGATATGTATTTCATCATCATCATCCCAGCCAGTTTAAGACCAGAGTTAAGGCTATCTCATGCTGGCTCAAGTTTCACAAAGCCAGGAAACTGGACGCATTTGAGTGAGCCTCACTTTTTTGCTAGAGAAATCCTCTATGTTGACCCATGCCAGCTTGTTGCTTACACTGGAAGCTGGCTTAAAAATCCATTAAAAAGTGTGTGTGAGAGAGCTCTTTTCTAGCAGTAAGGCTAGATGCTTCATAAGGCAATATAGGATCAGATCAACATGGGCCGTCTTTGCTAATTCCAGGGACTCCATCTTCCCCATCTGGATTTGAGCTTGATGATAGACCAAGGAATAGTACAGGTGCATGGAGGGTAAGTATTAAGCAAGCACGTTTTTTGACATTGCACAGCATCATGACTGATCACGGGGCATATCAGTTAAGGCATCAGCCTTAACTTCCATTTTCCTGGCTTTGTGGAACTTGAGTCAACGTGAGATAGCCTCATCTGTAGTCTTAACCCATTAGGGGTTTTGATAATTGATTTCCCCTGTTTTGTAAAAAGGAAATTCATAGTTATATTTCCTGCAGGTTTACCTATATGATAAATGGGATTATAAATATTTCACTAATGGTGATCATGATTTCATTTTAAGAATCTGGATTCTAAAAAATTGTGGAGAACTTCCATGGATAGAGGAGGCTGTCCTCTGAAGACATTCACCTTCCACATGTAGAAAAAGATGAAAAATGCAAAAGAGGAGGTGAAGATCCACTTCCCTTCCTTATATGTAGAGTTTACACATGATGGGAATGACTGAATAGGGCTAGATTCTCACCACCATCTTAATGAGTGTACATGGTATGTTAATGCACATTCAGTGTAACATGTGAATATACCCTAGTATGACACACAGTCCTTGCATGTACTTTTCCCATCACACAGAAAATAAGAGCAAGGATTAGGGCCCTTATGCTGTTTTCCTGCTGTCATAAAGGTGGTGTGAGGCCCTGATCCTTCTGTTCCCCCACCTGTACTTTCCATCCTCACCCCTTCCAAATTCCCAGATGGACAAATGACCTGAAATTGTAGCTAGGTTCCCCCCCCCACCCCATTTCCCCCTCAAAACCTAGCTTATGGGACCTCATATGGATCTGGACTACTTACAGCATGATAGGGATTTTTGAAGCCATTTTTTTTTCTTGGTTACTAAGCTGTGCAGGAGTAATAATCTTATTCATTTTTATTATGTACTGAGGCTGGGGCAGGATTATTTTATGACCAATTACATAAATTGCTCTGTTGATTTCAGACAATACAACGTATACCGGCAAGTTGAGGCCATTATGGTATAGTAGTTAGAGAAGCGATAGGGAACCTTTTCCCACCTTCCTTTATGAGTAGCCTTCCAGGGACCAAAACCAAATGTGGGTGGGACAAAGCCAAAAAGTGAGCCAGGGGCACATCCACACTGCATTCACACTCCTCTATCCACACTCCAACCCCTAGTTTCATTGGTTGCAGTACTGGAAATCAAGGCAAGGCATACGAGGAAGAGGAAAGGGCAGAGCAGGGCTGTTGGGACAGGTGACAGAGTGTGGCTGAGAAAGGGGCAATGGGCAATGGGATAGTTGGTAGAACAGACTAGGCCAAATCTAACCTGGGTTAGAGTGTCAGACTGCGACACAGTTCGAAATTGCCACTCTGCCATGAAGATCACTGGCTGTTAAGTATAGAGGTTCAACAAAGCTGGAGCCCTTGGTGGTTGTAGGTAGATTTAATTAGAACTAGTCTGGAATGTCTGTGCAAGCTTGTTTCTCTCAGAGTTCCCACGGGAGTAGCTCGCTCACTCCCTATCTTAGCCTTGAAGCTGTTAGACTTCTCTGGGAAACTGATGGTGTGTTTAGAATCTAGGGTGACCAGATAAAATCCAGGTCAGGGCTCATGTAACTTTAACAGTTGTAGAGAAAAGGAAATTTCAGCCAGTGTCATTTGTATGCAATTAGTTCCTAGTGAAATTCCCTCTTCATCACAACAGTTAAAGTTGCAGGCACTATACTAGAGTGACCACATACAAAAGAAGGCAGGGCCCCTGCAACTTTAACAGTTGTTAAAGTATATATAAATGGAATATAAATGGTATATAAATGGAATAAACCAAAATCCCGGTTCCCCCCCCGCCCCCCCCCAAAAACAACCCCCCCCCCAAGCCACCCACCCGCCAAAAACACCAGCCTGGACCTACCGGGTTCTCTTCCTCTGCTGCCCGCGCCGGGTCCTCCGCTGCTGCCCCCGCTGGGTCAGCCACCGCCCCCAGGTCCCCTGCCGCCGCCGGGTCTTCCTCCTCTGCCGCTGGGTCCACTGCGGCCGGGTCCCCCGCCCCCGCCACCCGGTCAGCCTCCAGGTCCTCTGCTGCCACCAGGTCCTCCGCCGCTGGGCTCGTCAGGCCAGAGGCTGCGCGGAAGAGGCGGGAGAGGGCCGAATCCGGAAGTGATGTAATCGGCCCTCTCCCACCTCTTCCATATGGCCTCTGGCCTCCTTGAGGCTCGTCGCGATGGCGACGAGCCCCGATGCCCATGCGGAAGAGGCGAGGGAGCTCCCCCGCCTCTTCTGCGTGGACGTCCGGGCTCCTCGGGGCTCGTCGCCATCGCGATGAACTCCAAGGAGGCCAGAGGACGCACAGAAGAGACGGGAGAGGGCCGGATCCGGAAGTGATGTAATCGGCCCTCTCCTTCCTCTTCCGCGTGGCCTCTGGCCTCACGAGCCCGGCAGCGGCGGCAAAGGACCTGGCGGTGGTGGAGGACCCAGTGGTGGAGGACCCGGCGGCGGCGGACCCGGCGGCGGTGGCGGCGGAGGAGCCTGGGAAGCGGCCGCCCCAGCAGGTAAGTGCCCCCCCTCGTGCCTCGCGTTCCTTACCTGCAGAGCGTCCGCTTCCCTCCGATGCTCGAACCTACTGAGAAACAGGCTTCGCGGCCTGTCCCTCGCACGCGCTACTGAGAGACAGGCCGCGAAGCCTGTTTCTCAGTAGATTCGAGCACCGGAGGGAAGCAGACGCCCCTGCAGGTAAGGAGCGCAAGGCACGAGGGGGGACACTTATCTGCTGGGGCGCCTCTTCCCGGGCTCCTCCGCCACCGCTGCTGGGTCTACCATCGCTCGTCGCAGCTTGCTGCCACCGCTGCGTGACCCCCCGCCACCCCGGTTTCCCCCCGCCGCCCCCCGGTTGGCCCGGATCGGCCTAGGTTTCCCGGTTAGGACCGGGAAACCCTAGGCGATCTGGTTACCCTAAATATGATAAATAAAAATGAATTCTTTGGAGAAATAAGCACCACACTCTTTCAATAATAATATTTTGACCCGGGGTTAACTTATGTGGGCTTGTTTTTATGCTTTATGTTTTTAAATTTTGTATATTGGTGTTTTAATTGTTCAATGTTTTTAATTTTTGTAAACCGCCCAGAGGGCTTCGGCTATGGGGCGGTATATAAATGGAATAAAATAAATAAATAATAAATTATGTTATATAGTCACTATTTTAACACATTCTTGACTATGGATATCGATACAGATATGAGAACAAAGATTCATAGAAGTTATACTGCAATTTTAGAACTTAGGTATAATGCAAAATAATAATATTGCCAAACATTTTATATGACAACATATTTCATATATGTAAAAAGTCATAGCATGGTGCACAAGAAATGTAACCAAAACAGCATCTTACACAGCAATACTGTTCTTGAATTATTTCCACTATTTGAAATAGGGTTGCGTCTAATGGCATTATGGTAGTGAACAATACAAAATGGAGACTGAAAAAAATGACACCAGCAGAGTGATATCCTTGTGCTATTGCTAGTAACAAAAGAACAAAAATCTATGAAGCTGGTTGGACTTTAGCAGCGTATGGAAGTGGTGGGATGAATAGAAGTTAGTCCGAATTAGAGATACCATCAAGCTTTGTATGGCTCAGACCTGGAAACAAACTTCAAGAACCTTTCCCTTCAGAACAAGCCCAAAATTCTTCTTTGGCACAGATTAAAATCCAAGCCGGAGAAGAATTCTGGTTCTCTCATATAACAAATCATCTGCAAGGAAGCATAAGGAGACATTGGCACATTGTCCAACTTATCCCAGGGTGCCATGAAAAATCTATGGTCTCCTTTAAAAGAACCAGGAACATAATAAATCTTTCAATCAGAAGTGAATACAAAGAACATGGCAGATGTTTACCCAATTTTTTTACCCGGTGCTTCCATGCCCATGGGTCACCATCCCTGTGGACACTGCTGCTACCCTCAAAGTTACAGAATTCAAAAATCCATCTGATCAAAAAAGATATTTCCTCGAACATTTCACCACCTGCAACAGTATTTTTTTTAATAACATTTTTTTTCAACATAATACAACATAAAACAACATAAAACACAATACATAACCCACATACCCCCGTGCACCCCTCCCCCAGGAGACCTTCAATTATTCATTATTCCTCTTTCCAAAATTGTAAAGACTCTTCCGAAGGTATTTGCCCCTTCCCCGTTCTTAATACATATTCCAAAAAGGGGCTCCATATATCTTCAAAATCATTCTTACTGGACATTCCCCTCTTTATTTTCATTTTACACGTCAGTTTATCATTAAGTGCCATATCCCATATTTCTTTATACCATTCTTCTATAGTATATATCCCTTGCCCTTTCCAGTTTTTAGCAATCATTATTCTGACAGGAGCCAGGAGGTTGTTTATCAGTTCTCTCTTACTTATATTCTCATTTCCTTTATCCCATATTGCAAGTAGAGCCAGCTGTGGGCTTAATTCCAATTTACTTCCAATTATTTCACTTTTTTCTTTGAACACCCTTTCCCAATTTTTTTGTACATATTCACAGCTCCACCACATATGAAAATAAGTTCCAACCTCCTGACATCCCCTCCAACAATTCTTAGACACTTTTTTATCTATCTGATGAAATCTTATCGATGTTAAATACCATCTCCATACTGTCTTGTAATAATTCTCCTTAATTCTAATCAACAACAGCTTTAACATTCTTGCATCCCATATCCTCCCCCAGTTATGTTCATTAATTTGTTCCTTTACATCATCTTCCCAAATCTTTTTAATAATTTTAAGAGAGTCCTGATAATCATCTTCCTCTATCAATATTTTGTATATCTCGCTGGTCAAACCTTTTTTAATTTTAGTTTCTTCCTTCCTTCCTCTTAATTCAATTAAATCTTCAAATCTTGTATTATTTCTACATTTCTTATTTTTCATTTTCCATTCCTGTGTCCATTTTTCCAATTGTAAACATTTGAACCAAGCTATCTTTTGTCCTTTTAATAACTCTCTAATTTGCTCCTTATCTATCATTATTTCCATCCAGTTCCTTAACTTAATAATTCCCTGATCCTTCAGACTCCCTTCCAACTCTACTTTTAAAGTCCTTGGGAAGTTTCCCACTACTACCACTGGGGTGAGTGGAGAGTCTCCTGGTATTAACTTTCCTTTAACTTTCTCCCAGATCTCTAAAATATTTTTCAGCAACGGGTTGTCCAGTCCCCTCAAATCTTTCTTTTGAATTTTAATAAAAAAAATATTTTGCAATTTGAAATCTAGTTCCCCTGTTTGCGTTTCTAACCATTCTAAATCTTCCTCCCCTAATATACTATTTATGACATATCTTAACTGATTAGCAATATAATAATTCTTTATATTTGGAAGTCCCAAACCTCCTTTCTTTTGTGTCTTATACCATAACCCTTTATTAATCCTAGCTCTCTTATCTCCATTGCAATAAGCGTTAATCATATTTTGCCAGCTCTTTAACTCTACTTCCGATATTTTAATCGGCAGCATTCTAAACAAAAAATTAATCTTAGGTAATATCTTCATTTTAATAACCGCTATTCTACCAAACCAAAAATGTTTTAATTTTCTATATACCTCTAACTTTTCCCCTACCTGTTTTTTCAAACTTGCAAAATTAATTTCCTCTAACCTATCTAAATCTTTTGCAATATTAACTCCTAAATAACGTACTATATTTTTAAGCCTAAGACCTAACTTAACTTTACACTCCTCCAACTTCTCCTTGTTATAATTAAATAACATCATTTCTGACTTCCCCCAATTAACTTGTAAACCAGTAATCTCCCCAAATTCTCTCAAATGCTTCTTAACCACCTCCCCACTCTCCAGGGGATCTTCTAATGTCAATAATGTATCATCCGCAAACATATTCATTTTAATCTTCTCCTTCCCTCCTATCCCCTTCAATCTTACATCGTCCCTTATAACATTTGCCAAAATTTCTATCACTATTGCAAATAAGATCGGTGAAAGTGGACATCCTTGTCTAGTTCCTTGAGCTAGTGTAATCTGTTGCGTTAACCCATCATTAACCATTATTTCTGCTTTATTATTTTTATACAACTGACCAATTACTCCCATGAATTTATCTCCAAGCCCAAATGTTTTAAAAATTGTTTTAAGTGCTGGCCATTCCACGCAATCAAAGGCTTTGAATATATCCAATGCTAACAAACTTGCTTTTAAATTCCTTTTTAAAATAATATTAATTATGTTTAAAACTCTTCCAATTAAATTAGGCATTTGCCTTCCTGAAATAAATCCACATTGATCTTTTCTAATATATTTATATATAAACGTGCCCATTCTTTTTGCCATTATTGCCGTAAAGATTTTTGAGTCTTGATTTATAAAGATATTGGTCTATAAGATGCTGGATCCATCAAATCCTTTCCTGGTTTCAGGATTAATATAATCAAAGAATGATCCCATGATGGTGGGGTCTTCCCTCCTTCTATTATACTATTACACAATATTTTCAATTTTGGTATCAATATATCTCTGAAAATCTTGTAATACTCCGACCCCAACCCATCTATCCCCGGAGATTTCCCTCCTTTTAATTTATCAATAATTCCTTCTATTTCCTTTTCTGTTACCAAATCTTCCATATAATCCCTATCCTCACCCTGTAATCTTATTTTCCAATTTCTCTCTACATATTCCAATACCTTAAGCTGTGGACTCATATCTGATGTATATAATTCTCTATAAAATTCCTGAAATATATTTAATTTATCCTTCATTGAATTACATCTTTTCCCTGTCTTATCTCTAATTGTCCCTATCATATTCTTAGCCTTTTCTGACTGAGTGGACCTGGCCAGCATCTTCGAATTTTTATTACTATATTCAAAAAAATCCCTCCTTAAATATAGCAAATCCCTTTGGACTTGTTCTAACTCTTCTTTCTCTAATTCCTTTTTCTTAGCTTGAATTTGGGCAAATAGGCGTTTATCTTTTGTCTCTCTTAGCTTCTCCTCTAAATCCCTTACCTCCTTTTCAATCTTTTTATTTTGTGCTTCCTGTTGTTTTCTTAGGGTACACATTTCCCTAATACAAATCCCTCTTACCACTGCCTTCATAGTGTCCCATATTAACCCTTGCGAGTTTGACTCCGTTTCATTGATCTCCCATATTTCCTGCATTTCTTTTTTTAATTTTTCCCCACTATATTTTTATTATTTAATAACCTTATATCCATTCTCCATCTCTTAGCTTGTCTATAATCCTTCTTCGTTTTAATATCCGTCATCATTAATGCGTGATCGGTGACCTTAATTACCCCAATAGCACAGTCTATAAGTTTAGACATCATATTCTTTGACACAAAAATAAAATCAATCCTAGAATAACTCTTAAACCTAGGTGAGTAGAAGGTATATTTCCTTTCTTTCCCTTTTAACACTCTCCAAACATCCATTAGTTCTTTTCCCTCCATTAGTTTGCTTAACCCCGTCTTCCCACCACTCTTAAGATCTCTTAATATATTATCCCTATCTTTCCCTTTATCTAGTACCATTTTAAAATCACCTGCCATCACAATGTTCTTTTTACCCACTTCTCCCACCGCATTAAAGACTTCATCGAAGAATTCAATTTGTTTCCCATTTGGAGCATATACATTAATCAATATATATTCCTCCTCCCCCACCATGCAAAAAATTATCAGAAATCTTCCCACTTCATCCTTCTTCACCCTTTGTATAGTAATACCACATTTTTTTGAGATTATTATCGCTACACCCCTCGCTTTAGAAGTACCAAAAGACTTTTCATAAATGCCCACATCCCTCATCCGAAGCTCATTTACACCCTCCTTTTTTTGATGAGTTTCCTGCAAAAAAATTACATCTGCTTTTTTCTTTTTTTAATAACATTTCTATTCTCTTCCGTTTTATAACAGTTCCTAGCCCTTTAACATTTAAAGTTGCAACCCTTAATTTATTTTCCATCTCTTCCTTTCACACAAATCTCTAGATTGGTCTCCCTCTGTGACACACATACCCCCCTCCCTTACCCTCCCCCCCACACTTACCCCCCATCTTCACCCCCTTCACCAGACCTTTCTGGGCAATGGCCCCAAATATTTTTAGAACTCTTCGGGGGGGGGGGGGAAAGAAGCAACCCAACAATTCCTGAGCACAATCCGACCCTCCCCTCCCTTCTAATCTCTTCTTATCCCTATTACATTAATATTTCTTTATTGACTACTTCCTCCTACAGCGCCTTCATCCTGCTTTGTTTCTCCAACATCTGTGGGATCAACTAAACCCAGCTTCTCCAAAAGATCCATCCCTTGCTCACATGATGTTATTCTATGTTGTTTCCCTTTCCACATAAATATCAAAAAGACAGGATACCCCCAACTATGTTATCGACCTCTTCCGCAAAGCCACTGTACACAATCTAACACTCTTCCACCACTGCACAGTTTGAGGGCATAGATCCTGATAAACCTCGATTGGTGTTGCTTGTAGCATCGGCTGGCCTTGACGTCTAATTGCTGGCATCAACTTTTCTTTCTTGTAATAGTTGGCAAATTTAACAATTATATCCCTTGGGAGCATCCCCTTCTTCTTGTAGCCCACTCTGTGGATCCTCTTGATATCAGCCATCTCCCAAGTTTCCTGGGGTTCCACTTCCTTAATCCATGCCAAAATTGTGTCTCTTAAAGCCTTAGGGTTCTCCCCCTCTTGCTCTTCAAAAGATCTAATCCGAATGTTCACTCTCCTGTCTCTATCTTCCAGGGCAATTAAACGCAAGTCCATCTCCTTCAAATGCTCCCCCTGCGGCTTGCTATCTTCCTTCAGCTTTCCAGTCTCCTTCTCCAAATTCTCCATATTTTCCACCACAGTTTGAAGGCCTGTCATAAGTTCAATCTGTGAGTCCTTAATTCTTTGTATTAATCTTTCCTCCTGCATCTGCAAGGCCATCTCTAACACCTTCTGAAATTTGTCGATTAAATCATCTGATGTCCCTGCTTGACTCTCTTTGGCTGCTTTAGGAACTGTACCTGGCTTGCTTCCAGATTTAGAACTTCTGGAATGACTTGGAGAGATTTTTCCGGCTTTGTCTAAAGGCTACACTTTGTCTGCCATGCCAGTGATTCTAGTGAGCCAATGCCAGTTCCTATCTGACGGATGATCTTTCAACAGCCTACTCCAGGCGGGGGCACTGGACATTTCACCTTTTTGCTTTCTTTTCATAAAGTTAAACTCATAAATCCGCACCCCTCACCTAAATCTTAGCTGCCACCCTCAGATATCCTCTCCATTTTTATCAAACAAATACGTTTTGGCTTCTAACACTTCCGGCTGAAGGTTAAATGACTCTTTTCCCACATATAATCGCTTCAGTCTCTCCCTCCAGTCTTATCAGTCAGCCTTACTTCTTCCAATTAAAATCCATTAATTACCATCACTGGTCGCCTGCCAGGGTTCCCGATCTGTTTTTAGTTTCGCTTTTATCTCTGCTGATACAGCAGCTATCCAGCAGCTTCCTTCTCCACAGATACAGCAAAGCTGCCGGACTCAATATCAGATCTTTAATCAACAATCCATCCTCTCCAAAATAGGGATTTTATAATTATTTTGGTCGCTTCTTAACAAGAGCAAGAGAGTTCCGACTCTACTCCATGTCCGTTAGGCCACTCCCCCCCTGCAACAGTACTTTTGTCATCTATGCCATCCAATTTAAATGCCCAAAGATTTATATAGACAAAACAATTAGACCTCTGAAAAAACGTATAGGAGAGCACCTCAGCAACTTAAAAGAACAACAGATCAGGTACTCCTTTCAGCACAAGATTATTCTTTTGCAGACTTAAAGTTTTGGGTTCTGGAAAAACTGAATAGACAAGACAATGAACTGTTATTAAGAAAGGAAATAGAATGGATCCTGAGTTTAAAAACTCTGAATCCCAGTGGTTTGAACTTAGATCTTGAATTTTTGCCACTCCTGTGACTCAGCAATTACCTGCAGTGACTCCCGCATAATAGCAATAAGGATAGCAGTAATGATGTATTTTGAGACCTTGCACTTATCACTGCTACATGGATGCACCTGGCAGAGCCCCCAAAAATGACAAAACAATGAGAAAAAATGAATTAGAATATAAGGAGGGCCCTGGAATGATTATTTTTCCCAGTTGCCAGTAATTATCGTAGGAGACTATCATCCTGTTAGGAGTATTTCGGCAGACATCTCTTATCAAGTAAGAAACTGAATATTATACTTTTGTTAAAAATGCTTTTATGTGATTTATACAAGGTTTAATGTGTAATGTGGACAGGCCCCAGAGCCTTCATATTGTAATTTAACAAAACAAACAAAAAAGACCTTACATATGAGCTAAGGCCTTTGTGGCAATATGCCTAACTAATATCTAAACATATATATTAATTTATCTATGTTATGTGTTATCCCTGCAAACATAATTTAATGCATTTTTAATATTACAGCCCCCTGAAGAAGGTCTTAAAAAACAACACAGGCCAAAACACGTTGGGCTTTGAAATAAAGTATTTTAGCATCCTGAGAATCTGTTTCTCCCTTTTTTGGTCCATTCTAAGCTTTAGCCTTCCTGACGCCATTTTGGCACTTCTGTGCTACCTGTCTGTATTCTTCTTTTGTAGCCTGGCCTTCCTTCCACTTCCTATATGTATCATTTTTTTGTTTTAGGTTATCGCTAAGCTTTTTGTGGAGCTACATTGTTTTCTTCTGTTGTATTATCTTTTTTCCTTGTTGGAACTGTTCGTAACTGTGCCTTTAAAATTTTCTTTTTTAAAGAACTCCCACCCGTCTTGGATTCCTTTTCTTATTAGGTCCACTTGCCATTGGACCTTACTTATCAAAGTTCTGAGTTTATTAAAATCCGCTTGATCTTTTGTAGTAGTATAATAGGCACAGCTCAACTCAATATGGAGATTTAGAGCCTATCTACACAGTCCCTTGGAACGTTTTAAATAATATTTTAAAACACTCCAAATAAGTGCATTCTAAAACGTCTTAGGCCACATTAAAGAGTACTCACGTTACAAGAGAAAAATTCTCAGTCTTCAAAGCAGTGTGTGCAGTCACACACTCTTCTGCCCTGTCTCTTTCTGTTTCGTTTTTACAATGAGTTTAGGGCAAAGCATTGTGGGCATTGTAGTTCAGTCACCCACTCCCTCCTTAGTTCCTCTTTCAATCCCTAGCTTTCAATGAGTATAGGGCTAAGGATTGTGGGTGTTGTAGTTCACTTGCCCACTTCCTCCTTAGCCCCTCTTTCTTCCCCACCAATCAGCTGCTAAGCATTTGGGCACCGGTAAACGAAGCACTGCCCCCATGAATCACAAATGGTAAGGAAGGACACATTATTTTGCTTAAAACGATTTATTAAAAGTAAAACCGTTGTATATAGCTGAAGTGAGTTTTAAAAAACCTCAGGTATACAACGTTATAGGGAGTGCGTCATGTGGCCCAAAGAGTTTTCGTAACCCTTATAAAACATTAAAAACCTAGCATGTAGATCGACTCGTAGTGATGGGGAAAACAGTGCCTGATGCTTCTTTTACTTATAGTCGAGAGTTTTCAAAGAACAGGCCCTTGAAAGATCAAGAACGTTCATATCTTCAAAGAGTAAATGGGAATAAGCTGCAAGGAACAGGATCCATTTGCCAAGTTAAAGCTGTCAACTGAAGCTGCAAAAGAGTGCTAATGATTTTCTGCACTGCCGCAGCCAAAATGGCTTCTGAGATTCAGATTGTTGTCCCAAGCTAGACTAAATTGGCTTGAGCTTCACTGTTTTGATTTCACCGGTTTGTGGATCACTGCTTAAGTATGAAAAATGCACATTCACATTTTGAAAGCCGGTATAATTCCATATTTACATTGCTTTAATATGATGGCTTTCTGTTTCTTATTCCTTTAGAAAAAATATTTATTATGCAGATAGATTATGGATACATGGTGGGAAACCCCATTTAAAATATTCCCTTGAAAATAATGGTTGATGCTGTAAAATATTTATTCATTTACTGCTCTAATTTAAGTACAGTACATTAAGAAATACTGCATATGAGTCAGACCTCAAAGGCTAGGCTGTTAACACATTTCATCTTCAATGGCAACCTTCACTGAACCTTTAAATCATACTTGTAATATAGAATTCAGTTTAAAATTTATTACAGAGCATAAAGGTCTTTGCATACTTAATAACCTGCTTTATGGAGATGGGTATGTGATCTTTCCCATTATATTAATGCAAAAACTAAGCTATTTCTATGTTAAAAGAGTGACACAAATCCTATAAGTAAGGAAATTCAGGTTGACACTGAAGATCAGAAATCAGAGATGAATATACTAAAGACCAGCAGACCTTTCTGCTTTTGATAAGGTTTGTATTTCTGCGGTAGGATGTCGTTTGAAAGTATTGTTTGCCTCAATGCGTAGCTTTGGTATGATTTCAGCTGTTTGATGGGTCCTGGACACAATTCTTTATTCATGCATATGATGTTCACGACTCAATTTATAGTTCAGTTAATATCCACCAATAAAAGAGGGTGTAGATCAGGCTTGTACAACGTAAGTTCTGCAATATGCCTGTGGCCCACTCTCTGCCTATTTGCAGCTTTCTGGAGGCATTTGAAATATCCTTGGCTCGTGGTGTTTCCCCACATCTTTCCCTGCAACTAAGGCCCTTTTAGGTCTGACTGAGCCTCTCAAAAGTGGTAATGGGGATGAAAGAATGCTCATGTCACCTCATCCATTGTTCCTCCTCTCCTTGGATTCAAAGACACATGGTAGAATTAGTGCCTGTTTTTCCAGTCTGGTCATAAAGATAGATGCAGCAGCTCCCGGCATTTCTTTTCCATGTGAATATGGCGATTTTCACTTTTAAGGTGTCAACCTTGTATTTGTCATTACTTAGCCTTTAATGTACTGATCAGTGCCTTTCGTGCCCACACATTCTTCTTCATACACTTCAGAATCTCTACGCACTTCAGATACATGAATAATTCATGATTGCTGCTTTTGTTATTTTACATTTATATTACAGTTGTAACCATAGAAACAGTTTGGTATTGTATGACTATCTGGAAATTCTGCCCCAAACTAGGTTTGCATCTGCTCCTCAATATTCTTTCATGTGGTTTGGGCTCACATCTCACATTTCTTGGTGTCATTGCACAGATTAGCCTACTCAAGCATCCCACCCCTACACAATTCCAAACATGGAGAGAGTGTGTGTGTGTGGGGGGGCACACTCCCTGGTCCCATCCTTTCTGGTAGCATCTAGATTTGCTTGTATTAGTTTTCCATCCTGTATACCAGGGGTTTGGCTTTCCTGGTATCCCAATAAGGTCTTCTGGATTTCCCCAGATGATCATGCTGCGTTCCTCTGGCCTCACCCCTTCCCCCATTTCTAAAAGGGATTTCCTCCATTCTAAAAGATTGAAATGCCTCTCAGAAAGCCTAGTTATTGACAATAAGAGCATTAAGCTAAAACATGCTGTTATTTTTGGTATTTTGGCTCCGGCCCTTTTGGTATTTTGGTTCCAGCCCTCCAGATTGTGGCCTCTGAGAACTTCTTCAAAATAGAATTCGGCCCTCAGGCTGAAAGAGTTCAACACCCCTTGCTATACACATTTACCCAGGAGTAAGTCCCACTGAATTCAGTGGGGCTTACTTCAAAATAGACATGTATAGCATTGTACTGTCAGAAACATTGGGTGTTCCTAGCCCCTGTCCAAATCATTCATCACCAATTGGATCACCCTGATGTACATAGCTGCGTTCCCTATGCTCCATTTCCTATTTTAGCATTTAGTGTAAAGAGTGGTGACTCATATTTTTATACACATTATTTGATAATTTATTAAATGACTTTTAGTTAAGTTTCAGACTGGGGTATAGTTTTGGTACTTTGTCTAATCTCCATTCTAATTGCCTGTCTGCACATTTGCATGCACACCCGCATTATAGGTCTTGACTAGTTTACACTGACGATGTAGCCAGTGCTTAGATGCAATGCAAGATGTTCAGCGAGTGCTTATTCAAAAAGGTATTGCAATGTACCTAGCATCAAAATTGAAAGGTTACAATTGGGACCTGCAAGAAAATGTTGCATGTGGAGTAGGGTGACCATATGGAAAGGAGGACAGGTCTCCTGTTTCTTTAACAGTTGTATAGAAAAGGGAATTTCAGTGGGTGTCATTTGTATGCCTGCAGCATCTGGTGAACTTTCCTCTTCATCACAACAGTTAAAGCTGCAGAAGCTATACTAGAGTGACCAGATACAAAAGAGGGCAGGGCTCCTGCAGCTTTAACTGTCGTGATGAAGAGAAAATTTTGCCAGGTACTGCATGCATACAAATGGCACCTGCCAAAATCCCCTTTTCTATACAACTGTTAAAGATACAGAAGCCCTGTCCTCCTTTCCATATGGTCACCCTAATGTGGAGTGTTCTGGTTCAATGTTTCAACCAGATAACCATGCCTTCCTTCACAATAGTTGATTTCATATTAGTTGGTCCCCCCATGATCAATCACCATTCTATGGCCGCTGAAAACACAGGCCTCACTGGGCTAATTTGGTGGGCCTCCCCGTTAGGGTTCCCCCCCAACAGTTGTTGTTGTACTTCTGCAAACCTTGAGGTTTCCCCAAGCCTCTTAATACTTCCATCTTGTGTGTGGATGGCACTATTTCAGCTACATAAACAATGGCACACATGCCTGAACATTGGAAATAGAGGAAACGATCCATGCACTAGACAGAACTTGCACAGTATTCACAAACCAGTGATCTATTGCTTGGAAACCGAACCGGTTGCTATGCAAACACTGGCGCAAGGATTAAGAAAAACGTCTTAAATGTGGAACTCTGCCAGTAAGAGCTTTACAAATGTCCAGCACCACCCGTGGCCTCAGTTTCGTTTTTACAGCTTTTAATAGATAATAAGCAATTTGACATTGTTCTGTGCTCATTCGAGTACCTGGTTCGGCTGCACCTTTGTGTATTTCCATTTCTACAAACTGCAGGAGGACTGTCTGCAGGCAGTGACACTTCTATGTCTAAAAGTGTTTTGTCACGCTAACACTTCTCATGTCAGAAGAGGTCAACTTCTTACCTATGTCACATCTCAAATCCCTGTATCTCGGGACTGTAACATTTTATAGGCAGTTGTGCTTTGAACATCGTCTGAACGGCAAAATTCAGCATTTCTGCTGTATCTCTGTTTTAGAAAATTCACTCAGAAAATTCCCTTGTTCAATCTGTCCTGGCTAGAGTTGTACTTCCCTTGAAGGAGCTTGGAGATACTCTTTGAGCCATCACTTTCCGTGGATGCTCAGGAGGCGGCGGTTAATAGCAGTGCCTTTTATACTGGCATCAACTGATAAACCCCAGTCTTTCCCAGAGAAAGCAACAACCATCAATGCTTCAGTTACTTCCAGACTGCATTACTGTAGTGCAGTTTACACTGGGTTGCCTAGTGCCTTTAGAAACAATCAAGAACCTTCAGTTGGTCCAATCTGTGATAGCCATACTTTTCTGGAGTTTACACGGCAGAGCATATCATACCAATGTTAGGTGAAATCCACTGGCTTCCAATCAGCTTCTGGGCTCATTGTGAATCATTTGTTGTAGTCTTCAAAGCCTTATGCTTAGGACCAGGGCAGGATCTACACTGCTGCTTTAAAGTGCTTTAAAGTGGTTTATAACAGTACTAACAACTGTTGGGGCCCAGGACACACTCCAAAAACAGTTGCCATTACTGTTATAAACCGTTTAAAGTGTTTTAAAGTAACAGTGTAGATCCGCCCCCTTTCTTATAATCCTGGTCAGAAACTAAGATCAATATCAGAGGCCTTGCTCTTGGTACCATCTCAGGAGATTTAGGAAGTGAGTGTGAACAGCAGTCCCTTATCTGTGACCCACCCACATGGCTCTTGAATGCTTTTCTAATGGAAATTTGTCAAATTCTCCCTTTGTGGGTCTTTTGCCAGAAATTGAAGTCACCTTGTTTGGGCAGGCTTTTCATGTGTAATAGCTAGTTGTATTGCTGCCAACTTTAATGTGTAACATCTTTTACTCTTACTGCTGTTAAGTTTTCAGTTTTCTTGGTTGTGTGGTATGTTTTTTGTTCTTGCTTTGAGAAATTGTTGGTTTGTTGTCTTTGTATGTTTATTGATTATATTACATAGTTTATGATTATTCAGTTTTTTACTCTGGGTACTTTTAGTAGTAGAGTAGATATCAGTCAATCAATCAATCAAGCAATCAATCAATCAATCAAGCAATCAGTATTTTGGGTTGGATCCAGAGTTCTTGTGAGCACAAATCTGCTGAAGAGACGCTATAGCAGGCCTGGAGACCTGGTGGCCCTTCAGATGCTTTGGCCTACAACTTCCATCAGTCCTAGCCAGCATAGGCAAATGTGAGGAATCATGGGACTTGTAGGCCAAAACATCTGGAGGATCACAAGTTGCCCACATCTGTGCTATAGAAAGGGGGGGTCAAGGCAATTTTGCCAATACACTCTGGTACATTCTGGAAGGTGATGTTAGGAGTGGCAGAAGAAGGAGGAATCAATGAAAAATGCACTACCTCCTTCACTAGAAACCTTTTCTGGATCTGAAGAAGCACTCTACTCTAACCCATTATAAACTATCATCATCGTCATCATCATCATCATCATCATCATCATCATCATCATCATCACAAAGACTCTTATCCATCCAGCGATTTAACTTCTAGAGTTCAAGTTTGAAGAACACTACTTTTGTAACTCACATTAAATTGTTAACATTTTAACAAGGCATCTTCAGAAGATACTACACCCAGTGTGTTGTAGTGGCTAAAGTGTTGGACTGGGAATCGGGAGATCCAGGTTGTAGTTCCCACTCGGCCATGGAAACCCACTGGGTGACTTTGGGTCAGTCACAGACTCTCAGCCTAGCCTACCTCACAGGTTTGTTGTTGTTTATATATTGTAAAATTAAAATTGGAAGCCACTTTGGGAGAGTTTTATTTTAAAAGGCAGCCCACAAATGTCTTATAAACAAATAGTGTCAAACCAGGACTGTGATTTATCAGGGCAGGAACCAAAAAACAAGGATACTTGGAGCATATGTTTATTTATTTTTCCTTTACAGACAGCCCTGAAATTGAGTTATCAGCTTTGTCCAGATATGATTTTGCAGGGGAAACGCCAAATGAGAGGATGCAACCTCATTTGTGACTTCTCTACTGTGTCAAGAACATGGTTTCCATTTCCAGTTCAGGTTAACAGTGAATGTCATCAAGATGTGGAGAGACACACTCTTGACAAATGTTAAAACACTCACAAAATCAACCACTGTATCATATTGCTTCCTATAAGCTTCCCCACTACATAGAACTAATAAGTATGTGACCTTACTATATTGTTTTTGCAAAATTATGGTTTTACTTTAGACCATCCCTCCCCAACCTGAACCCTTCTAGTTGTTTTGGACTGTAACACCCATCAGCCCCAGTCAGCATGACTAATGATCAGGAATGCTGGGAGTTGCTGTCCAAAACTTCTGGATGGCACCAGCTTGGGGAAAGCTGTTTTGGAACAGGTAAATTTCAAATATTTGAGATGGAAATAGAAGACACAAAGAGAGCAAGGTTATTTATTAACATTCATTTTGTTCTTTCATATTTTCATTCCATTTCTTTGAAAAAGGCCAGTTCACTGTAGCATGGCCAAATCATATTTTATGTATCTGCGATTCTGTATCCACTTCCTGGGCCTTACCTCTGACTGGAAATGTTAGAATTGCTTTTGAAGCACCAAGGGGCTGTCTTGATGTCGTTTTTGCCTCAGGATGGCTCCGAATCCATGCTGTGTCAGTTAAATGACTCAGCCGCAGATTCGAAGCCACCCTGGGGAAAAGAGGCAAAGATGTGTGGCTGAAAAGTCAGGGACTTACCCTGACTTTTCCAGCCAGAGTAAGGTCGACCTGCCTCTTCTGCCGGTCTGTCCTTGCTGGGAGCCACTCCGGGGGCGTTCCTGGGCAGAAGGCAACCACCTATTGGTCTCCGGAAGCTGCAGGAGGGGGAGGATTGGGCCCAATCAGTCTAATGGCTGCTGGAAAGCCAGTGCTGCCTCCCCTCATTAGAACAACTTGCTGACACCATGCACCAGCAAGAGTGTGGTGTTTGGTGGTGAAGCGGTGTCAACCTGGCACCATGAAGACAGCCTCCTAGTGAGCAATTTCCTATCCCTCCCCACCCCCACCCTCCATTGTGGCTACCTACCAGGCCTCTGATTTGGCTCCACAGCAGATAGGAGAGGAGATTGAGTGAAAGGATCAGGAAGATGGGGGAGGGTGCTGTGTCTATATCCCCTCTATATGCCTCAGATATTTTGAAGACTATTTTGTACATGGGGGATTCTGATTAGGAAGGTATCTAATAAACGCTGCAAACAGATATAAGCAAATAAATCATTGTCTCTAAACAAGAATATAACAACCCAAAACAGCATCGTTGTATGATTTAAGAGGAATGCATGCCATGGAAAAGCAACCTGACAAAACAGAATATCATCCAGGTTTAATTCCTTTAAAATATTAAATTCCAATTCATATTTTCTTTCAAAATGTAAAGACATTTAGGGTAACAGAAACCATTTAATAAGGAGTGCTAAAACAGACAGCGATAAATATTAGCAAAAATGTTGGCATTGTTTTGGAACTAGCACAATCTGGCACACAAATCATATTGCTGTTAATATCATTCCATTGGGGCAAATATTTCCAAAGCAGCTATTAAACAAACTGCACTACTAACCTGATAATTGAAGTACAACCTTTTTCAAGAGGAGCACATATCTGATGGAGATTAATTACCACTAATGTTATTATAAGGCTAACATTGCACATTCTGAATTCTAATTTTGATCTAATTAATTAAACCAGTCTTGTATAACCACTCCCTCTATTTGTATTGAAATTAAATGGGAAGGGGGAGCAGGGATCACCAAGGACATATTTCAAAATAAGTAAATCTATTTTTTTTTGTCTGTAGAATACTGGCCAATTTGTTACAGCCCTAACCAACAACTTAATATAGATTCCTTGATTACTTATATAATTGTTGTTTAATGAATACAAGTGCTACTCCTTAGCAAAATAGCTAAAATTGATTTTTCCTCCTTCTTAATTTTTAAATGTATGATCTTGCAAAAAGGGAGCCAACATTGTAATACAATTGTACAATATGCAGAAGCAAAAGAAACTCTCCTATTCATACCAGTTACTGTCCTTCCTGTGAATAAAGAAAGTATGGAATGGTATGGTTTGTTTGTTTTTTAAGTGGAAACAAAGAAAAAGGAACGATAACAGAAACAGTGCAGCTTCCTCTCTTGATTCCATATTGTAATGACTATCCTGCTGTTTTTAACATTGCAATCTTAAAATCACTTGCTTTGGATGATTCTGTTGAGGCCCTTTTTAAAGTCAGCTGTATGGAAAGAAAATCTGGCCAAGACCATGTTCAACCTCCATTCAGGTGATCATGTGGCATATTGTCTAATTTCTCAGTTGCACCACCAGATTCGTTTTCAACACACTATGCCGCAAGCAGTAGGGCTGGTTCAATGTTTTCTTGGGCTTGTTTCAAACAAGATGTGCTTTTGTTCTTGTCTCCTTCATGACAGTTAGTGCGTAAGGGCAGTGTGAATAAGTTTTCAATGCTTTCAGACTCCCAGCAATACATGTGTTTCAATAATTCTGTAATTTTTCATGTGCCTACATTTTCACATTACATACACACAATTTCCCCTCTCACTATTCAGGACAATTAGTTTTTGTACATATTATTTCATTTCACTGCATGTCAACTACTAGTTACCTGGCATTAAGTCTTTCTTAGAAAAAACTGGATATATGTCAATGACATTTCTACCTCCCACAACCCCTGATACAAACTTTTCATTATCTTGTTATCTTTTTCTCTGAATTATTAAAAAAAACCTCTCCTTTACCCTTCATTAGAAGTTTATATATATCCTTCAGAATCTAGATGAGATCAGCAGTTTATGAGGCATGATAAACTAGGATTTCTCCTTTTTGTTCAGTTTTAAAAAGTGGTTCTACATTCATTACTCTCTTGTACTGCTGTCTGGCTGATCTTTGCAATGTGCATTTAATTGTTCTTAATTTATGTTCATCTTAATGTGACTTCATTATTTACTTCATTACAGAAGGCTAAGAATGACATTACGTACAAGCAATCTTGCTTGCACATAAAAAGGAATGTTTTCATGGGAGATGACAAATGAAATCCTATAAGGTTTTTATAGGATTATTTTTTAAAAAATAAAACTCTTAGAATTAAAATTTGAAGAGATCTTAAGAGAGACAATAAAAAGAAATGTTTATTTTATTCCAGGGCGATGAAGAATTAACATTCATTAAGGGTTAGTCTGAATGTAACATTTTGAACCAATGGGATAACTGTTGGAGCATGTTCCATCAAGTATGTGCATTTGATTGTGGTTTTGATCCAGACTTGTTCTTATTTGAAGAGGGAGGGAGGAATCAGCCAAAAAATCCCTTCCTTCCTGCTTCTGCCACTGGGACCCTCCATAGGATCTTAGCCCTATCTGTTAATAGAAGGGTCCTTCATTTCACAGATGCCTCGTTAGGATTCAAGCCAATTTTCAATTCAGTAAAACTCAGATCTACTGAAGTGACATTGGATGGAGAGCTTCTTCATACAAGTGATTTATTGCACACTTGTGATTGGTCACTCATGGAACTCGTGGATCCTTTACATGATGTCGTCAACCTCCAATGCCTCTTTTACAGTTTAAATCTAGACTCCTTAAGGAAGTATCTATTTTCAAGTGGGAATCCACCATTTTATAAATCCCTGAAAATGAGGTAATAAATAGAAATCATGCTATAAAATAGCACCATTTGCTGGTGGGAAAATTGAAATATATTGGAAAGAACTGGCAAAAAACAAGGTGGGGGGAAGCACGTGTATTGTGCCAATCATTAAACCCATGAAGATTCTGGAAGTCAAAGCCCCAGTAAGGCTACAGTCTTTTTACTCAATGTGGAGAAGCCCGGAGTCTATGGTGTGAGCAGCTACATCTTTGATGTAAGTGGGCCAGATATCCATTTTGGCATTTATTTGGAGATTGCTTCCACCTCTGTAAGGAGTCTAATTTAAACTATAAAGAAATAAGTCAGTTCTAACTTGGGGTATATGAGAATTCCATTTCACCCTGAACATGATCAGGACTGGATTTCTGAGAAAAAGCTTACACTGTCCCAAGCTTTTGATTGTGTTCAAAACACAATTAAAAGGGGGTTGCTGGCCATCCCCTGTACATGGTACAGGATTAGCAGCACCACTGCAACTAGACTTTCAGCAAAGTCTGGACAGTCATCGGTCAGGGAATCTGCAGTTGCATCCGGCGTTATAGATCTTGCATTGAGCCAATAGCTAGACTAGGTGAGGTCTAATGCCCTTTCCAAATCTAAAATTATTGGATTCTATGATTACTAGTCTCTCTAGGTCAGGAATATAAAAATATTATATCAGGCTTTCTTGAAGCCCTACACACCAGCACAATTTTCCATATCAGGGAAATGACAGTGATCAAAGACTATAAGACAAGAACAGAAAAAACATCTATTTTATTTATAAAAAATATTTCTAGACCATACCTTCTATCAAAATGGGATGTTCAGGACAACAGAGGTCTGGCAATATAAGAAACCTGGTTTTTGAAATCTTTACATACCAGTATCCCCTACTCATTTTGAAACCAAATAAGCCTACCAGAGCTCATCTAAATAGGACATAGAAGAGAGCTACCACCTTGCTGTGTGCCCCTTTTAACCTGGCCCTGCCGCTGTATTTCACCAGTTCTTGCAGGGATTCTAAACTACCTTTGAAATGGGGAACAGGTGCCACGAGGGATAAAGGGGTGTGAAGAAATAGAAAGCAGTGTAATTTTCAGAAGGAAAGGGCAAAGAAAAAGGCAGGTACTGGAATGAAAGGTCTTAGAAGAGCAGAGAAATCCAAGTACCCAAAAGGATAGGATTTGTGTCCCATGAATGAAGCCCAGTTCCTCTCTCAATGGGAAGCTGTGATTTGTGGAGGTGAGCAGGCTGGCAGTAAACAGAGGAAGGCTGGTGAGGAGCAGCTGCACAACTCCAGTAGCAGCATCTCCTTCCCAGGAGGAGACTACTGAGCCAATGAGCACATTGATGAGGTAGGGCCAAAGAGGCGGACCCAGCTGAGTGAGATTTGTCCTTAGGCTCTTAAAGGCAGACTTCCTATGTGGCTCCAGGATTACAGTTGCTACTTCCACACCAACCCTCTCCTGGTAGTAAGATGTCTTGCAGTGGCAGAAGTAATCTTCAGTTGATGGAGCTGGGAGGGAATTTTACCTGCACACCAATTGGTAAAGACAGTGCAAGGTTTTTGCCTTCCCCATTGCAAGATTAATTTGATTGTAAATAATTGTTCAGGACTATCAGTAAAATCTTTGTGGATGCTTCATTTTATAACATTTGTCACAACTTGTATAGACATAATAGGCACTGGGCTGGATCCATTGGTGAGAGGGAGCAGGATTGGGCTCCCTGTTCCCCCACTGCAAAGATTCCCATAAGGGATCTTGGGGGTGTGGCACCAAGACCAGAACAGCATGGGGACTGTGAGTTGGCTATGTCTGGGGAGGTGGAAAGAGGTTCACATGAGCAGTCTTTGCCATGGTGTGCCCTTGGTCCTTCCATCCACTACCAGTGCTGCTGGCATGCGGGCCAAGAAGAGGAATCAGCCAGCAGGAAGGCTGCCCAGTGACTGGATACATGCCCTATCCCGCTGCCAAGCCTATTCAAATAAGTCAATAATTTATTATCCCATCTATGCCTGTGTGTCTATTTGTTCTCATCCCCTCGCCAACCGGATCCAATCAAGCGCTGCCCACACATGGGACTTTGCCTGTGTCTAAATCAGAGAGTGTTAATACCTGAGTCATTTTAAAAATATGCTGCAGATAGAAGCACATGATTGTGCCCCCCCCACTCCTTTTCATAGTGCAAGAATATTTTTACTTGCAAGGTAGTGATTTTTATATTTTATTTTCCAAAAGAGTATAAATCATGACAAAAATAAGATATTTTTTTTAAAAAAATGATGTTGGAAATGTAATATATAACTAGAAAAAATATTCAATGGCTAGATTTCAGTGGCTATAAAAGTTGAAATAGGTGGTTACATGAATCTAGTTAACTGTAGCTCTGTCCTACCCATTTGCTCTGCCTTGTACACTTCATCATACAATTTTGAAAGTTCAGCCTTATTTATGAGCTAGAAACTAAGAGACAGCTACTGGAAAGTTGCAGTGGAATAACAGTCATAATTTGTAGTCATAATTTACAATTTACTGAGTACAACATGTATAGGCAATGATCTGTTGATGGACCCTCTAAAAGAGGCTAGGACATTGATATCATTTTAGAATGTCTTTAAAATATTATAGTTTTCTTCTCTATATAGGGTGACCAGATCGCCCGGGGTTTCCGGGTCCTAACCGTGAAGCCTGTTTCTCAGTAGATTCGAGCACCGGAGGGAAGCAGACACCCCTGCAGGTAAGGAGCGCGAGGCGGGAGGGCCCTCCCACTTACCTGCTGGGGTGGCCGCTTCCCTCCGGTGCTCGAATCTACTGAGAAACAGGCTTCGCGGCCTGTCCCTCAGTAGCGCGCCGGGTGATAACGTCATCACCCGACGTTCTACTGAGTTTGGAACCCAAAATCCCGGTCCAAAATGGCCACCCAAAACGGCCGCCCAAAGGGGGCATGCCCACCCTCCCAAAAAACAGAAAATATTTTTTTAAAAGGCCACCTGCTATGTGAGATCTGACCCCCCCCCAGCCACCCCCCACCTGAAACAAACCCCACCACCACCAAGCCACCCCACAAAAAAAACACAGTGAGGGGGGAGGGGGCTTACCTGCTGGGGCCGTCCGCTGCCATCCGCTGGCGCCCGCGGGCGCCATCGGACAGCAGCGGACGGTCCCAGCAGGTAAGCCCCCTCCCCCCTCGCTGTGTTTTTTTTTGTGGGGTGGCTTGGTGGTGGTGGGGTTTGTTTCGGGTGGGGGGGTGGCTGGGGGGGGTCAGATCTCACATGGCAGGTGGCCTTTTAAAAAAATATTTTCTGTTTTTTGGGAGGGTGGGCATGCCCCCTTTGGGCGGCCGTTTTGGGTGGCCATTTTGGACCGGGATTTTGGGTTCCAAACTCTGGTCACCCTATCTCTATATAACTAAAATGAAGTGTTTGTTTGCATATCCTTGATGGACTTGAAAACCATACATCTGATTGTTATGAAGCTTTTAGGATTTGTGCTACCTCTGTCTGTGATGGCTTTAGGCACAGTGAATATTTCAACTGCCATCTTGAAACAAAATAGTAGCCAATTAATTTTTTAAAAAATTTACTGCTCCAATGCCATTTGATCAATTTTAACCCAACTTTGCATCATGATTCAGCACTGCAGTGAGACAACATCCATGTTTTCAGACTTTATTTATTTATTTATTTGTTTATTAAAAAATCAAGCGCCAATTATTGAAAAAAGTGAAAGTATAAAAAAGAACAAGCACAGTTTGAAGCTACTTGTTCTGTACTATCAGGGAAGATTAGTAGGCCACGGTATAGGCCTGCCCCCTCCCCTTCTTGTGGGGCAACTCCATCAAGGGGGGTTAAAGTATGAGACTGAAGAGGAACAGGTAAAAGATTGTATGATAAAGTGGGCTCAAAATTTTGGATACAACATTACTATGGATCAGTGGGAGAATATGTGGAAAATTTACATTATGTGCCAAATTGAAAGAATTTTTTAATAAAATGATGTATAGGTGATACATATCTCTGTCAAAATTGGTGAAAATGTATAAAGGGACATCGGGAAGGTGCTGGAAATGTGAAGAACAGGAAGGAACCTTTTATCATCTATGGTGGACATGTACAAATGCATAAGGTAATGCATTTGTACAATTTTGGGTACAAATGCATAAGGTAATGCAAAATGTACTGAAGACAGAAATACAATTACATCCAGAGTACTTTTTTGTTGGGGATAATAGATGAACAGTTCAGTCAAAGTTATGGAACTTTGTTCTTATACATGATAATGGCAGCAAGATTAATATATGCCCAGAACTGGAAGAACGAGAAAGTACCAACAGAGGAGGAATGGCTATTGAAGATTATAGAGCTGGGGGAAATGGCAAAACTCACTGCGATAATAAAAGACAAAACAACAATAGGGTTTACTGAGGAATGGAAACCTCTGATAGATTTTTTTAAAAGAGAAAGAAGGGAAGGATATATTTACATGTGGATTCAGTGATTAAATTGAAAGAACAACAATTGATAAAGATAGGGAAGTCAGGAAATTCACTCACTATTCTGTTTCGTTTTTTACTAGTCTTATTTTGATAAAGCGTTAAGAAAACATAGATATTTTTGTACGTTGGAGAAATTCGCAAGTCCATTTTAATGTTGTATGCTGTATGTTATATTGTTGTATTGTTTGTGTTTTTTAAAAAAAAAAGGATTGTGCCCTAAGTAGTATTAAAATATACTCTCATTTGTGACTGAACCTGGCATTTTATGCCAAAACGTTTCAAAAACTGTTTGTTTTTTATTTATTTATTTATTACATTTGTATACCGCCCCATAGTGGAAGCTGTCTGGGCGGTTTACATAGGATTAAAACAATTAAAAACAATATACAAAAATTAAAACTGCAAAAACATACAACATACACACAATACACACATACATTTGAAACCGCTACAACAGCCCCAAAAAGCTATAAAAACAAAAAAAAACCCAGGCTCCTCAGATATTGCCAAATGCCTGAGAGAAGAGGAAAGTCTTGATCTGGTACCGAAAAGATAACAATGTTGTCACCAGGCGGGCCTCGTCAGGGAGATCATTCCACAATTGGGGGGCCACCACAGAGAATGCCCTCTTCTTTGTTGCCGACCTCTGAGCTTCCCTCGAAGTAGGCATTTGGAGGAGGGCCTTAGAAGTTGAACGTAGTGTTCGGGTAGGTTCATGTCGGGAAAGGCATTCCATCAAATATTGTGGTCCCAAGCCATGTAAGGCTCTATAGGTTAAAACCAGCACTTTGAATCGGGCTCGGAAACATACAGGCAGCCAATGCAAGTGGGCCAGAGTAAGTCTTATATGCTCGAACCTTCTGGTTCCAGTTATCAATCTGCCACTGCATTTTGCACAAGCTGCAGCTTCCAAACCACCTTCAAAGGCAGCCCCACGTAGAGTGCATTGCAGTAATCTAACTTGGAAGTTACCAGAGCATGGACAACTGAAGCCAGGTTAAAGTTATAAACTTATAAACTGGATGTGGATCGTTGGTTTACTGTATCATAACACATCATATCACTCATGATACATCACTATTAAGGATCCCACAGTGGTAGTAAAATTAGGGTCAGCCAATGTTCACAATACTGTACATGATCATTTGAGTTACAAATAACTTTTTCTCAAGTATAATGTGTGTGTGTGTGTGTGTGTGTGCATGCGTGCGTGTGTTGGGGTGGAATAGATGTTTCCAAGTCAAGGTCTGATGTTAAGTTCAGTGCACAGGTTGGGTTAGTCTTCATATGGCAAAGCCAGTTGAAGACATTTTGCTTCCTGAGAGAAAGTACAAGACGATGTTTCCTATCCCCATTTCTCATACAGAAATTGTCTAGACCAGCATCTGAATGGGAAACCTTCTTCCACTGCACCTGAGAGCAGCAGGCTAGCTTGGCAGGCCACATGACAGACATAGCTCTGTTCACCGGCACCTTACTGCTTGCTGCACACTACGTGAGCTGCCCCACTCTGCTGAATGGTAGGGCTGCTCTTGCAGTGATATGTAGATGATCTTGCAGACTAAATTATAACTAGTACTTTGCTGCCAATCATCAAATGGACAGCCTAGTCCACACTAATCTTTGATATGACTGCTCCTCCATCTTCCCCTCCCCCATCAATTTTATCTCTTCTGTAAGGCAAACCTGTGTGTTTCCTAGGTAAACCTCCTGGCGGATAAAGTGTGGCATCTTGCTGAACTGCTTTCCTTTCCTTTGCTTCCCTGTGTTTCCCCTCTGCTGTAAATTATGGAATGATCTCCCCGACGAGGCTCGCCAACATTGTTATCTTTTTGGCACCAGGTCAAGACTTTCCTCTTCTCCCAGGCATTTAATAGCATATGATGAGGGTTTTGTGTTTTTGTGTTGTTGTTGTGCTTTGACCCAGAAGGATATTGTAATTTTAACTTGTTTTTATGTTTTATGCTTTTAAATTTTGTATATCAGTGTTTTTAATGTTCAATGTTTTTAATTTTTGTAAACCGCCCAGAGAGCTTCGGCTATGGGGCGCTATATAAATGGAATAAAATAAATAAATAAATAAATAAATAAATATTTCCATTATTAGCAATGAGTAGTGTAATGGGCATCAAACCCCTCACCAAGAATCCCAGAAACCCTTTAGCTTTTGTGCTCTTATTGTATCACATATATTCTCACACCTGAGCAAACTATGGCATCCTTAATGTTTTATTCATTCATTTATTAAAAATATCTGTATACCTCTCCACATCCAAAGATTTTGGTTAGCAGTGAAGAATAAAATAAAAACAACCATGTTCAAATTATTACTATTTTAAAAAAGAAACAGAAACAGTTCTGATAAACTGCGGCTCAAGATTTCTATGGGGGCATTGTTTACATTCCACTCCAAGATTGTTATGGACTCTGGGGGAGCGGCTGTTGCTGTTGCGATGTTCTCTGCTTTGGAGAATACTGTGATTTTCTTTGCAATTTTTCTTCTGGCTTAATCTGGCTGTTGGCATGACAAGACCTTCGGCGTTTCCTGCCGATCACAGGACATAATCCTGTGATTATGGCATAATCTTGGCTGCTGGCATAACTGGGCCTTTGGAGTGCCCTGCCAATCATATTTGTTCTCTTTGCAGCAAGCCAAATAAATGCAATATTAATAAGATGAATATGCCAGTATTTCACTATGTTAAAATGGTACTTAGAATACTTCCAAACACTTCCTTGCATTCCATCAAGGGCCAAAACAGATGTTCCTTTAAGTCTGGTCTGGCAGCTATATCCTTTTTTCCATTTGCTTAGGTTCAGGGCCCTTGATTTGGATCAGGACACTAGCATGGAGAGAGGGGTAGTGGGCTTGTACCTACCGTACAGTAAAAAATTGTGTGTATGGGGGGGGGGGGGAAGCCCTAACAAACATAGCTGCTAGGCATAGATTTTAAGTAAAGTCAGTTTTGGCCCTAACTTAGAGTGCAGCCAATGTATGCCTACTCAGAAGTAAGCCCCACTGAGTCCTAGCTAAGTGTGTAGAGGATGGCAGCCTCAACCTTTCTGCTGTTCTAAGTTCCACTTCCATTGCCATCTTATCCTTAGCCTTTTACTTTCTTGTGGCAGCTATTCATTTTACTTTGCTTCTTCATATGTAACATGCCCCTTAGATCAGTCTCTGTACCAGAGAATGGGACAGCAGCCAATGTAATGCTAATTTTTAAAAAGAAATTTGGGGCCAGGAGGGATCCAGAAAATTACAGGCTGGTTATCTCAACATCTGTTCCAAGTAAACTGGTAGAAATCATTATTAAAGATAAAATTATCAAGCACAGAGAACAGCCATCCTCTGGCTGATGTCCTCCAGATGTTTTGGATTTCAACTCCCATCAGTGTGGAAAATGGCCATGAATGCTGGGAGTTGTAGTCCCAAACGTCTGGAGTGCACCAGTTGGGAAAGGCTGATATAGAAGGACAAGTCATGGTAAAAGTAAATCATCATGGCTTCTGCAAAGGTATATCCTGTCTCATTAACCTTTTACAGTTACAAACATAAGGATAGGGGTGATCTGGTAGACATTGTTTAATTAGACTTCCAACTGGCTTTCGACAAAGACCCTCACCAAAGACTCCTGAGCAAACTTAGCATTCATGGAATAGGAGGAGTGGTCCTCTTATGGATCAGTAACTGGTTAAAGAACAGAAAGCAAAGAGTAATAAATGGCCAATTCTCACAATGGAGGGATGTCCCACGTGGAAATCTATTAAGTTTAGTGCTTTTCAACTTGTTTGTAAATGATATGGAATTAAGTGTGAGCAGTGGACAAGTTTACTGATGACATCATTTTTTTTAGGTTGGCTAAAACAAGAAGAGATTGGAAAGAGCTCCAAAAGAATTTATTCCAACTGGTGAAAAGGACATTAAAATGGTAAATGCTGCTTAATGTAAACAAAAGTAAAGTGATGGACATTGGGGTAAAAACAACTAACTTCATGTATATGAGCTGGAGGTGACTGACCAAGAAAAAGACCTTCGGGTTGTAGAGGAAAGTACAAGAAATTGTGCTGCTGTTGTAAAAAAGAAAAAGAAAAAGAAAGGGAAAAAGGCAAATTCCATGTTCAGGATCATTAGGAAAGGAACTAAAAATAAAAGTGCTAATATCTTAATGTCTTTATATGGATGTTGTTGGACTGCAGTTCCCATCATCCTTCACTACTGGCTATGCTGACTAGGGCTGATGGGAGCTGCATAAATAATTTTATGCAGTCCATCAGGAGGGTCACATGTTTCCCACCCATGCTTGGAATACTGTGTACAGTTCTGGTCACTGCACCTCAAAGAGATATTATAGAGCTGGAAAAGGTGCAGAAAAGGGTAACCAAAATTATCAAGGTGCTGGAGCAACTCCTGTATGAGGAAAGGTTACAATGTTTGGGGCCATTTAACAGAAAAAGGCTAGACAGGGGAGATATGATAGAAGTATATAAAATATACTTCTAATACTAGAACATGGAGTCATCCAATGAAGCTGAGTAGTGAGAGTTTCAGGACAGATAAAGGAAATACTTCTTCACATTGTATAACTATCTACAATGTGAAGAAGTATTTCCTTTATCTGTCCTGAAACTCTCACTACTCAGCTTCATTGGATGACTCCATGTTCTAGTATGGAATTTGCTATCACAAGATGTGATGTTGGCCACTGACATGAACAGTTTTAAAAGGTGATTTGACAAATTCATGGAGAACTATCAATGGCTGCAAGTCAGTCTGGCTATATATATATATATATATATATATATATATATATTACTGGAGCAGTAGGCATCTGTATACCAGTTGCTGGGGAACATGAGCAGTTTTTTTGTTTTTAAATTGCATTACTGTGCTGCTGTGGGCTTCTTCTGGGCATCTGGTTGCTACTCTATGAACAGAATTCTAGACTGGATAGGCCTTTGGTCTGATCTAGCCCAACTCAACCTACATTCTTATGTTCATTTCCATGGTAACAGCAAGGAAGTCAAGGCTCCTGCAATGCTCTCTGAGTGATTTGAGAGAGTTCCACTTCATATTTAAAATAATTTTTCCAGGCATCATCAGTAGAGCCTCTTATAATAGAATACATTTCTCACTGTGGTATTTACTGGCCAATTATAGCTTTATAGGGAATAACTCTCAAAAGCATTTAGGCAGCAACTGATGCAATAATTTCAACCATTAGTAGATTTTAAGAACAAATATGTGCTGCAGATTTGAAATTAAGAGTTACAAGAGATATTGTAAAGCAGTGATGACCTGTCAGGACCATCAGGTCTGTCAGATGATTGTAGGCAGCCTTTATAAGCCTACTTCCTGCCTAGAACAAGGGTAGGGGAAGATCAACCTAGACAAGGAGCAGGTATTTCACATGCTGGTTTTGGACCACATGATTTCACTAGGGGAGAAGCACTGCCCAGGACAAAGGCAGTGGAAAAGAGACAGGGGTCTTATCTGTCCTGGCTACATCTTTTTGCTACGTGAAGTAACAGCATGGTCCTGAGGTCTGTGCTATGACTTCAGGGGTATCTTCACATAATCCTCACCCCTATTGTGCCCACTGTGTGCCTGTCATTCAGTAGCTTAATGATAAAGGAAATGCCTCTAGCTGAGCTAGTTGAGTTATGAATCAGGAAGTCCCTGGTGTGAATCTACTCTCTCCCAAGATCTCACCAAATTGGCCATCCATTCTCTCCTCAGTTTCCCCCGGCTGTGCCTCACAATCTCTAATATGGGGATTATACTACCTGCATTACAAGATTATTGTATGGATTGCAACAAGATAAATGCTCTGAACATTTTAAAGCACTAAATCAGGAGTCGGCAATGTGGTGCTGGCTGGTGCAGTGCTCCCCCAGAAACCTTTCTTGGTCCCTTCCAGTGTCTCACCTTCCCACTTGTTTTTTTTCTTTTCTTATTTAACGTATTTTCTTACCGGCATCTGGGACTGCTGTGAAAAGAGTTCCTGTTGGTGCTGAAAACTTTGGGATCAAATGGGTTCTTTCATAGGTTGGGACTCAGACCTCATTTCTGTCTTGTACTCAGTGTTTTGGACAGATCACTTGTCCTTTGACACACCTCCCATGGTAGCCATTTTGTGGTGGTGCCCAGGACAGTTTCTCAAATTGCTAAACATGCTCAAGGCCCCAAAAGTTTGCCTACCTTTGCACTTAATAAATGCTGAAAATGATTCAATTATATAATTGTTTTGGTGTTAGTTCACAGAGGGAAGGTTTTCTCTCTGTCTCATAACACTAGAACCCATAGTCATCTAACAAAGCTGAATGGTGTGAGGTTCAGGGCAGACAAAAAGAGCAAATAGTTAAACTTCAGAATTTTCTGCCATAAGATGTCTTGATGGCCACCAATGTAAGGTTAAACTACATGCTATGTTAATTACGTAGCTTGGTACTCCCCTTCTGCTTTTTATTGACTCCGAAGTAAGTGTGTGGGGCCCTGATCCAGATCAGGACCACCATGTTCAGGGAGGGAAGGATTTCTCTCTCCCCATGCAGCAGTTTTAAAAAAGCGAGAAAAATCTCTGTTGGTGCCATTTCCCTTCCCCCCCCCCCCCGAAACTACCGTGCACAGGGGATTTGGGGAGGGCATTGGCTGAGGAGGGAGGATTAAGCCTCCACTTCCCATGTTGGGTTGGATCTTTGGTCTAATCCAGCAGGGCTGTTTTTATTATTTTATATACTCAAGCAAATATATAACTGTAGACAAGATTGGACTCCTCCTCTTCAGTATTTGTCATAGGGAGGCTGTTTTGATCCCATTTATAAAGCTGCCCCTACATCTGAATCTTTCCCATTATTCTCTGAAATGTCATTGATATACATGCAAGTGCATTTATGTATTAGTCATTCATTTTCTTGAAGTCTGGTAAGATGGATTTAATTTATTTGTGAAGTAGTTCGAAATTGCCCAATAAATCAACACTTATTCATTTACATGCTTTGCATCTGAACAACTTAAAGTGTCCAACATCCCCCCCACGCACTGCCACAAACATTTGCAAGCAGTTTGCCATAGCATGAGCTAATTTCTATTTATTTATGGGTGATATTGAACTTAAGTTACTCTTATTTACTCTTGTTCAGTTTAGTAGGCTAATTCTATAAGTTACTGTGTTGTGCTGAACAGACTTGGTGCCGGATTCAAGAGGATGCCTCCTCCAATCCCTTCCAGACTGCTACCCTGGCACTCTCTTCAAACGTCCACTCTAGTTGCCCCCTCCAAACTGCCATCCTGCCTCCCAAACTGCCCCCTCCTAAGCTTACCAGGTGGCAGGGCAGGCAGCAAGGAGAGGCTGCTGAACCAACCTAGCCCAGTGCTTCTTTCAATGCTGGACCTTTGAATGAAAAAAAAGTCATGCTGGGCTCCAGGGAGGTGATGCCAACATAACTTCTTCTTTTTAGAGCCTATGACTGAAGCCATAAGGGACAGGCTGCTGTAGTGCCTGCCATCTTCTTTACACCAAATGTAAACGTAGCATCACTATATAAGGGGCAGGGTCCAAAGGCATTTGGGAAGGGAAAGGCGGTGGCTGCTGCAGCCACCCAGCTCAGCACTTCTCTTTTTAGTGACAGACCCGTGCATACAATTTTTAAAAATCCCATTGATGTCAGCCCCAGTGGTTGAGCCCTGGCATTTGCCCGACCATGCTGGGTCCTGGTGCTGAAGTGATGATTCCCAACTGCACCAACAATCCTTTAAAAGTTTATCAGGGGGTTCTCAATGAGCAATGGTGAACCATCTTCTCTAAAAAAAGACGTTTCTTATGACCTCCACTACTATGCCCGTCAAGAAGCAGCTACAGGGAAGTAGTCTGTGCACACTAGAGAGAGCTCACTTTCAGTTCATGTGGGATGACAGCTGACACCCCATGTCAACATTCCCCAGAATCTGAAATATGAAGTGCATAGCAAATGTGTTCACACAGCAGGCATGTGGCTGTGGAAGAGTTTGCCAAGGGAAGAAAATGTGAAATCTACTGGCTTACATCTGTGTGAAGGACCTGTGGCTGGTCTGCGACTGGGAGGCTTTTCCCATAACATGTACTGTTATGTCTTACTGTATTTTGTTACCCATACATGTATGCATGCTTACATACTGTTTTCTGATAGTAGCCTCTTGCTACTTTATTTATTTATTTATTTATTACATTTGTATACCGCCCCATAGCCAAAGCTCTCTGGGCGGTTCACATAAGATTAAAACAATTAAAAACAATATACAAAAATTAAAACAGCAAAAACATACAATATACACACACATTTAAAACCACTATAATAACTTTAAAAAACTATAAGCCTAAAAACAAAACAAACCCAGGCTCATCAGATATTGCTAAATGAGGAAAGTCTTGACCTGGCACCGAAAAGATAACAATGTTGGCGCCAAGCAGGCCTTGTCGGGGAGATCATTCCACAATTGGGGGACTACCACAGAGAAGGCCCTCTCCCTTGTTGCCGACTTCCAAGCTTCCCTCGGGGTAGGCACTTGGAGGAGGACCTTAGATGTTGATCTTAGTGTACGGGCGGGTTCGTGTCGGAAGAGGCATTCCATCAGGTATTGTGGTTCCAAGCCGTATAAGGCTTTATAAGTTAATACCAGCACCTTGAATCGGGCTCGTAAACATACAGAACTGGTTGAAGACCCTCCATCCGGTCAGCAGAACCATCCACTAACAGCGTCTCAGTCTTGTCTGGATTGAGTTTCAGTTTATTAGCCCTCATCCAGTCCATTGTTGTAGCCAGGCACTGGTTCAGCACATCCACAGCCTCACCTGATGAAGATGAAAAGAAGTAAAGCTGCGTGTCATCTCAAGGACTCAGGAGCAGCTCATGCACAAAAGATACATTTTGGCACTCTTTTTAGTCTTGGGATTTGCAGATCGTTTGTAACAAATAAATAGTTCTTCGTTAAGTACTGGTGTGTCACAGATTAGTCTTGTTCTTCCCACAGCGCAATAGGCACTACTAATACAAGAACATAAGAAGAGCCATGCTGGATCCGACCAAGCATCCATCTGGTCCTGCACTCTGTTCACACAGTGGCCAACCAGCTGTTGACCAGAAGCCCACAATCAGGATGTGAGTGCAACAGCACCCTCCCACCCATGTTCCCCAGCAACTGGCGTACTGCCTCTGATATTGGACATAGCACATAGCCATCAGCTATGGGGAGCACTTTATGTGGGGCACTTTAGATAGCCTTCTACATTACTTCAGTTGTGAAACACACAGCTAACATTTCTCTGCTGTTGTGATAAAACTGCTTCTGCATTCCCAATATGTTAGAGCAACATCAGCAACAACAAAACTGATTGACAGCCCAGAGAAAAACAATACTCTGAGCATGTGTAGTTTTGCATTTTAAACTTACTTAAATCATAGCACCATCATGACTACAGGAATAAAATGCAGTTTCCTTCTGCACCTGTCACTCTCTGGGTGGTCATTTGGCAAATGGCGGGGAATTGGGCTGGGCTGCAGGGCTCCGAATTTTGCCAAGGTCCAGTCCTAGCTGCACAACTAGATGGGAATGATTTCAAGCATAAAAGAAGTGGATGCTGACCAAGAGGGTCACTTGACCATACCTTTGCTGCTCAAAATTGCTTCTCCCCAGCCATTTTTCTTTTAGTGAGGATATAACTTCGAATCTCAGACCTTATTGGGAGAAAGACAGCTGAAGGATTCAGCATCTCTTTCCCTTTCTGTGGTTTCACCATCTCATTCCCTTGCGTTGTCAGAACTAGCTTTTAACACAGCTTGAGGGCAGCTTCATTTTGGCTTCAGGGCGGGTTCAGGGCGGCTTCATTTCAACTTCTGGACAGCTTCATTTTGGCTTCATTTCGGCTTCATTTCTGCATCAAGGTGGATTCAGGGCAGCTTCAAGGCAGCTTCAGGGCGGCTTCAGTTCAGCTTCATTTTGGCTTCAGGGCGGCTTAATTTTGGCTGCAGTTCGGATTCAGTTTGGTTTCAAGGCGGCTTCATTTCTGCTTCATTTCGTATTCAGGGCGGCTTCATTTCAGCTTCAAGGCAGCTGCATTTCGGCTTCAGGGCTGCTTCAGGGAGGCTTCAGGGTGGCATCAAGGCGGCTTCAGGGCTGGTTCAGTGCGACATGGCTTGGCTTTAGGGCGGCTTCAGGGGGCTTCAGGGTGACTTCTGTGTGGATTTCGGGCGGCTTCAGAACGGCTTCAGGACGGTTTCAGGATGGCCATATTTCAGCACGAGTTCACAATTGTTATACAATGATGATATTAGGCAATTTTGAGGCTTGCATAGAAGAAGGGTTGACAAAAATGAAGAAAACAAAGATAGTCACCCTGCTCCAACATTTTAAAGCCGCCCCCTTACTTTGAAACAAAAGTTTTGATGTGCTAAATCATTTGCTAAAAGAGACAGTTTCTCTACATAAATTAAACGCAGTAGAATCAATGTTTGATGTGTGGAGCATGCAGATAACCTTTGTCTGTGCTATCTTCGGTAAAGCATTCAGCCTTTGCTTATTTCAACTGTTCTAGTCACTATCCTGAAATGTATGAAGCAGGTGTCACTTTTTTCTCTTTTCTGCTCTCTCCCATCACACGGATCCCTTCTCACAGCTTTTCAGCTCATGGTTAAGAATGGCCTCAATCAGAATTACTTTGGTAGGAAAGTAGCTTGCAGGGCAAAAATATTGTGTAGATTCACAGCCAAAGAAACACATTCACAAATAGCATACATCTTCCTCTGTAAATACATTGACTGAAGCCTCACCCCATCTGCTTTCTGAAAGCACCATCTATTTTCTGAGCTATGGAAATAGATATCATAGAGATAGACATAATTTATGAGCAGTGGGGACAGTAAGAAAAAAAAAAGAAACCCTTCTGATGTTACTATACAGTTTTGTTATTTTTCTACCTCTTGCATCATTTTTTTCTTTTTTTCAATTTTTTATTGTAAATTTGTAAACAAAACAAAAAAATAAAGAAAATAATAATAATAAAAATTAACATATACAGCGACATACTTCAAAAGCCTCAGTTTCAAATATAACAATTTCTAGTTAATTAAAAAAGAGGAGGTGAAAAGGTAGCGTAAATTACACATAAACGTCCGTAAAGGCAGACCAAATGTCTGAGTAAATGTCCATTCGTAAAAGATGCCTGTATGCTACTCTTTCAAATGTTGCTAATGTTGTTAAGTCTTCAATCCATTGGATTATAGAGAGTGTGGTTTTATCTTTCCAATGTTGTAAAATAATTCTTTTGGCAGTCAAAAGGGCACGAAAAATCCATTTCCATTGACCGTATGTTAGTTTTCAAGCAGCCAGTACGTAATTTAAAATGACATGCACATCTGAAAATATTAAAGAGCTTTCTAATACAAAATTTATGCGACTGATAATTTCCTCCTAAAAGGCAGCAACTATTGGAGATTTCCAAAACATATGGACAAAAGAAGCATTGGGTATGTAACACTTCCAACAATTTGTTGATTTAGACAAACCTTTATTAAACAGACGCTGTGGTGTCCAGTATACCCGAAACATTAATTTTTGCTGGATAAGACTGGAGATCCACTGACATATCTGATACAGATGCCAAAACAATGGTCCATTGTTTCGATAAAATAAGACATTCCAATTCCCTATTCCATTTCTGCTGAAGCCCCATTGTATCGTATTTATTCACTAATAAGAAGCATTTATAAACATGAATTGTGGGCCAATTTACCCGGTCAGCCTCAATCAATGCTTCCAATAGCAAAGAAGATTCTGAAGCAGTTAACGCTGCTGGGCCAAATATAGATTCTAACAAATGTTGCAGTTGCAGATACTGCCATTCCGCTGCGGCAGTTAATTTAAATTTATCACGCAGAGCTGAGAATGACAGGAATTCATCAACTTCACCCACCAATTGGTCCAGGGTAAAAACTAGGGGTGTGCATGGACCCCCGGATTGGATTGGGACCTGGATCGGGACCTCCAATTTTGTCCCGGATCAGATCGGACAAAATCGGAGGCCCCCCAGACTGGATTGGGCCTGATCCCGATCCAAAAATCGGACATCTGATTTTTGGATCGGCCACCATTTTTGTTTTCCCAATGGACTTGCATTGGGGGAAAGAAAGCTTTCCCTCAATGCAAGACTATGGGGAAAAATGGCGGTGGTTGGGTGAGGGGGGCCTAACTCCCTCCTCCCCCTCACGGTTCTTACCTCCCAGGGCTGTCCGCTGTGGATGGCCCTGGCAGGTAAGACCCCTCCCCCGCGCTCCTTACCTCCCGGGGCCATCCACTTCCATCCGCTGGTGCCCACGGGCGCCAGCGGATGGAAGCGGATGGCCCCAGAGGGGTAAGCCCCCTCTCCCTTCCCCTGCTTACCTGCTGGGGCCGTTGCTCCCCTCCGCTGCTGGCCGCTACTGCGAGCAGGCTTTGCAGCTTGCCCCTGACTAGCGTGCCAGGTGATGACATCACCTGGCGCGCTATCTAGGGGCAGGCTGCGAAGCCTGCTCACAGTAGCGGCCAGCGGTGGAGGGGAGCAGACGGCCCCAGCAGGTAAGCGGGCCGTGGGGCCCCCTCCCCCCTGCTTACCTTCCAGGGAAGTCTGCTCCCCTCCGCCGCTGGCTGCTACTGCAAGCAGGCTTCGCGGCCTGCTCCTGAGTAGCACGCCAGGTGATGACATCACCTGGCACGCTACCTAGAGGCAGGCCGCGAAGCCTGCTCGCAGTAGTGGCCAGCGGCGGAGGGGAGCGGACAGCCCCGGCAGGTAAGCGGGCCATGGGCCCTCCTCCCCCCTCCCCCCCGCCTACCATCTGGGGACATCCGCTCCCCTCTGCCGCTGGCCGCTACTGTGAGCAGGCTTCGCGGCCTGCTCCTAATTAGTGCGCCAGGTGATGACATCACCTGGCACGTTACCTAGGGGCAGGCCGCGAAGCCTGCTTGCAGTAGCGGCCAGCAGTGGAGGGTAGCGGAAGTCCCTGGAAGGTAAGTGGGGCCCCCTCCCCCCTCCCTCTGTTTACCTGCCGGAGCAGCCACTTCCCTTCGGTGGCGCCACCGGAGGGAAGTAGCTGCCCCGGCAGGTAAGCCCCCTGCCCCCGTTGTCCACTTCCATTGGCGGTGGTCGCCAGCGGGCGCCCGCTGATCCTCCGATCCATTCCAATCTGGATCGGGTCCTTTCTGGATCTGATCGGATTGGATCAGACGATCCAGTGGGGTGATCGGAAATTGGATAATTGTATCTGATTTCCCCTGGATCGGAGCCGGATCGTGTATCGGACCCAATTCAGTGCACAACCCTAGTAAAAACCATTCTATCTGTCCAAGTCCGCCATAAAAACATTTGCATCATTTGCTATGCCAGTGAAATGCTGCATCAACTTATGCCTCCAGACTTGCTTTTGTATTTGAGAATCAACCAACTCTAAACCAAGGTTGGGAACCTCAGCCCTGGGGGCCACATCTGGCCATCCTAAAGCCCAAAGCTGACCTTCTGAATTCCCCCAGAAGGCCATGCTCCCTTCCTCTGACCCCACCCCCTTTCCCCCAACTGCTGATAGTTTCGTGATTTCTGAGTTTTCTAAAAAGTTGAAACGTCCCTCATAAGACTTAGTAACTGGGAGTAACAGCTTTAGGCTACAGTATGCTGGCATTTTGTGTATGTTTTGCCTGAACTCTTTTGCTTTTGGCATCATCTCTTTGCCTTTGGCCTTGCCCACTACTGGGATGTAGCCGCCAAGAGCTTCTCCAAAATTAAATTCAATCTTTGGGGTGAAACAGGCCCCCCACCTGTAATCTAAACCATTCCAACCAATTGTGTAGATGTCAATGTAATTTTTAGATATCTAAGGGGTTAAGTCAAACACCCTCTGTGCTGCCTCCATGCCTATGTGTCCTGCGTATAGACACTTTTCAGCTAGTTAACACAAGCTTCTCTTTAAATCCAACAAATCTTTATTTAACAGTAGGCTGACCAGATAAAATCCAGGTCAGGGCTCCTGTAACTTTAACACTTGTAGAGCAAAGGGAATTTCAGCCAGTGTCATTTGTATGCAATTATCTCCTAATGAAATTCCCTCTTCATCACAACTGCCAAAGGTGCAGGGGCCCTGCCTTCTTTTGTATCTGGTCACTCTAGTATAGTGCCTGCACCTTTAACTGTTGTGATGAAGAGGGAATTTCACCAGGAACTAATTGCATACAAATGGCACGGGCTGAAATTCCCTTTTCTCTACAACTGTTAAAGTTACATGAGCCCTGACCTGGATTTTATCTGGTCACCCTATCTAACAGTCTTCTTTAACAAAACAATAAAGAATGAAAACTTACAGTCCACAAGAAATGAAAGCAGTAATCTAGTGAGAAATACGTAATGGATGATGGGTAAAAAGGGGTGAGGCCTGGTCAAAAACGGAGTATGCTCTGCCAGGTCTTCTGGGCCTCTTGCCTCTTTGCTGACCAGGCCGAAAAAGAGAGGAAAAAACTCCCGCCAAAGAGAAGTCCCTACTAGTTCCTGCTAGGTTCCAGGTACAACAGGCCTTGGCTACTAGATCCTTGATTTCTCTGGTCATGGCTACAAACATATACATTTCCAATACTTAAAAGAGCTGGGGGCAACACGCTTCCTCTGGCAGACTTTTGAAACATTTGGAAGTTTGGAGGAACTTCCTTGGCACATTCCTCCCACTGCCTAGCACCAATACTCTCATCCTTTTGGAGCCAGGTTACTTCCAGGCACTTGACTCCATACGATAAGGTTTTAATCAGTTCTAGGATTTTTTTATTGTTGAGAGTTTAAAATTGTTTTGTATGCAAATAGTTTTATATTATGGTTTATATAGTATTTAAAAAGTTTTAATCTTTTGTAAACCACCCAGAGAGGCTTTTGGTTATTGGTTGGATTATGATGTAAATAATAATAATAATAACTGATGCTATTATTATTATTATTATTATAGTCCTATTTGGGCATTATCCTTTCACTTGATTAACATTGCCTGAAGGGGAGAATAGGCCCACATCTGCTGGCCTGCCTTCATTGACACATCCTTTCCACTTCCTACTGACTACACATGGGGAGGAATGTCACACTCCCCTCAGCAGTGCTGAAGCTCTAAGAAAGAAACAGGAAGTCAGTTATTTCCAAGTAAATGTCTATAGGATTGGTATGTAATAATGTGAACTGGGAAGTCCCTGGATCAAATCGTACCGGAGCCATGAACTCACTCAGTGGCCACTATTGTCTACATTTTCTATGGGACACTACAGTAAAGATATAATCTTTATAAAAACACACACAATATGGATATCATGGGATATTAATTTTGCCAACCATGTATGTATTTCAAATATATTTACAATTTGGCTGCATTTTTTTAGTTGAAAAATATATTTCTAATATGATATTGCCATATAGTCAATATATATGTGAATTAACGCAGGTTTCATCTAGTCCACTGTAGGTGCAGCAGTTGTACACAGCAGAAGGATTCCCCTCTGAGTCTTGTTACCAGTCCTCCACTTTAGTTCATGCTTAAAAATGTGTGTCCAGGCACCACATCTGGCCAGTGGCAAATGGGGGATCCATATCTCAGTGGTAGAGCATCTGCTTTGCATGCAGAGGGTGCCAGAGTTGATACCTGGCATCTCCAGGTAGGGCAGGAAAAAAAATCCTGTCTGAGACCCTTCAGAGCTGCTACTAGTATTGGACTAATATTGGCCTGAGTCGGTATAAGGCAACTTCCTCTGTTCTGATGTTCTCATGAAAGATCTGTGCATGTCTTCAGTGTTCCTGTCCAGTCATTCTCCAACTGCTTGGACAAGGAATGCAATCTCCAAGCTTTTTTCCTTGATTGATTGACATGGGGGTCTAGATGGGGAAATGGGAGGTGAGCACAGGCCTCCTGTTGCAAAAATGCTCTTAGAGTTCTTTTCTGGAGGTTTCCTAATCATTCACAGAAAAGCGAAGCAGACTAAAGCGGAGGTCCAAAAAGCTTTTATTTATTTCTACTTTCTCATGAGAAGGATCAGACAATGTGGACTCATGTCCCAAACAAGTCTGACCGTCCGTTTCAGGAATGCAAGCAGGTTAAATACAATTTTGAAACACATAGTTTCTGGCTGAATGCCCAGAGTGTTTATCTCAGTCATATTTCAAAGAAGCGTAGGACAGCTCTTCAAGGCCTCCTGAAGCTACAGAGAAAAGATTCTACTGTCTGTTACAACAAACCCCATCAATGGTCTTTGTTCTTTGTGTCTCAAAAGCTGGCAGGAATTAGAGCATGCGCTGAGTGCAAAGCAAGGAACTAAATATAGACAAAGACAAAATGGAGTAACTTTGGTTCTAACTATATTCTAACACTCCCACTCCCTCTTATTGCCTGGTGTACTGAGTGCCTCTAAGTGTGCTCTGGTGAATGGGGTGGCCAGCTTCTGTTCTGTCCTATGGGAAACCCTCCACATGTGGGCATTTCCCCGCTTCATGGAGTGGCTCAAACCAAGTGTATTCCAAATCCTTCAGTTAATATATGGCTAGGGATTTCACCATTCACATTTATGTGTAACTATTCCTTTAAAACTAGTTTCTGTTAACTCCTATTTATATGTTCTATGCTGCTATTTGCCCTGAACATTATTGCATTTCTATGATGATAGTTTTATTTACTCTGAGATGTGGCAAAAAAAAAATATTTTGTGCAAAGTGCAAATAGTATGACAAGCACATGCTAGTTAATTGTGACATGCTGATGTATTTGTTTTACTGAGGTATCTCCTGGGAAAACGATTGTGCGGGGTGGTAATGAATCTGAATGACTGTCGCTTAATCATTTTGATATTAGCATAAATTTCAAATGAGTAAGTCGCTGGTGACAAGGTATAATGTGGAATTAATGCTGGTATCATTTAATATACCCAGTTCTAAATACAGCTCAACAGGATTTTGTTGTTGTTGCTTATTTATGGGAAAGATGGAGACATTGTACAGGTCATTCCTGTACAAATTCTGGTATATACGCATATGCATAGAGACCAACTATGTGGCTCACTTAAAAGGTCTCTTGGTAGGGCTGAACATTCTCATTTTAGGAGCATTGGAATTTCTTTAGTAGGATTAAGGACACGCACACACACAATTTATATATCCAAGCTTCCATTAGATAATGGCCTGCTCTTTAAGCAGTTTTACTCTAGTTGTCCACCAAACATATTCATTATATACTAAGGATTATAATCAGTGTGTATCTATAGCTCTGATCATGTGTTATGCCTGAACAGGGAATTCCACGTTGTGTAGGGGAATTGGCTCTTACATGCCAGCACTGTCCCATACATCATCCTTTTCGCTCTGAAATTTCCCACATTGAGTGGGAATGTCTGATGGGGACTTCTATACATGTTTGATTGAATGCATGTAGAAGTATTCCTGCAGTCAGGACCCCGATAGAGCAGAATCCCTGATCATGGAGGGGTTTTTAAGCACATACAGCTAAACTTGTATAGAAGCCTGCTTCAGAACTTCCCACTCAACCCAGGAACGTTGGGTCTGGATCGGGTGGCGTTAGGGATGTTGGGCATGTCTATGCATGCAGTCCTGTGACACCTACATGCATTGGAATCCCCTATTCTGGCAAAATTTCTTTAGTGATCTGATTGTATTATTATTTGTGTTCTTCTTTCTGTTTCCTGCATTTTTAACTTCCTTCTATAATAATAAAAAAAGATGTGTGTCTGCCTGTCGGTGCTGTAGTGCCAGGACAGTGAAACATAGTCATTTGAAATTTGGCATGCATACTAAGGGTGTGCAGCTTGGTGTGATTTTGTTTTTACAACAGATTAGTTAATGTTAATTACTTAAATATGTCAGTGTGTTTGAAGACTGCAGTACCATCTTCAGTCACTAGGTGAAAGATTTGCAGTTGATATAAATTGGACCCAAAAGGGAGAAATCCTAGGGACTGAATGATATGGTTGACCCCTCCCCATGGCTGTGGGGCATGCATCCTTCAGAGGAATAAAGTGGACAGACCACTCCCTCAGGGGTCTATAGAGGGGCACCTTGGCAGGAGCCGTACCAAGAGTTGCCAGCAGTGGTAGCTCCACTCAGACCTGGTACGCACAATGCTTCAAATTTGAGAGCTTCATAACTTTCCTTGAAGGCTTCACTGTATCAAATTAAGGACTATTCCAACCTGTGCGAAGCTGGGTTGGTTCCCTAGTTCAAAATAAAAGAAAATTCCATAATGAAACTGTTCAAGGCAAGTTAGGTTCTGTAGAGGAGTAATTTAGCTGGCTTTTGTGTGGGTTTACTCCATTGACATGCCTATTTTAAGGCTTAGTAAGTGGCAGTAGGAGTGTTACGCTAAAATATGCTGGTATTTTAGGTATTTTTGGCCCTGCCCCTTTTGTATTTGCTCTAACACCTTTTGCCTTCAGCACTGCCCACCACTGGAATTTGGCCAGTAAGAGCTTCTCCAAAACTGAATTTGGTCCTTGGGTTGAAAGAGGTTCAATGCTCCTACTTGGAGTCACCATTACCATTACCACTGACTATGTGACACACCAATGATAAGAATTCAATGCATCAAATGCCATAACAAAGGTTACATAAGGCCATGGTATCATCACTATTATTTTTCCCAACTGATGTTCTATAGGTAGACATTAATTGGGTTGTTTTGTCAGTATGAAACATCTATGATCTAATTTCCTCACCTGTGGATGCTCTGTGTAGACTGAAGTTAGAAAGAAAGGTCAGAAATCGTTGAACAGATGGCATCTGATAAAAGCAATTAAGTGCCAAATTTCCATCCTTCTTTAAACAAGCTGCACGGAATTTTTAATCAGACATTTGACCACTGAGACAAGGTATGAGCCATCATGTTTTCCTTTTAACAGACAAAATCTATTAGAAGGTCTTCTAATGTTGAATAAATTTTTTATCTCCCCCCCCCCCCCCCCCAGATACCTTCCAAAATAGAAAAAGAATTCCTTAAGAACATAAGAAGAGCCATGCTGGATCTGATGAATGGTCCATCTAGTCCAGCACTCTGTTTACATAGTGGCCAACCAGTGACTAGGGACCCACAAGCAGAACATGGTGCAACAGCACCCTCCCACACATGTTCCCCAACAACTAGTGTATATAACCTTACTGCTTCTGATACTGGAGGTAGCTCCTAGCCATCAGGACTAGTAGCCATTGATAGCCTTCACCATTAGGAATTTATCCACTCCCCTTTTAAAATCATCCAAATTGGTGGCTGTGCCGCCACAGCCTCAAACACCAGGCCTAGACTAGCACACCCCTCTCAGGCTAAGCACCACCACTTAAATACCTGAGGGAAGGGTAAAACACACCACTTTTCCCTTATAGCAGAGCATAGGTGTGGGCAGCACATTTCATTAGGTGGTGCCCCCAGGGAATTTCATTAGGTGGGCCGTTTCCCCAAATGACTGCAAATCTCCATGGCCCACCTTCCCTAACCGGGCGCCCTCCAGATGTGTCGGGTTACAACGCTATGCTAGCAAGGCGGGTTGTAGTCCCCACACATCTGGAGGGCACCAGGTGGCCACGACAGCCAAAGCACCACTTTACAGCTGAAGCTTGGAAGTGGGGTGTGTTGGGGGGGTGGAGTCCGCAAAGCAGGACCAGCTTGGGGAGAACGACTGTGCCCCACAGCAAAATAAGAAGCGGAGCCTATGAAGGGGAGAGGGCGGGGAGTGTCCTTTCAAGCTGGCTTCAGCGGGGTCAGTCTCCGACTTTTTCTAGGATCCCAGAAAGAGTCGCCACCCGGGTGGTGCCGGGGGGAAGGAGGAGAGGGGCTTTGCCACCCTGGCCCGCGTGGCCACCTGGCTGCTGTGGTGTGTGGCACCCTGGCTCCAGCTGCCTCTTTATGGTGGGCCACGTGGCTCTATGGGCCAGGTCTCGCGTCCCACGCCAACCCGCAGCCAAGAAGAAACGGCTGGAGGAGCTGGGCCTGGGAGGGCTCGTTTTGGCGCCTGCTGCTGTTGCCTGACCTCCACCCCACGCGTGGCCTAGCTATCCTCTGTGGTGCGCGCCTGACCAGATGGAGGAGCTTTCCCCCCACCCCCGTTCAGCCTCTCTCCAGTCTCCAGTGGGACTTGAAGATATTAGGTGGTGCCTGGGCACCACGTGCTCACAATGTGTGCACACCTATGTAGCAGAGGGGAAAAGGGTGTTAAGGGTTTTGAATAAGGTCCCCCTGTGAGTATGTTGGCTGAGAGTGTAATGATATGTATTTCTTTATTAAACTTATAGAGTAGGTTACAAAGCCAAGCTGACACGTGGTTTGTGGTAGCAAAAATAAAAGAAAACGTTTATTGTTGTTAACAGTTCTTTTCAAATCAATTTCACAGCTGCCTATTCTTAACATTTCTAATAATTTATTAATAACCTAAATCCTAATAATCTCTTCACACACACTCCTGACTAGATCACACTCAGCTATCTTCCACACAATTACCCTCCCCCAACCAAGACAGTACGATAAACTAAAACACTCCCTCACATTATACATACTCCTCCTCCTCCCTTTCCCAGCATCATCAGCCACACCCACTCAGTCCAACTTTCTGCACTCTCCAGACATACTAACCCAGACATACATAGGGAGACAGAAATGTGGGGTATCATCACAGTGGCCATCACCAAATCGTGTGGTAGTTTATTCCATAATTTAACAATGCGCTGTGTGAAGAAGTACTTCCTTTTATCTGTCCTGAATCTCCCACCAATAATAATAATAATAATAATAATAATAATAATAATAATATTTATTTGTAGCCCGCCTCTCCCTCCGGATCGAGGCGGGGAACAACAACAATATAAAACATAAAAATCACAACAGTTAAAAAAATTAAAAAACAAGAGAAAAATACAACATTAAAAACATCTTAAAATTCATCTGGATAGGCCTGTCGGAAGAGGACAGTCTTCATGACTCTCTTAAATTCATGAAGACTGTCAATTTGTCTAACCTCCTCCGACAGACCATTCCATAGTCTGGGAGCGATGGAAAAGAAGGTCCTCTTTTATTTATTTATTTATTTATTTATTTATTATTTATTTTATTCCATTTATATACCGCCCCATAGCCGAAGCTCTCTGGGCAGTTTACAAAAATTAAAAATACTGAACAATTAAAACACCGATATACAAAAGTTAAAAGCATAAAGTATAAAAACAAGTTAAAATTACAATATCTTTCTGGGTCAAAGCACAACAACAACACAAAAACACAAAAACCTTCATCATATGCTGTTACATGCCTGGGAGAAGAGGAAAGTCTTGACCTGGTGCCGAAAAGATAACAATGTTGGTGCCAGGCAAGCCTCGTCGGGGAGATCATTCCATAATTGGGGGGCCACCACTGAAAAGGCCCTTTCCCTTGTTGCCACCCTCCGTGCCTCCCTTGGAGTAGGCAACCGGAGGAGGACCTTTGATGTGGATCAGAGTGTACGGGTAGGTTCGTGTCGGGAGAGGCGTTCCATCAGGTATTGTGGTCCCAAGCCATGTAAGGCTTTATAGGTTAAAACCAGCACCTTGAATTGGGCTCGGAAACATATAGGCAGCCAATGCAACAGGGCCAGAGTAGGTCTTGTATGCTCGAACCTTCTGGTTCCTGTTATCACTCTGGCCGCTGCATTTTGCACAAGCTGCAGCTTCTGAACTGTCTTTAAAGGCAGCCCCACGTAGAGCTTCGTGGGGTGATCCAAGGTTCTAGGATGTCTCTCTATCCACATTCTCCACACCATGCGCAATTCCTTGTGTTAAAGTTGGAGCCATTTGTATTTGCATTTTTGTTTTCATTATGCAAAGCACCCCTACTGCTTTGTCTAAAACCAGATAATTTACAGATAATTTGCCATTGGTATCTTGCACTTTAGCTCAAACACAATGGATTAGAACCCTTGTTAGACATCCATATGGTCAGCCAAACATACAGCCAAGGTGTGTGTGTGTGTGTGTGTGTGTGTGTGTGTGTGTTGGGAATATAGGACTGAGGATCTGAAACAGCTGGTAGGAAGAATAATATTTGCTAGTAGAGAAGGATCCCTTAAGATTTAACTGAATTATTCACTTTGCTTAGGTCAGCTGTGACTTGCATAGAATTCAGCTGCAGACAATGCTACCTACCTACAAGCATCTCTCATTTATGAATGAGCTTCCATGAAATTTCGATTTAAATTTTGGAAGCAGAGAAATCACATTCAGTGCTGCACTGCTGATTTCAGGTCAGGCATGAAACTCTGCCTCTGGGGTCTTCATCTTAGTTCAGTGCTTACTTGGGTACAGGTAATTATGGGGAGGCGTTCACCTAGAAAATACGATCATGCCAAAGCTATAGAATGCCAATATATTTCTTTTATAATCTTCACATCATATCCTAATGAACAGTGCATTAACCTTGCAAGAACCTCAGGTCAGCAAGATTGACTTTGACTTCTGAAGCTCATTTGGACTATAAGCTCTTTTAATGAGAGCAAGAATCACTAACGTCATCTTGCACCAAAAATGCTTTAGGATTTTTATTCAGAAGTTTATAGCCAAGAAAAACTTGATTTCACTGGTAGTGCAAAAAGCCATCTTATTTCCGAACTGGAATGTATCTAAGTTCTACTCTTAGTTATGCTTACATAATTCCTGTTGAAGCCAACAGAAGTAGTGGGGTGAAGGTGGGGGAAACCTGATAAGAATTAGCATAATCCTGCATTCCTTTGTAAGAAGTTGGTTACTGAAGAGACACAGTTAATGTAAAACATAGGCTGACCATATGAAAAGGTGTAGGGCTCCTGTATCTTTAACAGTTGAATAGAAAAGAGAATTTCTGCAGGTGTCATTTGTATGCAAGCAGCACCTGATGAAATTCCCTCTTCATCACAACAGTTAAAGCTGCAGGAACCCTGCATTCTTTTGTACCTGGTCACTCTAGTATAGCTCCTGCAGCTTTAACAGTTGTGATGAAAAGGGAATTTCACCAGGTGCTGCATGCTTACAAATGACACCTGCTGAAATTCCCTGTTAAAGATACAGGAGCTCTGTTGTCCTTTTCATATGGTCACCCTAGCTAAAAGACAAATAATCGGTTGAAGAAAGAAGCAAGAAAAAAGAATAAATATAACTTACATTATTAGTGTATTAAATATTTTGCTACAGAGTATAAGTGATCAGGAACGTCTATTTTCTATGGTAAGGTTAAGGAAAATTATATTGTGCTGGTGTATTCCATGGTTTTGTGCCTTTAAAATAGTTTGGGTATCAATTATTCCCCCCTCCCCCCTGCCTCCCACATACAAAGAAATATGTTGGGACATTTATGTATTGGCTCCAGTTTGTGTGGTGTAAACCAAAGAAGAACAGAGCACAGAATTAGAAAGGGACAGATAGATATGCAATCTGAGAGGATTCTTGTATTTTAAGAGCTGAACAGAAGGAAAAATTCCACCAGTTGTGTAATATCTTCCAAGAAAGCACCATGGTGATAGAAAAAAGCATGCTTGCTAAAATTGTTCCTTTTATACAACTTTTAAAAAATATGAATTTGTAAGATAAAAAATACATTTGACAAAACAAATATCATTCCTTTTTAAAAGAAAATGAGGCATACGAAAAATGTTTACAAAGAACATACTTTGTTCACAATAAATTCAGCTTGAGTAACAATCCACATATAATCTATGGATATTTTAGGTTAAATTCAAAGTTAAACCTCAAAATATTCCCCATCAGGTTTTAGAAATGGAATTTTTATGGTTCAGGTTGTTCCTACCATACACGATGAAGTAGCCTTCTTGAAATTGAGATTTACCCCACCTTCCCTTTTGATTTCTGAAGGTGCAGCTTCATATATGAAAATCTACACTTATATAGATAAGTATATAGAAAATCATGAATGCTGTTACTTCCATTCAACAACTGTTACAATATGGTGTTGTCCCATATGGAAAATGAAACTGGACTGGCTGCTGACCACATTTTGCCTGGTATAGCATATTTTGATGTTTCAAAAACACCTTTTATAGAAATAACATTGAATAGCAAGACTTGTAGGAAGTTGCATTAGAGAATTGTTGTGAACTACCCAAATAGCTTCAGCTATTGGGCAGTATAGAAATGAAATAAAATTAATTAAGATGTTGTTGTTGTTGTTGTTGTTGTTGTTGTTGTTCAAACTCTTTGTCCCTCCAGCCCAATATCACCCACCCCAGTCTCTTCCAACCTGTCGCTCTCCAGGTGTATTAGACTGCATCATGCACTGCCAACATGGCAAATCCAACACATCTGGAGGGCAACAGGTTGAGGAAGGTTGACTAAGAGCAGTTTCCAGACTCTCAGACTGGAGGGATTGAACCTGGGAACTTCTGCATGCAAAGCAGGTAGGTTAACCACTGAGTTATGATCTGTCCCAAATCCTTGGCTTCATCATTTATGGTGCCTCATTTTTCTTCTTTCAGTGAGCCAACTCTGTTTCTTTCATTCTTGTTTAATTGAAAGCAGTTGCAAAGCAGGGTTCTGTGAAGCAAGGATTTCACACAAGGACTCCAAAAAAACAGCAATTGTCTAGATAACTTTACATTTTCAGGTAGTACCTCCGTATTTGCCTACCACCTCCAATTTGTCCTATTGGTTTGGAGCTGCTAAGACAGAAAATCAACAGTGCATTAAGCTAAATTTATTTTTTAATTTGCTACAAATTTATTGTAGCATATAAAACACTTGTCTCAGCTTTTAAACATCAAAATAAAATACTCTCTCTCTCTCTCTCTCTCTCTCTCTCTCTCTCTCTCTCTCTGATTTGATAACTTTATGGCTGCAATCCTATAGTCCCTTGGAAGATGCTCAACGGGCATTGGTGAGTCCTCTCACATCTGGCATGTTGTATCACTGTGATTATTACCCATTCTACAAATCTGAGTGATCAAGCTATAAAATAAAATGAAAATATATTTGCTTATTTCCTTGTACTCTTGCTACAAAGATGCTCTTTTAATGTCATGATATGAAATATACAGCATTAGTAAAGGTGATGGCCACAATTGCTGTACCAGCATGCCATGAATTCTTCAAGTGTAGGAGTTTCTTGTAATGGAAGTCTCTTATGATGGAAGAACAAAGGGGAGTGTATGTTTTACTTGCAGCTTTGGGCTCTCATAATGACTAAATTTGGTGCACTACAGTTCTGTGCTGTAGCAACGGCTTCTCCCAGGAGGAGCTTCCAGGTTCCAGATTCCATACATAGGATCTTTCCACATGGAAAGCTAAAAGTCAAAAGGCATTGAGAAGTTATTCTATCTTTTTTCCCATAACATTTTTTTTCTGGTTAGAAAAAAGAGATAAGAAATGGTGTGAAGGGGGGGGGGGGCTACAAACTGAAGATAAGATTGTTTGGAATGCACACACAAACACACACACACTATAAAATTCTGTGAATGAAGGAATGTGCTTGTACAATAAAAGCCTTCACTATCTGTCCTTAGAATGTTTTATCCATCTTTTTAAGAGTTAAAATTATAATCATTACTGACATCTTCATTTTATTCATATTAATTCAGCAACAAAATGATGCCTGCAGCATTCTAGTATTTTACTAGCCAATATCAGATTATAGAAATTAGGCTGGCAGATAAAGCATTTTTATAACACCATCAATGTAGAAAAGGGCACAGCAATTTCCACAGCCCACCTACTGTGCTATAATTAATAATCTCTCCTTATGGCAAGGACTGTGTTAATATATAAATTACATTGCAGCACTTGACAAATTAAATGCAATTATAAATCTTCCCCTAGACCAATTAGCATTTAAACAACAATTAAATGTAGATATCCTCATGCAATGACCCACATAGAATGAAGATAATCTTTGCTTCAGAAAATTCACTGGCAAATTTTATGCCTGCAATAGACAATTTACTTACTTGAGACCTTTGAAATTTTAAATGGGAGTATATAATGCATAGAGATTGCAATGTAGTACACTCCCAGATGCTTCCAGGGTATCTGTTTTCATACTCAAATAATAAAAAAGGCATTTTACACTTCAAAGAATGTAGGGCCTATGCTCAATTTGATATTCACAACTCTTTCCCATGCTATTCTTTCCCACCTGTAAACTGAGGGAAAGTGGTGTGGGCTGGTTCTGCAACATGGCCTCCCATGTGCCCAAGGCTTCTGACATTAACTTTACAATGTAGAAAAGGGCTGACGTCAGCAGTTCCCACACCACAAATATGGAAGTAGCACACCTTAGACACATTGTGGTAGTTGTATCTAAGTCCCATTGAAAGCTAGGTAATGAAACTTTGTTGTCCTATTTTGTCTTAAATCTTACTATTTTTGGATTGTGCCATTTATTTCAATGTCAAAGAATGATGCTAAGTAGAATATATTCACTCCAACCAAGCTAGAGAGAAGCGCATGTATGCTCATCCTCTTTAGGCTGTGAATCATCTACAAAATAAATGCTATGCACATGGGGTGTTTCCAGATGAGGCTTTTACCACTGCCCTTATTCACTGAATTTCATGGGGGGGGGGTGTTCCAGACATTGTCATCTTTCACTCATAAACTTCCAATATTTTCCTACCATTTCTATCTTTTTTAAAAAATGGAAAATTTGCAAAACCATGGAAGAAAATGCAAAATAGCTGTAAAATGCCTTCTAATTGTTAGTGTTAGGACCCCTCCATCTAAAAGCACCCATAGTTTCCAACCATACATCGGTTACAGCCATGCATTGTAGCATTTAATCCAGAGTTGCAAAGAGTAGCATTCAATGGAGTTCCACTCATGGTGGAGGAAGTGGGTGGGGGTGGAGTCTTCACAATTCCTCCATCTCCCTATAGTCCTGAAAAGCTGCTCTGGGGGCTGCAGGGGAAGGGGAAATTTCATCCTCATCCTCTTCCTCCATCTGGGTCCTGGTGATTTCCTTGAATTGACCCTTTGAATTGAACCTGGATCTCATCCAACGTATGAAACAAATAAGTATATCTCCTATGGGTGTGTTTTAATAGCAGATTATTTACATAATCTGCCCTAACACCTAAACTTTCTGGACTCAAATTAAAAAAGTAGATCAAAAGAGTAAAGAATGTTGATCAAACTCATTCATTCAAGTATTCCTCACTTATTAACTTCTAACTTATTAACAGCTGCTAAGTTAGTCATACCAAACAGGAAAGCCAACTTAAAGAGGGAAAAAAACATTAATAATTGAAGACAAGAAACAGTATATATCAGAAAGGGAGAGTTGAGCATCACTGTTACATGTATGTAGGCTGACCATCTGAAAAGAGGACAGGGCTCATGTAACTTTAACAGTTGTAGAGAAAAGGGAATTTCAGCCAGTGTCGTTTGTATGCAATTAGTTCCTGGTGAAATTCCCTCTTCATCACAACAGTTAAAACTGCAGGCACTATACTGGAGTGACCATATACAAAAGAAGGCAGGGCCCCTGCAACTTTAACTGTTGTGATGAAGAGAGAATTTCACCAGGAACTAATTGCATACAAATGACACTGGCTGAAATTCCCTTTTCTTTACAACTGTTAAAGTTACATGAGCCCTGTCCTCCTTTTCATATGGTCAACCTACATGTATGGCTACCACTTATTCTTTCATACATTATTTGTACCAAACCATCGCTGCTAAGCTTCTTGTGCCAGGAATTCTGGTAGGCTCGAAGCTAAAATACATTTGGTGTTGACTTTTGCTTCTTCAAAACCAATTAAACTCACCAATTACCAGGAGGCAGTTTGGTGGGGTAGAATGAAGCAACATAAAGAAATTGTGCTCAAAATGATCTATGACTGAATGGCATTTTGAAGGCTCTTCAAGTTTTATAATGCAACCTTCTAGCAGGCCAAATTGCTCATCTGTTCATCCCAAGGCTTGCTGGAACACAAACTTACTGATAACTTTGGCTGTACAAAAGAGAGGCCTGTAGCCTATTAGAAACACTGGCTTCAAGAATCTGATATCAATGGCTTCTCCTGAGCCATGACATGATTTTCTCAATTATTTCACTTAGCAGTTTTTCTCAAAATGTCCAAATCATTCTGAATCAACAGTTTCATTTCAGCACAGTACTTCTGCCTGCAAAAAAAGAAAAGAAAGGGAGCAAATTAAATTATGTTCTTTTCTGTGATTAAAAAGCCATATTTCTCCTAAAGGATTGCATATCAAGTGCTAGAACATCATAGAATCATAGAATCATAGAACAGTAGAGTTGGAAGGAACCTATAAGGCCATTGAGTCCAACCCCCTGCTCAATGCAGGAATCTACCTTAAAGCATGGTTAGACTTTAAAGCATGGTTAGACAAGCTGAACTTGAACTTTCATTTAGAAGTTGAAAGACAAGCATTTCTCTCAAGGGTATGAAAGGGAAAAGATGGCTCTAGAGGAAGCATCAATCTGAATTTGCATTACTTCTTTAGAATTCATTGCTTTATATAAAGGTGGAGCTGGCCAACATACAGTGTATGTGCACAGGACAAAATGTGAAAGATACATCTGGGCAGGTCATGAGTTGTTCTTGGGAACTCTTGTTTTCAAACTGAAAATTAAATACATTTCCAGTTCTCAGGATGTTTTGAAATGGGCTGGAAATAAAGGCTGAAGATTGCAGTTTTTCCTCAGCTCTACTGATTTCTAGGTCTAGATTTTTTCAAGGGTTCCTATATTTGTGAGATATAGTAGACCTATTCAGGCATTTTGCTTCAGTGGCCTAATGAACATGCAATGGAGGGGAGCAGTGAGAGGACAAGCATACTGGCTCTGCCTGCCTCCACTGCCATCCTTGTCACCCTTCATGTTCTGGAGGATAACTTTTGCAGTGTGGAGCCTCTTTCTGTCAATGTAGGCTTCCCATGGGATTTAGAATACTTGTTTTCCAGGGATCTAAACTACCCGGGAAGCCTATGGGGACAAAAAAGTCTCCCTGCTGCAGACGTTATTGCTCAACACGAGGGGTTGGGTAGGACAGTGATGTTCATCCCTGCTCTTTCCTGTCACATGTTCATTAAATACTGAAGCAGAACACCTGAATAGGGCTAACATAAGAATACAAATACTATAGGAAAAGTGTGTCATGTTCCTCAGATATATATTCGGTTTTCCTGATTCGTAGCTTCCATGTGGACTGAAGACTGCATGTCTACAACAAGGGGGGCAATGTGTGGCCCTCCAGTTGTTGCTGGAGTACAGCTCCCAGCATCCTTCACCATTGGCTATGCTGTCTAGGGCTGATGGGAGTTGCAGTCCAACATCACCAGGAGGGCCATAAGTTGCCCATGCCTGGTCTACAGGATTCCTTGTTCACTTCCTCAGTATTCCTCAGTTCCACATGCCCACCCCTTTACTTATGGGGTGTTCACATGAACACCCCAGCATGTTAAGGTAGAGCAGGACCACAGCATATCCCTGCCACCAACACATGTGCCAGCTATGCCCCCAATATGCATCTGTTCATTTAGCGTGCTTGAAAAGATACTCTACATGTTAGCACACAGAATTCATCCATGCAAGAGGGAATCCTGGATCAATTAGGACACTTCCCTTGCAGAGGGGAGCTGAATGCACATAGAACCTCTTCTCCCATGTGCAGAATGGCCAGATGGCAAAGGGTGGAGCTATGAACTATCCCATGTAGCCCTGCAAACTCCTCCTGCAGTTGTTGAGAACTAGGGATGTGCACTGACCCCCCGGATCGGATCGGATAGCGGATCGGAATCGGACCTGGGGGATCGGATCGGATCAGACCGGATGTCCGATCCGGATCGGACGCCATTTTGAATGCTTTTCCCCATAGCCAAGTATTGTTTTACAAAAATGCCTATAACTTTTTCATTTTTAAAGCTAGAAGGATGAAACTTGGGTACATTGTAGACTGGTTAGGGATAGTTTTCTGTGAGAAATTTCAGAAAGATTGTTGCATGCCTTTTGTGGCAATTAATTTTTTAATAAATACCCAGGAATGCCTATAACTTTGTCATTTTTAAAGTTACACACATGAAACTTTGCCACATTGTAGGTGGTACCTTGGGACCTATGTGTGTGAAATTTCAAAAACGTAGGTGCTTGCCTTGTATGGCAATTAATTTTAGAAAAATGGGTAGTAGTGGGGTAAATACAGTTACGCCTCCCATTTTTTTATTTTTAAAGATACAAACAGGAAACATGGGCACATTACAGGTACCACTTGGCTTGATATGTGTGTAAAATTTCAGAAAGCTGGGTCCAGGCATGTGGTGGCAAGGTGTCTGCACACACCACTTTGAAGACTGTAGAAAATTTCTCCTGTAACGATCCTAGCGATCGAGAGAGAGTGATCCTAGGCTCAGCCGTTCTGCTTGAGTAAAAAGTGAAAGTATCAAAGCAGACACGAGCCAAGTGCTTTAATGTAGTTACTTTGTTTCTCCTTTTGTAATGGATACTAGCTCAGTTGCAGCCATGCATGCAAGGATCAAAGAGATCGAGAGAGAGTGTTTCCTTTTTCTTCACGGGAGGCGGGAATGGGAGACGGGGGAAACCAAGCCTCTGTGGAAAAACTTTTGAAACTTTTAATCTAAAAATTCCATAGCCATCAAATGCCTGGACCTATAATTCTGAAATTTCTGACACATATCTACCCCTAACCCATCTACAAAGTGAGCAACTTTCAGACTTCTAACTTTTAAAATAAAAAAAGTTATAGGCGTTTCTTTCCTCATTGTTTCAAAAATACCTTGCCACCACATGCCTGAACCCAGCTTTCTGAAATTTTACACACATATCAAGCGAAGTGTTCCCTGTAATGTGCCCATGTTTCCTGTTTGTATCTTTAAAAATAAAAAAATGGGAGGCGTAACTGTATTTACCCCACTACTACCCATTTTTCTAAAAATTAATTGCCACACAAGACAAGCACCTACATTTCTGAAATTTCACACACATAGGTCCCAAGGTACCACCTACAATGTGGCAATGTTTCATGTGTGTAACTTTAAAAATGACAAAGTTATAGGTGTTTCTTTCCTCATTGTTTCAAAAATTAATTGCCACACAAGGCAAGTGCCAATGTTTCTGAAATTTCACACACATATCAAGCCAAGTGGTACCTGTAATGTGCCCATGTTTCCTGTTTGTATCTTTAAAAATAAAAAAATGGGAGGTGTAACTGTATTTACCCCACTACTACCCATTTTTCTAAAAATTAATTGCCACACAAGACAAGCACCTACGTTTCTGAAATTTCACACACATAGGTCCCAAGGTACCACCTACAATGTGGCAAAGTTTCATGTTTGTAACTTTAAAAATGACAAAGTTATAGGCATTCCTGGGTATTTATTAAAAAATTAATTGCCACAAAACGCATGCACCAATCTTTCTGAAATTTCTCACAGATAACTATCCCTAACCAGTCTATAATGTGCCCAAGTTTCATCCTTCTATCTTTAAAAATGAAAAAGTTATAGGCGTTTTTGTAAAACAATACTTGGCTATGGGAAAAAGCATTCAAAATGGCGTCCGATCCGGATCGGACCTCGGCGGATCGGATCGGATCGGAGGTTGATCGGATCGGATTTTCCCGATTTTGGGGCGGATTCGGATCGTGGATCGGATCCAATCCGATGCACACCCCTATTGAGAACACGAGGGATTCATCTCAAACGCCTGATATGAATTGAAAAGCCTCTGTCTGAGGATCAACGTGTGTACATGAAAACCATGCACTCACAAAGTATCACTGTGCTGGAATGCGGCACACAGTGATAGCTCTCCCTGGTGAGGTGCAGTCAACTTCTTACTGGAAAGAAGAAATCTTGGAGAGGAAAGACTGAACCATGTCCTGCAGGTCTTGAATAGAGTGGTCATGAACAGAATTTGAGACTCAGTACCTGAGAGCTTCTCACATTGCTCTGAGTCATATGGATGAATTTTGCAAAAATACGATCAGGCAGAAGTAATTTAGTCAGAGGAGTCTCAGTAGCCTAACCAGTTTATTTGGTGTGAAGGCCAAACTGAGATAATTATGTCAACAGTTATTTTTCAGGAATCTGGAAGAAATATATTGCACAGTTAAGTGAAAATACAACCACAGAAGGGAGCTGATGGACCCACATCTCTGTTTTCCCAGGCTAAACCTAACTCATACAAAGAAACAGAGCATCCAAGTGGTTACAATTGCTTATTGCACAGACTCTAATTGTCTGCAAATCTTTCATTTCAGCAGAAACAGGAATAACTAAAAGAAACTGTCAAGCACATTTTAGTTTAAAAGAACTACACTGAAAGAGGTTTAGAATGTGTAATGTGACTATAAAACCTTTTGACAGAAAACCCAGGTAGGTTGTCACTGACATTTGTAGCTCTGGAGAACAGGTTTTCCTCCCACATAATTTATTGCAAATTGCTAGTGATTTCGCCTATCCTTGGTTGTCTTCTTTCTTTCTTGTAGTGTGGTCAAATGCAGCCTTTCTAATCATTCAACACAGCTTCTTCCCATTTCAGAATCATCTTACTGGGAATTTCGGCCACACGAGGTTATGAAGGAGCCATTCAAAGGCTCTTCCCATATGACCAAGCACTTCCAGTGTTAGGAGAGCGATTCAGGGAAGGGTTTTTGAGCCTCAGGGTTGCCATCTGCCCTGTGAACAAGCTCTTGGGGGTTACATTCCTGCAGTGGGCAGAACTGGAGGCAAAATGGGCAAACATGGAGTGGGGAACAGGGTCAAAATGGCTGTGATATTTATGCATAGGCATTCATTCATCTGTTTGATAAATACATTTCCTATTGGGGGATGCTCTTGGTAGTTTCTTGCAAATATTTTATGTTATGGATGGGCAACTTGGCTACTAGTCATGATGGCTATGTGCTACCAACAGTATCAGAGGCAGTAAGCCTATATACACCAGTTGCTGGAGAACATGGATGGGAGAGTGCTGTTACACTGTGTCCTGCTTGTGGGTTCCTGCTTGACAGCTGGTTGGCCACTGTGTGAACAGAGTGTTAGACTTGATGGACCCTTGGTCTGATCCAGCATGGCTCTTCTTATGTTCTTATGACTACCGAGATGTTTTGGCCTACAACTCCCATCAGCCCTAGCCAGTGATAAGGGATGATGGGAGTTGTAGGTCAGGACATCTGGAGGACCACAAGTTTCCCATCACTGTTTTATGTGGTTGCTATCAAGGTTCATAAGCCTCTCTTGTTCCCATGTGTGTCTGTTTGGGCAAAAATTGATTTCCCTAGTAGCCCCTAACCATGGCTGGTACTTGGAACTACAGGTCCTGGAAGGCAATATGATCAAGTGTGTGTATCCCAGAATGAGAAGCATGCATGCACCAACATTAAAAACCAGGAGGAAAAAAAATTCAGAAATCAGAAACCCGCTTGCCAAATCCTCTCCAATACATTTTTGTTCATCTCTTGCCCTCCAGATATGTTGGATTTCAACTCCCAATGGCCATGCTGGATGAAAATGATGGCAGTTGAAGACCTACACCTCTGAAGTTTGGGGAAAGCTACATTATAACAGTTGTTTTCATCACAAGAATGACTTAAATTAAAATTTGTCGATTTACATTTGTAAATTGTAACATCAGAAGTGGCCCAAAGTCAAATTCTCTAGGTCCCATTAATTTTCTGTTATCCAGTTAGTAGCTGAAGCTACCACTGTTGCCAAAGCCAGTTCCTTATAAATAGCAATGGATGAAGTACACCAGTGTTTTGCCTAAAGACACTAAAAGGTGTCTTCTCAGGAAAAACATCTGACTAGTGATGAGTAAACACCTCACAACTCAGTTTAGGATCAGCCAGGTATTAATGGTGAGCATTATAATGCCTTCTCATGTTAAAATCATAGAATCATAGAATAGTAGAGTTGGAAGGGGCCCCTGCTCAAGGAATCCACCTTAAAGCATACCTGACAGATGGCTGTCCAGCTGCCTCTTGAATGCCTCTAGTGTAGGAGAACCCATTAACTCCCTATGTAATTGGCTCCATTGTCGTACTGCTCTAACTGTCAGGAAGTTTATGATAATATGCTAAATAGTTCTCAATGATAATATGCCTAATAGTTGTCAGTTATAATTCATAAATAAAACATGGCAAGGCATCCAGGTAACCACAGCTTGAAAAAGGAATATTTATTATTAATTAAAATTTTATAACCTGCCTTACTTTATAAAATAAACCTAAAGTGACTTTCAAAAAAGTATATAAATACCATTAAAAATACTAAAATCTACAATAAATATAGATTACTCTCCTTCAGTTTTCTATACGATAAGTATTGAAGGCTACAATCCTATGCACAGTTCCCAGTAAGAAAGCCCCACCAAACACTTTGAGACTGACTTTTGAGGAAACATGTATAGCTTTGTGCCACATATGACTATATTACTGCTGACATATGACACAATCTGTATTGAATGTTCTGGTCCACTGGAGAGTGATTACTTTCCACAAGTCATCTGGACTGTATTTTTTATTTTAAGGGAGAAAGAAGAACCATGATCAAACTATGAAAGATTCTTGCATTAGTTAAAGTAAATAGTCTTACATATTTCTGCTCTATAAAGGGCACCTAATTTAGCAAACAGCCTTCAAAGAAAAATAATCTTAATATCAGCAAGGATGGTTCGGATAACGTATTAATTAAAATGAAGAGGGGAATCTTACAATTTATAATGCTTTTACTGAATGAGGCAATACATAACTTAATGGTTAATTCATTTAGCACATATAAAGCAACAAGCTATTTTGTATTAGTCTGTGTGGGATATGTGTGTGTGAGAGGGTTTGAGTGTGTGTATAATTGTGTTTTAATGCATTGTTTTATTGTTCTATTCAAGTTTTATTCATGATTGTAAATCACCTTGAATGCCATTTTCCTTAGTAGAAAGGCAAGATACAACTATGTGTGTGTGTGTGTGTGTGTGTGTGTGTGTGTGTGTGAGAGAGAGAGAGAGAGAGAGAGAGAGTAGGTTTCATTGTCTTGTATGCCATCCAACATGCATATGCATATATTTATGCATTCTACTGAGAGAACTAATTGAAAGTTCTGCGTAGATTTATACAGTACGAACTCTTGTGGACCAAGGTTGGTGCATACATTCTGCTTTTGCAGTCACCATGCCATAATGCCCTGAAGTGAAATATCTCATTATGGCAATGCTGTTTGCTTACAATAGACAGTCTCTAATTTTTTGTTCTCTTCTCTTGGCTGGTGGGGAAAACAGGGTAGAAATTCAAACACCACTTTTACATGTGGGAAAACAAAATTAATGTTCCTGGAGAATGTAGCCCTGTCGGCATAAATCAATAGGAAATGCTGACCCTTTGGGTCATTTGGGACATAAGTCAAGGTGTTTTGATGTTTCTTTACAAAACAGGGCAGTCTTAAAAAACATAGCAGTGAATTCAATTTTGCCATAGTTAATCCAGTTTGTACTATTATGTGCAGTAGATTTGCCTTAAGTTTCCCCAAAGGCAGCCCTGTTTTGATCAATATATGGATCCCAGCACCTTGCTTTGTACCAACATAACCCCCGGATTCTTCCACCTACACAGGTATCCAACTAACTTCATATTTTATCCCACATAGCATGGTTGCTATGACAGAGAGACTCACCCAGGGCTGGCAACAATGGTGCATCATGTCAGTGCTGCTTATGCTGGCATGGAAAATACCCAGATGGTACTTACGACCAGTACCCACATGTTCATGATGTTCTTTTGGATGCAGTGTGGGAGCCAGCATGGGAAAACACTCTTAAGTGGTAATGGATGAAGCTTGGCCTTAGATTGTGCTGGAACGTCTGGCTTCTGAAGAGCTTGATGAAGTATTTGGGCTCAGGGCCTGTGACAAGGGTAGGCATGGTTGGGCACCTGATGAGGGCCAAAACCAAGCAGGGGCCTATTGACAAGTGATCCCTGGATTGCTACTCCTCTTCACCACTGCAACCTGCTTGTTCACCTGCCTCTTGCTCTGGCCCAAACAATGGTGGTGGTAAGAAGGAACAGCTGTAGATGCCACTGCCTACTTGCTCACTGATTCTCTGCCTGCCAAACAAGCTAGTGGTAGCAATGATGGGAAAGAGGATGAAGAGCAATAGTAGCTGGTGACTTTGCCCTGCTTTTGCAATTTTCCTAGCTGTCCACATGACGTTGCCATGTCCCTGCAGCTGCCCTACGATAAGGACAAACTTTAATATGAAAGGCAATCGCGCGCTCCTCTGTGGCAGCGAAACGTCGCTGAACGCCGTCACAACCGCCTTCTCTTCCATTTCACGCTCTACTGCTGTTTAGGTGTTTTTGTTGTGCTTCCTTACCTTCTAAAAGGACGACGAATTAGGAAGACACACGAATACAGGCGCATTATATTATTGCGCGAGTTTCTTTGTATAAGGGACACGTTCCTTCCGCGGGCTTTAAGCGCCCCCTTCCTGCTCTGGGAACTAAGGGGGGAAAACACACCCCATGTGTGGGGTTTCCCATGTGTGGGAATTTTAGAATGTTTTAAGGATGTTTTTAGGATGTTTTAGGATTTTTATGTAGTTTTAATGGTATGTGTCATGTTTTAATCAGTTTTATGTATTTTATCATGTTGTTGTTCCCCGCCTTGATCCAGACGGAGAGGCGGGTAAGAAATAAATTGTTATTATTATTATTATTATTATTATTATAATTATTATTATGTGCATGTCCTCTTAAACTACCTACTGGTTGCTGGAAGCTAACACATGGTCAGAGCAAATGGATTTTCTGAGGCCTTATGACAGCTAAAAGACTGATATTATCACGGTGGAAGGATAAATGCTCACCTCCCATAATGCAATGGACTGAGGACTTAACAACGCTCTCAACATTTGAACGGGTATTATATAGGCGCAACTTGTGACTGGAAGTGTATATGGATATTTGGTCTGCTTTTCTTGAAACCTATATATACATCTCTCTCTTTTTAAAAAAATTAATGGTATACCTGATGAAAGATGAGGATATTCCTGTATATGTAATTTGTTTTCTTTTTGTTTTCATGATTTTTGTGTTCTGTTTTGTTGATATTCACAATAAAAAAGTAATATATATATATATATATATATATATTAAAACAACATTTCCCCCTACTTTGCCCATATCTTTTCCACAAGAAGGAAAATCTATCAATGTTTTCTGGCATGCCATAGCAACATAAAGAACCACTGGTGTGATCCCTACTTTCAGGACCTTGTGGCATTGCTGTGAGAGTGTAGTTGTGACATTTACTGTGATGGTTCTGAATGAGCATGTCAGTGGGTTTTTTTGCTCACTTTTCTGTCATTTCATTTCCAGTTGGCGTTGTTCCTTCCACCCCATTTTTATGGTGCAGTTCTTGCACACTTCTGGAGTTGCTTCCTTTTGAAAAAGCACATGTGAAATTTCCACCATAACAATCTTGTGCAGTTCCTCCTCATGTTTTTTTTTAAAAAAAAGGTGCGTGCACAGAAGAAATGACTCACATGCATGACCATGGAGGGAGGCGAAAGTGGGAGAAGGGAAATTGTAGTAGAGGGTTGGGAAAGAGGTGGCAGTGGAGAGGGACCGTGTTACATACGGGGGGGGGGGAACTGTGTTACATACAAGGTGGGGAAAGTAGCAGGAAAACTTTGGCAGTGTCATAGATACCATGAAATTCCACATTTAAAGGCTGCCATGTGATCAGACCCATTGGCTAAGGACAAAAACATACAGGACTTTAAAGCACGTCTTGCTTTCATTTTTACTCTAGATTCAGGGACCCAATAGAAATCAGGATCCTAGTGTGGTGGGTAGGGGGCTTTAACCTCAACCCCCCCATGGGCTCCATCCACATTGTAGGCACAGGATCCCAAATCCTGATTGGGCATATAGAGGTGAAAAGGGTTAAAGCTCCCTACCCCCCACATTAGGACCTAATACAAATCAGAACCCAGCACATATTCTAGAGTAAAAAATGAAAGAAAGATGTACCTGCTAGCTAGCTCTTCAAAGTAATATCTATTTTGGCCTTAAGATTGCCGTGTTCTGTCATGTATTCTCTCTAAAACAGTTGTATAATATATATCATTTGGGAGATAATAAAACTAAATTTTATGGTTTGGGTTTTAGTTTAATTCAATATCTCATATAGTGTATCCTAACTGAGCGCTGGCTGTATTTTGTTGTAATTACTGATTAAACTCTCCCCCCCCCCCCCCCCCCGCCACCTGACTCCAGTCAATTGGTCTCATCACAATCTTTAGATTTTTTCCCTTAAAGTGTAAGCAAATGAAAAGACACCTTCTTGCTTATATAAATTATTATGTTGTGTTATATATGTGTAAATTAGTGTAAAGATAAGAGAGAAAAGACATAAGAACATGAAAAGAGCCATACTGCAGAGGGATAACAAAGATTTGGAAACCCCCAATTGTTAAGCAAAATTCCTGAGCTTTGGCAAATTCAGGAAAATTTATATCAAACTAAGAGCCAATTAAGGATGGTTCACCACATGGGATCACATATCATCAGCCAATCCTAAGGGACAAAGGAACTGCATCAACTTGGATATAAAACCTGTTGCATGGCCCAGAGAGCAAAAAGAGGACAAGGCAAAAGTGAGAATAGAAGACAAGACTAGAGAAAAGCTCCATCCTCTAATCCTGGAGGTTATCTAAACGGCATCTTTGCCCCGTGGTGGCTGTGAATTGGCGCTGCGTCAGTTATATGATGCAGCTGCCAATTCACAGCCACTGCGCAGTGAAGAGGCAAACTGCTGGAGTGCAGTCAGCATGGGCTCTTTCGCCATCTGTCCTAGCTCCAGTGCGGCACTGGGGGCATTGCCGGGCAGAAGGCAGGGTATTGGCATGATAAAATATACACGCAGTTCTCCACCATGACAAACCACCATGTGTTGGATGCAGAGTAGCTGAAACCAAAGTACAATACCCAGGGAACAATACGATAATGCACGTGTGTGGGGCAACACCAGATTGAATGCGTCACCACCACAAGCCAAGAAAGTACTCTCAGAAAACAGATAAGTGTTTTCTAAAAGATTCTGAGAAAGAGGTGCACAATCTATGGCCCAGAGACTACATAAGAAGAGCCGTGCTGGATCAGACCAAGGATCCATCTAGACCAGCATTCTGTTCACACAGTGGCCACCCAACTGTCGAACAAGGACCCACAAAGAAGACATGGTGTAACAGTACCTCCCACCCATCTTCCCCAGGAACTTGTGTATATAGGCTTACTGCCTCTGATACTGTTGGTAGTACATAGCCACCATGACTATTAGCTATTATTGATAGCCTTTGCCAGGAATTTATCCCTTTTAAAGCCATCCAAATTGTTGGCCATCACCATATCTTGTGGTAGCGAATTCCATAGTTTAACTATGCACTGTGTGAAGTACTTTCTGTTATCCATCTTGAATCTCCCACCAATCAGCATCATGGGATGACCCCTGGTTCTAGTATTATGGGAGAGAGAGAAAAATGTCCCCCTATCCACATTCTCCACACCATGTATAATTTTGTACACTTCTATCATGTCTATCCTTAGCCTCCTTTTTTCCAAACTAAACGATCCCAGCTGTTGTAACCATCCCTCATAGGGAAGACGCTCCAGTCCCTTGATCATTTTGTAAAACGCCCAGAGAGCTTTGGCTATGGGGCGGTATAGAAATGTAATAAATAATGATAAATAATAATACTCATAATTTTAGTTGCCCCTTTCTACACTTTTTCAGTGATACAGTATCCTGTTTTAGGTGCGGTGACCAGAACTATGCCCAGTATTCTAAGTGTGGTCACACCATAGATTTGTATAAAGTCAGTATGATGCTGACAGTTTTATTCTCCATTCCTTTTCTAATAATGGCTACTATAGAGTTTGTCTTGACAGTGGCCACACATTGGGTTAACATTTTCATTGAGCTGTCCACTACAACCTGAAGATCTCTTTCTTGGTCAGTAACCACCAGCTCAGGTCCCATCAGGTTATACTTGACATTGGGATTTTTTTTGTCCCAACGAGCATCACTTCAGACTAGGGATGTGCACGGACCCCCCCCGGATCGGATCGGAACTGGGATTGGAACTGGGATCGGAACTGGGGTTGGAGTGTCGGATTGGATCGGATTGGAGGCTTTCTGGATCAGATCAGACCCGATCCCAATCCAAAAATTGGACATCCGATTTTTGGATCGAACACCATTTTAGGTATTTCCGCCATAGGCTTGCATTGGGGGAAAGAAAGCTTTTCCCCAATGCAAGCCTATGAGGAAAATATGGGGGCGGGTGAGTGGGGGCCTAAATCCCCCGTTTGTCCCTCCCCTTTACTCATGCTCCTTACTTGCCAGGGCCACCCGCTTCCATCTTCTGGTCCTGTCTACTGAGAAACAGGCTTCGTGGTCTTCCTCTCAGTAGCGTGTTGGGTGATGTCATCACCCGGCGCACTACTGAGAGGCAGGCTGCAAAGCCTGTTTCTCAGTAGGAGGTACCAGTGGACGGCCCCAGCAGGTAAGGAGCGTGAGTGGGGGGAGGAGGTCCGATCCTCTAATCTCTTCTGATCTGGATTGGATCCTTTTGGATCAAATCGGATGAGATTGGACGATCCAGATATGGGGATCGTAATGGATAATTTTATCAGATTTCGTCTAGATCGGGTCTGGATCGTGGCTGAAACCCGATCCGGTGCACACCCCTACTTTACACTTGCTGACATTGAACTGCATCTGCCATTTGGATGCTCACTCTCCCGGCTTGGGAAGTTCCTTTTGGAGCTCCTCACAATCCCTGTTTGTTTTAACCACCTTGACTCCCCCAAGACTTTACTGTGCACTGACCCCGTCACCACTGCTGAATTCCTCCCATCAACCCCCCCCCCATCTTTTATTCTTCCTTGCCCAGGTATTCTCACAGATGTAACTCTTGTCCCACCACTCCAACCAATGATCAATGATCAATCTGTATTACTATCACAGGGTATATGTGAATGTGTGTACATGCATGTATATGCAAGTGTGCATCTGTGTGTGTACATGCATGTGTTCCAAGCCAGTGTCACATGTGACCCTCAGGGCTGAAAAAGTGGAATCTGAGCTGATTCTAAAATGAGCTGAGAGGAGTTTGCCCTTCACTACTTCCCCCCAGTTGCTATGTCCTTTTCTTAGAAAAAGTGACAAAAATGAGAGAACATTTATTATCTCCCATATGCCCATTAGTCTTCAGTGTGTGACCTAAAACAAAGATGGCAAAGGGAACTAGAGCTGATTGCTACACATCCTCTGCAAACTAAAGAATTCTCTGGTCTGTCAGTTAGTCGATTCATTTTCTACTTGCTGGGTGCCGCTGCAATAAACCTATCTGTCACTCCACAAAATTCAATAAATTAAACAGAGAAAACTGTCGAAAACAAATCGACACACTTTGGCAGACTTCTGCCTTCTTTGAAACAGCAGTCAAAAGACACCCTGTGTAGAATTTGTTTTGGAGGGGAAAATGTGTCAGGCTTTTGGTTCTGGCAGTGTATTAAAATTTCCCCAGCACCAACCTCTCAATCAAAATGCAGAAGTAAGGAAATTCCATTGTGTCCAATAGGGTTTAGTGCATTTGTGTCTTTAGCTCATCTTTTCCTTGCCATTCTTAGCAAGAGGATGGTCACGCTCTGAAACAGAATAGTCACTGGAAAAATAATAGTGAGTGGGATCTGCAAGCAGTGGCTCAAGCATCCATGTCTTCCTCCAAGATACTATAAACTAAAAGAATTCAAGGAAGCATTCTATGCTTCTACTTCCTCCTTAGTTTCCCCAACTGACACTCAACGTTATATGGCTACCTAGCATGTTCAAATCAAATGCTTTATTAATAGTCAACAGACCATAAAACAATAGGTTACAAATTTGTCAATTTTAACAGATTTATAAAAATGTCATCAAGTGACCATTTGTGATCTAACACGTGAAGCAAGATATACATATTTTGAGACTTGGATTGTAATAAACTTATCCCTACCCTAGAGAAGAATGGAAACCAAGGATTCTCTAGAGCGGCCAGGAAGTTTCTGGATAATTGGTTGCAACAAATCATTCCGGATCCCATTATAAAAGTTGCAATTAAAGAGCACATGGACTATTGCCTCTGTCTCCCAGTTATTACAGGGACAGAATCTATTTCCTGCAGGTATTTTTTTATATCTTCCCTCCAACAATTTGGATGGGAGAGCATTCAACCTGGCCAGGGTAAATGCTTTCCTATATTTTGGAACAGAAAGCCAATCTAAATACACCATTCCTCCTTCACCAGGGTAATCTGATATGAAGAGAGCTAATGAATGCCTGTACTACTACTACTTTATTGTTAAAAGTCCACAGACCGTACAACTGTGATTTAAACAGAACATAAGGGGGGAAAAACTTATAAGTTAAAATGCAGGCTAAAGTAAGCATGTTCTATCATCAGCGGGCTGTCTTGCCCCATTTGTGTGTGTGTGGTATTTCTGTAAATCTTGGGGGTCCCCCGGGTATGTTGATTCCTGTTCCTCATTAGCCCTGCTTTGGTTACAGTCTTTGAGTCTATATAGATTAGAGCTATGTGCAAATGCTCTCAAAATTCTCCACCCTCTTTATGGGCAGAGAAATTGGGGTGGGGAGGGGAAATTCATTGTTCACCATTGGCAAGAGTTGTAGCACATCTTCTTGCTTTCTTTTTTCTTAAGTATTTTTGGATTTTTTGCACAGCCACTGCAAGTAGCAACAACACCAACTGTGGCCAGATCTACAACAAGCAGGATATAACACTTTGAAAGTGGTTTGTGTCAATGAGCCCCAATTATTGTCAGTGCACTTCAATACTGTTAAAGCAGTAGTGTAGATCCTGCCTTAGTTAACACCCGGGAGCTCATTTTGCATCCTCCACAATTGAGAGGCATTGTGGGGCGGTGGTCAGTGTTGTATCCAGCTTCAGGGAAGAGATAGAACTAGTGCGGTGCCAAAATCTGTCCTCCAATTTCCTGAAAGTTTTCTTCCCCCATAAAGGAGGTTTCCATATTTCTGCCTCACTCTCAGAAAATTGTATATTATAAATTTATTTTATAATAAATAAGTAGCGTTTCTGAGCTCACCTAAGTACTGTGAAGTGACTGAGAGCACTGACTGGGTTGTTCTGTTGCACATCCCTCATTGCTGTACACTCTTCCAGGCTGCCTGCACTTCATGAACTGAAAAGCCTTATGGGAGTAGTTGCCTCATGATGTCTTCCCTTAGGTGAGAAGGGCAGGAAGCCAAGGTGGATACAGGCTTCCAGTGAAATGATTGTACAACGAAAGACAGGACGCTTGTGCATACTGTTCAGCCACCTCATAAGTAAGGTAAGCACAATCAAACCCATGAGAATTTCTCCAAAATGTATTCTTTTGATTTCTGTTTGAAAGCATTTCCCCCCTGTCAAATTGAATGAGAACTTTCAAAATATATTTGGGAAATTATGTTGGCACTGCACTAACACAGACCCATTCAACTACTATGATCTTCAGGGAAGGCCTTGTTATCTGTGCCAAATCCTGCAGAGTCCCATACGGCAGCAACATGACAACAGGCTTTCCCTGTGGTGGTGCTCACCTATGGAATGATCTCCCCTCTGCAATACATTAGGCACTGACAATCATGTGGTTTCAGCAATTATTAGAATTGTCCTTGTTTATCCTGGCTTTTCCCAATCATTAACTTGTCTCAGTATCATTGTGTATGTATATATAATGTTGTATTTTTTAAATAATTTGTTGTAAACAGCTTTGGGCTTTTTTAAAAAATGAGAAGTGGTATAAACAAATAAACAAACAAACAAACAAATAATCTTGCCATCACTTTGCACCTGAGTTTTCTATAATAGGAAATGAAAGAGATTGTTGTGGGTATTCAGTTCTATGCTTCTTAGAAAGCAAGACGCTTGCAGAAATTGCACTGGTGTGATATATGGATGCTCTTGATTCCAGCGAGTAAAAAGAAATGTACTGCTGTTTTGATGCAACAAGATATTTATGACACTTATAATGGGTATAGAGGATTTTTATAAGGTGACGAAGTATTCCTGAGCCATGTACTCATTTTGCTAATGCTTGCCCACTAGGATGCTTTCTTATATTATTAAATACCCAAGTTCAATCCGTTCAATTAATTTATAAACTAAGTTTTTCAACTACAAATTGTTCTTTTTATAGACAATACTGGGAGTTAAAGGTTGCATCCAGGATCTATCTCCTGCCAAAAGAAGAGCTCCACTCGTGGAAGACTCTCTGTCCAATTTTTGGGATTGCTCCTCCACCACCCCATTTAGCATGGGGGCTGTCTAAATTCTCAGCAAGCCCCAGGATGGGTGCGCAGTGGTGCAGTGTTGATTATACAATGACACTAAAATCACGCACCCATCCCGGGGCTTTCTGGCAAAATTGCAGAGAGAAAAAGCTGGGGACTTACCCTGAGTTTTTTCTCTGGAGCTAGGTGAGGATGCACAAGATGGCATCAAAACAGCCCCAAAGCCTCGCTCCGGAATCGCAGCAGAGGTGTGGCCAGGCAATGCCTGGTGGAAGGTAACCTGCAATTGGTCACCTTCCACCAGGAAGAGGGCGGGGGTGGCTCCGGTCCCTGGATGGCTGCCCAGAAGCCCCATGCTCCCTCCTTGGCATTGGGATTACTCAACGCCACCCTGTGGGAGGTAAAGTGTGGCGTTTCTGAGGGACACAGTGCCAACCCGGAGCCATGAAGACACCCCACAGTCTCTTGATTCTCTGTGTAGCATTTTCAGGGGGCTGAAGAGATCGCTGTGGGATGGAGGGGTCAGTGAAGTCCAGTTATGTCAGAAAAATCATCCTGTGTAAATCTTGATCCGTAAAATACTTTCTTATCTAGATCTTTGAATACTGCCAGAAAATCAAAATCTCAATTATGGGTGTTGTTACTGTTAGGAATAGATGTTGAAGAAGATACTAATCAAAATGTATTTGGCAGTTTTGTTCATGAATGTATTTGAAACATTACCCTGCAAGGGAATTACCCCATGCTTTTAGAGCAGGGGTGGGGAACCTCTTCAGTCTGAGGGTCGGATTCAGTCTTGTAGAACCCTTTGGAGTCCATATGCAAGAGATGGGGAGAGCTGAAGGCAAAGGGGTAGGGCCAAAGGCAAAAGTGGTGGATCCAACGTACCACATATTCAAGTTTAATGCTCTTACTTCTGGTAACTAAGCTTTAGGAGATACATTTCAACATTTTAGAATGGGGAATTAACTGTACAAAAGTCAGAAACGATGACATGATAACTGGCTGAGGGAATGGGGCAGAGGCCAAGGGATGGGGTGTGACCATCTGAGGAGCCCTAGAAGGTTAGATTGGGACCCAAGGAGGGCTGGATTTTGCCCCAAGGTCTGAGGTCCCCCACCCCTGCTTTGGAGGCAAACATTATGATGCTCAAGTCAAGATGCCATAGGAGTTGCTGAGATGGGATAGGATCAGGGCCATTCTTTTCAGGATAATGGCATTTCTCTAGGTTTTCCCTCAAAGATGTTTGTAACTCACAGTTGCCTGATAGGCCAAATAGTTATAGTCCATACAATTTTCAATTCTCTGGCTCCTACCCAAGAAATCAATTGATCTCCATGGCATATAAATTTAAGTTGGCAGCCTCACAGTTTGTAAAGTGGTTTAATGGATTAAAGGTTAATTGGATACAAAAGGAAATGCTAGACTCTTTGTCTTCCCTTTTCAAATCATTAGACTAGTTTTTTTTTTCTCCTGTGCAAAAGGAAGTGAAAATTATAGTGCTCCTTATCATAAGCCAGTGTGTACAAATGCTACAACGAAATGTAAAGTGCTGTAAGGACAAGTACAGGTTTTGAAACTTTGGGGGTATGGTTTTTTTAAAACCGTTGAGAAATGCCTGAAAACAGTGAATCCAATGCAAACTTCAGCATTTTGAAATCTAATTGATTTGAATCAAAGGTTTGATTGGTTATCCATTTTTATTTAGAAGCAATTCTCACTGAGTTTAATGGGTCTTTGTTTGGATTAGGTGTGCATAAGATCGCAGGGCTAAGTATGTGATTACCACTCCATTGAAATGAACGGAACTTTAAAATGTCTACTTTTGGCAAACTATACACTGCCCTGAAATGTGTGTAATGACGTCCTAATGGAAAAGCAGCTCTGGTAAACAGAGATTTTGAATGAAGGGAAAACACTGTGCTTAATCCTCATCCACCCCCACCACCATCTCTTTCAGATCAGCCTCTAAATTGCTTTATTCTTCTCCTGGACTTCCCAAATGCATGTTTGCAAGCAGGGCCAGTCTTCGGATGAATAGCACCCTGGGTGAGGAGTGTCTTTGGTGTCCTGCTCCACCACCCGGCCAGCTTTCCAGAGCCACCTAGAGGATTTATGAGGCCTGGTGCAAGTGTGATTTTAGGGCTCTACTGCTGCCCCCTACAAGGACCCATGCATATGTGTACAAACTTGGGGGCTTCATGCGAGAATTATTGCATGCACGGATTACATCTGAGAATTCTCACCTGGAGCTCTTCCTGGCCCTGGAATAAAAACAGAATGATAGATAAGCTTCATGTTTTCTTACTTGGGGATAAGGGAATAGGGATCGGGTTGTACTTCTCCTGAGAACCTCCTCCAAATTCAAAAACCCTTCTGGCAGAGCTTCTTTCTACTTCCTTGGGGCTCAGTCTCACAGTCTTCTGGTTGTATCCTGCTACTGGCTATCTCCACTTTTCACTCTCTAAGGATTCCTCCCTTAAGGCCTAGACTCACACCACTCCTATGCCATTTTGTTTTATTTTTATTTATATAGTGTTTGAGTTTCATCACACCAGCGATTTAGTGCACTCTCGCCATGCCTGGTGTGTGGATTTGCAGCACGGTGCTCACATGACGCTGTGCCTGTCCTGCTGACACCCCTCCTCTTCCCCAGCCTTTCCTAGAACGCTAAAAGTCTGCATGATTTTCCCTAAGCCCATTTAAAGTGCCTTAAGCCTCTGTGTAGTTTTAAAGGAACTGGGGGCTTGAATAGATTGCATCAGGTCCGGGCAGGGAAAAGCAATCTCTCCCAGCAGCTAGCTCCTAGCCTTAATATAAAACCTAAACCTTGCATCCCAGGCTCGAAAACATTTTTTTAAAATCATACAACACCTGAATCTCTGCAGAGACAGGATTGTACTCCTTTGATGCCCCCAAAGAGCCAGACTAAAGGGTCATCCCATTTTTGCCTGGCAGAAAGGCGGTCTGGTTGACGTGCTTATCTGACAGAACCTGACTGGAGGGAGAAAGAGAAGAGGAAGAGTGGAGTGGAGCTGAATAGCTAACGAGCGTAGGAGCGAAATAGCAGCTATGAAGGTGAAAGTGATCATAAGCTTGATGCGCTTCTGCCTCAGAGATAAAAAAAATGCATAGGCAAACCGGGAGGGGGGGAATTAGGTGTGATGGAGGTCTATATAATGTTTACAATATTCTAAGTGCGACGTGCTCAGTAATGTTGCCTCAAAGTAAAGCTGTGTTCCACTGATTTTTACCTAGCAGAAATTTCATCAAACTGGAAACTGAAAAAGAAACATACTTTGAAGCTAATTGAATGAAGATCATTTTTGTAGTTGGTACCAAAACCACCTGTAGAACCTTAAAAAAAAAAGGTTACAGATACTTGCTTTTCCCCATCCAAACACACTGCAGACAGTACATAAAAACAATAAAAATAAAAAGCATAGCCACTGAACTCAGCTTGGCAGCGCCCTCAGCTCAGCTTGGCACCCTGGGCGACTGCCCAGCTTGCCCACCACAGAGGCCAGCCCTGTTTGTTGGATGGGAAAGCAACGTGGAGGGCAGTTTAGACTGGGAGACAATGGGCAGGAAAAGGCTAAGCAACCCTTCCCCAGCTCTTTTCCCAGCCTAAACAACTTGGGACCAGGATACCTAGCAGACCACCTTCCCTTCTACATATCCAGGCAACCTTTAAGATTAGCAGAAGAGGTATTGCTGGTCATTCCGGATTGGATGGAATGCCACCATGAAGTAACCAGGTGTCTGGCCTTCTCTGTAGAGGCACCCACCATTTGGAAAACCCTCCCTTTGTGTAGTTTGGGAGACAGAAAACGTGGCATCTTTTACATGCCTCCTGAAGATTTAATTTCCCTGGGCTGTAAGTAAATTAATTAGGCTATTTCATTTTACTGCTCCTTTATTGTAGTTGGAACTTTATTGCAGTTTAATTCTGTGTTTTAATTCTGTGTTTTAATATTGTAGTTTAATGTTGTGAACCTCTGAGAGATTCAGTGGAACATAGATGTTCCAAATAAATAAATAAATTTTCTCCATTCAAAATCTCTTGCTTCCACAGCTGCTTTTTTCTCTGATAAAATAACTTGAGGGGGCAACACTTTTGCTACATGTGTGGGTGTGCAACATGTAGTTTGCTGTTTGGGTGGGTTTACACCCAGAGCCCCAAATACACTGTATGAAATTCTTATGGTTTATATACTGTAATTGTTTGTGTTTGCCATATATGTTGGCAAACACAACAATGTGTGAGCATTGCTGTTGCTTCTTTGAAGGGCTTGTTAGTATTATGTAATTGTATTTTGGACTTTGTTTCATGGGCCATGTCTACGCCTTCCATTTATCCTGGGTTCAGCTCAAGGTCATCCCTGTGCATCCACATGACACACAGGGGATCCTGGAGTCAACCAGGGATGACCTCTTACTTCCCCTGGGATAACTGCAACTAGTTTTTCCCATAGTCCTGGGACAGCCCCAAGGACCACCTATCCCTTCCCTGCGAGTAGCGGAGCTCTGCCACTGGGCACGGAGCTCTGTGAGGGGGCTCCTTGCTCATCGGGTGTGAGGACGGATTTGTTTTGCCATCGCTGTGATGGCTCTCATTTTTTTAAAAAAAGACTTACTTTTTGGAGCATGATCACACCCACATCGCTGCACAAAGTCTCCTTAAAAAAACAACAACCAACCACCAACCCCCCCACCCGTTGCACAGGACATCCCTCTTTCCTTCTGGGACATCACACTGGTGTTTGGATGCTGGGAGACAATCCTGGAAGTGGGAAAGCCCAGGCTTCTGCCCCCTCCCTCCCAGAAGGCTCATAGATGTAGATGAGCCCATGGTCAGCTCTTCAATGTGTTATAAACCATCTTGAGTATCCACTGTGTGGAAAGGCAGGGGTAGGGGTGGGGGTGCAGAACTGTTTAAAATCAATACATACATATAAGCTTTCTGTATAAGCCCAGTACTTCCCTACAAACCTTAAAAAGGTTAATATTCCCAGAAGAACGTTCAATAATTAATCACCTTTTTTTTCTCCAGTGCTAAAATTCCATGTTACTATGGGAAGTGAGCTCTTATGAAATGACAATTAAAGAGCAATGTTAATTATGCTGCATAATACATTAAACACAAAGCAAGGTAGACTTATGTTGCAATCTTAGACCCACTTACCCAGGAGTAAGATCCATTGAACTCAACAAACAAAGCAAAAGAGGAGCCCTCAAAAATTGGCAAATATACACAAAGAGGACCTAAAAATAGTAACAAATATGCATGTATTCTAACCAATCAAAACAGTACAGTAACAAACAAACTCTGTATTTGCTCAATTAGAGCTACAATTACGAGCAGTTGCAAGCAGTAATGAACATTTACTCTGTATATGCTCAGTTAGAGCTACAATAACAAGCATTTACTGCTGGTAAGCATAATAAAAAGCTTTAATACAAACAATAATTAGTAGGGGTGTACATCGGCAGATAAGGTGCATTGGCAGGTAAGGAGCATGAGGGGGGAGGCGGGAGGCCCCCCCACTTGCCTGCCGGTGCGGCTGCTTCCCTCCGGTGCTCGGATCTACTGAGAAACAGGCTTCGTGGGCTGCCTCCCAGTAGTGCACTAGGTGATGTCATCACCTGGCACGCTACTGAGAGGCAGGCTGCGAAGCCTGTTTCTCAGTAGATCCAAGCACTGGAGGGGAGCAGCCGCCCCGGCAGGTAAGGAGCGCGAGGGGGGGGAGGGCCCCACTTACCTGCCAGGGTGCCCGCTTCCCTCCGCTGCTGTGATCTACTGAGAAACAGGCTTTGCGGCCTAGTTCTCAGTAGAGCACTGGGTGATGACATCATCACCCGGTGCTCTGCTGAGAACTAGTCCACGAAGCCCGTTTCTCAGTAGATCAGAGCAACGGACGGCAGTAGACGGACCCGGCAGGTAAGGAGCGCGAGTGTGGGGGGAGGGACAGGGAGGGGGGAGTTAGGCCTCCACTCACTCACCCACTGCCATGTTTTCACCATAGGGGAAAGAAAGCTTTTCCCCAATGCAAGCCTATGGCGAAAACACCCAAAATGGTGGCCGATCCGAAAATCGGATGTCAGATTTTCGGATTGGGATCGGGTCCGATCCGATGGACCTCCGATTTTGTCCGAACCGATCCAGGACAACATCGGAGGTCCCAATCCGGGTCCCGATTTGATCTGGGGGGGGGTCCCTGAACATCCCTAATAATTAGTTCATTAGAAACAATACTGTTTGATTGAATAATTAAAATACTTTATTTGCAGACAGTTGCTATTCTTGTGTTCTTATAATACTGTAAAAATTTTAGACGGTTACTCCAGAAATATGTAATCCATTTCTGGACTTCTTCAGTAATAAATGCATGCATAGAAGATTGAAAACGCCCCGCTACTTTCTGACATCCGTGAAGGCACACGCACATCCTCCATGGGTGATTTATATTCTTTAAAGTAGGTTCCTGTGTGGCAATTTTTTTTCTCAGTGCTGCTCATTAACATGGGTGGGAAGGAGTGTCTACTTCTGAGTAGACATGCATAGGATTGCAGCCTAATTATCTTAATTGAAAGGTGCAATTGTGAGCATACTTCTCTGGAAGTAAGTCCCATGAAAATCAATGAACGTAATTAGGATAGATTCTTACCATCACTTATAGAACCGATAAAAGAACACTTATAAAAGGGCACATTAAAATGGAATAAAGGCCATTTTTTTCAATGGGTCTGTTCAGACAACACACTAAGCCATGATTAGGCCTTAAACCTTTTTGCAGCAAATGGTTAGTGAGTGTGTTTAAACCATAGTTATGTAGCTAGCCACCATGGTTAGGAATGGTTCACACGACACACTAAGCAATAATGTTTAGCTCAAAATGCTTAAGCACCGTGGCTTAGTGTGTCATCTGAACAAGGTCACTTTGTATCTCAGGAGATTTATCATGAATAACTTTTGACGAGACTTTTTAGTGCACAGTGCACAGACTCCCAATGCTCAGTACCACTTTGTTTCTAGTAGTAAACCAACCATTATAACCAGATAATATTGATTGAGTAATGTACTCTGAATGTTGTGAAGATGTCCATATATGGCTCAATGCCATGTAATCAATACATGACTTGTAAATGTGAAGGTATGATTTTGGAGTTTGTAAGAAAATCTCTTTTGAAGACATTAGTACTTAAAAAAAGATCAGTAGTTCATGCCACCAAACTCACTTAGAAATGATTCATTCATCAAATGTACTGAGAGGCACACATGGCCTGCCTGTTTACCAGATAGATAAATAGATATCTCCAGTTTTTTCTTAGAAATAATGCTTGAGCATCTAAAAGCATGACATGGGGGAAAGTGTCAAAAATAGATGAACATTTCAGAGAAAAGAATAGCTGCTGCCTGAATTTTTTTTATTATTATTTATTTATTATACTTCTTTACCACCTGTGTTGTTCTTTATCTGAAGAAGCAAGACTTATTGGTGTTTTATAGGAACAACTTTATTGATCAACTAGCAAAGCATTCAGTTACTGTCCTGCATGGAGCTTTGCCCTTGTCTGAAGCTAGCTATCCCTTGTGGTCTAACTAGTCCAAAACAGTTCCTTGTTAACATTACTAAATGCATAACAAATCTTAAAGAGACATTGCACTATTCCCACATCTCCCTTTTATAAAAATAAAATAAAATATTCTATTAACTTTAACAACAAATACCAACATTGCTCAATAAGTCTTTCTGATGGTCTGCATATTCTGTTTGATCTACATGGAGTCACTTCAGCCTCTTCTGCAACACTTGTAGGATTACAATCTTTTTGTTCTTCCATCCTGCCTTCTGAAACACTTAACTGATTCAGTGCATTTGTAGCTTCTTCCTGATCCTGCATTCCATCCTTTTCTCCCAATGCTGGAATTAGTTGCAAACGTCTCCTGTTGCACCGATAAGAATGTCCATCTTGAGTCTGTACTTTGTAAGATCTTGGTGCCACCTTCCATAATACACGTGCTTTCTGTGCCCAGGAATTACCATTAAAAATACAAACATCATTTGGGTTCAAAGCCTGCAATGACCTCGACCCTTTATCATAGCACAGTTTTTGCTTAACTTTGTTCTCTCTCTTATGCCTGTACAGAACAGTATCATGTTCTTGACCTTGTTCCAACAGCCCTGGTAACTGAATTCACAACTTTTGGTTAACTCACCAGATCCTGGAACAACATCATCATGCCAGGGTCAATCTTTATTAACAGTCAACAGACCATTTTCCAAGGTAAAAGAAAAACAAACAATCAGCATGCTGATTAATCAGTATACAGTATACATATCAGTGTCCAAATCTTGTTGGGAGGGATTACAGTCAGATGGCCATTTGGTCTCTACAACGGATAGCAAGGTGAAGAAATTTTGATACTTGTAAAGTGACATACTTGTTGTTGCCCTGAAGGAGACTAATCGTCATAGACTCCATAGAGCGACCGGGGAGACCCTGTGTAATTGGTCGCAGTAAAGCATTTCTGATCTCATTATAAAAGTTGCAGCAAAATAGAACATGTACAATTGACTCAACCTCGGTATTGTTACATGGGCAGCATCGACTTTCCACTGGTATCTTTTTATATCTACCCTCAAGCAGTTTGGAGGGGAGAGCATTGAACCTAGCCAGGGTGAATGCTTTCCTGTACTTGGGAACAGTTAACCATTCCAAGTACGCCATTTCACCTTTACCAGCGTAATCTAACAGACCCAGTGTCACAGGGGAACATGGGCCTCGGGCAGCTCCCTGAAGCTCCTGGAGATCTATATCGACCAATCTCTGTTTGATAATCCGTTTGGCACTTCCCAGGTCTAAAAGAAATAGGTGCGGGAGGGAAAGCCCAAGCGTAGTGACCCTCCGGACCAACAGCAGTTCAGTAGATGACAAAAAATGAATTAATGGGGCTGATCGGTAGTTCAAAATGGCTAAATAAGGGTCTCCACCTGAGGCATTAGCTTTCTTCAATAATAATTTTATGATTCTGACCTCATTTTCCACAAGCCCGTGGAAAATGAGCCCGTGGATAACCTGGGCTAGAAGTTTCATGCCAAAATCCATACAGCCTGGCAAAGGTTTTTAATTCATGCTCTGAAAATTGACGGCCATTATCAGACATAACTGTTTGAGGTATCCTATGTCGGGGGAAATTGACTTAATGCACTGAATAACTTCTGACGCACTTGTGCCATTCGGTGAGGCAGTTTCAGGGTAGTGTGAAAATAATCTAAAACTAACAGATAATATTTTCCTGCCAAGGTAAATAAATCAATTCCTACTTTATGCCATGGCCCTTGGATTTCATCATCTATCAACATAGGTTCTTTCTTGTTCTTAGGCTGATATGGCTGGCATGTATTACATTAATGAACCACACTTTCTATTGCAATATTCATACCTGGCCAATATAAAACCTCCCTACCTCTCCTTTTGCATTTTTCAATGCTCAGATGACCTTCATGTATTCTTTCAATCATATCTGTTCTTAGTGTTGGAGGGACTACTATCATCTGACCTTTGAACAAAATACCATCTATTACTGACAGCTAGGCTACAAATTGATAATATGGAGCAGGAAGACAATGAACTGGCCAACCATCATGGATGACTTCTATAACTCTCAGCAACACCTCATCTTGTGCAGTACCCACATGAAGTTTTTGGCACATTTCATCTGAGACTGAGTAGTTTTGTCTAATCTCATTGACATACACAATATCCATTTCCAGTTCAGCGCCATCAACAGATATATCAACTGCCCTGGACAGAGTACCTGCAATTACCAGGTCCTTACCAGTCTCTGAAGCCAAGGAGGTATGTTAGCCAGTTCCTTTCTTGCAATAGTTACCAAAGGTTTGTTTGTTACCAAATAGTTACCAAATAGTCTGTTTCAGCCTCAATATATCTCCCATATATAAATACATGATTTTTTTTGCATCCACGAACCAAAGCTAAAGCTTCTTTTACAATTTGTGCATATAATTTTTCTGTGTCTGTAAGAGCTCTAGATGCATATGCTACAGGCCTCCAATGATTACCATATTTTTGCAAGACTGTTGTCCAACTCATTGGAAGCATCTGTGGACAAGTTGGTCTTTCTATCGCTGTCAAAACACCTCAGAACTAGAGCTGTTTCAATTAACCTTTTAAAGTTTGCAAAAGCCTTGTCCATGTTAGCATCCCAGTTCCACTGAGTATTTTTAATGAGTGCTCTACTGGTATGTTCTGCCAGGCTTTCAATATATCTGCCTGCATGAGTCACTATCCCTAAAAAACTTTCAACCCTTTCCTTATCTTGTGGGGGTGGCATGTTTGATATTGCTCTTTAGGGTTGTGCAGCCCCCCCCAATCCACATCTGGATCCAGCGGATCCAGATCAGATGACCCAATCCAAACTGGACCTCCCCCAATCCACTTCGGAACTGGATCTGGGTCTCCGGATTGAGATCCGGAGACCCTCCTTTTCCCCATAGACTTGCAAGTCTATGGGGAAAAGGACTCACCGCCCTCCCCCCACTCTTCCTCCTCTCCCCACTCACCCGCTGCCATCTGCACTACCATCCACTGCCATCCGCTGTACTGAGAACCAGGCCTCGCGGCCTGGTTTCTCAGTAGAGCGATGTTGCACCAGGTGATAACATCACACGGCGCAATGTCGCTCTATTGAGAAACCAGTCCGTGAGGTCTGGTTCTCAGTACAGTGGGCAGCAGCAGACGGTGGTGGGTGAGTGGGGAGAGTGGGGGGAGGGCGTTGACTCCAATGGACTCATCGCCGGCCTTGCAGGTCCTTGGGTGCCGGCTGCGCAGCCGGCACCCAGGGACCTGGAAAGCCAATGGGCCCGGATCTCCGGATCAATTCAAATTGATCTGGAAGGGGCCCAATCCTTTCTGGAATGATCTGGACCTTCCCTGACCCAGTTCGGAACTGGATCTGGAAGGTCCAGATCGGCCTGATCTGTTCCGGATTCAGGATCTGGATATGCTCACAGCCCTATTGCTCTTATTCTCTTTGGATTAATTTGTACCCCAGTCTCTGATATTCTTTCACCCATGTAGGTGATTTCTTTAACTCTGAATTTGCATTTTATTTGTTAAATTTAAGCCCAGCTGTCCTAGCCCTTTGTAGAGCCTCCTGTAACCGCTGATGTTGTTCTTTAGTTTTGCCCCATATTAAGATGTCGTCAATGTAAACCTTGACACCAGCAATCCCATCAAATATGTGCTGTACAGTCCTGTGAAAGACTTCAGGAGCAGATTTTAGACCAAATGGGAGTCTTTTAAAGCAGTATCTCCCAAAGGGTGTATTAAAAGTACACAACCTTGAACTTTTCTCTTCTAGCGGAACCTGCCAAAATCCTGAAGATGCATCCAGAATTGAAATATTTTACATCAGCCATTTCACTGAATATATCCTCTTTTGTAAGCAGTGGAAAATGTTGTCTTTTTAGTATTTATTAAGTTCTTTCGGATCTAGACACAGTCTTAAGGTGCCATCTTTTTTTCTATGATGACTAATGAATTTACCCATTCAGTGGGTTCCTCCACCTTGTCAATTAGTTTTAGGGCCACCATTCCGTCTAGCTCCTTTTTAAGCCTTCCTTTGATGGCTAATGGGAACTTTCTGGGCACATGAATGACTAGACAATTAGGTTCTGCTAACTCTATTTTATATTCAGTTCCTAATTTACCTATGCCCTCAACAACATCTGCATGTTGATCTTCAACTGGCTTATCCTTTGCATTTGTTACCATATAAACTCTTTTATTTAAGCTCAATTGCTGACAGGTTTTCAGGCCCAGGATAGACATAGTGTTCCCCAAAGCTATTATAACATTTATCAGCTTGATGTGATCCTTAACCTTTACCTCTAATTGACAAACTCCTTTAGTGGGAATTACTTTCCCATTGCAAGCTCTTAATTTTACCATTTTACCCTTAACCCAGCGTGGTTCATGTTTTAAGGCATCAACAATTAACTCTGGTAGCACATTTACCCGGGCACCTGTGTCCATTTTATAACTGATAAGCTGTCCATTCGTCCCAATGCAATGTAGTCCAGTCTTTTTCTGTCTCTGCAGCTACTGTTCCCACAAAGAGTGTGTGTCTTCTGTGCTTTCATCTGTGCTGTCTTGGTAGATTGCATTAGTTTGCTTTCTTGGGTTTCTTTGAGCTTGCTGCTGGTGCTTGCAGATTCTTGCAAAATGATTAAATAGCTTGCATGCATTACAGCGCTTTCCTAGTGCAGAGCACTGCCTATTTGGGTATTTGATGCCACATTTCTTGCAATTTCTTACTGTCTCACCTGCAGCCTCATTTTTTGGGTGGTCTGTGCAAAATCCTGCATTTCTGGGTTGCTTTCTGACTTTTCCTTGCTTTACACTTCATTCACACTTTCTGTTTCAGTTTTGCCTTCCATTGAGTCTGCAGAGTAACTTCTGCTGCCTGACAGACTCTCACTGCTTTGTCTAGGGTCAAACTCACATCTTCTAAAAGTCTTCTTTTTAATTTTGGATCTCCAATTCCTATTACAATCTTATCCCTTATTATAGATTATGTAAATTGGCCAAAATTACAATCCTGGCTGTTAGCTTTAAGTCTATGAGGAATTCTTCAAAACATTCAGCCTCTATTTGAACTCTCTTGTGGAACTTATATCTTTCAAATGCCTCACGTGTTTTTGGTATGCAGTATTCTGCAAACTTCTGCAACACAGTCATATAGTGTTTCCTCTCTTCCTGGTGTAGCTGCATGCTGTTAAAGTCACCCACAGCCTCATTTCCTGCTATGTTCAAGAATATTGCTATTTCCTGTGCATCTTCCTTTTTTGCATAGCATACTGATATCAAAAGTTTGTTTAATTCCCCCTCCCCCCATTCAGCAGCTTTACCTGAGAGTTTTAGCTCCTTGAGTATTTTTAAACGCTCCATCTCTTCACCAGTTTATAACTTCATCTTTTCATTTCTTTCCACCCCACTGCTGGTATAATGTGTTGTTTTCTATGCAAAGAAGCAAGATTACTTTATAGAAACAACTTTATTGATCAACTAGCAAAGCATTCAGTTACTGTCCTGCATGGAAGTCTGTCCTTCTCTGAAGCCAACCACACCTTGTTTTCTAACTAGTCCAAACCAGTTCCTTGTTAACGTTACTAAATTCATAACAAATCTTAAAGAGACAGTGCACTATTCCCACACCACCCAATACCAACAGCTCTCTGGGCAGTTTATTCCTGAATATTCATAGCTCCCTTGCCATCTACATGCCATTTCTGGAGAAATATATATTTATATGAAGGTTGTAATTGCAGCCTTATTGGTGAGGCTTGGAGAAGAATTGGACCATGTTGCACTTCCAGTGAGATCACAGAGGGCACAAGGAGCTTTGATTTGTTTTGTAATTGGACTTGGAATTAATACAGCTATTTCCCAAATTTGAAGGAAAGTAGTTCTATTTTCTGAGCCAAGACATGAGCCTAACCAGGTGGGGGAGGCATGGGGTTTGCATAATCACTAATTGGCTGCCATGAGAGCCTTTAGTTGACTAGCAGGTGATAAATTGTGGGATAAATGCATAAAAATTAGTTGTAAAATATATGACTTTTAAGACAGCTTGCAACTGACCCTGTGAAAGACTGAAGTGGGGAGTGTTAAAATAATAGCCTAACTGGAATATTTGTGATCTTTGTTACAATTCTCTCTGTAGAATGACAGTTGCAAATACCATAGTTAATTATAACTCGTTATCTTAGCCAGTTGGCAACTGTGAAACCACCATACATTTCAGATTGCCTTGCCATTGCCTGTGAACTGAAGCTAATTAAAATTCTGCAAGGTTTTTTACAGAGGAAAGGCCGTAATTATTCAGTTTCTCACATTAAAATACAACCTGTACATTCTGGCTCAAAGTTGCTTTCCCCCATGGAGGTTTTGCAGAATCAGAAGCCTCAGAGATGCTAAAATTATACTACAGAGCCCACTTCACAAGTGTAGCATTTTTTTCTTTAAGAAAATACATACAGGATAAAGATAATTGAAAGTATAGAAGACCATCTCCTATTTTTCTTGGCTTGCTGCCATTTCTTAAACCTTTTTTGACCTGGAAATGTATCCCAAATTAGAAACAGGAAGATAATATGAACATTGGGACAAAATGACACTTTATTGGGAAGGGAGGGGGAAGGCAGTTAAAAGAGAATGGAAACAAGAAGGAAGGAAATCAGCCATTTCTTTCCAACCAATACACTAGACCAGGAATGGAAAGAAGGTAGATCTCTAGATGTTTGGATCCATCTAGACCAGCATTCTCTTCACACAACGGCCAGCCATCTGCTGACAAGAACTCATAAGGAGGATATGAGTGTAACCGAATCCTCCCACCCATGTTCCCCAGCAATTGGTGTACATAGGCTTACTGCTCTGATACTGGAGGTAGTATATAGCCATCAGAACTAGTAGCCATTTATAGCATTCTCCACCAGGAATTTGTCTACTTCCCTTTTAAATCCATCCAAATCGATGGCCATCACTACATCTTGCGCTAGTGAATTCCATAGTTTAACTATGCACTGGTGCAAAGAAGTACTTCCTTTTATCTGTCTTGAATCTTTCACCAATCAACTTCATGGGATGACCCTGGGTTCAAGTATTTTGAGTGAGGGAGAAAAATGTCTCCTTATCCACATTTTCCACACCATGCATCATTCTGTACACATTTATTATGTCTTCTCTCATTTGCCTTTTCTCTAAGGTAAACAGCCCCAGATGTTGTAAGGTAGTGGCTCTCTTTCCTCATAAAGGAGTTGCTTGAGCCCCCTGTAGTAACTCCCTTTCCTCATAAGGTAGGGTGACCAACTCGCCAGTTTCTCCCAGAAATCTCTGGGTTTTTGAGCCCTTGGGGGGCTCCGGGGGGGTTTCAATTTATTTTAAATCTCTGGGAAAGGCACAGGTGGGGGGCGAGCCAAGCGCATATTTGCTGGGGCTCATGTCTCTCTTGGAAGTCTCCCCTTCTTGTGTAACGTCCAGGAGAGCTGAGAAAGCTGTCACTTACATGGTGGCTTCCCCAACTCTCCCAGAAGAGGGACTTCTGGGACAGTTGCAGAAGCCGCCAGTCACTGGCTAGCCTAAGGACCAACACACCTTCCTTGTGCCAGCTCAGGAAGTCCCGGAAGTCCTTCTCATGTGACATCCGGGAGAGCCGAAGAAGCTGCCGCTCACTTTGTGGCTTCGCCAACTCTTTCGGATGTCATGTAAGAAGAGGGACTTCTGGGAGAGTTCAGGAAGCCACCATTCTTTTGTTAGCCCACAGACCAATGTGCCTTCCTTGCTCTCCAACCTGCTGTGTCCACTTTCTAATTGTCTTGTGATAGCATCACAGTACCCCTGGCACTACTGCCATGATGTCCTTATTCCCTGATAATGCATTTGAATACATATTTTATTATTTATTAATTACATTTTTATACTGTTCAATAGCTGAAGCCATTGTTACATTCTTAAGAATGTATACATTGGTACAATGCATCTTGAATTTGATCTATAAAGCAGTGCTCTGACAACTAGTCAAGGTGGAATTCTTGGACTATGTTTAGATATGTGGGGCAATCACATATATCTTCAGCATCTCCTTGCCCTACCCATGTTTAAAGCAAGGGTAGGGGATCTATTTTTGGAAAAAAAGAAAGGGGGGGGGAGAGTGCATTGGGAAAGACAGTAGGCCTGTTCAGATAACACTTCAGGCTCTGCGGTTAGCAAAACTGTGGTTCTCTGGGTAGCACTAACCACAAGCCGTGCTCTCACACACAACACTTTAAGCCATGGTTAGAGCCACTAACCCTGCTGCAGACGGTCCAACTGTGGTTAGTGAATGAGCAGGATTTAGCAAAATGCATCACACAACACATCTTAAACCATGCTGCTTTACCAAAAGCCATAACCAGCAGGGTTTAAAGTGTCTTCTGAACAGGCCCAGTGAAACTCCTCTCTTGTTTTATCTCAGTGTCTTACCATAGATTTAATGCATAGGGAAAGAGAAACCCCTGCCCTGCCATCACTAGATCTTCAGTGGAGGTAGGCTGGGTGAAAACTACTTAAAATATATGGATTAATTTTAGCCAGGTAAGGTGCAGGAGGAGGACAGGTTTCTCGCCACTCTCCACACTGCTTTATATCTAATGAGTAGACCTCACCTCCACTTTATACATGAACAGAGCAAGCACACATTTAGGATACATATTCAGTTTAACTCTTAGACTCATTGTCAAACTGTACAAAATCCTAAAAATCAAGGGATGGACAGATGACTAAAGCCCTACTTAAAGGGCATGACTAAAGACCTACTTAAGAGCTATCATGGTGCCAAATTTCATCTCTTTATCTTTAAAAATGATGGAGCTGTAAGCATTTTTGTCAATTTCCATAGGCTATAATAGGGCGATATCCAAAAACAGAGTGTTTCTCTGATGAATAATCCGAAAAAGTGGAGCAAGGGAGCCACTCTGAAAATCGACGTGGAGAAGCCGCTCAACGGAGCTCCGCTTTGAATTTCAGAGCAGAGCACACCATCTTCACACACCCCTAATAGCCAAGTATTTCCCATGGCTAATCAGGTGAAGACAAAAATTAGAGTGTTGGTGAGCCCTATGGTTTCTAGCTTTAAGAGCTGCTGGTTGAATCAGAATACTCAAATATCCTTCTTGAGCATAATCTTCATTACTTCAGCTAAACTAATTTAGGACAAAACTTTAACAACTGCAACTTGCACTATCTGTTCTCAACTGGAAAGTTTTTTGGGTTTTTTTTTGCCATATAGAAAAATGTGACTAGCTGCATGTTAGTATCAGGACCTTCTCCATAAAAAAATGTAATACTTTTAACCTCAGCATTGCAGGATGTCTTTAAAAATAATGATCTTATTGGTCACACATTATGCAGTGCAAAAATGTTAGACATCATCACCCTTAAAATGCAACTTACTATTAGCCATTCTATTCTGAACATTCCATGTAATGTAAAAGTTAATGAAAATTATTGTATTAATCTGGATACATGACGAAAGTTGAACAGCAGCCTTTGGCACACGAGATGTATGTGCTCACATGCCAGAGACAGTTTTTCAGCATAAATACTCCTTTGATAATGAGAGCAATTAATGGAGACAGAGAACCTCAGGGCACAGAGTAAGAGAAGGAAGACAGACAGTGACTCAAAAACTATTTAACATACTTCAGCTTTCTTGTGTCGACAAGCCAATGACCTCAGCAAGCTAAAATAAAGAACCATTTCAAGATCAAACCAATTTGCTTCCAGGGCTTGATCTTAGAGTGTTAAAGTCAATGGACACTTTGCTATTAATCTCAGTGGATGGTGGAATATCAATGTGATTAACAGAGTCTTATTCTCAGTTTAACAATGCAATCCCACTCTTGATATTAAAATGTTTTGGGTGTAACATAGGGTGACCAGATCACAACAGTTAAAGTTGCAGGCACTATACTAGAGTGACCATATACAAACAAAGGCAGGGCCCCTGCAACTTTAACAGTTGTGATGAAGAGGGAATTTCACCAGGAACTAATTGCATACAAATGACACTGGCTGAAATTCCCTTTTCTCTACAACTGTTAAAGTTACATGAGCCCTGACCTGGATTTTATCTGGTCACTCTAGTGTTACATAAGCCTCTGTCACTTCATACACTTTAAGAAAGATTTCAACTTCATTCTCAGCCAAAGAGCAGAGTTATAAATCATTGTTATGAATCAGTGTGTGGGATAGGAGAATTTACCCTGCCACTGCATTATTTTCCTCTACTGAGGAAGACACAACAACATACAAATATTGCCTCAGGTGGCAGTTCAGGAAGGTCAGAGGATCCTGTGCACCCTACCATCTGGGTCCTGTTGCCGTTAGTGCCCCATGTCTCCCAACATGATGCAGAGGATGGGCAGCCACTCTGGAGTAGGGATGCCACAAGTTCCCGACTGTGTGCAGGAGTCCATCAGACCCCAAAATTGCCTTTACCCTTGCGTCAACGGGGCCTTTCAGCCACCATTGGTGTGGGGGGAGAAGTGCACAGTTTATGGAGGCTCCCAATATGTCTCAAATCCCCTTTTTGTATCAGTGGTGGCTGCCATTGACACAGGAGTGGGAAGTGTTCAATTTCAGTGCATGGGTGGGTGGCTGCCAAGTGTTCGCCAGGCCAAGCTGAGCCTCATGTGGCCCGGTGGTGGCAGGGTGAGCGTCCGCTGAGGCAAGCACAGGCAAGTTTGCCCACCCCTACGGGAGAGCCCTGCAGGCCACTCTCCTGCTGTTGTAAACATTGCAGCAGGAAAGCAGCCACTGCATGTCTCTAGAGCAGCTGACGCTCTCTCTTATTCACTCTGAGTAAGTCATAGGTGAGCAGCCATTCTAGAGAGCTGCACTGGCCACTCCTCTGCGCCAGCAAAGGAACAGAGCCCAGCTGCACCAATTGCCCACTCTGGGGTGTCCTTTGTTAGAGCAAGGCATTGCTGAGAGGTGAGCGACCTGGGAGATCACCTGTGCAGCCACTGAACAGGCGGTCTCCAGGGCCATCTCCTTGCCAATGCCTCACTCTCATGAAGTACCCTTCAGAATGAGGTTTGGTGAAGGTGGGTGGCGGTGGTGGTGGTGAAGATGTGGGAAGGGGGAAGAGGGAAGAGGGGGACAGTAGCAGCACTGGCTCATGCTCATTTTTTCCCTTGCTGTGTGGTAGCAGCAGCTTGCACCCCTTTTCCTCCTTCCCTCCCCCCAAACAGTGCCGGCTCATGCTCCTTCCCCTCTATACACAGGAGCAGTGGTGGCTCATGCTCCTCCTCCCTGCATGGCAGTGGCTGCTTACACCCCTGCCCTCCCCGGTGGCAGCAGCAGCCGTGGTGGCATGTCCTGGCCCTGAACTTTGATGGGGGATTTAGATTGGGGAAATGGTGTTCAGGAAATGGTTAAATCCCCCTTTCCTCCAGCTTCACAGCCTTGATCAAGTTCTGGTCACACCCCATAGCCTGTGGTTGGTTTTTGTTGTTGTTGTTGTTTTTAAAAAGTCAGGGAATCTTATCACAGATCTTTCACATTCCATTTAGCTTGATTCTAATGTATGCCAAAGCTTGGATATACATAATATGTCCTGTCCCTAAGGACTTCTCTGTTCATTTCAATGGAAGAAGCAAATCATAAGGCCAGTTCACATGAAACTCATCCATCATCATAGGGCCTGCTCTCTTCTGTCTGGTGCAACATCCTTGCCTCTGATATACACAGATAGGCTGACCATATGAAAAGGGGGACAGGGCTCCTGTAACTTTAACAGTTGTAGAGAAAGGGGAATTTCAGCCAGAGTCATTTGTATGCAATTAGTTCCTGGTGAAATTCCCTCTTCATCACAACAGTTAAAGTTGCAGGCACTATACTAGAGTGACCATATACAAAAGAGGGCAGGGCTGCTGCAACTTTAACTGTTGTGATAAAGAGGGAATTTCACCAGGAACTAATTGCATACAAATGGCTGAAACACTGGCTGAAATTCCCTTTTCTCTACAACTGTTAAAGTTACATGAGTCCTGGCCTCCTTTTCATATGGTCAGCCTATACATGGACATCTATGCAGGAGCGACACATCCAAATGAAGGGCTACATGCATAAATCCTACATGTGAAGGCCAAAACCGTGTGGTCAATTATCAGGAGAAAATAAAAATCCAGAAACTGCCTGTACAATTTTGTTGTAGCTTGACCATATTTTCAGTGTGCCATCCCTGCACACATTGTGAAACAAACCATACCAGGGGTTAGACCTATACTATCTGAACGGGCCTTGTGTGTGCATTTCTGAATTGCACAATGTATGACTTGTATCTTACCGTTGAAAACGAATGAGCATTCCAGTATACATAGGAGCTATGGGAAGATATAAAACTGGATCAGGAGAAATGTGTCTAATTGAAATAACGTTTGTCATTAAGACTTTGCTTGGAGAAGTAAAGATGATGTTTTGACTTAATACCATTTTCCCTGGTATCTTTCCTCTTATTTCTTACCATTGTAAGCTGCTCCGGGAGTTTTTTTGGCTGAAGCGTGGCATAAAAATCTATAAATAAATTAATAATCTTATGTAGACATTCTTTCACCTCAGCTCAATCAAATTTATTCCCAAAATGATGTCTTTAATTAAGCATTCTTCCAGCTGCAGGCATCATTCTGCATAAAGCAATAGTGTTCAACACATTTATTTTCATATTGATTACGTGACCACTATATGTTTATGAAACACAATAGTGCCCATAGTATACATGTAGCTGAGATGTGCTTGTCTAATGAGTTTAACAAGTTCATTGATATCTTCTGATGTATTAACATCAATGTACATAAACCATCTTGTACAATCGTATTCGAAAAAATTATTTTAGAGGCACAAAAAAATTAAATGATCAATGGCACATATATTTGTTTGTCTGTTTCTCACAAATCTTTATTTCCCCCTTTTCAAATGGTAGTATCTACAGATAATGCTATTCCATTCTGTCATAAGTGATGAAGAGACCTAGACATGTCATGATCAGTTTCTACACTATGATTGCTTTGAATATTTTTGTTATTATGTAAAACAGCCAGATAATTGCTCCTCCTTTAACATGCTTATATTTGTTGACCTTGTTATCGCAGAATATTAATTGGAAACAAGTAATTTAATCTAAGAGTGTGTTTTGATTATGCAAATAGTCTGTCAGCTGTTTGAATATTCATTGCATCATAATAAAGAGAGGTCTGTCTTGGGAGCAGTAGGATGAGTACACTTGTATTTTTTTTCCTGTTTGTAAGAGATCTGCTGCATTTTCTGACCATTTGCTGTAATGGGGCGAAACTGGGGTGGGGGTGCTCTCATAGGGAGAGTACAAAATGCATTTTTAAAATGCCACTGGTTATAATGGATTTTTCTTTAGGGCTGTCATTATTTCAGTTCTGGATTCAGATCCTGACCCGAAGTGGGCTGAGTTAGACTGTATTGCTTGAATCCAAATTGGGTCCGGATCGGTCCAAAGTGGTTAGATCAATCCAAAGTACTTTGGATTGCTTTGGACCAATCCGGACGATTCAGAGGCCCTGATAGGGATGGAGAGACTTAGCTTGGTCCATTGTGTGCAACGTTAGATCTACAAAAGTACATAGCCCCCATCTTCCATAAAAATGGTGGCTTGCATGGAGGATGGGCAGCTGCTGGCCGCAAGTGGACAGGTCTGGTTAGTCCCAGCCACTCGCACAGCTCAGCAGGCAGGGGATTGACTCATCAAGCCAGGTTCGGGGGATGAGTGGGGAGAAGAGTCCAATGGAATCCTGGTCAGGCAGCCATGACATGCTTGGCCTAATACCTGGGAAAATGGGCCAAGCTGGGTCCAAATTGGGCCAAAGCAGATCGAGGCCAATTTGGAAGCTCTGAATTGGCCTCCGAACTGGTTTGGGGTGTGTTTATCTGTGCACATCCCTACTTTCTTTCACTTACTGTGCAACCCTATATGTGTCAACTCAGAAGTAAGTCCCACAGCACACAATGGGGCATACTCTCAAATAAATGGGTATTAGATTTCAGCCTGGTTATAATATAACTTTGGGGACCCAGTTACTAATTTGAAAATGGGTTTGAACTCATAACACTCACTTTGGTTTTATATTAGATGTTGACATGGTATAAGACCCAGGCTGCAAGTAGTTTCTTTGCCAACTGAATAATATCTGCATATCAATTTCTCTATTATACAAACCTGTGAAATTCAATGAACTAAAAAGCCTATGGTTTACGAAATGAAGTTAAGGCTCTACAGCTTTCAACCAAGCACAAAAAGCAGGGGAATTGTGAGCTAAGGCCAAAAGTGCAAGTGAAATGTTTTTGGGTGCTTTGTTGAAAGCTGTATAGGCTTAATTTTGTTTTTGTAAACCATAGCCTTTTTGTTTATTAAATATTAACATTAAAGGAGCATACATGAAGGAGCAAACAGTCATTAATGGTATTAGAGCAATAGCCTACCGAGCTGACTGTTTATCATGGTGGTTCATCCTGGAGACATCAGTGGTACTGGTGGCAGAACTTTTATAAAGTGTTTTCCTCCTTGTTGTTCATTCCAAATTCCTGGAAACTTTGGACATTACAGAGAAGTGATAACAGGTAGAGCTGGCGTCAAGGTTAGGCATGTTCAGGCACTTGCTAAAGGCCCATACCCCATCAGGGGCCCACTGACAAGGCCACCCTAGAGTTGGTCCTGTTTCATCATTGCAACCTGCTTGTTCACCTGCTTGTTCACTCTGGCCCAGACAATGTTGGTTGTAAAAAGGAGGATTAGTAGATACCCAGTGCCTACTTGCTCACTCGCTCTCTGCCTTTCAAGCAAGCAAGTGGTAACAATGATGAGAAAGAAGATGAGGAATAAAACAGCAGTTCTAACAATGGCAGTTAGAAGGTAGACTCTCTGTTGGAGGGGGGCTATTGAGGTGTCTTGCTCAAGGGGGCTCAAAACCCTGGAGCCAACACTGGAAAGAGGAGAAACATGACTGCTTTATCTGGTATCTATTGTACTGAGCACTGCAATGTGCATCTTCCATCTTCATGTGAAGCTTAACATCCTACCACACCAAGGAAGGAAAGAGGACTCACAAGTCACTTTTGGTTCCTCCGTTGCCACTTCTGTATAATGCTTGAAGTGCCTCCAAGGAACTCTGACCATGATAATTACTGACCTAACCATAGTAGCCTTATGTAGGCATTTAGCCTGCATTCTTAAGGGCTAAAAAGGGTTGGGGGAGGCACACAAGCACATTCTATGAAATAATGCCTCTATGCACCTAGCTTCCCTTTAGACGTTCACACAAATTTAATGCTAAGTTCTGCAGGGGGATTGTAAACATGTTCTGATGAACACATTTATAAGCCTTCCTGTAATGAGACTGAGAACCTGCCTTATCAGGGTGCATTTACAACCCCTCTGAAGACCTTTGTGCTCAACACTGAAGATCTATAGAGGAGCCGGACATGTAGGGAAGGTGGGAGTGGGGCTTACATGCATAACCCTCAGTCACACTGTACATTTAGCCCTCACATGTATGGGCTGAACAACTGCATAGGGCATTTCTAGGCTGAACACCACTCATAGATACTGAAATGATGAAATTAAAAAGTGGTTTGAGTGACTATTATTTGTCTGAGTGCTTTGACAATTCACAGTTTTGAATATGTAGAACCTTAAGTACAAAACATTGAATAAATGCCAGCATGGATATTCTAGATAAAATGTATTAGTGAGTAGCACGATGCTAGATATGAGAGAAATAGTATTGGTTATAGTTAATCCAGAGTACATTATAGCAGTATTGCATTTTACTATAATTCCCATGGATTATCCCAAATATCGGTAATATCTGTTCAGAAACTACTTGCCCAGTGTGAGCCATGACAAATATAAGCAGAAGATTTATAGAGCTGCGTTAGAAGGACTGTTGTGCATGGTTCCAGAGAGATTGTTAATTGGCTCCAATATGTTCATTAGCACAAGATTAAGTACTTCTCAGGATCAAAACTAATTCAATATTAATCCGTCTTTCCTCTTATTCCTCTCATTACCTATTAGAAGTTCAGAAGGGGGAATAACAGGAATATGGCATCTTCAGAAACTCTTTTGCATTTCCATTTTTATTATAATAACGTCTGCTCCCCTGAACATTATGCTCCTGATAATTTTAAGCATTTGTCCAATGGCTGAGTCCCAAGGTCTTTTATGTAATATTAACAAACTCATTTTTAGCATCTGGGGCGGGAGGGGGGGGGGAGAAGAAGCCTTCTTGAAAATGTCAAAGGATGACTCAGGTTTATCACTAAAATGCTGCATAGTTTTTAATGCTGTTTCTAGAGCTTTAGTAGAATATATCTATATTTACTGATGGGGTTGCAAAATACTTTATCAATAACAAATCATATTGTTAGGTGGATTTCTGTTGCTCATAAAAGTATATTGAATGGTGGACTGATATTGTTTTCAGTTAATCAGAAATGATTCTGTCTGATTAATGACAATGGCAAAGATAGTGACATTCTGAGTGAGCGAACATTATATAAAGTCCTATAATACTAAAATATATAATGTCATAGACTGTTTGGTAATCTTAACTTATCTACTCTTTGGATATCTATCTTATAGCTAAGGCAAGAAGTTCTGATGAAAAATGGAATCTAGGCCATGGGCAACAGATATGTTCTTATGTACTTAAAAGGATTGGAATACAATCCCATAGAACAGAAATCTGCATTAATTTCGTATATATTGATTTATATCTATATATGCAAATACAGAAGTAATTACTAGGATTTATTTACATTTCACAGGAGGCAAAGCCAGTCAATTAATTTCTCATCCAAATAAACTCAAATAAAATAAATTCTTCAATTAATTTACACTGTGCTCCATATCATCCCAAACTGATGGACAAAAGTTTTATTCTATGATTCATTTTCCTGTAGGGAGACATTTTCAGTGCATGCATTACAACATGTGAGGAGGGGAGAGCTAACCCTTCCCTCTCCAACTGCAACCCCCATTGAGAATTTCCCGCTACATCACAATCAAGACAAGCAAAAATCCTTTTATTGGCAGCAGTGGACACACAAGTTTCCGGGGAACAGATCCAGGGACATAGGAAACAGGTTCAGTTCTGGGGTCCATTAGCCTGGGCCTATCAATGTCCGTAATGGGCAGCATCTGGGCTCCCAGTGTCTTTCCTCCAGAGAGGTTCTCCTCCCTAAAAACAAACATATAGTGGATATCTCCAGATGGTGGAATTTTGGTGGTCTTAAGTAGTCAAGTCAAGTAGCACACCACATGAGAAGTTGGAAATTCCCATAGAAGAGAACTTGGATTATACCCATAGACAGCAACCAAAAACACTGCAAGGATCCTGTCCTCTCACAGGGACCATGATCATACCAGAGTCACTGGAATGAGGCTAAAGCCTGTAATTATATTGACATGACTCTCCAGATGAGATTTAGAGGTTGTGCAGGGGAGCTGCAGGGAAGGAGAAGAGGTGGGAGTCCCATTCTGCCAGTGGTTATCTGTTCCGCAGACCGAATGATGTACTTGGATGTAACCCAATAAAAATATTTATGTATTTCTACAAATGTCACCTAAATTGTGTACAATATCCAAAGGATAATGTTAATGTATTTTAAATAGTAAAGGTCAAAGCAGGAGTACAACAATAAAAAGAAATGTATCAAACAACTATCAAAATAAAAAGGTGTTGAAAACTCATCTAAAACTGGAAAGTGAGATGCAGTTATATCTGCATTTCCCCTATACATATTTCAGTATAAGCATGCCATTTGGCTCCTCCCCTCTCCCTGAACTGTCATCTGTTGGCAGCTGGTTACAGAAGAAGAAACACTGAGGCAATGGGGCCCACTCCATCACCTCAGCTCAGAGACCATCTGCCATATGGCTTCTCCTTACCCTGGGCTGACGCCACTCTAGCTGATCAATTCAAGGACCATTATGCAACTTTAAGAACTAGTGACAGACTTTGCTTGATTTTGTGTTCCCTCCCACCCTCTTCTCCTTTTACGTTGTATGCATTATATTTATAATACTGTGGGCAGGGACTGTATTTTTTAATATTTGTATAGCACTTAGGAAATTTTTGGCAGTGTACAAGACAACAATAACATAGTCCTACTCTACACCTCTGGACATCCCATCTCCACCTGTGGAGAAGGTTAAGCAATGGCCCTTCAGTTACTCTTCTTTGGAACTTAGGATCAGTGCTGACTCCAAGGGCTTCTCCACACCACCAATTTAACCCACCACTGTACTGCTGTTTTTACTTCTTGTTCAAGCATGGCCTCTGTACACTGGCTGTTTATATCTTACTACTTTCCGCTTATTATCTTTTCATGGAGAGGCAGATCGTCTCATAAGCATGCAGCAACTATCTCAGTGGTACCTGCTCCTTTCTCTCCCCTCACAGATTACTGGTCACTGCATTGTGATTGACACACCCACGCAGTACAGAATTCTTCCCAGAGATGTGGCTTTTGGGTACATTGTCCAGTGGACAACTGGAATGCCACTGTGCCAGCCACGCTAAAGGAGAATGCAACCAAAAGCCATATCTCTGCATTTATGGTGTCACAGCATGGCGGCATGCTGATACATTGCTATACCACCATGCCATCCCATCAGGCTTCTGTTGGGTTGGTAAACAATATGAGAAGGCAGAAGGGCTCAGGTGTGATGGGATGACACTCACCCTGTCATCATCACTGCCATTGACATCATAACCACCCACCCTGCAACCACCCACCCACAGCACCTCATTTCACCATGGTACAAGTACATAAGCTAGCACTTTCATGGCATGACCAGAGAAAATACCACCTTTTCCCCATTCTGCAATAGCATTGGATAAGAAGGGGGAAAGTGCAGAGAAACCACTGGAGGACAATGACAAATTATGAACACACAACGAAGCACAGGTGTAGATACACCGTAGGTTTTGGGAGGCTCTTGGGCAAGAAACCATCAAAAGTTGATTCCCTCAGTGAATCTACTGTCTCATCACCATTGTCACCAGCTGCTATTGGTCCTTATTCTTTTTTATCATTAGCACTACTACTTGTTGCTTGACAAATAAAACCACTTAGCAAGTAGTCAGAGGGATCTACTGCTACTTCTTCTCATCACCACTATTTACTGGGCCAGAGCAGGTAAATAAGCAGGTTGCAATGGTGAAGAGAAGGAGCAACTCCAGGGAGCTCTTGTCAATGGGCCTCTGCTGGACCCTCAGCAGACATCCAACTATGCCTACCCTTGATGCCGGCCTTGCTTAGAAGTGTTCCCTAAGGCTGCAATCCTATACCCACTTCCCTTGCAGTAAACCCACTGAACTCAATGGGACTTACTTCTGAGTAGACATGTGTAGGATTGTCCTATAAATGTCTTTGAAGATATTCTAGAGACAGAATAAATAAACATTGTATTAATGCAGAGATAATTGTGTTTCAGAGTTACCCCATTCTTCTAAATCACCATCATTTTCCATCAGGTCTTTCTGCTCCATGCTACATTTGTGCCATCTGGCTTTTGCTATGAAACATGCTGGTCACACTCCACATGACTCGCTCTGATGTGTCCCAAAATGTGTGTAGCATTTGTCTGATCCCATATATCGAGCGACAAATTGATGAACCGTGGGGAGACAGCAGCACAACGAATCTCTGAAATAATCAAGATAACTCTAGCCTCCAGCTGCAAAGTACAAGTTTTAGTGATTCAAGGGCATGCAGGTGAAAGGATATTTACAGAAAAATAATCATCTCAAAAAAGCACTTTCGCTTTGATCAATTCTGCAGCTTATCACTCAACAGCAGAAAACATTAGTTTACATTTTATAAGTTAACTCACAAATAACTTGATTTATTATCTGTTATAATGTATTGCAGATTAAAATGCATTTTATTATCATTATCATTGTTATTATTACTATTATTAAAAACAGCTCTTGAAATGCTGCCTCCCTCTTTCCTGTTAGAACTCTGCTTTAATTGCCAGTTGCCAAGGCACTAGTGGCAAACCTGTTCCCCCACCTTATTCAAAATAAGCACAGGGGTCACAATCTGGTTTGGGACTCTACTGTGGGATAGTGGTAGTGGTGTTATTGTTGGTAGGGATCTTTAAACACCCCTCTCACTCACACACACTGCATCACCAATGTGGATTGGGATCCCCACTCCTGTAATTTGCATGACCAAATATAATCCATTTAAAGAAATTGGGGCTCGTGTGTTTATTTATTTATTCATTAAAGACATATGCTGCCTAACAATCACTTTAAAAAGCCCACAAATAAAAACCTCAAACCAGGATCTCTTCTCGATCATCCCAGAGTGCAGGACACAGAATAATGGGCTCAAGTTACAGGAAACCAGATTCCAGCTGGACATCAGGAAAAACTTCCAGTACGACAATGGAACCAATTACCTAGGGAGGTTGTGGGCCTTCCGACATTAGAGGCATTCAAGATGCAACTGGACAACCATCTGTCAGGTATGCTTTAAGGTAGATTCCTGCATTGAGCAGGGGGTTGGACTCGATGGCCTTATAGGCCCCTTCCAACTCTACTATTCTATGATTCTACAATAAATTAACAATTGGAACAATAAATACAACAATGAAAATATCAAAGTATTAAAACATTAAAAATATTTTGTAACAATGTGTGCTTCCAGATGAGGGACCTTAGTGGGGAGGGGGTCCAGATAACATTGTCTTCCAGTTGTAACCCTCCCGTGTTTTTCCACCACTTCTTCCAGATTTTTTCTTTCTGGAGAAAATCTATGAAGGAGAAAAAGATGGAATGCCTTCAGACTGGAAGCTCTAGGAGTGGGTAGTTGGGAAGCACCCAGTATAAATATTTTTGTTAATCTCAGGAAAAATACCAAATTTGATATATGCTATTTGATACGCTAGGCCTCATTTCAAACAGGTTTTTCTAATGGAAAATCAAGTGTGAAAAAAATAAGGAATTCAGAATTGTAGAAATAATACAAATTATGAAAAAGTATACTTTTAAGGTTCCGAGGAACCTCAAAAATATACTTGTAGGGAAAAATACAGTATTAGCTTTTAACAGAAACACATAGACAGATTATCCAATAAAGAATTTCATTTTATAGTTCTGAATTAAAAGCCATCTTTGATAGTGGATAAAGGAAAATTGGCTAATGAATTCCTTTACTTCTTTTTTTAAAATATTTTTTTATTAAGTTTTCATAACAAAATACAATAAAAAGAAAAACAAACAACAAACAAAACAACTTCAACAAAAACAACAACAAAAGCAATAAACAAGCCCAAACCATTCCCTCCCCGTTTCCTCCCCTTGCTTGTTGTGTTTTATTTTTCCCTATTCTCTATTCCCTGGTGGTATATTAAATCAATTGTATATATTTTCTTCCTTTCATGAGTCCCATAAAGTTTTGTACGCTTCTGCCATGGTTTTTCTATTTGGGTTTTCTTTCATATAGTCTATGTATTTTTGCCAGTTGGTCCTGAAAGTATCTCTTTTTTTAATCCTCTGTGAACTCTTAATTTCTGTGTCAGCTTTTCGTTTATCACTATGTTCCAAAGATTTCCCCCCCACATAGTTATTGTCAACATCCGAGCTATCAATTGCCTTGCCGCTGTTAACATGAAACCAATTAATACTATTTCTTTTATCTTTCTATTTTCTTTAACATACATATTCAATAAAGCTAGCTCTGGTGTTTTGCAAATCTCTTGATCAGTATTTTTTTCCCTATTTCTTGAAAAATCTTATCCCAAAACTTCCTAACCTTTCTACATTCCCACCATATATGAATTTGGGTTCCGTTATCTTTATATCCTCTCCAGCACAACGGTGTCAAGTTTCTATTATTTTTTGCCAACCTCACAGGTGTTAGGTACAATTTCTGGACTAATTTTAATGCCCCTTCTTTTATTCTTGTGGATATTGTTTGGAAGGGAAATTTCTCAAAGATTCCCCCCATTCTTCATCCTCAATCCCCTGTTCAAAATCTCTTTCCCATATCTGTTTTATTGCCGCATTCCCCCAATCTCCTGCTTTATTAAAGTTCTGTAAATCTGTGTTATTGTACCCTTATCTTCTGCTTTATAATTGTCCACAATTTTTCCCATTCTGTTAAATCCCTTGTGCTTTGCCTTACTATCTTTCTATTTCTTATAAATTTACTAATTTGTATCCATACTATCCATGACATTTCTATATTTTGTGTTCGCTTGTTCCATATTTCCTGTGTTATGGGATGTTGTTGTTCATAAAAAAAATTCTCATTTGTATCAGTCCTAGTTCTTTCAACTTACTTTTAGCTATTGCTTTCCCTTTTATATCAAATTCCAGATGTGTCCAGATTGGTGTTAATAGTGAGATCCCTGGTATTAATTTTTCATTTGTGAAATACCATACTTCCAACATTCCTTTTCTTGTATTTCATTTGTATTTCATTTGTTGTTTTATACATTTTCTGCTATAGCACATATTCTGTATTTCTTCTTCTTTTAGTCCCATCAATTCCCTTTCTATTTCTACCCATTGTATGCTCACCCCTTCCTTTATTATTGTCAATAAATGTCTTAATTTATATGTATCATAATATGTTTTTAAATGTTGTATACTCCATCCTCCTTCTTGTACAAATCTATATCTAAAGGCTTTCACTGTTCATGGTCTTTTACTTTTAAAAATATTTTTTCTATGCTATTTTGACATATTCTAAACCTATTAATTGGGATTTCCTGCGATAATACATTAAATAAATAAGTAAATTTTGGTAATAACATCATCTTTATAGTCATAATCTGATCTGAAAGTGATTATTGTATTCTCTCCCATCTGGCTATGTCATTGTTTTTAATTCTTTCCACAGTTTTCCATAATTTGGTTTCAATACATTTTTCTGCTTTTTAGGGATCTGGATTCGTAGATATCTAAATGCTTTTGTTACTAGGAGAATGCCTGTCATTTTTTAGATTTCTATTTGTTCTTGAGGTCCTATGTTTAAACACATCAAACCAGATTTCCTTATATTTACCTTACGTCCTGCTACCTGTTGGAATTCCGCTAGTTCCCTTTTAATTTCTTTTATTCCCTTTTTTGATTTTTTTTAGTGTCAATCAAATATCATCTGCATATAAATTTAATTTAAATTTCTTACTGCCCACATGTATCCACCTAATGTCTGTATTTGCTATAATTCTGTCAACAAGAAACTCAATCACCATTGTAAATAAAAGTGGTGATAGGGGGCATCCCTACCTTGTTCCTGAATTAAGTTTTATTTCCCTTGTTTCTAACCCATTGTATCTTATTTTACCTGTTGTTTGTACATATATTGCCTCTATTATATGTTTAAACTTACTTCCCAAATTTTATATAGTTGAAAATGTAATATAAATTTTGGGTTTACTGTGTCAAACATCTTATATAAGTCCAGTGTCATAATTACCATGGGAAACTTTCTTGTCTTGCACATATTAATCATACCAAATATTTTCCTAATCAGTTCTGCAACGAATCTATTTTTTAAAAAACCCATGCTGATCCAAGCCTATGGATTCATTAATTACTTCTTTTAAATGTTTAGCCCATATTTTAGTTAATATATTATAGTATACATTTAATAGAGATATTGGTCTATATGAATCTGGATTCCATTTACCTTTATTTGGTTTAGGTATCAATGTTATTATAGTCTGTGTCCATGTTTTTGGAAGGGGCCCTCCTTCTTGTATTTCATGAAATAATTTCTTCAGTTGTGGCACCAACTTGTCCATGAATGCTTTATAAAATTCTCCCATAAAACCATCATCTCCTGGTGATTTATTATTTTTTAAATATTTTATAGCCTCTTTTATTTCATTTTCTTCTATCTCAGCTTCTAAGTACTGTTTCTGTTCTTCCTTTAGTGATGATATTTTAGCTTTGCCCTGTTATTCATATATCCGATTTATTTCTATCTCATTTCCTTCATAAAGATCTCTAAAATATTCTTGCAATATTTCTCCCATTTCCTTTTGATCATGTGTTTTAGATCCCTCTTTCGTATTCAAGGCCCAAAGTTTGTTTCTAATTCTCTTCTTTTGGACTCTATTTGCTAATAGTTTTGAGCTTTTTCCAGTAAATTCATAATACCTTTGCTTCACATATAGCATATATTTCTAAAGCCTCCCTTTCTTTCCTCATTTTTTCCATTTATTTCCTAATTCTTATCTGTCCTGTATTTTTATACCACTATATTAACCTGTTAATTTCTTGATCCAACTTTTATTTCTTTTCTTTATCCTTTTTCTTAATTATACTTATTGTAGCTTTACCTGCTTCCCATCTGATTTTTTTCTGTTGTTTCCCATTTTGTTCTCTTCAAAATATCTTTCTATACCCCTTTTAATTCTTTATTTAGCATCTTCCTTTATTAATAATATGGGGTTCAATCTCCATATATAATCTATTTTAACTTTTTGGTCTATCTCTACATATGCTTTAACTGGGGCATGGTCTGTTACTTTTATTTGTCCTATTTCCATTTTTTTTTGTTTTTTGTACCATAGTTTCTGTCATTAAAATTGTGTCCAACCTACTAAAACTTCTATATATTTCTGAAAAATAAGTGTGACTATAATCATTAGGGTTCATCTCAATCCACATGTCATATATATCATGTTTTCTCAAAATTTCTATATATCGAAGTACTTTCCTATTCTGATTTGAAATTATTCTTTGTTCTTTATCATTCATTGATCTTGCACCCTGTAAATTCCAGCTTAAATCTCCTGCAATAATCTTTCCTGATTTTGAGAATTTGTTTATTTTTGACAGAATCTTCTGTAAGAATTTAATTGGTTTGTGTTGGGACTATACACTGGTGCCAGTGTTATCAACTCGTTATCATTATAAATCCCCTCTATAAATATAAATCATCCCTTTTTAATCTTTCAGCGTTCTTTTTGTTTGGAAATGTATTTCCTTATTTATTAATATCCCTACTCCTCTTGCTCTTCTGGAACTCAATGTCATATATTTATGCCCCCATTGCTTACTGCCCAATATCTCACTATTTATCTTTGGTTTGTGTAGTTCTTGCAAAAATAATATTTCAGGTTTCATCTCTGTTATTAGTTTAAATATTTGGGATTGCTTCACACATCCCTCATCCCTCTAATGTTCAGAGAGGTACATTGCATCATTTTCAATTTTGACAATTGTAGCTATAATTATACCAATCACTGGGTGTCACTATATTTCTTTATTTTTCTTGTTTGAAATAAGCTTCTTCTTACTATTTATCCCCTCCCTTTCCAGTACCTCCCGAGTGTCTCCCCCTATTTCTTAGAGCTGGATTACTGCCTCCAGTTTCTTTATTATTCACTCCTTCCCTTTCTTTGCCCTTAATTCTTACTATTATTATACAATCTCAATTACAACTAATTCCCCTTCCAAACAGAAAGAAGATAAGGCAAAAAAAGTTTAAACACAGTTTAAGAAGATATCTTATATTTCTGTATCCTCTCGTGGGGGGTCAGCCAGCTTATTTCTTCATAAGCCAACAACATGTCTCAGGTTTCCTTGCCTTTCATTTTACATTATTTTTTTCCGCCAATAATTGTTTCACACCCTCCTGATTTTTAAATCCATGTCCTTTCCTGTGGTTATTTTTATCTTAGTGGGAGTGCCCTTAATTCTCTTGTC